>CM074514.1:49394520-50614540 GCA_037379345.1 Perna viridis | reverse complement strand
GACAACCGGAGCACACACAAGGAGTAATCAAGAGTGTTGCAAAAGTGAATAAGGAGGTATTCAAAAATATGTTTCAAGTATTCTCTGATTATGTGTCACTGAAAGAGTGTACTTAGTCAAATAATACTTCAATGTTGCATGTCTGTACAAGTTCAATTATCAAAATAAAATGTGAATGGTCTTACCGTCATTTTCGAAAATCCATAATCCATCCTGACCAAAGCGAGAACTAATCATCAACCTTTTAAAGCCACTAAAGTGTTGATTGTGATGTTGATCGTACATATATATTTCGTCAGTGAACAAACTATTCCCTCGTCCAAAGCGAAATAACAATTTCTCCCAACTAAACCAAAATGTTCGAAATTCGTTGCATTCAAGTATTCCAGATTGGTTTATATAATGTGGTACAGAATATACAGTATTATTTTTAACAATAGCAATATGAATTTTCTTGTTAAAATAACTCCCAAGAACTAATGTGTACGATATGTCGTCATTAACAAGAGATATTAAACATTGCTGACATGCCTTGACGCTGAAGATGACGTTTGATCTGTTGATGGCGTTTATTCCATAGAACGTAAGATCTGTTGAGCGAGACAATATTGATGAGTAATGTTGCCTCATATATAATCTTCCAATATTCCAAGTCTTTATCCATACATGGTCAAGGGAAGCAACTGAAAAAAAAGAAGAAAAAGAAAAATAATAATAAAAAAATAAATAATAAAAAAAAACACAAAATAGTTACAATTACAACAATGGTATCGCAATAATTGGCACAATATAATACAATAATACTTTAGTCAAAAATCTCCGTTCTTGAATTCAAGTTGTGTTTTGGAACATTGTCTTTTACCAATTTTAAATGTTAGCTGTCATACTCCATATAAAGTGTATGATGATATGCCAACTTATGTACTGAACATATTCTGATTATTGTGATACTTCAGTTTATAAAATCTTGAGGAATTTCCATTCATGAAATTCATTAATTGTGTAATATGTTTAACCACAAAGGGGAAGGTTGTAATCACACCGAAGTAATTTAACCCTGCTACATTTTTTTACCTCTGTATGTCTTGTTTCGGTTACACTTTCAACTTCCCTCTATGTCGCTGGACATAGTGTTGTTTTGGGGCCACATGCAATGTGTGTGATGGTTTCCACGCCGTTCATTGGAGACCCATGGGTCGCTTTGAGTTAACATTTGTCATTCCGGTGGAGTTGTTGTCTCTTTGAGACATATTTACCATATCCATTCTTGTTATATTGGAAAAAAACAAATCGCAAATAAATGTTAATATCAAAGACATGACTCCTGTGAAAAAACATACATTTGCAAACATGTGAACTGAAAAGGACGAAATAGACAGGCAAACCGTAAAATGCCAGGAGTTAGGAGAGGTGTTTGGGAAGGGTTACTGTAGGATCTTGGTGTACATAATTATTCAGTAGAGCCGAGTTTGTATGGTGACGATTCTTCATAGACAAGAGGGTAGAAAACAAGCGAGAGATATCCGAAACTGACTGTAGACAAATAATCTACAGGAATGGCAGTTAATTTATCTGTACAATGGACTTGGGTAACGGAATTCATCAACTGGAGTTAGAAGAGAAATACTGAGACATACTTCTATTGTTCGATAAAGAAAATCAGTGAAATAAAGACCTGTTAATTATTACTTACCAGCTAAAAACGAAATCTAGAGTATTAGATTTTATACATTATATCGTTGTAAATATTCAAGATTTGGAAGGTTTTCAATGTACAAGTAACCCTATATTTCATTCGAAAAGCTTCTTAGAGTGCTTAAAATAAAATTGTCAAGTGATCTTGTATTTGGAACTCGATCTCCACTGAAATGTGTTTTGTGTGGTAAAGAAGTATTGAGGCAAGCATATTGTATTATCATTATTATCAGTAAACACATCTGTAAAAATATCGTGTAATTAATGTAAGTGTACCGAAATGGGTTATGAATTCGTAATGTAGATGTTGTCCTTGTACATTTAAAAATGTACACCTATCAAAAGTACAAATGACTCTTTTACTTACCGTTACATTCGGAAAATAATGTTAACAGACAAAATAAAACTTTTGATGCATTTTGTCTTTCCATGACTACATTCCAATATTGTAACTACTAGTGACAAAAGTTCTAATGGATATTATATATCAAATCTATCATATATTAATAACAGAGTGATGATCTGTTACTGCTACCTTTCATGGCCGTGATCAATAAGCAGACGTACGACTGGTTCTTTTATTATTCAGCAATCACAATACAACAGCAACGTACAAACAATAAGAAGAGAGAAAGAGTCAGAAGACTCCCTTCTTGAGGGCGAACCCTCTTGAACTTAAATCTCTTAAGTTCTCTCTTTCATAAGTGCCTTCTTAGTTCTCTTTTCTAAGTTCCCTATCTCCCTATATATACTAACGATTATGTGAAACAACTATATATTAGTCAAACTCCCTGTTGATTTCTATGTTATGACTGATTCATTATGTTGATTTCCTCCCTTTTAATTTGTCATTTATTTATTGATATTACCCTCTTAATTGTAAATGAACCTGTACAACTACCATTTTCCTCATGCACCTTTGTCATCTTAATGGTTGTTTATGTATATGGGTATGTCATGTGTACATGTAACACCTTTTTGATTTGTACAATTATGTGGTTTTAATTTGTTTTATCATCTGTTGTCCATATTGCAATTTCATGATGTATTGGGAGTTATTTTGTACCTGTTCTCATGTTTTGTATATTTGTTTTACCCCTTATACATATTAATTTAATCAACAGTTCACATGACAAAATATCAGTTATAAAGTCGCAAAATGTCCATACACTCTCCTCCCTTTCTCAAAGACTAACATTATTTAATCAAGAATGTCTAACCACTGTCCTATCACATTTCCTCCCTTTCTCAAAGAGTTATCGCAGATAATTCAGCAAACAGGCCGCTAATCGTAATTCTGCGTTGTAGTAGAACTCAGTGTAAATGTCAAGTTGCTATTTTTTGAAAGTCACCATCACCAAACGTACAACTACATTGAATATGAAATGTCTATAAAACTACGTGTCTGGTTACACTACGAAATGTCCATCACCATCCTTATGTGCTTCTGATCAGCAAAGATGCTCCCATGAATGATTGAAATGTCCAATGTCCGTCACCATTAGTTCCCAAATAATGAACGCCAACCATCTTCTCCTGAATATTTGAAAGTTAACAGACCATTATCCTGTTATGTATGATCTCCGACATCCCGCTATGAGTATATATACGTGAAAGTTTGATTGTATAAGTTAAAAAGTCAATCATCGTCTGATTAATAGAAGACTTCAGATTCATCTCAAGACAGCATTGCAAGTCACCATTTGGTTCGCCAACACTTCTCCGCCACGTCCGCGCCATCTGCTATACTATATCCATCCTAGACTGTCTCCATGATCAACCACCTGCTTCAAATGATTTGTGTATCTCGCAATAATGTCAATATCTCATCGCCAATCTCCATCAGACCATATCTTTACCCAGTTTCAGCAACTTCATGTGCATAAGACTCATCTCTATTCATTTTGACCAATCATGTATATCTGAAAAACTCACTTGTCGCCAATAAGTAAATAATCCCTAATTTATAAAAAAAAATCAACCCCCAAAAATTTACCTACGAAACGGTTTCTAAAAGAAATCAACTTCAAAGGTACTCTTATACACTATGAAATTCAATATAACGAATTTTGTTATCTGTCTTTGATAGAATGATTATAATGAAATGTATGCATTTTAAAGAAAGTATGCTCGGCAAAATTTAAAGCATAATGACCATGCCTAAAAATAACTATATGGTAAGAAAGAAACCAACTTTTGCAACCCATACACGTTGACATATTCTTTCTAACACCAAAACAGAATCTGTATAACCAATTTAAAGCAACTTAGTATTTCACAAAACTTTACGAAGCACTTCATTAATTACATACGCATTTCTGTGTTTTATTATTGCCTCGGTCAACACTGTTACCTCTTGTAACATAAAAACAACGTTATCTACGTTAAAATAAAATAATAACGGCCAACTGCCATATAGCCATACATCTAACAGCGCCAACTATAAATAAAATAATAATGGCGAACTGCCATGAAGCCATATTTCTAACAGCTTCAACTAATAAAATACAACCGACCACTTCTCGTATATACGTGACGACAAATGGAGCTGAAAATAATAAACGATAAAATCACGTATGCACTAATTAAAATAAAAGTGAAGTTCCATGAATAGTAATCTGCAGTTAGGGAATATCAAAGAAAGAATAAGATTTTATAGAAAACATCAGAAGGAAAAAATTCATCGACCAGAATATATTTGACCTAAGAACACACACTACTGTAACTAAATATTTTTTTTGCAAAACGCCCTCTTGATTCATAACTTCACAAATTATCAGGAACATAAAAAATGCGTACACTTACATCACTATTTTGCTGTCCGCAATACATCTAATGCCTGATTTGTTTGAAGCATAAATCTGATGTCCATTCTTCCCCTGTATCAACCATAACAAAGCGTGTGTCAACAATTACACAACTACCTTGCATTCACTATTAAAATTGAAATCGTTCATCCATTTTCTCTGACAGATCACAAAAAAAAACTCCTTGAGCAAATGCTAAAAACATACTTGAAGAATTATACCATGAACAAAAAAAATAAATCCAGAATTGATCATAATGATAAACCAAAATTCTAACTTAAATGCAGAAATTTAAAAATAACAGATGTCGTTTCCCAAAATGTTTATCCATTTTTTAAAAGCTTAAGACATGACTCTCAATAATAAATGAAAAAAGAATGCGACAAGCTAGCTAATTGCACATATGATACAGCCATACTGAACAGTAAACAAATCAAACACATGATTAAAGCAACTTACAACCAGGTTCTAATGGTCAGGCACCAAACAATAACAGTGTGAAGATCTGTTTCTGTTACCTTTCATGGCCGTGATCAATAAGCAGACGTACGACTGGTTCTTTTATTATTCAGCAATCACAATACAACAGCAACGTACAAACAATAAGAAGAGAGAAAGAGTCAGAAGACTCCCCTCTTGAGGGCGAACCCTCTTGAACTTAAATCTCTTAAGTTCTCTCTTTCATAAGTTTCATAAGTTCTCTTTTCTAAGTTCCCTATCTCCCTATATATACTAATGATTATGTGAAACAACTATATATTAGTCAAACTCCCTGTTCATGTCTATGTTATGACTGATTCATTATGTTGATTTCCTCCCTTTTAATTTGTCATTTATTCATTGATATTACCCTCTTAATTGTAAATGAACCTGTACAACAACCATTTTCCTCATGCACCTTTATCATCTTAATGGTTGTTTATGTATATGGGTATGTCATGTGTACATGTAACACCTTTTTGATTTGTACAAGTATGTGGTTATAATTTGTTTTATTATCCGTTGTCCATATTGCAATTTCATGATGTATTGGGAGTTATTTTGTACCTGTTCTCATGTTTTGTATAGTTGTTTTACCCCTTATACATATTAATTTAATCAAAAGTTCACATTACAAAATATCAGTTATAAAGTCGCAAAATGTCCATACACTCTCCTCCCTTTCTCAAAGACTAACATTATTTAATCAAGAATGTCTAACCATTGTCCTATCACAATATGTCGGGTAAATATTAATTTGGAAAAAAACACGAATGCTGTATCAAAATGATTTAATCAAGATAAAATACATAATTTTTGATGGATGGTAGAACTAATATAAATATCATTTTGGTTCCGTTTTAATTATCCAATTGAAATGATAATGCAAATACTTTAAATTGATAAATAATGTCTCTTTGTTAAGTTTACTGGATGTTACCAACTGAACAAAGAATATGAAGTAACTAAAATTATACATACAAAGTAACAAAAGCAAATGAGCAACTCGGACTCCAACAAACAACTAGGAGCATGGCCCAGGTGCACCGGTAGGGTAAACGTCATTTGCTTTTCGTTATGCGTTATATTGATACCTAGCTAGAACATATTTAATCGTTATCACAAAATCTCCCTTCCAATACCTCTATAGTTATGTGTAGAATCTTAAGATATAGATGTCCAATAAAGGTCTTTTATGACCACAATAATTTTATATTGCTTTATTGACATCATACAACAAGAGGACTATAAGCTTCCAAAGATAAGTACCCCTCTTTTGCTAAATAATTTCTTTGATTCCATGAATAATATAAAAAGACGATCACTAGAATACCCTGAAGGCAGTCCAGTGACCTCTGAATGGTGTTCTCTATTCTAATTTAATGGGTATGTCGAATTGAGGTTCAAGGCAAATAATTGTGTCAATTTAGCAATTGATAATATCAATATTATTCTGTATATTGGTATTAAATTATACCATAGAACATTCGTTCGTAGGCCCTAAATCATCGTAATGTCTGAGTAAAACATTTTCCTACTAGCTCCACTTTTTTTAAGACGGAACTTAAACAGATGTATTTAATATGATGATATCTTTGAATTGCATGTCCAGGGAACAAATAAAAGAAATGAGCTAACCTGACTCCAACAAAACCTGGGGTGTGCATGTAAAGCGGTACGTTAAGCATCCTCTATTTACTAGAAGCACCCCGCCGAGTCGCTTATACACTGTACCGTCTACCCCGGACTAGAAAAAAGGAAGGTGCTTAACTTATCGCTTCTGATGCACATCCCAGGTTTCAGTGGAGTGTAAGTTTGGTTATTTTATGTTTTTTTTGTTGTGTGTGAAATTCATGCTCCATTAGGGCATTGATATTCGGAATGTACATGCATATATTGAATTATACATAATCTTTAACACATTACATAACTGGAGATATCTTATTTTTTAAACCAATTAAATTACTATCGTTATCGTTTAAAAAAAGGACTTGTTAACTATCGATCGGATCCAAGTTCCCTGAATCATTTTACATTTTCTCCCGGTAAATGGTGTGATTGATGTTTGAAGTGTCGATAATGCACCTTAATAATTTTGAAGATAATTCTCTTCTTATAATCATTTTTATTTTTAAGATTACAGAAATGTTCACTTATTGCGTTATCTCTAAAATTCGGTTATTTACTTATAAACAAAGTAAACGTTTGCAATACAGTCTCCGTTATTTTTAGTAGCAAACCACGTGGTCTTTTGAAAACTGCTTATGTAACCTGTTTGAATTTAATCACGATGAACAATACAGGGAAACGTTCAATCAATGCAGGTAGGAAAAACTTGCAAATAATCACACTGAAGCTATGGTACTGCAAATAAACTTATTTCTTGCAATTAATAATAACAGCATATCATATTACGTCACTAGTTTCATTATATCAGTGTAAATATTTAATTTGAATATGTATCTAAAATTCGAAAACACGTTCCGAATCTAAGTGGATAAAAGTAGCATTCCGTGGAAGAAGCAGGCAAAATTTTTTTTTTCAAAATTTTATTTTGATGGTTATTTCCGGGGGTCATTTAGGTAAAACTACTTGTTTATGCCATAAAATGTCTATGTTTTTTTCCGTCACGAGTGACACTTCACACACATTTTGCCCTTTTCTTAGACGAAGCAGTATTTAAAAATAACGTTAAAAACGTATCTGAGAAGGTTAAATCATTTTTTATGATAATGTTTAGCTGACTGGAAATAACTGAAATATGTCTAAATCAGAAATTCTTATTTGTACTGGACACTAAATTGTTTGGGTATAAATGAAATATATAAGTATATAAAACCCCATAAAATAAGACTATTATGTTAACAAGACACCACGGATATAAGGAAATTAGTAATTATGAATCTATAAAAAAAAAAAAACAAAAACAAAAACAAAAAAACAAAACAAAAAAATGATATCAAAACACTTTATCTAGAAATAATACCTATCAAAATATATGTGAAAATGTATCTTAGATGTAGGGAAGAAAGGTCTCCGCATAAGTAATTACATTGCCTGGGGAAATATTTCAAAAGAAGTTGACGAAAGCATGCGTATTTATGAAAATAATGCTTCATTTTCATGTTTTACGCAGAATGATTTGTTTGTTTTATGTTGTACTAGCTGTCCATATATGAAATTTATAGAAGTTATTTATAGGTCGAACGACTACATGTACATGTATATATTTCTTAATATATTTAAGGTATTAAAAAGTTTCAATGCTTTAATGTAACTTCACTCAAAGTTTAAAGGCAAATACCCTTCAGCTGAAATAATTGTACATCCGAGTTTTAAGTAAAAATGTACAAAAACTTCAATAAACACTTAGTTTTGAATTAAGAATTTAATTATGGAAACTCCATTTCATTATTGATTTACGACGGGCTTGCCATTTATTTCGCATTGTTTTAGAGATAGCGAGGAGTTAAACTACGACATAAATGGCCAGACCGCGGTAAAATAATGATAAAATGGAGTTTCAGTTAGTTATTTCGATTCTAATAAGACAAGCTTCTTCATATTTTTGAATAGACGCAACCTATGTGTTCCACAAAATGTTAATCATGTTTTTTTTTCACAGCTGTGGTCTTAAGAGCTATGAAGGCACATCATATTAGAATTCAAAAATTATTCTTAACATAGCGATTTAGCGTAACTAAAATAATACAAAAAAAGTAACAAAAATATGAGCAACTCGGACTCCACTAAAAACTGGGAGCATGGAACATGTGCACCAGTAGGGTAAGCGTCCTCTGCTTTTTTAGAAACACCCACCTAGTTGCTTATAAAAAAATCAAGTCCAGTGTAGATGAAAGAGGAAAGTAAAACTATGACACGTTGAACAAATCAGTTTTCATGGTGCAGATGGATAGACCGTAACGAGTTTGTGATGACAACCATAAAACTTCTGTAGTGATGACTCCAATCTTGTAGCAACATAACCCTGTTCCAGAAGCCTAATAGTAAGCGTTTACCATTCCTTTTTTTCAGCAAAATTCAGGACAAATACCTTAATACAAATTATCTTGCCAAATTTTAACAAATTTGGTTGCGATAAACAGGTCGGGCAAAACATTTTATAGTTGAGTTGATGGATGGCAGGATATGATCACATGATTCACATGGGAAAACCTAATGAATCGAAAGAAGAAAAATGGCATATTTTAAAACATGTTTTATCAAACAAACATTATAATAAACGTATAATAGCAATTGTAGTCATTTTAAAATAGTTTTACTGTGGAATGCGATTTAACAGTATCTTTTTTTATACTCACTTAAAACGCATTAATCGTTCTGCGTAACCCTAGCCCCCACCACTGTTTAAAGTGCTGTGAAAAAATCTGAAACGCAAAATAAAGAACTGGCATATTGTGAAGTGCAAAAATGAAATATCTTTCAAATTTTATTTGATTGAAAAAAATATTATTCAATCCAATGACCTTCACTGGCTATCACTTCATAGATAGATTGTTTCCACCAAAATGGGCGGCCCTTATGACTCTATGAATATTTACTTTATTTACATCTAAATGTCATTAACAACACATGCCGTCTCAATTACTCATTGATCCCATCTCCATTTCCCATAGAAAATCAGAGATTGTATTTTCCTTATAACGAATATTCATTATCAAATTTAATTTTATATTTTGATTGTGTCTACATTTAAGTACCATTCAGTGTAAGAATTAGGAAATGGGTTGTACATAATTTTTTCTTTGTTTGGTCTTTTATAACTCAAAAAAATTCAATACATATAGAAAAAAACAAAAAGCTATTCAAATTTATCCTGAAGCATATTTGACAGATATTTGTAATGCTTACAAGGGAAAAAAGTGCAGGAAATTTTCCCACCATTTTTCCATAGTGCACTTTTTTTTAACTAAATTTGACCTATTAATATCTTAGATAGGCCAACTTTACAAAATCTTTGATGGTTATACTCCTGGATGATGTTAGGAGGTATAAATATTTTCATAATGGCATTATATCTCTGCGTTTGTTTTACATATGCCACGCCTACTACACATTTTTCTTGATTCTCAAACAGAAATGTACAATTGTATATATTTTCCATATGAATAATACATTGGGTAGGAACTCATTTCCTTTACCTTCAAATTATAAACACACATCTTCCAAACCAAATCTCTATTCCAAAACTCCCCATTCCCTTTCCCAAATTATACCATTGAATGTACTGTAAATAATGCAATTCATGACAACAAAAATCCTCATAATGCTTAATTGGACTTTCCCATTCTAACGTAGAACTTTAGTGAAGCGCACTATGTGAAATCATTTATTAATACGAAGTTAACTTGTTTTGTTATGACGAACACGACTATGTATCATTACAATTAAATGCACCACAATTTGATACTTGCTTTGCTGAAAATCATTAATATTCACATTAAAGATTCATATTCAAACTGTTCAAAAACTTAATTGTTTAATTTGCAGTAATTTGAGTTTTAAGGCATTGTTTTATAAGAGTAATCAAGGGAACCAAGGTTATAGCGGTAATCAAAAGAATTTAATCAGAAAGACCAGACATGGAAAACAAACATAAATAACAAAGAACATAAAGTAACCAAAATCATACATACAAAGTAACGAAAGCAAATGAGCAACTCGGACTCCACTAAAAACTAGGAGCATGGACCAGGTGCACCGGTAGTGTAAGCGTCCTCTACTGAAACACCCGCCGAGTTGCTCATAAAAGTCAAGTGCGGGGTCGAAAAACGAGGAAAGGAAAACTATGACCCGTTGAATAAATCAGTTTTTATGGTGCAGATGGATACACCATTACGATCCACGAGTTCATGACCATAAAGCATGTTATTACAAAGATATTTTGCAAGCAATATAACTGGAAAGATACATTCTACGTATAGATCTATAAACAAATATATATTTCACCAGAAAATCGTTATGTTAAGAAATGAATACGTTTCGAGCTTAAATTTTCACAACAAATGGTCACTGATTTAAAAATAGTAACCAGGCTATAATGAGGTTTTCTACAAGGAACGCAGCATAAACTATCAGAATTTATCAGAATTTTAAGAAATGAACATCGTTTAATGCAAGTTCATTTTTTCTTGCCTTGCATACTGTATTGGATTTGATTTTTGCGTGTGCTATATTTTGCAATTTGTTCGATAAACAGGAACATTGAATTTTCGCAGTATTTTATTTAACCATAAATACGGTCTACGGGAGATAACTATATGATATCTGAAATCAAATTTTCGCGGGAATATTATATTTTAATGTCAGTCTTTAAATCTGAAAATAAAAGCGGTATTTTTTTTCATAAAATATGTTGTTTACACATTTGTTGTTTGTGACACAAAGAAATTTAAAGATAAGTTTCCAAAAGCAAAAAAAAAGTTACTATGTATTTTTGTGTAAAGTGACAAATCATGTAAAAATCATATGAAAATCAAACATTTATGCATTCCATAAAAAAATCTAACATTCTGGAGAAAAACTTTTTTCATTTCATTTTTTTCCAAGTTTGTACATGGGATCATTGAGATGTTATCTTTTTAATGTTGCATCTAAGAGGTTATATGGGAAAAAACACTATATACCCTATCCCGATTCCCCATTTTTTTTTTAAAAAAGGTATTTATGGGTTAATAAAAAGCAGTTCGATTTCTAAATAATTTTTTTTACACATTTGTTGGTTTCTAGACTATTTTCCCTCGTTCCTTAATTGAACCCTTTATAAATATTTAAACAAAGACATGTGGATCCCCTGTTTTCCACAACATAATTTTTCTTATATTGGGGAATTCACTGATATTAGATTGCTAAATATTCCCGTAATTTTAAATTATCATAATATATCAGTTATGTCTTTGACTAAGCTGTAGATTTAATAGTGATGCAATACATATATAGGGTAATCTCATTATATGGAGAATGCAGAATTTGGAATGGAGATTCGTGTATTGGGGATTAGAATTCTGAATTGGGAGGATAGGGATATTAATTTATAGTTTTTTGTTTTTTTTTATAAATAAGAACAGTATACCTATTTTGTTACAGTTTCACTGTAAAAGAATGTAAAAACTTAAATTTCAATTGAAAATGGTAATTAATTGATAAAGACAAATGCTATGGGGGTTCTATGTAGGGTTGGAGAAAATAACGAATTGGATATGGAGGATGGTATATGGTGTAAATTGGCAATGCATATCATTCAAGCGCTGTATGACATGCTTAAGATGCTCAGAGACCATTAAATTAATAAAAAAATCCATTAAATTTCTTTTTGTCATATTTATCAACTGTTCCTTTTACATTAAACGATACAAAATATGCATTTCAGGTCCTTGTTCCGACAAACATGATAAGATATCAAAATTACAAAGTTACCGGAATTAAATTATATATTTGTGAACCGTGTCCCACACTGACTGATAATCACATAATCTGATAATTGTAGTTTTTGTGTTTTAAAATCTGTATGTGTACTTTCAAAAACTACAAAAAACATTTCAGCAGTAATCTGGTGCAGTTTATTAGTGAAAGAAGTTGATATAGAAGAACTTTAAATAATTTGTTATGTGACATATACCGAATTAGTTTAAGCTTTTTGTGTATTTCAAAAGTGCATGAGTACATAGTCCGTGACATTTAGAACTTAAGAATTGACTTAAACAATATAAGAGGGAGAATTTCGACAAAGGTCAGAGGGTTGTAACCCCCAACCATTACTACCAATCTAAAGTGCATTAAAACACTAAATACCCTAATAATATGTACCTTTTGACTTTGAATTCCATTCATGTGGTGTAGAAGGAGAAACGTATAAGAGATTGGTCTCCCCTGTGTAACGGAAGGAAGTACTGATAGAAGGACGGGTAGTCCTTTCACTATATACCCATACATGATCAGCAATAGTCCAGAACAAAAGAAATTGATTAAAAAAGGGATTGAAATATCGCACAAATAAGAAGAAAATTGACTGTTCGTGATTATTTGTGAGATTACCTCGTTGTACAACGATTATACTATCTTAAAAATGATCATGTCCAGCCGATGTGCTACTTTTATCTATAACAGTGAGTAATGTATGTTTTTTAGAATTTTTTTATTTTAATGTTAAAAAGTAGTTATTTGAGTGCATTATTATAAAACTGTGAAAAGTACTTGTTTAGGATATATTTAGTTGCTGGAGGGTCCGGATTTGAGCTGAAGCTTTCATCAAAAAGCTTTTATCGCTTAGTTCACAATATAATGATAAACATGCTATATGAATCACTTTAGAACATAGTGGTACAGTATCTAAAGCAAATTGAAATGATTATACTTACCTTTATCAAATTTATTTTTTTGGCATTTGATTTTCCGCTTAACTTACTTTGACAACAACACATTCTTTAAAGAGGCAAAGCGGAAATATTGTATGTAAAATAAACAGAACGAATTAATGCTATGCCAGTATTTTATTTTAGATAACATGAGCAGTTACTGATTGATTATAATGGTTAATTATTATTTTTTGTAATTAAGTTTGTACATGGAATCATGAGATGTTATCTTTTTAATGTTGCATCTAAGAGGTTATATGTGAAAAACACACTATAAACCCTATCCCGATACCCCATTCGCATTAGAATCCCCACTGCACGTTTTTAAACAAATATTTAAATTGTCATGTTAATGTTTATTTTCAAAATCCTTCAATGTTTAAACTTATGTTTAGACATAGCCTCTTTAGTCTCAGGGTAATGTGCTTGCCTTTAGGGAGTCATGGGTTCGCTCCTTTCCCGAGTCACATAAAGGATTATAAATTGGTAATCAATTCTTCACTGCAATTCGCGTGGTATAAGAATATAGCGGACGATTGGTCGGCTCAGAGTTAAATAATTTGTCCGAGTGGGGTGGCATTGCCTACCTGCGGGCTGTTGAGTCTATGCGCTAGCGAAATATTGACTTGCGCAGTTTGAATGACAAGAACAAAACAGAGTCTGTTCGATTGATCAATCATTTTCGTCCTACAATGCATGAAATATCATAGCACGTTAAACCATTATCAATTTTTTTTTAATTGAGAAATATAATAGGCACTTTATAAACTTTTCCCTCATCCTTCATATTCAAAAGACCAGCGCCATCTCCTTTGTTCATTTAATATCCTGTAAGTGGTCAAATATTTCAAGTTTTCAGCGGGTCCATTGTGTGGATTTTTCTTCAAAAAATAAAAATACAGAGCGAAAACTTAATCTATAAAACCGATGTAAAGGGTAATTGTCTAAATAATGTCCATGCTTATCGATAGATATTTTGTTCAATTAGGGATTAAATCAGTATTGGCGACGATGGAGGTACCGTTTATACTTTCCAAACGTACCTCCATTGCATAATAATGACACCCGACACTTAGTATCTTCTAAAATCACAAATACTAGGTGTCAAATACATTTTTGTGTGTTTTTTTGTCATGTGAATTTTGACTGTATTTTTTTAAAAGTTACGCCTATCAATATCTGACCTTCCCAAGTAGCTAGTGCTTCCCAAGCATTCGATGTGACGCGTTACATGAAACATGAAATTTAAATCGTCTTAATCAGTCTCTTCAAATTTGCCTTATACCCGACACAAGGTCACGAAATGAAAATAGAAGATAATTAGCACACCTTGAATACCTTGAATGCAATCAATATATTAATCAAAACTACGCCGTTGCAAATGACTGTTTTCCTTGTGTCACATTTTCTATCATGACAAGTTGTGTGTCGTTCCTTACAAAAACATATAGCCGCAGGATTTCCCGTGAAAGACAAATGTCAAACTGTAAAACAATTCAAGGTTACCATTGAAAAGAATGTTTTTAAATTATGAAACCAACATATCACAAAAATATCTTCAAAATTAGCGTGATGTTGAATTTAATAACTGTAAAAGAAGAAAATTTCGTTTAGGATTTAATTTCGGTTATTTTGTAGGTAGAACAACACCTTGAAAAAAAAATATACATATATATATATTTTACTTTTAAATAAAACAAAATTCAAATGCACCCATCTGTATATTAAATATATAATCCTAAGTATTCTCAAAACACAAGCTTACTTCACCTATATGTGGGGTAGAGGGTTTTTATACACAATAACGGGCGGGAGTGCCAAGCTGTCCTCGATCCCTTTGTCATTTACTTAGCAGAAGGTAAAATGTCATTTACAAAGTTCAAAACAGTTCAACTTGGTTAACTGTTAACAAATGGATGTCAAAACTTTAATAAATAAATGAGATTGGTAGATTCAAAATAACGATTTCATTGCTTAAGTGTAACCCTTGATTTGCACACTGGAAACAAGAAGAAAACGTAAATATTTGAGAAATGAAGGAACAAACATCGTTTTCTTTTAATTAATTAATGGCAAACGTGGTGTTAGCAAATAATTCTTCATTCAAAAGATTCTCCTATATGCCTCGCCAAGGTGGCGGCGTGGGACCTGTACAGTTTATACGGAAGAACATCAGGGAGCTTGAATGAGAATTACATTTCCATTAAAACAATTAATTGAGAATCCAGGAAAATTTGTTCCAATGAAATCAGTTTTTAAGACAAAACCACGAAATATTACATCATGTAAATAAATGATTACACATTACTACAGTTGATACTTTTGATTATTTTTGCAAAGTGAAACCTATAAATGTAGTAACATATGTTTTCTCAATTTGTATCTAAAAGTTTGGGAAATACTAAAATTAATTTTATGTCAGCTGTCAACAGTTTAATGGCCTGGTTCATTAACGTCATCATTTCAAATTATTATAATTGTGGATAACATATAGTGAGAAAGACACGGATGTTCACCGATAAAGGATAAAAAGAAAAAGTGCTGAGTACAAATGTATTCTCACCTTTTGAACCTTAATGGGTATTTTTCGAACAATACATAACAAGTTTTTTTCAAGGACGACTGATTATTAGTGTACAAATGTGACAATTTTACTTCTTCTCGTCAGCTTAAAACTGATTTGATCAAAGTTTCATAATTTTCCTCTCCTCTTTCGTCTTCCCCCAACTTGACTTTTTTTATGAGCAACTCGTTGAGTGTTTCTAAAAGCAGAGGACGCTTAACCTACAGGTGCACCTGGTCCATGCTCTCAGTTTTTATTGGAGTCCGAGTTGCTCATTTAGTTTTGTTACCTTGTATATACATGTGTTATTTTGGTTATTTTATGTTCTTTGTTGTGTCTATTTGTTTTCCATGTCTGGTCCATACCAGTAACATGTTATCCATTTTTACAAATTTTGCCTGGTGGCAATTTAATAATGCCAGTTTGTGTTGAAATATACCATTAAAAATGAACAGTAATAGAAGATGGAGGTTACGCTCGCTTTAGAACCAGGTGGAAACCCCCTTTAAATAATGAAATGCCTGTACCAGGTCAGGAACATTGCGATAGCTTCCCAATTTCCGGTTTTTACTCCAATATTGTAAATTATTATACCAACTTTTATTTTGAATATTTCTTATATTTTGTCAACGATAATTGTGTAATTACCCTTAACTTGCTTGCATCAAGTGCGGGAGGTCATTGGCTCGATAAATTTCTGAGTCATACCAAAGACTTATAAATTGGTAATATTTGCTTCACCGCAATTCGCGTGGTATAAGCATATAGTGGACCCTTGTTTGGCTCGGAGTTATAAGGTGTCCGAGTGAGTGACTTTGCATGCCTACCGCGGTCTGTCGCTGCAAGCGCTAACGCAATATTGATTTAGTTCAGTGTGAATGAATAGATCAAAGCAGGGTCTGTTCGATTAATCAACCCTTATCGTCCTGAAATGCATGAAATATCTGCAATAGCACGTTAAATCATTATCAATTAATTATTTTTCTTAATTGAAAAATATTATATTTTTCATATTAATAGGCACTTTATAAACATTTTCCTCATCCTCCACACTCAAAATATCCATCCCCTTGTACACTCTCCCCAATATTGGGAATAAGAAGTTTACCCCATACAAGTCCTGCAGTTCACTCAATCTAGCACTAAATCTCACTAAATCAAGCACTATAATTTGTAAAAGAAGAAATGCATGTGCTTCAATCAGAAATCTGCAAAAATCATCTTTTTCAAAATCACATCAATGAAAACAGATATAAGTTTACCAAAACAAATGACATAAATGTTTGTGTTAAAAATAAATGACCACTTAAAGAATGCAAAATATGATTAAAAAACATTTTCATTTATTTTCAAAATTGTTGCCGAAGTACCTGATCATCATAAAGATGGAGTGAAATGTATATTGAGTTGCTTTGCACGCATTGTCTTGGTCATTTTATGTGTTTTTCTTTAATGTATGTGTTTGTTTTCAATGTCTGGGTTTTGTCCCTGGGTTATATTATTTTGATTTCCGTTGGAATCTTAGTTCCCATGAACATGTTTGACAGACTTTTGATTGTTCAATGTTTTCTCTGTGAAACAATTTGTGTTTAAATTCATTTCAGTTTGATAAGCCGAAGTCAATTAAAAATTCAAAATCATGGCATGCTTAGCCACTGTAGTTAAAAAAGAATTATTAGTTTTTGTATCATACCAAAATCGACACTCGAGTTCAACTTAACTGATTCTGTTTTGTAACCAATTAAACAAAAATTCAAATTAGAATTTTGCATCATAACTTTAGGAAGAACAGAATATGTGTAAATGAATCAAATAAAACAGGTGTATTTAAGAGTAATAAAGAGAACCAAGGTTATATCGGTAATAAACGTATCTACAATGAAGAAAATTTGATAATATGACTACCATTTATTTGTCCATGGAAAACCAGATCCTTCTCCTTGTTCATTTGATATCCTATAAAAGTCAAATAGTCAAATATTTCAGGTTTTCAAAACGCCAATTTTGTGGATTTAAAAAGATAATAATAAAAAAAGCAAAACCTATATCTATAAAAACTGATGTTATTAATTATTGTCGTCTAAATAATGTTCATGCTAACCGATCGATATTTTATTAAATAAGGGATTGAATCAGTATTGGCGACGATGGGTACCATCTACATTTTCCAGACCTACCTCCATTATATTGTAATGCCACCCGAAAATTAGTATCTTCTTAAACCACAAATACCTGGTGTCAAATACATTTTTTGTGTTTACTGTTCATGTAAATTTCGACTGTATTTTTTAAAGTAACGCCTATAAATATCTGACCTTACCAAGTAGTTAGGGTTTTCCCAAGCATTTGATGTAACGCGTCACTTGAAGCATAAAATTTAATTCATCTTAATCTGGCTCATCAAATTTGCCTTACACTAGAAGCAAAGTCAAGGAATGAAATAAGGAGATAATCATCACACTTTGCACGATTTGATGCGAACAAGTATTAGCAAACCTACGCCGTTGCGAATGGCCTTTTTTATTGTATCTCATTTTCTATTCCAACAAGTTGGCTCAAAGTAACATTTTGATGTTTCTAGCACCAATCGTCCCTTACAAAAACATACAAACGCTGGAATTTTCGCAAAAAACCTAATGTTAAACGTCACAAATTTCAAGGTTATCACGGAGAAAACATTTTTGTAACTCATAAAACATAAATATCGGAAAATATCTTCAAAATTAGCATGATGTTGAAGTTAATAACTGGCACTTCAGTTGAAACTTTTGATTATTTTTGCATAGTGAAACCTATAAATGTAGTTAAATATGTTTCCTTAGGAATACATTGATTTGTAAATGAAAAACTTGGATAAAAATAAAAGTCATCTCTATGACAGTTGCTAACAGTTTGAAGGCTGCCATTATTCATTATTAACTTCATCACTTAAAAAGTGTTATAATTGAAGACAACACATTGTGAGAAAGACACGGACGTACACCGATAAAGGTTTAAAAGGAAAGTGCTTAGTACAAATGTCTTTCACCCTTTCAACAATAATAAGTACTTTTCGAACAGAGCATAATGTTGATTTCAAGGACAACTGATCATCAGTGTACAAATGTGACACTTATACTTCTTCTCGTCAGCTTAGAAAGATACCATTGCTATTTAACCGAGTTTAAACTAGTGGCAATTTCATGCTACTCATTTGTATTGAATTATACTGGAAATAATTAACAGTATTAGAAGCGCAAGGTTTGGCGCGCTTTAAAACCTGGTTTAACCAGCATTTTAATTTTAAATACCTGTACCAAGTCAGGACCATTCTGATGGTTTTCAAGTTTCCGGGTTTTTCCCTCAATATTGCCATTTGTTTAACCGATTTACCTTTGGAATATTGCCTACATTTTATCGGCGATAATTTTGTTATTATCCGTTTGCTTTAAAAATATACATTATCGAGCCGTACAAAAAGGAACGGCTTACTTTCTTCCTAAAGATGTTCCGCAGGTCATAAATATAATGAAACAATATTCATTTAAAAAAAACCAAACAAACAAAAAAAAGAACAAAAAACAAAAACTACAAACATTGGAAGTAAGACAAGCAGAACATGTTCAGACTGATCTTCTTTTACAGATAACTTTCAAAACTATATCTTGATCTTTGATTCCTTTTAAGCTTATACGCACTTTTGAAATATTATGCTATAGAAAGGAGATCACAAATAGGTCTTCAGCACATGTAAACACACCATGTAAGCTCTAAAATGCCCAAACAACGAAAGTAATAAAATCCTAAATATCAGAACGATGAAAAACAAGTATTGTCTTTAAGTATTGTTTTACCTCTTGATTTGTTTTGTAAGGCCAATGGTTGGAACCAGAATTATTGCGTTCATCCCTATATAGTTAGAATATCCATGTTAAAGGAATTTTGAACCGATTATCAATGAAGTCAACAGTTTGTATTCTTACTCTCAGTAACCATGTGTAATTTTCTAGATTTCTTTCATCCACGTTTAAAGCTTTGAGTTGCTATAATTATAAAAGTATTTGTATTCAAATATTCAAATAACTTTTGCCAGACGTCAGATAGAGTAACCAAGGAAACCAAGATTCTAGCATGAATTTAAAGAATCTAATACAGAAACACGCCAAAGAACATACAGTAATAAAATAATACATACAAAAAAAGTAAATGAGCAACTCGCACTCCACTAAAAAACTGGGAGCATGGATTAGGTGCACAGGTAGGGTAAGCTTCCTTTGCTTTTCTTGAAAAACCCGTGGAGTTGCTCATAAAATACAAGTCCGGGGTAGACGAAAGGGGAAAGGAAATATATGACACGTTGAACAAATCAGTTTTAAGGTGCAGATGGATACACCGAAATGATCCACTAGTTTTTGTTTTATTTTGTTTTGGAATTTCTCATGTACAGTGTTCGTTTCTATTTTAATATTTGGGGTAAAACCGTGACAAATTAGAATGTTTTAACAGCACTTTAAATTTTCAAATTTAATTACGTCGTGACTGATCTGCAGTAACTTGTCTTTCTACGTTTCATAAATAGCTGATGTTACTCTTAACGTTTGGCTATAATATAAAATCACCCGTCTGGAACCCGTTAGTGATATATAATGAAGTATCTCAGGGTTCTCCGGGAGATATCAACTAGTTTAATTTAAGGTAAGATTTCATTTATTTTAAAAGAGAAACAAAACATATTTCATGTTCAATTTTCCCTGGATTTCGCAAATTTCTTGCAAATATTAAGCACAACGTAAGTCACACTTAGTATAGTGTTGTCTCAGCCTTTTTTGTTTGGTTGGTCTTTTCGATGATGATTTTTATGATCATTTTTCCCATTAAAAGAAATCTCTTTATAAGAATGTGTCTCAGGTCCACGGTAGTCCCAATATCTCAATAAGAATATGGTACTGCGTGTATCTTTTCATCACATGATAGAAACAGCACAAGAATATCAGATCTGCATAAAAAAATAAAAATACCTATATGATCTTAATTTCATATGATTACATAAGCTGTCCACAGTACACGAAGTTCGTTATCTTTTATTTTAGGTTTTGTAACCACATCAGATAGCTTTTCAAATCAATCGCTGTCTGACAATCGGATAAATTTACGAAAATCCATTTATCGTTTTTTGTCAAGACATTTCAAGATTCTAATATTCTCTAAGAGGACTGACTGCAGCGCCTAGCTTTAGTTGAACTTAAGGACCTATCCGTTGCCTGACGTTTTTTCCATATAACAATACCTGGCGTTTGCCGTTTTCATTACATTGAAAAAATGGATTTTTTCATAGAAAACAATATTAAATATGTTTTCTATTTCTATTCTGTTTTTTTTTCAGCACATATTTTAACACAATGGCAAAGTTGTTTATGTTACTCATATCAACGATCATATGGTCAACTATATCTTTTAGTTGTTCTGCAAAAAGGCATAAAGTAAATAAGGTTTTTGCTTATAGGAGAAGAAGTGGTAAGTAATAAAACTGTTTATTGAATAAAAAAAAAGTTGAAGTGAGGCGAATTACGTAATAACTTAATTTTAGTAAAATGATTAAAACAAGTATTTGTTATCAATTTCGTGAATATATGTTAGGTATCCTCAAGCATTATATTCAAATATTAAAGTAGTTATTAAAAACACTTTAATTACTATAAATTCCAAATTTTGCAAAGAAATAGTTATTTACCTTTTTCAAATAATCTAAATGCTTTCTATGTATTTTTTTCTCTTTTACCGTTGCAGTTCATCAATAATAGACATTCTACTTTAAGAAGGAATGCATTTTTGATATAAGATGGATTAATATATGTTTGGAAAACAAAATTTGTCATTTGCAACCCTCTGTTGGTTTTTGGATGACATCGTCTTAAAAATTTAAACAAAACGTTAATAACCCACAGTGCATTTAGTCGTTAAGAGTAATGATGGGAACTGAGAATCTAGATGAAATTAAAATAATGTAATCCAGGGACAAACAGAAAAACATACACACATCAAAGAACATGAAATAACTAAAATAATGTGTACAAAAAGCAAAACAAAAAATTTACCAACGCAACTTGGACTCCATTGAAATTTGGGAGCATGGACCAGGAGCACCGGTAGGGTAAGCGTCCTCTGCTTTTCTAGAAACATCCGCCGAGTTGGTCATAATAAGTCAAGTCCGGGGTAGAGAGGAAAGGAAAACTGACAGGTTAAACAAATCGGTTTGCATGGTGCAGATGGATATACCGTAACAATCCACGAGTTCATGATGACGAGCACAAAACTTCTTTAGTGAGAACTTTAATCTTGTAGCAACATTACCGTGATTCAGAAGCCTAATTGTAAGAAGTCTAGCGGGTACAAACATTTGGTGTAGTAATGGCAAGCTCTGACATATGAGTTATTACATTAAAACTGCATACACAGGTGCTGAAGAAAAGTTGACAATACGGATTGAAAAGCCTCGCGCTTTAACAATATTCTTTTGTTCTGCAAATCTACACAACAGGCTGTTATGGTACAGAAAAGCCATGTGATGATGGAAGGTGCATACAAAGCAGTTATTTCTGTGATTCCTGGGTAGACTGTTCGAAAGGAGAGGATGATCTTGGGTGTGGAAGTAAGATAATGTATATAATGTTTTCCACGACTACATATACTTGAAATGAATCACAGTCTTATCATTCTATTTTTAACGAAAGAGTAATCAAGGGAACCAAGGTCATAGCGGTAATCAAAAGAATGTAATCCAGGGACAATGTAGAAACCATAAAAGTTTTGCAAGTAAGTTATTTTTCATCAATGTACATCATAACTCCACTCAATACCGTTATACATTGACAAAAAAATTACTGGATTTATAACTTCCTTTGTATTTGGTTCTTATGCTTCTGATGAGATGTAACTACTTGAAACATATGTACAGTATACATTTTCTGAGATACTTATATATATTGTATTTGTTTTAGCAACCACTGCATTGATGGAACTGTTGGTGAAACAAATGTCCCGAAAAGTTTTAATCGGCCTAGTAGTCATAATAATACTAATCTGACCCAATTTAAATCATAGATTGTTTACAAAATGTTAAGTATCATAACAGTCAAAAAACCTAAAATACGGCTCATTACCTGTATTACATATAGTAGAGTAATCCAGAGAACCACGATGCTAGCGGAAGTCAAAAGAATGTAATCAAGGGACAAAGACCAGACATGGAAAACAGACACACACAAAATTATCAAAATGATACATAAAAAATAACAAAAGTTAATGACTGTACTAACAACTGGAATAGAATTACTCAATGGTGAAGTAGGCTTCCAATTTCGAGACTTTTTGGTTTTGTGTTTTTATTGTATACAGTTTAATTTTGGATTAAGAACTTCCATCGTTTTCGTTCTTAAGCAGCTGAAGAGATGTTACTCATTGTAAAACGTATACATTATACTGCACTTGAATGGTATAAAATTCCCATATATTCAATATACCATACTCTTATTCCCCTTTGTCCTATTAAAAAATTCCCATCCCCCATAGAATCCTCATTGCATATTTCTTATCGAATGTTTACATTATAAAATTGAATTTTATATATATTCAAATTCTTCAACATATAAGGTTTTATTTTTAACTAAATCTAAAGCAAATTTTGATATCAAGTAAGTATTAGAAATAATTTCCCCCATACACCACCCCAATTCCAATCCCCCAATCCCAGTTCCCCATCCCCTATATACCTTAGAATAGAAAGATTTCCCATACAAATACTGTACCAAAATTTTTATATGATTCCTCTTTTCCTTTGACACCATGACTTCGTCGAAGTACATAAAGCCTTGAAAAGATTTGCAATACATCTCTCCATATTCATGTTTGTTTTTATCAACAAATCTTTACTCTTACAGGTTGTGCAAAAGACGAATTTATGTGTTCAAACGAAAGCTGTATACCTTCTGAAAAAATATGCGATGGTACAGGAGATTGTAGTGACGATTCCGACGAACGAGGATGTTCAAGTAATACTTTTTTTAGCTTGTATAAGCTTTACTACCAATTCAATCCAATCTTTTCTGTATATCACATATCTTATTTAGAATATCAAAAAATGAATGAAAATGCTTTTGAACTATATGTTCGTGCTGGATTTCTTAACTTTGTAATTTGTTGGTGAACAAATAAAAAAAAAACATCGATGTTGTGTTGATTAGTGACGTGTTGTTAGGTTAAAGCATAAAAAATAGAAAGTAGGCCGCTACAGATTCCATTTTCCCAGAGCTAAAAAGTTAAGTTGAATGAAGTTATCACTTTTCAATGCTACTTTTTTGTTGTACATGTGGATCAGTTTTATCTCTTGGCACCGAAATCAACAAGTTTCTTTTTAAAAATTCAACAAGCTGTCTGTATAATTTAATTTAAACCAATTTAAAAAAAAAACTAAACAAAAGTATAATGTAGGATAAATTCAATTCTCTTTATTGCTTAACCCTTTTTTAGATTATAAGCCTGTAAACTGCAGTGACGGTTCTTCTATTTCCCGTAATGCCCTTTGCGATGCATACATGCATTGTTCAGATGGTGGTGACGAATTCGGTTGTACACGTAAGTTTAATTATTGTATTGAGTGGTAAAAATGGAATGCGTTATAACTATTCAAAAACAAAACTGTTAGAGAAACAGTTCTATGATAGACGTAGAAATTTCCAGGACAGTTATTGAACCAGCTTTTCTGGCAGAACCAACAAGAAATATTTGGTAGTGGTTACTTTCATGACACTTTCTGTTGGGTCATCTGTTTGAATACAGTTTTAAAGCTAAGGTGCACCTGCAAAAAGTGACGAATCTAGAACTGCTCTATGACACAAAAATAAGTGTTCTTAAGCCGGATCTTCTAACAGTCTCCCTGAAAGTTTGGAGATATCATATGTACATGTATGACTCTTCATTTTTTAAATTTATATTATCTAAAACGTCAAAACTCTTGCCCTAAGAAACATTTTTTACCCATAGAACAATAGAATAGATGAAAGACGTTACCGATACATTCTATAGAATATACTGTAGAATTTACAATTAAGGGAGATAACTCTGTAAATGACACTAAAATGCAATAGAAACTGTTGGATTTTCAATGTGGACTATCTCCATAGAGCAGGCAGATTTGAATGAATAATTCCACATTTCAAAACATAAACCCATCAATCAACTTATTATCAAAAGTAAAAAAATGTGTAGCCTTTTTTTTTATGTATCACATATTACAGAATTTACACGATTCTGATAAACACTACTACTTAAATATCCATTTCTTCCATTCATTAAAAATTTGAATTCCACTGCATTTCGGAATATAAACAAAGCATCAATAATACATTGAACCCAACTACCACGACGAAATGATGAACTGTATAACGATTTGTGTAAAAAATATTTTCTATAAAGCAGGTGCATAAACTCATCTTTTCTTCAGCTTGTAACGACGATGAGTTTCGGTGTTCTAACAAAACCTGCATTCCAGAAGTTAACATCTGCGATGGCAAGGATGACTGCAACAATGGCGAAGACGAAGATCAATGTTACAGTAGGTTTCCTACATGATGTACAAATCATATATTCAAGCAATTACATATATTCCAAGTAGATTTGTTAAAAGCATTTTGATTGGTAGATTCTTTTTTTCCAATATAAGTTATTTTGTAAAGATTAACGTTTGGAGTAAACGTCATTAACTTCAATTGACCGACAGTCTATGAGATTCAAATAATTTCAAACTTAATATGGCTTTAATGGAGGATGTACCTCATACAGCTTAATACGGTTCAATTTTTCATTTATTTTAGATACAACCCACACAACAAAATATATTTTTTTTTAAAAGCTATGTTAATTTGAGTAAAGAACAGGAACTGTTTAGTATAAAGTTTTGTTCTCTAAGACGGGATAACATATTTGTTATTACACTCTTGAAAAGAATAACCTCCCAATCACACAATGAACCACCTCAAGTTACCATTGCCCCTATCCCCATTTCCTATAAAGTATTTTCCACTTGCCACGGAAAAATTCCCATCCTCATAGAACTCCCATTGCATTGATCTTCGACATATTAAAATATATTTTAAAATGTTTTGTGACAATTAAACTTTTTTTAAATGTATAAAGTATTTTAAAAACTGATTTCCTTATTCAAAATTCCATTCTCTATGCCCAATTCAAATCGTCCCATCTCTCATGCCATATTCCCAATCCCCATTCAAATCACCCCATGCTGCATTCCACATCACCATTACACACTCCCCCCAGACCCTTTCTCCATAACCAATAGTATTGTAGAATTGTTTACCCCAAACCCGTATTGTTAATACAAAACATCAGGTAGTGTCAGATTATTTATATTATATATATTATATTGAAAAATGTTAATTAAGAATAAGCTCATTTTTCATTTTAAAAATATTTAAATAACACTGGTATCGCAAAAACTTTTTTTTATTTTTTTAGTGTATAAGGTCTTCAAATGCAGCGACGGCTCAAAAGTTCCACGCTTTAAAGTCTGTGATTCCATAGTAAACTGTCCGTTTGGTGAGGACGAAGCTGGATGTGGAAGTATGTGCATCTGATTGATTTGGTCATTTACTATTATTATCGGAGGTAGACTTAGGATAAGAGACACAAGCCTTGCATATCTTTGGAACGTTTGTATTCAGCATTTTATTTCAATATTATGAAAGCACAAAATTAACTTAGATTGATTTCATCCTGTTTCAAATGATATCATGAAAGACTTTGGTGAAATCAAATATGATACAAACATATCACTGATTTCAAGAGTTATGACCCTAACCCTTGGTCTACCCCATTAAGGGGTCTTAGTGAACGTTACGTAAATAACTGACAACATTGATAATTTCCCAATTGTGCAACAAATTGATTGGTTTATTTATCAGTTTAGAATGATAGGTATTGCTAGTTGAATTATTTCATAATAATGGCATTTTAAAGACAGTACATCTATCGTTCCCGCATTCAGTCGGTTTATTCACTCCAGTCACTTCAACCAGACAATTTGTAATCATACTGCAAAATGCGTTTGATACCTTTTTCTCAAAGTACTGATATATATGCATGTATTCATGATCATTTTAAACAAAAATCGATTTCGCAAGAAAAAGGATATATGTATATGGTCAAAATATAAAGAAAGTCGTCAAACAAAATTTAAGTTAATGACGCTCGAATATAAAATAAAATCTGCCGTTATGGTATGCCTATATAAAGTTTCTGTCAAAATATCAAGAGGCTGTGATGAGAAGATGCGGAGTAAACTATAACTTAAGTAGCAAACGGACGCCATGATCAATATATACCACAACGTTCAGAGAGGATAAAAAGGATGAAACTATAATCATGTCCATCATTTTATTTTGTTTCAAGGCTGCACTGATGATGAGTTCAGGTGTAAAGATGGGAAAACATGTATTTCAAAAGATAAACTTTGCAATCAACATAATGACTGTAATGATGGATCTGACGAAAACTTTGACAGCTGTGAAAGTAAGATGTTTCTAAAGTCTTATTACCATTTGATATTCCAGGTTGTAAATGAAGTAATCTCTCTTTGAATGCATTGGACAACAGTTATGTCCTTTGCAAAGGATAACAAGTTTAGCTTGATCTGTAACTTTTCACCCCAACGGGGTTATGTACACAATATCCATTCCCATTATATTAGGTACTTATTAAATTGTATCACCTTAAAATGAGAATTATAATTAAAATATCTAACTTCATATGTTTGCTGCAGTGACTTTCTTTAGTTTGTTTAATTCATATTATTTGTTTTTCACATACATGTATGATAATTGAATATTACCAAATGACTGTGAATTTACTTTTACTCGTTAAGGCATTAATAATTTCGTCCATTTTCAGAACTTCGTTTTAAGTGTAATAATGCCGTTGATATTCCTGGCAGCGACGTTTGCAATCATGTCATCCAATGTCCAAATGCTGAAGATGAACTTGGATGTGGTGGTATATGTGTTTTATTCTTTTTTTATTTATGGTTCTGTCTAAAGATCAGGCAAGGGGTGGGATTCATCAGATCACAAGATAATCAACGAAACTGTACAAATACATTTGTAACTTCCTTACAACAACTCTTCATGAGTTCATTTCCTTGGATCTTCTGTTTATCGTTTTATTCGTGTAGGTGTAAAAATTCAAGCTGGAAAATGTTCCGTACTTTTCTGTGGTAGAACTAAATTTAAGGAGGTAGAACTATGGTAAGGGACATAACTCATGAAATCAGTGATATGTTTGCATGGCATTCAATTCCACCAACGTCTTTCAAACTTTCATTTGAAACAGAATGAAATCAGTCCAAGTTACTTTGTTGCTTACTCGGGATTGATGTAAAAGGTGAATACAAATGTTCCAAAGATTTGTAAGAGTTGTATCCCTTACCTTAGGTCTACCTCCTTAAGTAGTTTTAAATGTTTCTACTTGGCAACTACTTGGGATTAAGAAATTTATGAGTCACTTATCATAAGTTCTGCCTTGTTTGAAGGCAAAGCTGCACTTAAGGATATTGTAATTCGTGCCTACTTTGTTTAAACTAACAAGAACAATCACTTCTTTATTATTTCTACAAAAAATGACAGCCGTTGAAGATATATCTTGCGTAATATTCAATAAATGTGTTTCATTTAATTAATATCAAAACCATATCTACCACAAAATACGTTTTTGAATTAAATTTCTCCAGCAAACATGATATTCTTTGAACTTCTTAGTGTGTTGAAGTAATTGACATTTTTGAACACATCAAACAAAACTTATCTTTATTTTTTAAAAGGTTGTAGTGCTGATCAGTTTAAATGCCCCGATGGTTCCTGTATCTCTGAAGACAAGATATGTAACGGTGTCAATGATTGTGGCAATGAAACATCTGATGAAGATAACTGCTACTGTAGGTTTGATCAAATAAGTCGATGTCTAAATGTCGAATGCCCCTAAATCACGTGATGGTTACCAAATATGTTTAATATAGTTTGATAAGGGGTGAATATCTCTCTGGAAGTAAAAATCTCGAATTTCTAGTCATAGGCATGTCAAAAAAACAAATAACGAACAAAGACAGGGAAGGGCTTACGCTCACTGAAAAGTAAAAGAAACAATACTCAAACGTCCCATTAAAAACAAGTCAGAAACAAAAAGGACTGCCGAGGACAATTGTGAACTACAATTAAATCGAACATTGGTTGAATGTATGGTATGACTTAGTGCAAACTAAATCCTTTTTTTCTTGAATATCTGCCTAATTCCCATGGCATTTTAGGAATAATGATAACATAAATTCATTTTTTTGTAATGTTGAATTAATGTTTCATTTGTCTGTTTTATCCCTGCAACTTTTCAATACATACAATAAAAACTTAGTGATTTCTTCAAGATAACTTAAATAACTCTTAATCATGTTCAATCTTTCAAACCAAATATTCTCGTGTCGAAGCGGGAAATATACCATGTTAGCGTTCTATAAATTTTGGGTTATTTATTTGCTCGTCTTTTTACCTAATCCTTAGAAAAAATAATAAAATGAATACTATAAAAACCACAGTTTGATTAAAATCAAATCAAATTTACCACGTCAAATCATCATTAATTTATCTGATTTATGATTGAGGTTTTTTTTTACCCTATATCGGAATATATTATATGGATAATCGTTATCATTTACGGCAACTTCATCCTTTTTCATTATAACTGTTTTTCTATCGTTGAATGATGTCGTCATACTAAAATAATATCAACATTTTTAATCGACAAATTACATCGGAAAAAAAAAGAACAGTGATTCACTGATGAACATACATGTACATACGACAAAACATCACAATTGGCCCTGTCGGCCCCTCATATAATTCATTGTTCAACTTGAAAACTCTTGTTATTCTATCCAACCGTTATTGAATGTATTAGTTTTCAGTACCTTTCTGTCAGGCAATTGGTGGTACATAATTTTTTTCCAATTTATTCTGTTTTGCATCAAATATATTCGATAAATCTAGAAAACAATTGAAAAGTAATTCAAATCTGTCCTGAAGCATCTGTGACGGAGATATGACTGCTTTTATAAGGAAAAAAGAGTGGGACAATTTTCCAGCAATTTTTTCATACAATATTTCAACTACGTTTGACCTATCAATATCTTAAAAAGGCAAACTTTACAAATACTTTGATGGACATTCCTTGAAGTAATGAGGTATAAATACTTGGATAATGCAAAAACATCTCATTTATTATCATGTTTATTTCATATCCCAAACTATGCACACATTTTGCTTGATTCTTAGACAGAGTTGTATTTTATATTTAATGTGTTTTGTAGCATATGTGTGTAAAGGGAGGTACAAGTGTATGTATGGCAAGTGTATTGATTACAGTCAAGTTTGTGATTCAAAAATTGATTGCAGTTATGGTTCAGATGAATTTGGATGTGGTAAGTCACGCAATTAATGGGCTGATACCGGATGGCGCTTCTAGAGCAGGACATACTAACCATTCCCTAGCACTTGGTGTCACAAACTCTTGTTTTTTTAACTTAACTTGTCCGACGGGCCATAGGGGCTGTTGACAGCACATGGCGTCTGTATTCGTTCGTCGTTAACAACTTTCATAATGTAAAATAAAGTATAAATTGATGTTTAAATCTACTGCATTATGTTAATATGTATAAATTGAGAAATAACACAACGTAATCTGTAAAATGTAAATTCCGCTCTGGGGTCAAGTAATGCGAGCACCGGTTTAATGGGTCGGTTTAAAGGATCAGTGACTGATTCGAAACTGATCGGTGATTGATGACCAAAATATCTACCGTAGGACGTTAAACCAACATCAATCAATCAATCAATCAATCGATTCAAGCTCATTAGAGCCTTTATATTCCAGAAAGTGTTCGTGTACTGGTTTTTATCTTCTTTATTTCATGTAATTAAGATTTATTATTTTTAATTTATCTTCATTGTTTCCTGTGTTCATGTTTGACGGATTAAATTTTGATGACTCACAATTTTCATCCTATTTCAATGTTTTGTTTATGTTTTGGATGATAAAAAAGACACAATGAAAAGATAAAATGAAAAAATACCGTAATTTGTTAAGTATAATAAAAATGTTATATTTCCTAGAATAGCATTAAAATTATGTCACAAAAAAACAGAGGAGGATATTCTAACGTCACTCCACCGTTTTACTTTAATGACATTGTTTTGTCAGTGAACCTACATGAGTATTGATCCGCTCATTTGTAATATTTGCAACAGCAAGATAAGAGACGACATGTTTTACTGTAATGTCACATGAGTGACAATAAACCAAATCATTTGATACAAATAGTTTACACCTGCCAAACAATCAACATTTTTTGTCAAATTATCAAAATATGTGTTTTGTTTCTATTCAACAGGTTGTCCGGACTATCATTTCAAATGTGGAAGTGGTGAATGTCTAGGCGGATATTTTGTATGTGATGGTGGACAGAACAAAGATTGTCGTGATGGAAGTGACGAGATTAGTTGTGGAGAATGTAAGTTATCATGTCTCAGTTTGTATGTGCCTACGTGTTTGTGTGTGTAAAAGTTAAGGTTTTTCGTTTTGTAAATAAAATGTAAAATAGCGGAAAAATGTAGAAATTTAATCATCTCCCGGTAGCCAGTGGTTAAACTGTCGTGTGCAACTTTAATCACCGTCTCAGAATGGGAGAAAATTTGTTTTACTAAAATGAAAGGGTTTGGTTTGGGTAAATCTAAAGATTTACACTTCTTACTAAAAAAAACATTGTACTTAAATGAACATGTACACAAGTTGTGATAATTTGTATATATCAAAATTGAGCCATAAACTGTTTTAGCACTAATGTCTGACTACTATTTATTTGTCATTTGAAAACATGTAAACTCTATCATTTTTTCAATGTTCAGCTCTTACCAAGAGAAAACTCAACAATCAAGAGCTGAAACGAAAAGAATTCAGGATCTTAAAAGAGAAATCAAACAACAAAAACCAAATTAACGAGGAAAAACAGAAAGAAAGAAGAGCAAAAATAATTCAGAAAATCAGGGAACTTGAAAAACTCGATACCGAACTGGAAGATGACTATTAGAATATCAACAATGTCAGTAAAACAATTTTCTGTAGATTTAGTTGTATTTTTGTCAATTCTGAATTCTTACAAGCTTTGTAAATCTTCTATATGACTTTTTTAAATTCTTCCGAAAGTTGATTTACGATGCATTGTATAGTAATGTATATACTAACTCACCAAATTGATCAGGCAGATAACCAGTACTGCTATAAATTATGATTGAATTCTAATATTACGAACACAAATTCTGGTATGTATGAATTCGATGTAATACTCTTACTCTCACGAGCAGCTCCAACAATATCCTTTCTCAAGCCTCACTATTCGTACCCTTCCGGAAAAATATCAGTTCTCAATGAAGGGGAAATCTTTGGAGTTAACAAATGCACGTCAAAGCTTTATTGCAGAAACTGACGGTCTATCTTAAGAAGATAATTAATTCCTTTCCTATCTTAAAAAACTATGCTTCGATTATGATAATACGATCTAAGTAAACTATATTTTCTGCTGTTAGTTAGGTTCATGATTAGACCCTAAAACGATAAGAACATATTAATTTATTTTACTGAGACGTGATCTTTTATCAATTTCTTTGCATGGCTCAAGAAAATGTTTGATTTAATGATTGTAATTTAAGTCACTTTTCATTACTTTCGGGACAAGACATTTTTGTTGGTGTATTGGGGACCCATAAAAGGAAATTAAGATCCATGTCATAACGGTAGAGTTTACATTGCTCGCTATTTACAATGACAATCTAAAGTCAGAGAAATATTGTCGTATTTCATATGACAACGATAAAGATACGACTTTTATTCAAATATTTCATGTTGGCTGCTCAAATTAAAAGCAATAAATGAAGTCAAAACATGAAACCACTGAAACTGAAAATTATTTGAAGAAATAAAAAAAAGTCATATTTTGGTAAACGCAGTCTCTTATCTTCACGTCTGTTACACATTCGTGCAATTATGTACTGTATAATGTGCTATGTTATGTGTGTCTCACTGTCAATCGTTTGCTTGTTTATATGTTTCTTGTAGTGAACTGATTTCTTTAGTAATTTCCTATTAAATTGATATTCTTTCAGTGGATATCTTTTCTATCCAATTTTTTCTTACCATGCATTGTCGACAAAAGCAATTATAATTATGTCTTGCAAGTTTAAGTTCGATTAATGAGGCCTTGAGGTGTAAAACCAAGGGCATTCACTTTAAAAGCAACTGAGGGAATTGGATTCAAAAAGGGAACAGATGCAACAAACAACAGACCAGATTATCTAGTTGTTAGATAAATGTCCTTGACTTTTCTGTATAAAAAAAAACTCGCCGAGTTGATAATCAAATTGTCTTATTTCAAACTTTAAGTTCATGTTTTATGAGATTAAATAGGCTTTACAAATTGCTATTTTCTCTTTAAACAAATTGAAATATAAACAAAACTAACACAAAAACACTCACAGAAATGACAAAAATAACAACATAATTCTTAAATAGAGTTACGTATACATGTAAAATGGTTCAAACATAGCAATCTTAAAGCTGCTCTCTAACATATTTCATATGTGAGTCTCTTTGGGCATTCCAGGAAGTAATCCTCCATCTCCGACCAACTCCTATTGATCTAGAACACATGTTTATTGCAATTAGCGTTACTGGTGAGTCATATACATCATTATTATGATAAACAATAATTATATAAATGCCTCTTTACGAAGGCAATATTGTCCTTTTATTAGCACGAAGTATGACGGGACAATTACATGTGGAATGAATCCAGGTCTGTGTTTATAGTTTGCATATAACTTTAAGTATCAAATACAAAACTATATCTGTAACATAATGAGATGATGGGTAATAGAAGAATCCTGACAAAAAACTAACATCCGAATGATATATCTCTATATGAGTTCCGAACGTTTAAAAATGAGTCGTTTATCTATTTTAACTCACCTGGCTGAAGGCCATGTAAGCGATTGCCATCACTTGGCGTCCGTCGTCGTCGTCCGTTAATATTTATATATTTTTTAAATCTTCTTCTCTGAAACTACCGAGCAGAATTATATGAAACTTTGCACAAAGGCTAAGTTGAGATCCGTTCAAAAACGTGGCCGCCATTACTTAAAATAATACTTATCGGTCAGAAAGTATTTTCCCGCATATATCTCCAAAACCATCAGGTTTAGCCAAATTCTGACATAAATAACAATATTTAGCATGATGGGGCTATTGGGACGTTTTGTTTTTGTGTTTTTGTTATTTTGAATGTTATTTCTTTCAAAAATCTTCTCCTCTACACTACTTGACCAATTGGAAACTTGGTATGAATGTTTGTTGAGATATCTTGCACAAAATTAATGTTTATATTTTTGATCCGTCCAAACACATAGCCGTCATTACTAAAAATCGAACAAAGAGATCACACAGTTTTTCGCTTATATCTCTAAAACCGTTAGGTTAAGTATGGTTTTGACTAGGTTAAAGTGTTAAGCTTGATGAGATCTATCTGTGGTCAAATTTTTCATTGTAATCTCTTAAGTCATGTTGGAGTTATTGCCCTTTTCAAAGTTGTTTTGCTATTTTTAGTGTTATTTCTTTCAAAACTCTTCTCCTCCGATACTTCTTGACCCATTAGAACCAAACATGGTATGAATATTCCTTTGAGTATCCTGCATAGAACTGATGAAGAAATTTTTGATCTGTCAAAAAACATTGCTGCAGTTACCCAAAAATAAAACATAGAGGTCAGACAGTAGTTCTTTTTTTCACATTTTATCTCAAAAACCGTTTTATTTAGCCTAATTCTTTCAATTGTTGAATTATGTGACCTACAAAAGTCTCCGGGATGGCCTTTTTTTAAATATTTTTCAGCCAATATCTGCAAACCTATAATACATAGAAAGAAACGTTTAATTGCTAAAATGTTCCTTATGATACGTCCTACCGACGTCTTCTTGACTCAAAATTGTTAGACAATATGTTTTAAATTTATTGCTATTGAAAAACAATATTTAACAGGGTAAGCGATTCAGGCTGCTTGGGGCCTCTTCTTTATTTCTGCAAAATCATTTGTTTCTCCCTTACACAGTCACCACATCTAGAACACACGTATATTTAATTTTAAGGAATTAGTTTACTGTACTTCATTGATGAAACTGATAATGCTTCATTACAAAGCTTTTCAGAAAGAAATATATTTTTTATAAGTTAAGGTTATGATATGATATGCCTACAAGATGAGAAATTCTAAATAAATACATTAATGATCCGGTCTTCATTGAATTGCAGTACTCTAAGGCTATATAACCAGCTATCATCCCTGCATAAGTTTAATACAATTTCAGCACTCATGGCTGTTTTTTACATAATCGCTGCCGCAGTATATTTAAAATATGATATGAATATCATTTAAATAGAATGAAAAAAGTTCTAATGTTAATTTTAATGTAATTTATAGAGGTAATTGTGCCGTACTAATTCATACATGGGCTTGGACTGTATTTATTTCTAAATTAGATCGTTTGCATGAAGTACAAATATAAAGGCTAAAAGCGTGTGAGAGTTAAAAACGAACTTTTGGTTTACAATTATTATCTTCAGCATATCAAATGAAGGATAATAATCAAATCACAGAACTGATAATATCTAAGCAATAGCCAATAGGAATAGTCAAAAGGAAAGGAAGTCCGTATAACAAATTACAATATCAGGGTAAACACCGGGAAAATGGAAACCACTGCAATGGTCTTGACTTGGTACATCTAATTGAAATGAAAAACAATATATTTTCATATCATTTTTGTTCAAAGATTTATTATTTCATTTTCTGCTAATCAATATTTCAAGGACGAATAGCTCAGCAAAAACCCTCAACTTTCTTTCATTATAACGACAAATCCAAATAATCCAGATCAAAAACACATAGTGATGATTTTGAATACAGGAATAAAGTCTATAGTTAAATAAATGAGACGGTTGCGTGCAAGTTTGAATTTTTAATTACTTTTTCTCGATTTTTGCGATGATTTGCATTTAAAGAAGACTGTGTCCCAAAAGTTGCTTTTCTAACAATATGCTGCAGTAATTTGCATTTAGATGTAACACAACGATGACTACTCTTTGATGAAGTACTGAAGTTATTCGCATTGTGAAAGAAGTTAGGTATTTATCCCACCAAAACGTTACAACACAAACATCAAATCGCCGATCACAATATTAAACATTGATATTGACAACAGCAATGAATTATTATTTAACAAAAACATTCGTGCCCTGAACACATTAAGATTTAATCCGTGCGCGGAACTCGTTAACTCTAGGCGTTCTTCGGCACTCGTAATCATATTTCGGTTATTTACTCTTTTAAATTAATTATTCTTTTTAATTGAAGGTTGGATTGAAAATTAGAATAAAAATGTTGTTTCATCGAATCTGATTTTATACCTAAATCGTTTTACTTGAGCAACCAAATAGCACTGACAGAACATTCATTGATGGTATATGGTCACTGACAGTAAATAACACTTTGGCTTCACTTACATTCCCACCCATGCATGAACTACCTGTTTAGTTTATCGAATTGTCATTATTGGGAATATTAGTGGAAAAGAAATGTAATAAATACGTCGTATAGAAATTAAACATACTATAATTGTGAACATATGAAAATTTGGTCACGCCGTAAGTATTTTACTTTCAAGTAATTACTTGAAAACCGTTTATTCGGATGCACAATACGTGTTATTAACTTAAATTAATATTTACGGTAAATTGGTTAATGGAAATACTACTTTATGCAATACGTTTGATATTCTACGTCAATATTGAAGGTTGTGAAGCGGGAGGTACTTAAAACTTACATTAAATCACGTGAGATCACTTTTAGTAAACATGCAATTATGATACATGTATATCATGGTATCTCTTTGATTAGTTGGTAGGTCATATTCCAGGTCACCTCCTATATGTGTATACAGGTATTCAATGCTATCATAGAGTAAGACTCCAGACCTGGTAAATATTGATAGAAAAAATTGCAGTATGCCGATTAGAAATAAAACGACAAAGGAATCCGGCACGATTAAAAAAGGCGATCGTGTTTTACTCGGATTCTTACCATCGTTCGTATCTTTTCTAAGTCAATACACTGTAATTGTCTGTTTTTACTCAACTTGTGTTAGTAAAATTATGCTATTATATTATTTAAAAAATATGTATTACATAAAACAATTAAATGGCATGTGCATGATCGAGGACATTATCAAGTTTAAAAAAAAAGTAGTGACAACATCTGCCTATTACATTGCAGCAGGTCTTTCAAGGGAAGGACCATTGACTAAAATTAGAATTTTTGTCTAAATATATTCTTTTGGTTTTTCATCTTCAATTTCATTTCCTGTTTTTCATTCTTTGAAACAAGTCTACAGCATACTGATATATCTAAACAATAGGTTATTGTCTATAAAACACTTAAATTCTATAAACGGACTGAGACATTTTGGAACTGGTTTTTAGGCGTGTTTAATTGTGTAATATTTTCCCCAAAGGCCAGAATTTAAAGGAGAAGGTTGTGATCAAACCAAAATATTTCAGCCCCGCCGCATATTTTACGCCTGTCCCTAGTCAGGAATTTCTGGTATCTATATATATTTGTTCATTTTCCCCTTTCTTTTATTTTTAGATACTTGAGTATATAGGAGAAACGCTGTACCTGTGTGTAATGATGTTTTGGGGGCCCTGTGGTGTGAGGGCTTTCGGTTAGATCGTTGGAAACCAATCCCGGTAGTTTTGTTGTTGACATATTTCACCATATCTATTCTCTACTAAAGGATAATTTACTAGATAGAATGGATGGAATGAATAACAATGATCACGAGTGCCGAAGATTAGTGTCAGCGCACGATCGAGTTAAATATTAAAGCGTTTAGTACGAGTAAATAATGGTTATTCACAACGACTTATTGATTTTCATATTTATCATAAAGACTCTTTTTATTAACATGAAATTTAATTTGAATATTATATTATTATATTAGTTCTCCAATTGTTAAAGCATTAATACAGGGACACCATAGATATTAACGTAGTCAAAGACGTCGAAACGTGACAAAGAGCCGATCTACATACAAAAGGAAGAAACAGATAAAAAAAACAATGACAAATTAAACAGGAAATATAAACTATAAAAATGTTACACGACTAATGAGAATTGATGAAAACACACATGAATAGTGAAAAGACTTGATTCTCATTTTCAATAATGTTGAGATATTAGATATTTCGAATTAGGTTAAAAAGTACTTCTGTCGTTTTGTTTCCGTCATGTCATCGGTCACCTGAAGCATTTTAAAGATTTGATATCTACATATTTTGTACAAAATTTATAATATTTATAAGCCCCATGAATTTAATGAATGAATGAAATATTTGGTCGCGATTTAGGTAAAATTTGAAATAAACCTATCTTTGGAAGCTAAATATGCAGTGCATTCCATCGGAACCCAAGTTAAACAAGATTAATATGATGGAATTGTAGTATATATAATATTCTTTTTTTTTGACACAATTTTGACTTCACTGACGACCGGTACGTAAACAAAGCAATCTCGTAAGTTAAATAATCAAGAAAAATCAGTTTTCTAGACCTTAAAATCACAAACTTAGAAATCAATACTATCATAAGTTAACAAAATTAATTGCTAGTATCTCTGAAAGGTTTTCGTATACGAAATGGGGGGAGGCAATAATTATTTTTTTCTCTATGGTGCGAAGTGGCTGGAAATATCCCTTTAAATTTTGAAAAGAATATGTTGAAGTCTATTTTCCATCAAATTATCTTAAGTAAACTAATAAAATCCCCCCTGTGTTTTTCTTGGTTGAATAAAACTTTCTTCTTGTGATATGGTTTAAACTGCTTGTATTATATGCCATAATCCATCATTTTCCACGTTTGCTAATTTAACATTTCGCTGGTTTATCTCAATACAATTTTATCAGTTGAATGACCGGGTTTGAATAAAGTAGAAAGGACAGTTATTTTTTTAAGGAAAACAGTGTGCTGCATTGAGAGTTCCGATATACTGTAAACATATTACAAGATTATTTTAACAAAATTTTGTTGAAAGAGTAATCAAGGGAACCAAGATTCTTGCGACTATCAAAAGAGTGTAATCCAGGGACAAAGACCAGACATTGGAAAACAGACAAACACAACAAAAAACACAAAGTAACTAAAATAATACATACAAAAAACAAAAGTAATTGAGCAGCTCGGGGTCCATTAAAACCTGGTAACATGGACCAGGTATACCGGTAGGCAAAATGTCCTCTGCTTTTCTAGAAACAACTATTTAAGTTGCTTGTATAAACTCGCTTAAGCTGCATGAATTTTGGTACTTCTCCGTCTAAGAATCGGCCAAATGTATATAAGGTGTGGCACATGAAGGAAAAAAACCAAGAGATTTTGTTGTATTAACCAATTAATTATTCCTGATAACCATCAAAAATAAGAATCAAATTATTTGTAAAACTTGCTTTTTTGAAGATATTGATTAGTGGAATTTAGTTGAAATCCACTACGGAAAAATGTCGGGAATTTTTTTTCCCGCACTCTTTACTTATATAAGCAGTCTAAATACATCTACGTCACAGATGTTTCAGAATAAATTTAAATAGCTTTTTGATTGTTGTTTAGATGTACTGAAAATATTTAAGGCAAAAATGACTAAATTGGGGAAAATGATGTACCACACACTGCCTGATTCTTACACAGAATGGTACTTAAAAGACAAAACAAAATGAGGGTTTGGGTTTGTTCTATTGTGTATGTTTACATAGAATAGTTGTTGAATTTTCTTGGAAAAACTACTTCTTATATTTGATTAATGAACTAAATTATCCCTGACTTAATGCATTCCCCGAGTTAAATGTTTACTTAAAGTTATATCGCAAATGGCAATTTGATATATTACTACAATGTATTACATATGTAAATATGAGCCATTGAAATATAGACAATTAATTGTCGAAATGTGCCACATTGAAAATTATGTGACAAAATTATTTCATGAAATTAGTTTGTGTACAATATTGCATGCATCATTTAAAATCATATCACTTATTACAAACCTTTAACGAAAAATCAGTTTTTGGAGCATAACTCTTACAAATCACCGGGATATCTGAATTAACTATTTGATATCAATTCCATGAAATCACCTAAGTAACTCGGATTGATTTAAGTCTGTTTTAAATGAATACATTAAGGGTAGTAACAAAATTACCGGACTTTTACGATAGCAGTCCAAGGTAAGGGACATAACTCTTGAAATCAGTGGTATTTCTGTATCACATTCAATTTCACTAAAGCCTCTTAAGCTTTTGTTTCAAGCAGAATAAAATGAATCCAAGTTAATTAGATGTCTATTTAATATGGATGTAAAATGCTGCATACATACGTTCCAATGATTTTTAAGTTATGGGTCCCTTACCTTAGGTCTACCTCCTTAAAGTTTAGGCGGTAGTCATGAGCAATAGTCAAAAGTCTGTATAACAAATGGGTATATCAGGGTACAATTGTTTAAAAAAAAACAGCAATGGTCCTAACTGCAATGGTCCTAATTTACTTCAAAACCTAAAATGCTGCAGCTTTTCTGAAATTTGTTCTCTCTCCAAAACTTTTACTTCTGAAATGTTTATATAACTTTATCATATGATAAACTAAAATCTCGTTTTAAAGTCTTTTAATTGGTAAATCATTTGTTGCTTGGAAAAAAATATATTGTTCTTGGTTACAAATCCATATACGTTTCTAAAACATCGCATGATTGTATATTCATAAGAGACTGAATTTCTTCAGAATCTCGTAAAGAAATAAAATATAAACGATGTTGAATCTTTTAAATTTACATACAGATATATTGATGATGTACTCTCGATCAACAACACTTCTGTTGGTAAATGTTTACCCTCAGTATAGCCACCAGAGCTCGAGATTTAGGACACTACAGAGACAGCTTGTTCTACATCTCGAATTTTACAACAGTGGTCATCTCAACACTAAGATTACTGATAAAAGAGACAACTTTGACATCATAAACTTTCTTACCTGAGTATGAACTACTCTGATTTCCTCGAACGCCATACATATCTCCGTGATATACTCCTGAATCAGGGGTATGAAGAAATGCGTCTCAAGACATCTCTTACCATATTCTTTTAAGTAATCCGTCCTTGGTTCAAAAATACTTGATTTCTTCTAAAATAATGAATAATGATTGTTTATTGTAAATTGTTCATTGTGCTGATGTGATCGCTTATTTACCGATTATGACGCAATAGCATTGCAAATGCTATTTAATCACCATTGATATATTCACGCCGTAATGGGGAGGGAGGTTTAGTGCATTGAAACTTAGATTTAACCCATCATTTTGTTTGAAGTGCCTGTACTAAGTTAGGACCATTGCGGTAACAGCCGCTCCGTTGGTGTAATATCTATTTTGCCAGATTGATTTTGGACTTGCCGCGACTATAGATTGGTATAGTAATTTTGTTTTGAGCACTGACATTTCAAAATGAAAGTGGTAAAACCATGTTTTAAAGCGCGCTAAACCTCCCGCTCCCATTACGGTTTATTTTACGGCGTATTTCAACACAAATGGCCAGTCAAAACAGTTAACCAGTAGTCAACATAGTACAGAAGATACAAGCAATAAAGAAGTGAGGATAAAAAGAACAAAATACAATAACAAATATGTTAATCCAAGCCACGAGTTTCAAAACGTCTTGAACTTTGTGGGGAAGCTGAAATGCTCTGTTGAACTGAATTCATAAATTATAAATATATATATATATATATATATATATATATATATCACTTATTTTAAAAGTTATGACACTTGTTCTTAATCTACCTCATAAAAAAAAATACTCAACTACATGTAAATGATTTTTGTCGTATTTGTTAAGCTTTTCATGTGTTGTTTAAATCCTAAATAAAATGGAAGAGTAATCAAGGGAACCACGATTATAGCGGAAATCAAAAGAATGTAATCCAGGAACAGACCAGTCAGCGAAAACCAACACAACTAAAAACATAAAATACCATAACCATAATGCTAAAAATACATATCGAATATGTAGTGTGCTATGTTTTATTGAAAAATATGCACTATTGTCTTTATTTCTATTTTTTGTTGTTGTATAATACTGGAATACAGTACAATATATCATATAACAAAGGCACCTACATTAGCATTTTACAAGTAGATAATAAACAAATAAATTTGCATGTTATTTGCAGGTTGTTAATAGAGGAACAGAAGACGCTTACCCTACCGTAGCACCTGGTCCACACTCCAGGTTTTAGTTGAGTCCGGTTTGGTCACTTACTTTTGTATTTTTGTACGTGTTTTGTTGTTGTTGTTTCATGCTATTTTTGTATGTTTACTAGTTGTTTATGTGTGTTTTTCCTGTCTAGGCTTTGTCCCGTGGAAAATATTTATTCCCGCTAGAATCTTTGATTCCCTTGATTACTCTATGTCTAGCAAGTTACTAATCTTAAATTTACTAAAGCATTTCATACAGAAGAAATATCAAGGAAAACACCAGTGGATGTTCAGATATAGTGCATTTTTTGCAAATGGCTTTTTTAAAACTTATGTCATATTAGATGTATAGCGACAGCAGTCTTTATCATCAATAACAAGTGTTATTAAAATGATATAATAGTAGATGTCTTGCGTGAGATGATATATACAGTTAAAACAATTATCAAATAATTCAACATGTTGCATCATGTCAGGCCTAAGTCTTAAAATCAAAAACTGAAATTGAAGTTTGTTTCTTCTTTTCAAAAGGTTATAGGCTTTTGTATAAAATAGTAGAGAAAACATGAATATCCGATTTTAACCATGAAATGATTTGCATGATATTTACTTTACACGGTATTTGTTAGACAAAAAGAAACCGTTGACATTAAAAAAACGAAATATCAAAAACAATAACTTGAACATCTTTCGTCTGGAAATTGTACCCTTACTCTCATATCATATATACAATAGTTACATCTTCAAATGTGACCATATATATTACAAAATCACCAGTTATTACAAGCATATATGTTGAACATAATTACAATCTGATATCCATCAAGTGCGTTTCATTTAAATATCTGAAGACAGTCCGAGTCTCTCTGCAAATAAGTTGGTCAATCGTCACTCCACCAAAAACTAGGAGCATGGACCAGGTGCATCGTTTCAGTTAAACCTCTGGAGACAGACCAAGCTGCCCTGTAAACACTTCGCCATGAATTTCCATTTCTCTTCATCTGTTGTGCTTATCAGCTGATTTCCATCAAGAAGTTCACATTCATTGCTTAAAGAGTTATAGTTATAACCGAAGCAATTCTTGTTCATATCGCAAAGTATGCTACATTCTATATATGACATCACAAGCGACTTATATATTTGTCTCATATAGGACCTTTTCCCATTCGACCCATAGAATCGTCCATTTGGATAAGCTGAAGAAATCACAAGAGTTGAAAAGAGTTAACATTACACAAGTAGAATGATCATAAATAGTCTGAAAAAGATCCAAATCTTATTTTGTTCAACGTATAGTTTGATATTTTTAAAGATAATATACATTTTATTAACTTAGTCCTGTAGCGCAGGGACAGCTAATTTCGAGGTCGATGTAAAATCACAGTCCTCATAAAAAAGGATAACGGAGTCACATGTAAATAAGATTGCACTTTTACATATATAAAATTACAACACCAAAATATGTGATCACCTAAATGCAATAAATGCACATCAATTTATGCTCATTTTACGCACACCAATAGTCACACTTCATCATTTAGTTTGATTTATGTCAAGTGCATGACATCACGCGTAAAACAATCAAATGCTACCAGGTGAATAAAAAAATAAAGAAAAAAAAACCAAATCCATATTGGAGCTAATGCCCGGATTTAAAACAATTATTACGAATGCATTTACTTTAAGTTTCAAGCCGCTAATATTTCAAAAACATTTATGACTAAGGCCAATAAAAATATAAGAAAATAAGAAAACAAATAATAATAGGGTAGTTAATTGGAAGGAGTGAATACCAAAATATGATCACGAGTGCCGAACAACGCCTAGTTTAACGAGTGTGCGTTCTTATTTATTTTTTTTTTGCACTGGCACAGGAGTTAGATTCTTAAGGTATTGAATAGTGATTCTTGCTTCAAGTTTTTGGTGGATTTCGGGTTTTATTTACTTTTGTTTCTTTACTTTGTACGTGTTATTTTGGTTATTTGGTGTTTTTTCTTAGTGTATATCTATTTTCCATTCTTTAAATCAACATTCAAAAATATGCCCTTAGGCCATAATCCGCTACAGGCATAGTTTCACGTACCAGGAAATCAAATCAGTGTTCGGGCAACGATGCTCGTTCAAAGAGGAAAACCTGCCTTTGGGGCTACACGGATTACACATGTTCAAGGGGGAAATGGTGTCCACTGACAAAAAAGGTAAACGCGCATTGAGAGCCTAAGGCTTCTTGCTGGTAAAATATTGCACCTCTTATTGATTATCTTTATTGAAAGCTTGTTTGTGACTGTTCAAGAAAGCATAGATGTCCACTCCATACCACAATTCTTTATTTTTGCAGTCATCATTCGAATATTGAATTACTATAGAAAATATTGAGAATATAACACCTAATGGAAGAGCATCATAAGGAACTCTCAGACTCGGGGTTATATTTTGTCACCCATTAAAAGGCTTCATCCTCATATCTTCAAACAGGTGTCTGATATTTCCAAATCTTGCATGAGAAAGTATGTTGTTTAATTCTTTTTCTCGTTTAAAGTTTGTTGTTTTGAATTTAAATGGCCTAACATTCGACAAAATGGTCAGTGATTAGTCAAATCCAGGCGTAAAATATAGATCACTTCAAAACAGTTTCACGTAAGTAATCAAAAGGGCATGTCACGTGACCTCTTGGTTTCCTTCGTCATTTACAGTACGTTGAGTTCAGTATTAAAAGCAAAACATCGCTTCGTGTAAAAATACCGATAAAATGACTAATATATAGTTTACAAGATAAAAATGGTAAGAAAAAGTGTATATAAAGATTTTGCATTGTAATGTGTTTCGAGATACCGGAGGTAAACAATAAAATGTATATCGATCTCCGGATTTCAATACGTCCTACATCGGAAAATTAAATGAAACTGGAACAAGACTTACAGTTCCTATTATCGGTTATGTTCGTTTTTTTTTAACTTGAAATATTCAAATATAGGTAAGATATAATGTTATTTTATTCTACCATATAATTTGCGACAGACATGTGCAGTCTCAATCCTTGGGTAAAATATAAAAACTGTTAGAAGTATGATTTTCGTGTCTCATCAACGAATAATTTTAATAATCAAACACATATTTGCTACCGGCATTGCGCAAATGATCGAAGCATGCTACAGTGTGCATGTCTGTATCACTCTATCCTCAATAAGTTGAAACATGTGCTCGGATTAATCTTACCGTCATTTTCGAATATCCATAATCCATCTTCACCCATGCGAGTACTTATCAACACGCGTGTGAACCCACTAAAGCTTGGATCATGTTCTCCATCGAATCTGTATATTTCATCAGTGAATAAAACGTTTCCCCGTCCTAATCGAAATGACAAATTCTCCCAACTTAACCAAAATGTTCGAAATTCGTTGCAGTCAAGTATTCCGGATCGGCTTGTATAATATGGTGAAAATTCGAAAGTGTTATTTCTAGCGATAGCGATGTGAAGTTTTGTGTTTTCATTTCTCCCTAGAATTAATGTGTACGAGCGTTCATCGTTAACCAGAGTTATTAAACATTGCTGACATGCCTTAACACTGAATATGATGTTTGATCTATTTACTGTTTTAATGCCATAGGACATCACATCGGTAGACATGGACACTATTGATACGTAATGTTGTCTTATATATAAGTTTCCGATGTCCATAGTTTTTATCCAAACATGATCAAGGGAACTGTCTGAAATAAGAAAACACATTAATATGATTACTATTGTATATATAATTGTTTTTACAAAACGGGAAATTTTAAATACGTGTGTATGAGAGAACTGGTCGTCAAAACCACAAAAAGTCGTTAAAAAAAATTAGCGTAAGTCATGACGTCACTATATAGATTAGACGACTAAGTCACACATTTGTCCAGATTAACGTTTACTATTGTTTGCAAGTATTAGATATGACAGTTGTATTAAGTCTGGGTAATTTTGCGGAGCTATTTCTTTCTCAAAGGATTGATAAAACAAAGTAACGATATCAAAGTGAGAATTAAGCAGAGCGATATCTCGAAGGAAATCAAAGGGTAAACAAAGTAAAAACAGACAAGGAAAAGCAACAATGGAAATTCACACGTAGACAAGTAGCATAAACTACATAAAAAACGGGTGTTTTAAAAAGGTAAAGAATCCCTGCTTCTTGCAAGACGTCCACTGTGCAGCCCACTTAAGTCCATGTCCGATAAAAATAAAAATAATTTATGGAAGGTATCAATGGGAAAAGTTAAAACTGTCCTATCTATATATTTAACCAGTTCAAAATTTAAAAAAAAGATATTTTTCTACCCTGGACTTGACATTTTTATGAGCAACTCGGTGGGTGTTTCTAGAAAAGCAGAGAAGGCACCTGGTCCATGTTCTCAGTTTTTACTGGAATCCAAGTTGTTCATTTACCTTTCTTACTTTGTGTCTTTTATTTTGGTCATTTTATGTTCTTTGTTGTGTTTGTCTGTTTTTCATGTATTATCATTATTTTATTCTTGCATTTCCACTGTAGAACATATTTTCCTATTTATGGGATGCACACCGTTTTAGAAAATTTTGTAAAAGGCCGTTACCAATCAACTCACGACAGCCCGGTTCGTTGTTTCATCAGAGAACTGCGAAACAGTAAATATTTTTCATTTCAAATTTGAACTGTACTGCTATATTTCACTGCAATAGAACAGAACGCCTGGTTAGGAAAGTTATTTCCATTTGCTTATAGTTTAAATGAAAAACAAAGTCAGAGTCGGTAACATGATTAAAATGAACACTGAAATACTACCTGAGCAGTTTTGAATTTGTAATGTAAATACAGTTGTTTTTAGATTTCCAATTCCACATCCATGATTAGAAGAAAAATGCCAATGACTTACCTTTACATTCGGATAATAAGATAAGATATCCGACTAATAACAAGTTTGATACGTGTTTTCTTTCCATAGCAATTTTGTAATTTTATAAGTATTTATGGTTCCAGTTTAAAATTAAAACGTGACTGAAGTGAACCGTGTTGTTTAACAATCTTTTATTATGTAATTAATGTTGTTAAAAATACAATGTAAATAACAAGGTATGAATTGAAAGTACGTATTAACGAGTGTGTTAGTTATTCAAAGGTGTACTATATGGGCATCAAACACTAAAATATGAATTCCGTCGTAATTATATAATATTTGTTAAAAAATAAAGATTAAATAAAACACATGAAAAGTCATACTTTTCGGCTTTAAACCACTGCAATAATGGCATACTGGTGTCACAGTAAAATACTTAAAGGCCTTTAACTGACATTTTTCATCCGAAACGGGTTGGTGTTTGACATATTCACCATATCAATTATAGTAGTTACACAATAAAAATAATAAATTGCAAAATGTCTTTGATTTTCGTACATATTAAGTAAAAACTGCATTCATAACAAGAACGCTACCTTTTTAACAAGGAATAAACTATGAAATAGTGAATAGTTTTATTATATATGAAGTTGTTGTTATATTTTGATAACATTAAGAGCTTCATTGTCAATATACCTAGATTTTTAATATATTCTTATGGTTTCCCAGTTGTTACGGTTGCAAGACTTCAATTTCACGGTCGTCACTCTCAACACTTGACACTTTTTGTTTTTCATATATATTTTAGTTTAATGAGAAACTTAAATGACTCCTTTTCTTTGTCCTTAATTTGATTTAACACCCTTTAATTACAGAATATATATTAAAAGTATCACTCATGGGAAATTAAAAAGTAAAAAAGGCAAACATTTTATTGCAATAAATGAACAGAATGATAGTAAAGAGATTAAATACAATACACAAAATATATGATAAGTAATAAAACTGGTATAATAACATTTTACAATGGTGTACGTTGTCTGTTTACGCTAGAAATAATTGTGCATTTCCCCTTTACTGTCTCGTTTACCGGTAAAGTGTTACTCTATGTAAGAATCAGGCAGTAGGTGAAACATGTATGAAAATACACACAGCTTTGAAAGTTAAATTTGACCGTTTGCACCATCAGAGTCAATGACAGAATACAATATTTTCCATATCATTTCGGTGAGATCAGTTGTAATTTAATTGAAATACACTAAAAATTAACATTTCAGGGACAGAGTAATCAAGGGAACCAAGGTTATAGCGGTAATCAAAGGAATGTAATCCAGGGACAAAGACCAGACATGGAAAACAGACATACACAACAGAGACAATAAAGTAACTGAAATCATACATACAAAGTAACTGAGATTGAAGGATCTAGCCAAACGATATTCTTTCTTTCTGATCAGATCTGCTATAAAGTCAGCCTCATAAGAGTGAAGGAATAGGTCAGCAAGTAAAGGAGCACAATTCGTTCCCATTGGAATGCCGACCGTTTGTTGAAAAACACGTCCACCACACTGGACAAATATGTTGTAACTCTGTCAAAAATCTCATATTTCTTACATTCTATTGAAATTTTTTCTTAATAAATCCAGGGTACAGAAATCAAATAGTGGCCTTTCCAAGTTTAGAAATCATCCTTGAGTAAAATCGTACGACCAGTGGGTTTTGTTACATGCATGTCCTGAATTTTCCCATTTTGTCCTATTCATACAAAAACTTGCACTTAAATGATACTCTAAGTTGAAACGAATGTTCAAGTGTGTTCTGTTCACAACCTCTTTTTTTCTTTTTGAGGATTTTCAGCATACCATATATATCCCTTGGAATATCTAAACTGAACTCTCTCTTAATATTTTCCCTATGCGCTCCATTGTATCACATAGTGAAATTATTGTGTCTTCTTTTAGTTTATAATAGATTTAACTATACAGTAAAAGCTCGTTTTAGGTTTAACATTTCTTATGATAGAGGCGATTCATGGTTTAGAAAAGCCCGCTGAACAAATCTTGCTTTTAAGGTCAACATACGCTTTATTTTTACGTAACGATAGTCTTTTCTGTATTTAGATCTGAATTTTGGAGAAATTCTTACATTCATGTCCTACTAAAATTAACCAAATCAAACCAACTTAAGAACGATAACTCTCGCAATGTTTTAATTTCATACACAATCTGTATTTAAATTTTATATTGGAAGTACAATAACCGAGTGAAACGAAGACTGATTATTTGGTCTGTAATTGTTTCTGAATCAAAAAATAAAGTGAGTGTTATGATTTTTTTTATAAATCAACTCCTGTCTGAATTTTGTAAAGATTGCGGCTTCATAAAAATCTATGTAAGATTGAGCGTAATAAATAACTTGTTTTGAAATTCGAGCCTAATTGTATGTTGTTTGAGATGTCTATGAAAATCTTTATAAAATGAAGATCCATACAATAATAAAATGATCTTGAACCTGATAACTCCTCTTCAAACAACACTTGCCGAGTTGATTTAATTTAGTTGAAACTATTCGAAGGAAGTGTCTCTATGACGATAGATATTATAATAGGATAACAAATAGGTTAAATCAGTCAAGCACATGAACAAAATATGATCATGCATGATGCAGAACCCTAAGAGTGTTCTACTTGTTCGAAGAGAGAAGGTATGAGATTTGAATAGCCGAATTCATTTCACAATGTGAATTATCGATTTTTCTTATACATATGGCACATTCGAAAAGTCACTGCAATATTTCAATATAATAAATTTATATATTTAAAGAAATTGATTCACTGTATCAGTTTTTATCATCATGAGGGGCGTTAACTCCCAAGCATTCACTATCAATCGTCCTAGAAAATATGAGTCGTTGCAGAATGGGTGATTCATTAATTATAACCGAACAATAATATAACAAATAAATTGTTTCAAGAGTTTAATTGAACGAAATAAAAAAATGACACATCGTACTCTTATGAAAATACTGTCATTGAAATGAAAAAGAATACTGCAATATGAAGACCTATGGGTTGAATTTTATTTCACTTGATTTCTCCCTCTCTTGAGCATCCAACTGAAATAAACAAAAATACATAAAATATTACACTTTACATAATTTGAACAAATCGTTTTACCAAACTTCAGGGTCAACCTTCAATGTATTTCTCATATGCTTGTGTTTCATTAAGTTTTCATTAAAACTGAGTTTATATCTCGCATGATATTTAATTGTGCATGTCAACTATCAGCAGATTTGAACTGTAACGAAGTTGTTTAAGCGGTATCGATGTTGCAAATTGATCGATATTAATTGATAGTGGTTAAAAGTCCTAGATCAAATATTCCATACATTTCAGAATGCGAACAAACGAAGTTTACTTTGCACTAGTCCTACACGATTTTCTAAATCTTTATACTAAAAGCCCACAGAAGCAACAATCCCAGTGAGGCGTACCATCCCACTCAAACATACTATTCGGATTCTAAGAGAAAAATGCATTACTCTATTCGCTTATATAATTATTTGTGTATGCTTAGCACGGCTATACAACAGTATTAAATAACGATAACTGTTTCCATCTAAAGCTTTAAAGCAATTCACTCCGTAATTTCGAAAACCTTGACCTAGATATTAACATTAACATTCATAAATCAGCCATTTTTATTTCCTTTCGATTTTACTTTTAATGAAAGTTCTGACTTATAGATCAATCATAAATAAGTTCATATGATGAAACAGAGAATGGATATGATGGAAAGCAAGACATGAACCAGTGTATAACCAAAAACAAATACCTTATAACAGCAGTAATATGCGTTTTTTTTAAATCAAAGTAACTCATACTATGTATTATTCAATGCGCTATAATGAAATTTCTTTTCTGGGGGGTTGCAAGAATACTTCTTAAAACTTCAAAGTCAAATGTATAGTCCAGATGTGCATTAACCTATTTGTGGTTGAAAAAACTTATACCAAGCCAGGACCATTGAGGTTGTTTCCACCTTTCCGGTTCATGCCTTGATATTGGCATTTGCTTAAAGAGGTAGATCTAGAGTAGAGGACAAAACTCTTGAAATTAGTGATATGTTTGTATCATATTCAATTTCACCAAAGCCTTTCAAGCTTTGATTTGAATCAGAATGAAATCAGTCCAATTATTTTGATACTTAGATGAGATTGATATAAAATGCTTAATACAAACGTTCCGATGATTTGTAAGAGTTGTGTCCCATACCCTGGGTCTAACTCCTTAAGACATTTAAAACTTGTTAATGCCAATTCAACTAAATGCTGGTTTATGTTTGTTATCTTAACCTCCAAAATGTTTCACCAGAACAACCAAGTTCACGATAACATGTTGGATTGATTCGTTACCTTGTTTTCTCCACATGTTTCACCAGAATAACTAGGTTCACAATTACAAAAACCACAATTACATGTTCCTTTGCCATTACACACGACCTAAAACAGAAACATAATGATGATTTATAAATGATTAAGAGATTGGTACTCATATTTCGTTTATTTTGCTATTTATTCTATATTGTAGTGTTTTTCATTTCACTAAAGTATGCCCCTTTTTGTGCAGAACTGTGTGGTATATATTATATGAGGTGTCTTTTGTAAAGCTTTTATTTCAAGAAGATATGAAAATAACTTTAAGAATACAAATCCTTCTGCTCATTCCCAAAATCACAGCAATACTCACAAAAAAACGATGATTTAATTTAGATATAATGTTTTCTGTGTATGAATGATACAAATCAAAGCCCGTGCCTGACAAATATTACAAATATCACATCACAAGAAGTGCACACGGACACAAAAATAAACAAATAAGGAAAATGTGGTATCGTTCAAATTTAAAATGTGTGTATAAAGCGACATTATGTTTTGTTCTTGCATTGTCTTGTTTGGTTGTTGACTGATTATGAGATTATCCCATTGATATAATTAAAAAACTATACATACTTTATTGTCCGCGCTAGTGAGTTCTCTTTACCTTCGTGAGTAGATCATCGGCATAAAGTGGCAGGAGTCTAATGTTTGTTCAGTAGTGTTATCCATTTTATAGAGTACAAAGCGCATTACTTGTAAAAAATACATACCCCATTTAATCCTACACAATGGCTGTTACTTCTGCACTTTTGTGATGTCATGCATTCTGTAATGTATATATTTAACAGATACATTTGTAAGTGAGCACAAGGCCACCAAACGTTACAATTCTTCTTAATCAATAGGAATTCTGACGAATTTATACAAGATAACAAAACGATTTCACAAGCGTACAGTTGAACATGCTTATAAAAAACGAAACGTAAGTTGCAATCTGGTGTGTTAGTGTACCTCTTCTTTTCTCAATGATAAGTTCTACAGCTGTGTTGCTGCCTCTCTCTGATTTCACCTCAAACTTTAAAGGGCAACTAAGTGTTAACCCTTCCATGCCACTCATAACACAGATCTTGCTGCCTTCAACCTCTGTTTAATAGACGAACAAATATATTGAAGTGTACGTCTGTAAACAGGCAATATTGGAAAAATCAGAAACATGCGAGTGGAAATCCACCCATCTAACAATATTACATTTGTACGTCACTTGACGATGGTTTCTTTCTTTGAAAAGAACTTCATATGATTCCTGCATCACTGAAATTGATTTTTTTCAAATGCTAGATAAATTAAACTTTTTACAAAATTATACGCCCTTGAAATATTCATTTTTGGTGTTTTTGAATGAATTCATAACTCATTTTACTTTTTTCCTTGATTGTGATAGTGCAAATAGTCAAATTACAGAGTACATTTTTAAATATGACTTACTTGGTTATGTAAAAAACATCCCGTTTACGTACGTTCTGAACAATCTATATTCCCAGTTACTTTCGGCATTTTATTAAACTTTTCATTTTTTAAAGAAAACATTATATTTATAAAGTAAATTATATATATATAATATGTATGTTGATCATACCTTGCAGTTTGTCAACGATACTGAATTCTGGTATTGTTCCCTTACAAACAGCACTACACATTGACCTTGGCATGGTTGTCCTAACAACGGAGAGACATTCGGAACATTGTTTATACTGCTGGCAGGTCGGAACACACGTCTAAATGAAACATAGATATCCAAATGTTACAATAGACAACTTTTTAAGTAGCTGTCTTTGTAAGAATCATGCGAAATCTGAAAAATGTGATACACACCAAAAAAGGCTTCATATTTTCATTTTTGTAATTAAGTTGTTTTATGGGTCTATGCTATGAAATGTGTGATTATTCATTCAAATCTGCCAGCTCTTAGGAGATAATCATCATTGAAAATCCAATAGATTCGATTATATTTGGGTGTCATTGACAGAGTTATCTCCCTTAATTTTGAAATCTACAGTGCATTCTATATAATTTTTATCTCCTAAGAACACGGGTTATATGAAAAACTGAATGTTAATTTCTGTTTACTATGGCAATTAAAACAAAATATCAAAAATAAAAATATGTAGGCTAATTATCCATGAATGACATTTTGCATGATTCTTAGCTGGAGTACTACTTAATTTTTATACTTTAGTTCGGATTATGTGCAATTGCCAAAAAGTGTGTTATTGCAAAAACTCGTATAATGCAAATTAAAGAAAAAACAGTTTGACATATTTTCTGCTACAAAAAAAAATGTATTGTCAAGAACCAAGACATGGATAACCACATAGATTACAGTAAGCAAAATTGTCTAGATAAATAATATTAAGAGTAGTTTCATTTTTTTATTAGTTACATGAAAACACTTAGTGAACAATTAATATGATAAAACCTGTCTCAACAAAACACTGAATAATATAAAAAATCACTCTTATTAAAGCCCATTTATATGAGTGTTAATTAATGTTCTTTACTAAAACAATTTTATTGTCCAAAGATATTTGATGTAGACAGGTTTCATTGTTTAATTTTAAGCCATAACGACTCTGGTCTTATCTGTTGTTTCCATAACATTACTTACTGAGCATAATTCACATGTGGAACCAGTAAAACCTCTGTTGCATTTACATGTACCACAAATACAGTAACCCTTACCATTACATATCGTCTGAAATTGAGATTAATATCACTTATTTCTTTGATTTCAAAACAAATATGCACATAATTACAATAGAAGCATAGTTTTCAGAGTGTAGTGTTTACCCCTAATCCATTCTCTCCACGACAATTACTTTTTCGAGGGGAGATACCTAAAATCAGAAATGTTTGTGATGGATTAGGACATTGCAGTTGGTATCAGATTAGGGCTGCAGTTATGACAAAAAAAAACAACAACTAAGCAATTGTTAAATGGAAATAATCATAATGCTTACATTAACATGTTACAATTTGGAGGGGAAATAAATGTTATCCTTAAAAGTCGAGATATTTAATGTCTGATCTTCTTTAAACTTTTCAATGTGTACCGAGGTTGCACCTTGTGTTATGAACGAATGCAGATATCGAGTTTTAACTGACAAGGATAGAGGAATATTTCTTCCTGCATATATTAATAACTACTTAATTAACATATGGGGGAGGGAGATATGAAAACATATTCGAACTGAAAAAAGCAAGGATAGATACACCGGGAAATAACTTGTTCTTGGCTTGATAAAGGCATTTAAAAATGAAATGGTTTGTTTAACAATGTTTTAAAGGCTATCCAAACCGTTCATCCTTATTCATCATGGCCATAAGAGTTTCGGTGGCAGTTTGTATTGCACACCAAAGAGTCGAGAGTGGTGAAACAGACATCAACTCAGCGTTGGACTAAACGACTGGTGTAGTGATAAAATATATCTGTGATTATTTGTTATAGAATGATTTTTTTTTCAATACTTACCCCGTCCATAGACAGACATGTACTATTTGTCAAAGGACAGCCACAATTCAGTCCTGTATAACCCTGATTGCATGAACATTGGCCACATTCACAAGTTCCATGGCTAATTCCTGTGAAGACAAAAGATACTGTTTTCATCAATACATCTAAAGCGAGTTGTTAATCGAATCAATTTTTATCAAGGTTTGCTGTGCATGTTTCTTTCATATTTTTAAAGTGATACTGCGTAACTTCAGTGGATCATATAAAGAAATTAATGAATAAGTTGAAGAAGAAAATGAAATTAATTGTTTTCAATATGATTATGTTGTTATGCAAATAAAGTAAAATAAATCTTTAAATCGTCATCATGAACTGGTGGATCGTTATGGTTTATCCGTTGCTTTCCTCTTTCGTCTATCTCAGACTGCATTTTATCAGCAACTCGGCGGGTGTTTCTAGAAGACAATTACCGTACCGGTTGCCAGTTTTTAAGTACCAGTCCATATGAAATTCAGACACTGCCTATAGTAAGGTGATTCATGGTGTAGAAAAACCCATGGATCAGACAATGCTATTTTGGTCTACATATGCTATATTTTTATTTGACAATAGTCCTTTCTGCATTTATATCTGTACTTTTGAGAAAACTACACTTTATTATCCCACTCAAATTAACCAAATCAAACAAAATCAAGGACGATAACTCTTGCAAAGTGCTAATTTCATGTACAATGTATGTAAATTTTATCTCAAAAGCGCAACCCCCAAATGAAAATCAAAGACTGGTTGTGTGACCTACAACGGTTTCTGAACAAGAAATAAAACTGAATTCCTTGAGATTTTGGCATGCATGAATCACCTTCTGTCTGATTTTTTATAAAGACTGGCATTGAATTGGAGTTCGGGAGGCTTGATTACTGTGTACATTATTTTGAGTATTTAATGCTCTTTATTGTGTGTGCCTTTTTTTTCATTGTTTATTCGTTATCCTTGGGGTTTGTTCGTTTTTATTTACCGAAAAGTATTCGAAAGAACCTTTACACAATCAACCTCTGCATTGCAAAACCTATTAATATAACTAACCTCCGCACAAGACACCTAAAAATCTAGGACATGTATGGCCTGAACATTCGCAATTCTTTCCATAATACATTGCATTCTGCAAGTAAAAAAAAAACAAATATTGTAAACACTGAGCCTAGCTGCTAACAGCCAGTGCTTGAACAAAAGAAATAAACATCAATTTGGCGTAAAACAAGTTATGCAATAGATATTTTTGTTATTATTATGATATTTTAAAATGACTTTGATACATATTTTTAAGTATATCTTCGTTTTGCAACTCCATAAACTGACTCGACTAAATATTTTAAGCAACTGTAAAGGATACAAATTACTTGAGTACGTTTTTAAGGAGGTAGACCTAGGGTAAGGGACACAACTCTTAAAAATCATTGGAACATTTGTATTCAGTATTTTACATCAATCTTATGTAAGCATCAAATTAACCTGGATTCATTTTATTCTGCAACAAACAAAAGCTTGAGAGGCTCTGGTGAAATTGAATATGATACAAACATATCACTGATTTCATGAGTTATGTCCCTTACCCTTGGTCTACCTCCTTAAGTTAACTATGAAGATTATAAAATGTCTTGAGTATATTTTTGAAATGGGCAAATACGTGTTTTGCTTACACATTGACATCTTCCACATACACACTGACCATTACCAGAACAAACATTTTCTTCTGTATCACTGAACAAATCAACATTACATTTTGAAAATGAACAAATGAAAATTGACAAATGTAGAAAATGTAATAAAATTCTCAACACTACGCATGTTAAGTAGTAAATAGTGACATTTTTGGTTGCAATTTGTCTGTGATTTGTCAGATTAATTACAGTTTTATCATAAACATTTCATGTAACCCGATTATCATGTTTTGTTACGTTTTACAGACATGTTTAATTACATTGAATTTGGAGACACGTGTCTTTTCGAATGCCAAGTACATTTTATAAATACAATAATTTGTTTTCAGTTAAAATTGACAAAAAAGCCCCTCAAAATACTCTATTATGTTTTTTTTTTATTTAGCATATATAGATAAAAATTAAACTTCGCCATAACTGCCGAAGTCAGCTTACAAATGTGACATATGGCATGGCATATAAATGTACATGTACCTAGTGCACATAAGATTTGATTCCTCATGTGTATAAGGACACTTATCAACAATCACTGGTTCTGGAGGGGGTTCAATCTCAATCATGGGGGACTCCATCAGGCAGCTACCTTCTCCAATGCTCTTCTTGCTGTTAAAGTTACACCTCTTTTTCTGTTTTACAATTACAAATGTTTGTTTTAGATATAAATATATGTCTATTTATTAGTTAAAATTAAAAAAGTAACAATTAAATGAACAACATTATGTTATCATTTTTTTCAACAACGCGTGTAGCAAATGGTAACAAATACTTACAAAATCATAAACGCAGCACCGGGCAACTCGGCAGGGAAACGACATGTTCAATGAATCTACAGCAACTGACAAAGCTACCCTTTTTTAATGAATGCAGAGACAGATGAAGTTTATGATTTTACATATTCAATGATAGTAAAAAGATAATGAAAGGGTTTTCATGGGAACGGAGATTCTAGCGGAAATCAGAAGAATGCAATCCAAGGATACAGACCAGTCAGAAATTCCCTTAACCATCTTTTCAATACGGAATGAGTTGGGAAGAGTAATCAAGGGAACCAAGGTTATAGCGGTAATCAAAAGAATGTAATCCAGAGACAAAGACCAGACATGGAAAACAGACATACACAACAAAGAACACAAAGCAACCAAAACCATACGTACAAAGTAACAAAAGCAAATGAGCAACTCGGACTCCACTAAAACTGGGAACATAAACCAGGTGCACCGGTTGGGTTAGCGTCCTCTGCTTTTCTAGAAACACCCGCAAAGTTGCTCATAAAAAGTCAAGTCCGGGGTAGACAAACGAGGAAAGGAAAACTATGACCCGTTGAATAAATCAGTTTTCATGGTGCAGATGGATACACCATAACGATCCACTAGTTCATGATGACGACCATAAAACTTCTGTAGTGATGACTTCAATCTTGTAGCAGTATAACCCTGTTCCAGAAGCCTACTTGTTAGAGTTCTAGTGGATACAAAAAGTCCCGGCAAGGTCTGGCATAACGTATGAGTTGTGATATGAACACTCCATACACAGGTGCTGAAGGGATGTTGCCACAGATGTAAGGAAAGTTGACAATTCTGAATGAAAAGTCATCACGTTTGTGGTAAAATTTGGTCAATAGTTTTCTTTACCATCGATTTCAAAGTGTAGGTCAATATATGAGGCTGAGTTAACAGTGTCTGTAGTATCCTTTATCTCAAGTTCTTTTGGGTATATGCAATGTATCAAATCCCCGAAATTAGGACTGTTTAAATATAATACGTCATCTATAAAGCGGAAACTGAGATTGAAGGATATAGCCAGATCTGCTATAAAGTCAGCCTCATAAGAGTGAAGGAATAGGTCAGCAAGTAAAGGAGCACAATTTGTTCCCATTGAAATGCCGACCGTTTGTTGAAAAACACGTCCACCACACTAGAAAATTATGTTGTAGATTAAAAATTCCAGCATTGTGTAAACATCTTCCTCTGTATATTTGGAAGATGATTTGGAATTATTTCTTACAAAGTATGAGGAATCTCTACCAAGAACTATATATTTGTATCTAGGTGTACCATCTTTTTTGGAAAAACAACGATGTATAATGTTTTTAAGTCGGAATTTTAACTGAGTGTGGGGAATAGAAGTATACAGTGTTGAATAATCATAGGTTTTAATGCTATTATATTCAGATAATAGTGTTGAACTAGTTGTTTCCAAAAGATCTTTCGAATTTTTCAGGATCCACTTTGAAATAATACCACTACGGAAGTAACAAGTGTTGTGGTAGGACTGCAGACCCTCTTTGACAACTGTGAGTATAGAGGTTGAAAGGTTTGAAAGAGGTTTGGTGGTATATTTTGCAGATCCATCTACGAAACGTTGCTTGTATGGATTCTGGTGGTGTTTAGAAATCCAGTACATAGATGGTAAATCACAGTCATCGTCCTTGGTAGAAAGACCAAAACAGGATAGCACAGATTTATGGTTTTCCACAATCTCTTCTTTGGAGAGTGTGGTAGCAGTATAGGTCTTATCAATACTATTATTTTCTATGTCTATCTCTGATAATAAACATTGGATGTAAAACGTTTTGCAGACAAAACCAATGTTGTTTTGGGCTTTGTCTGCTGGTACGACAACATATTTGTCATATATAGTAGACAATGTTTTTGCTACATCAGGTCTTTAAAAACTGATGTAGCCTTGGCACTCATTGACCTACTAAAAACTTTCATTCGTTTCAAAATTAAAGACATCACGGCCTTTAACCACTCTGACAGAGAATCAATGTTTTCTTGTTCTCGTGTTATCCATTTTCTTGCATAGTCCTCGACGGCACCCATAAGAACTTTAAAGTTATAATTCCAATTTATGGAGCGTGGTTCACGGTACTTGGGACCTTTAGAAAGGATATTACGCAGATATTCGTTTTCGATGATGGTTAAATCTCTCGTAACGACGTGACCAGAAGGACCATATTTGAATGGAGAGGTTTTGCAAGAACAGTCAGGTGGTTTAGCCTTGAAGTCCTCAATCTCGAGGTTCTGCAACAGCCTTTTATAATTGAAAATTTTGGATTTTGGTGAAGTATAGGAATATAAAATAATTGGTATGGATTTGTCTTTGAAATATGGGGGAATTTTGTTGGTAACGTTTTTGTGATGGAGGATGTTAGCCAAATTAATTGCATCTATACCTTTGTTGACAAACGGTAGTGGAAGAAATGATCGTTTTTCTTCATCTTGACTTTTCACACAAACTGGTTTAAAGAGTCTGTGGAAACCAATATCCAAAATGATGGCAACAAGTCTGCGTAATGATGAGGTGGGATCAGAAACAGGAGTGTCAAGACTTGTTTTGCAAAGGGAGTGTAGGAGAGTGAGAGGTATAGAATAAATTTTGGTTCTAATGTGATGTTTATATCATGTCATAACAAACCACTATTTTCAATGTATCTTTTTTGTGAAATCAGAATAGTACAGTGTTATCGAGGAATATTATCCAATCAATAATATTAATATAGCTACGCCCCTTACTACAGAAGTACTTCAATTGAGTATCCCAATACACTAAAACTTACATGCAAATTACAAATGGGTAATATATTTACAGTTGACATTGTTGATCCGCGTGAAAAAAAGTGCTGATTTCATATCATATAAACGATATATCTTTTTTTTAAATTGAAAAATAAGAATTGTTTTCAATTAGTTTATGGTACATAAGCAACTTTGGGTCGGTTTACGCTAAATGCAAAGCTGTTTATTCACCATAAACCGACCCAAATTAAAAACAAATTTCAAAAGTTGTAGAACATTGCTTTTCTACAGTAGAACATAATAACAGATATTAAGTCTAGTACATGTTCGTTTCTTGTAGCAACTGTAGTACATTATTGCGTTAACTTAATTAAGTTGACATGGCCGTTAATTGTTAGACTGCCGGACTTCGGGCCGCGGTTCGAATTTTACTGTAAGGGAATGAGTTTATATATATATGAGATTAATATGAAGTTCTTTTACTTTTCAAGTGTTTGTCAGTTCGTCTTTTTATTGACATGTTCGTTTTGTTTTGTTTTTGATTTTAGTTGTTAGATTTATTCAAAGAGAGTTCTGACTAAGTGACTTCTAAACTCTTTATCTCCAGACTCTTTCAGTTGTTTTAAAAACTAGTTCAAGCGTTATATGTCATTTTTCATTCTTATTGTCTCCTTGGCATATTCACTATATCCATTCTTGTTATATTATATGGTCCGTTCTACATTCATATAGTTTGCATAGTAAAAAAAAAACAAAATTGAAAATACCTTATTGGCTCTCAGTCTACATTCACATGCGTATCTTATGTTAACTTGGATAATTTTCTTTGCCTTTCCTATCTTTACAATCAACTTATATCGCCTAAAAATTAATTGGCCATCAAAAATATTTGGATTCAGAAACAGTTTATATTCATGAAATAGGATAAAGGATATATAAGTTTGTATGGCAACCTAAATCGGCAAAAATGAGCATTTTCTATTATTAAAAATTATTTTTTATTATTACAAATTCATTTTCTAATGTTACAAATAGGCTTGCCATAAGTTTGGCAGTTAAAGCTAATTTTGTAGTTCACAACTAACAGTAGTTCGGGACGTGAGTTAGCAATTTATTTTTTTTCTTTTTCAATTGTCTTAAGTAAATACCCATAACTTCTTTCCTTATACCGGTGACTTTTTCAATTTTATAAATAAGTGAATCTACTGATTTTCTAGACAGATAATGGTCTGGTAATTTTTGGTTTGTTTTTATAAGTGTACTATATGTATTGAAATAAGTGTGTAAAATACAAACCCTCTTGGTTTTGATGGACAAGAACGTAAAATGACAGATACTTCAAACATTGCCTGTAAAAGTGAAATCATAAAATTTCAAAACAAAATATAAAATACCCTTACGATTTTTATCAAATTTTCTCACATATATATTGTATATCAATATTACAGCAATAATCATAAGACCTTCAAATAAAGATAGTGCTTACCCTTCCGAAGCAACTGATGTCATTCCCGTGTGTGTGTGTGTGTGTGTGTGTGAAAAAGAGAGAGAGAGAGAGAGAGAGTTCATACTGATCCTGCTTTGATTTTTTGCGTGACGTCTTGTTTCCCTCATCTTCAGTTTTTTTTATGCGTAATCTATATTATTCAGTTGGCTACATTGTGTAAGTAGGTCGTTACTGATAAGTGCTCACGTTTAGGCCAAGGTTTGGTATTTTGACGTACTTGAATCATTCAACTGGTGACGCTTCGGTATTTTTTTACGTTATTTCTAACATGTAAATTATGAAATTATATGTACCGCATTGCTTTCAAATTAAGATTGATTGATTGATTATTGGGGTTGAACGCCAGAGCAGCAATATTTCAGCTATATTCAGGCAATGATAATGAAATGGATGATAAAATCCAAATGAATTCCAAATGGGTGATAAAAATGACCGGTCCGTATGGAAATCAATATTGGCACATTTTGGAAGGTTTATTGCATGCCCTGTGTGTTATAGTATTATTACGTAAGATTGTCCATATTAGTTTAGTTATTGGTCCGAGGCTAGCAATATGACTAATCGAGGACGAATAACTCGGCCAATATGGAAAACCTCATGCAAATATACCTTTACTGACCAACTAGCCCAATACGTCATATTGGCCTAGGCCAATATTGATCTTAACCAGGCCAATATGCGTATTGGGCTTGTAAAACCGTATTGGATGGCTAAATCCCGTTTTTGAGAGGTAAAGGCCGTATTTGGTGCATTTTTTTTATTTTGTATTGTATTGGCCGTTTGATCCTATTTAGGCTAATATTCGAACGTTAATCGATAAATTGCAATATAAAGGAACATTTTTAATTATTTCTTTCAGTGTTTCGATTCTCATTGATACAAAATGTAGTTATCACAATATTGTTCGGGTCTACATGTTTTACATGTATGTCTGTTATTACCGTGATAGTATTATTATTCGTGGGGTACCAATTTGCATGGTTTTCGAGAGTTTGGTTAATACAAAATTTAGTTCCCAACGAAAAGGAAGTTTTCCATTCATTTGTATGATGAAATTGGTAAACACGAATAAATGAACTATCACAGTAAAAAGATGTGGAAATCATTAATTTATTCAATCTACAATATACAAGAGTGAACAAAATTCACTTACAACTGTAAACTTTGTTAACAAGATAATTATTTCATATGAACCTAAGCATCTTGAACTATTTGCTAAGTAAAACGTGATATCAAATTATCCTTTTTCCCATTCTAAGCCAGTGAATACACGTGGCTTTTTAACCACCGGGTGGTGATTTAATTTCTACGAGAGTTTTCCTGCCACTTTACCTTTCCCGAGGTTTCTACAGATTTCATGGAATAAAAGCAATTTTCCATCAGCCTATTCTTGGCTTAAATCATTTTTCTACTCTCTATGGTAAAATTAAGATTTTATCATGCTCGCTAGGGCTCACAAGATGAAAATTTCAATTTTACCATCTCTAGTGGAAAAATAAATTACACCACTCATTACAGAAGGAGAATCTGTATGTAAGGGTAATTTTTGAAAATTATTGACTAACGTTCGAATATTGGCCTAAATATGATCAAAGCTGGAAATACAATAAAGAAGTGCGCCAATACGGGATATAGCCTTCCAATATAGATTCAGCCGTCCAATACGTGATTTAGCCTTGCAGTACGGTTTTAACCAATACGTCATATTGGACTGGTTAAAATCCATATTGGCTAATCGTATTAGACTAGTTAATCAATAAAGGTATATTTGCGTAAGGTTTTCCATACTGGCTGAGTTATTGGTCCTCGGCTAGAAATATTGGACTTTGGCTACGCCAAAATGAAAAACTTTACGTAATAATGCTGTAATATAACCTGAAAACACCGAGCAGGAAATGATCGCTGCAAATCACGTGGAACAGATATTGAAAATTATAATATATGTGATAAATTAGTTCTCAAAGAGGTGGCCACGTGTCTACTAGGACATAGTGACATATCAATTGATAAGGCCAGTCTAGTCTGCAAGGTTATGCCTGTCTTATTGAATTCCTACCTGATGTCTTCTTTTGATTTTCTTACAGGAAAATTTTTTTCCACTGCGAGATCTGAAATGTTATGATACATGCTACAAATATATATTCAGAAGTATTACCAATGAATAGATAAAACAATTTTTCAATTATTTCAATTATTATTTCGTTTTCAATTATGGAATGTCTATATAACGAGAGTGGATATGGCGACGAGGAAACCCTTATATCACAAGGAATTTTGTTTACAGAAATTTATATAAAGAAACAAAAATAAAAACAAATTAAAAGACAACAATTCACTGTGTGAAATCTTTATGTCAACGGCTGGAAATTTCCACTGACACCCCCCCCACACACACACACACACTTACCCAGCCTCCACATACACACCCAGGTCAATTTTAGACATCTATCGCTTTCATCCCTTGCAAGCGTATTGGTTTGCGTTTTTGTAATATGTGTAACTGAAATTTTCAATGTACTGGATTCGTTGTTTAAGAAACAATATTATCATAATAGCTCTAAGAAAGGTAGGAGCATAAACAAGTATACTGCATGATATTTACGAAAAATAATTAAATTTACTTTTTTTTGCAATCAGAATCTATATTAAGTACCACCGGTTTGTTTCCGGACCTCCAACCAATAATTACAACATTTTCCTGAAATGAAAATAAAAAAAACTATTTTATTTCTCTATCTTGGTGTATTGAATATTCTATTAGCTTTCTATGTCACTCTGTAGAAATAAAATAGATAAAGTAAATTTTGTAATGGCGAGCTCATTCATTTGATCATTATCGGAAGACTGGAGTCATTTTTACTTCCTGTGTTTTATATTTTATTGGATGTTCTAACTCCCTCATTCTTGAATTCCAAAGAACTGTTTTTTATATCTTACAAAAAATTCTGGTCAAGCCCTTTTTCATTTCAAACAAAATAGATGTAAGTCCCGACTCACAAATAAACAATACATGTACCTGTTGCTCTTAAATTAAAAAAAAATAAAAGACTAAATGAAGCACCCGGATTCCGTACCAAGCCTTTGGGTACGGGTCCAATACACCAATAGTTATTCGTTCTGTTAACCGAGTTGTTCTTACATGAACATGTATGTTGTAAAATCAAGTTAAAATTAAAGTTGGAAATTACAATATTGTGAATAAGTATAACTGTTACATTACCGTAGTTGAGGTACATGTAACCACACCTTACCGAATAACTAGTCATGATCAAAGTGATGATTTTTCAAGTTCCAACATATTATAGATATCTGGAAACCATGGTGTAATAAAATTAATGAAGCCAAAGCAAGCTCTGGAACCACCTTTTTCTCTGTTGTGTTTTGGTTTGATACTTGTCGCCTTGAAAGCGTAATCAATGGAACCAAGATTTTAGCGGAAATCAAAAGAATGTAATCAAGGAACAAAGACCAGACAAACACAACACAGAACATAAAATAATATAATACATGTATATCCAAAATCATGCACACAAAGTAACAAAAGAAAACGAGTAAAAACTGGGAGTAACGACCATGTGCACCGGTTGGGTTAGCGTCCATTACTTTCCTGCAAACATCCCGCCGAGTTGCTCATAAAAAGTCAAGTCTGGGGTAGACGGAAGAAAAAAGGAAAGCTATGACACGTTGAACAAATCCGATTTCATGGTGCAGATGGATACCCGTAACGATCCACGAGTTCGTGATGACGACCATAAAACTGTAGTGATGACTTTCATCTTGTAGAAACATAATCTTGCTCCAGAAGCCTAATTGTAAGAAGTATAGTGCGATACAAAAAAGTCTGCCTAGTTATAACGCATGAGTTGTGATATGAAAACTCCATACGCAGGTGCTGAAGGGATGTTGTCATAGATGAAAGGAAAGTTGACAATATGGAATGAAAAGTTACCGGGTTTGTAGTGTAATTTGGTCAATAGTTTTCCTTTACCATCGATCTAAGTGTAGGTCAAGAAATGTCGTCTAAATTGGACAACAAACCTCAAAGCGAATAAAATCATGCCATGAAAATTGAAAAGGTAGAAATAGTTGAATATCATAAATCACCTTTCCACGTCTGGAATCTTTGGGCACCATTACTGTTACTGGGAAAGTCACTGAACTATCTGAAATACGAATACACTAAAGTTCTATATTGTAAGTGGATCGCACAACCGCTAAAAGTATTTTTTGTGAAATATAATCAAACCAATGTTTCGATTTAAGTACCAGTCTTTATAAAAATCAGGCAGAAGGTGATAGATGCATGTAAGAAACCCACCAAATTCAGTTTTATTTTTTGCTCAGCAACAGTTACTGTTCAAATAACTAGTCTTAGTCTTTTCATTGAGAAGTTGCGCTTTTGAGATGAAAATTACATAGATTGTACATATTGGCTCTTTGCAAGAGTTATCGTTCTTGATTTTGTTTGATTTGAATGATTTAAGTGGAAGATAAATGTAAGATTTTCTCAAAAGTGCAGATCTGATCACAGAAATAAACATCGTTATGAAATTAATAGCATATTAAGTAGATTAAAAAAGCATTGTTTGTTCCGTTGGTTTTTCTACACCATGAATCATTTTACTATTGGCAGTGTCTGAATTTTATGTGGACTGGTACTTAAAACGACAGTTGACGTTATTGATAAAACTTAATCTTATATTGGAAATTATTGCATCCATAATTTTTGTATTTCTAGCAAAAAACGCAATTTTAATTTGTACGGTTATGATAAATGTTAATGATTACAAAAATTGAAAATTCCTCAATGAGATCATTATTGTTGCAAGTTGAAATCCGTCGCATTTTTCACAATAATTTGTGAATTTACAGAATATAATAAAATATCAGTTCTTGAACATATTACAATGAAACGTTAGCACATCGATTAATTAAAGATTATGGAACATTGATTGATTGATTGATTAAGTTTTAACGCCTTATACATGTAGTAGATATTTCATGCATTTCAGGACGAAAGCGATTGACTAATCGAACAGACCTTGTTCTTGTCCGACCTGCTGAGTCAGATCTTTATTGTGTTAGTTCGTTCACAGAAGCAACAGCCCGTAGGCATGTCACACAACTCGGACACATTATTTTGAGCCTTCAAGTCGTCATTCTAGACCTAAATACCGCCTGCACGGAGAAGAAGTGACTACCATTTTTTTCAGTCTTTGGTGTGACTCGGCCTGGGATCGAATACACGAACTCCTGCACTCAAGGCGAGCACTCTACCTTGAGACCACTGAGGCGTTCTACATGTACATGTACATGTATGGAAGACAGAAAAAAGTATGACAAAGTTCCTTAATAAACATGGTATTCCTGTTTATGCATTCTTAACAAACTGTTGTCATTACTTTCAAAACAAGGCATCTACAATGTATAAGGATAATTGCCATATACTACTAAATACATACTTAAACGAAGATTAAGCGCCACACTTGATATGCTGACTAGATTTTCCTCTATCTTGTTTATCTGAAATAGATATATTAAATTGTTTTTGTTTTGTTTTGTTTTGTTTTTTTTCAATTTGCATAATAAAGGAATACATGTATGATAGGTGATAGTTGGTTCTCGATGTGCAATGTTCTTTGTTGTGTATGTCTGTTTTCCATGTCTGGTCTTGGTCCCTGGATTACATTTTTTTGATTACCACTATAACTTTGGTTCCCTTGATTACTCTTTTACACGACTTCTTGTGATTCAATCCATTCCGTGTGAGATGTCTTTTGGCTAAGAATCAATTCTAAATATGCAGTCTTTATTTTCAAGTGACTCTTTAAACGCCGTTCTCGATGCTGTATACATGTCATACAAGTAAGTTACTTTAAATACGTTTGTTAGTGATTAAATAGATTCCGTGTGAGACGTTTTCTTATCTAGACTTTTTCGTCATATCGTTGATCTCAGAATCGATTATCAAGATTCTAAATATTAAAATTGGCCTGTTCAACGCATGCACTTGCATTATCAGCGAACAAAATAGCCTAGCTGTTCAAGCATCACCCAGAAATGTTGATACTGAGTAATCCGTACATGTATATTCGTACTTTGAAATAAAATGTTGGTTTCAAAAGACATAAGATGTATGAGCGAGCAAGGCCAGTCTCATTATACTTCAAAGTTCGTTCTTAGCTTTACGAGTAGCCGCAACTCGGCGGGTGTCTGTAGAAAAGCAGAGGACGCTTACCCGACCGGTGCATCTGGTCCATGCTCCCAGTTTTTAGTGGAGTCCGAGTTGGTCATTTGCTTTTGTTACTTTGAATGTATGATTTTAGTTACTTTATGTTCTTTGTTGTGTATTTCTGTTTTCCATGTCTGATCTTTGTCCCTGGATTACTTTCTTTTGATTACCACTATAACCGTGGTTCCCTTGATCAGTAAAATATATCCCAGTCCCGCATAGGCAAAGCATAAAAACACATGACAGAAGGCACTCAAAAGTCCCAAGGGGTTTAAAGTTTTACGACACCTCTCATTACATTCATTGCTTTTAAATGACAAACGTAACAAAAGGTCTAGAAAAATATAAGCGGTTTAAAGATGAATTAAAACTTGTAATTTGCAACTGACCAGTTGAGCAAATGCGGCTCGCATGGGCCCTCTAGTTTTATTTTGTTTTTTTAATTGTCTGATAATATGTATAATGTGTTATTCCCTTGTTTAATTGGAGCAGACTACAATTGTATTCTTTCTTGTACACATATTTTTAACAATGCAAACCATGGGGTATTTTTGAAATCGGTAAATATTCTTGGACATCCATATTTTTTTCAGAAAAGTTCAAGAATTTGCCCCTTTTTTTCCTTGATTTAAATTGAACCGTCCCATATCTTTAACTACAAATTTGTATTGTTTAGTTATAAAAGGCATGTTAAATTTCCTTTTTAAAGACAGTGTTTTTTTTTTTTCAATTCCGGGACATGATTTTTTTTAAGTTTGAAAATTTGGGAAACAACTTAATATGGTAATTAAGAAGTACGTACATGTTATAACCAGTCAGCTTCGCAGTGCTTGACTTGGTTTACGTGTGAATGCTTGAATGTAAGGATTTTAACAACAGACTGATTACTCGGCACTGTATATATAGCGGTATATGGCCCGAAGGCTTATGAAAGTATAATTCTGTTCTAAGTTTGACCTCTTCTTTTTCTTTTCTTGTTTTTTTGTTAAGTATTTGTTTGTTTGTTTTGTTTTGTTTTGTTTTGTTTTTGTTTTGTTGTTTTTGTTTTCTCCATGTTTTGATAAACCTTAAAAGCGGGGGGGGGGTTTAACTCACCTGCATTACAGGTTCAGTATTAGTATGGAATAGTTGTCTTCTTGGGCAGAGATTTCCGAACTGACCGACAGTTTGACATCGCTGCCATTCCGCACCTTTAAACTTCTTATAAATTAAAAAAAAATATGCAAGGATAGAAAATTGCATTTTATTGATATTTTGTAGTTGAAAACAAGTAATATTATACATTGTTTCATTGGTGCAAGAAATGAACGTTATGATAAACTAGTTCGTCTGTCAGCTTGTCTGAGTCTATACGTTTACTTTTATGAGGTTACATGACTGAGATCAAGTACGTTGGATATTCGACGATGTTCGATGTTCGACATTCAAACTTTTCAATATCAAACTGAATATCAAACGGTAAAATTCAATATCAAACTGAATATCAAACGGTTAAATTTTACCGTTTGATATTCAGTTTGATATTGAAAAGTTTGAATGTCGAATATCGAACATCGAATATCCAACGTACTTGATCTCGGTGGTTACATGTGCCGTATAGAAAATAGAAGGTATCAACGTATATTTATTTGTATAGCAATCAAGATTTAAGGGTTATGCAGGTTCTTCGACAGATTTCACATTTTTCTCAGATATCCTATTTATGTTTCACATGATGCACTTGACAATATTAAAAGTATCATCCCGTCGAAATTTTACATGCAAATATATAATATAGTACTCGGGTTTTTGTTACAGACAGTACTTAATAAACATCTTCTTTACCGGAAAAATCTATAATAAACTCAAATGATACAAATACACAAATGTTTTGTTTAAAAATAGCATTACATGTACATGTATAATAAATACATTACGGTATGGATTTATCCGTTTCTCATGCAATATTATACTACTCGACCAATATGCGTCCATTTCACTACGCATGTACAAAAAGTCTAAGTTACTCTATTTATGGAATGAAATATATAAATTTATATACTTACTGGGGCTGCACACCAAGCACAGTCGGGTCCCGCTCGGAAACAATCTGTGCATGTCACAGCATTGCATTCACCTGTCGCAGCAGCTCCTGTTAAAATGGTTTATAATGATTTTAGTCAAATCAATTTCCTTATCTACGCGAAATGGTAGGTGCAGTTGATATAAGACGTAAGAGCTATCAAGGGAACCAATATTCCATCGAAATCAAAAGAACGCAACCCAGGGATAAAGACTAGACAAGGAAAACAGACATATACACACACAATAAATAACATAAAATAATAAAATAATAAAAAATACGTACTAAGAAACTAAAGTAAATGAGCAATTCAGCCTCAACTAAAAACTTGGAGCATGGACCAGTTGCATCGGTATGGTAAGCTTCCACTGTTTTTAGAAACAACTGAGTTTCTCATAAAAAAGTCAAGTTCGGGGTAGGCGAAAAAGGAAAGTAACAATGCCAAATATCACATACACATCAATTTTTATTCTTGGTATCGTTGACTCAAAATACATGTATGAAACCTTTTTAAACTTAAAAACGCAGGATAGCGTCGTTATCCAATCCCCTTTTCGTACAAGACTTAGAACATTCAATTGTTGATATAACAACATCTACTCGTAAACAAGATCTTAAATTCACAAATCTTAGTAAGAAATGTTATGTTTATCTATATAGGTTTTATCTTTTTTTTTCTTTCGCGGAATAGAGCGGTGATTTCTAATTTTCTTATTTCAATTTGCGAAATGTAATACAAAAATCACACGTACATTGTATATACATGTATATGTTCATGGGTAAATAAATATACATGCATCATGAAGTCGTTCCCATTTATTTATAGTGTTTATGTGGAAAAAGATACATAATATGAATTTGACAATTTTAGAAATGTTTGAAGATACATGTATGAAGTGTGTAAAATTTGTAATATAACCAATAATATGCACGTGTGTGCATGCCTATTCATCAACAAGGTATCAAAATTTTCTAATCTAATTAATCCTACCTGAATTTACGGCCAAAAGTATGGCAATAAGTCCTATAGTAACCTGCATGTTCCAAATACAAAGTGCAACTGACCACAGAATGGTGTACTTAATATTTTGACTTGTCGCATTTGTTTGTTTTGCCACAAAGTAAAAATTCGTTGGTAAACATGTTTTTGTTTTAGGTACATGTACATGTACCTGATGTTTGTTTCTCACTTTCAAACAGAAAAACATACAATAGAAAACTCATTTAACATCATACATGTAGACATGTAGTACATGTGCTACTGTGTACGTCTCGTTACCCAAAAGCAATTCAACGATGATGAAAATACGTTAAACTTTGATTTTATGATTGTGATCATTTGTTATATGTTAATAAATCACATGCTTTTCGGGTTTAAATTGATGTGTTTCATAAGGACCTTGGTCATTTTCCCTTGGATTCTGACCACTGGTAGGGCCAATATCAACACTTACTCAAATATCCCAAATTTCATTGGGATCTGTAGAAAAAAACTTGTATCACTAAAATTACAAATTATTATACCTATACAGCTTATATAACACCCCAACTGATCTGAGAGTCGGTTTAACATTTACAATGGCGTTAAAGGTTTTTGGTTTGACCCCTACTCGGGCTTATTGTTTTCATATTTTGTTTTTTATCAAAATTTGTGTGTCTAAAGCAGCTAATTATAGTATTAGCTTATGAATACTTTTCTATGATCGAAATCATGGGTCCAAGTCCTTTAATCAATTTCAACGATATTATTTTCGATTGCGAAACAGAATCTTCAGAGTAATTTCCGTTGCTATAAATAAAAGAAGTACTTGAATTTTTCATGGTTTTTCAGATACAGTTTTTCTTTTCTAAATTTTACGATTTATTTTGACTATCTTTCGATGACAATGATTTGTTCAGTTTGAAATGGACTTCAAAGAAACGAAAACTTGTGAATGATACAATATAAAGATGCATATAGATATATTTGTAACCCATCAAGCAAACTTGTCACATGAACCTATCAACAATCTCAAGTTCTAGAGATCGTTACTGACTTATTTTAGTTTTATAGTACATGGTGAGTAAACATTCCGTTTTGAAAACACAAATATTAAGAACACATCTCAGATATCTGTTTTACAAACCAAAATAATATATTGATTAATTGATTACGGCTTTGCGTCCTGTGAGCAATATTTCATGCATTTCAGACAAGAACGATTGACCTATCGGCAAACCCTAATTTGTACAGTACATTGTTCTGTAGCAACATTCCTTCAACTCCTTCATGAAGGTATAGAGTTTTGCATCACAGCTTATACAATTTACGTTATGCAAGAACTTCTCGACGCAACACGGACTTCTTGCACAGTGCTTAACCTCTTCCAATTACATTTGTAAGCTATTATGTAGCGACATGACTGAAGTTATAATTTCAAAAGTTTCATGGTCGACATTATAACACTGTTGGTTGTTATGGTGTGGCCATCTCATCCAATCTAGCCTGCCGTTGCTGCATTTTTTTTTTATTTTATACCACGCTTAACCGCAAGAGAAAATCTTTATTTCGAAATTATAAACTCGTTTACCGTGAATGCGTTGATGTTTAAACCATGTACATATATTTGTTCACAATGCCGTAACTTCCCTCTTTCGTTTTAATTCGAATTTGTCACTTTACGAGCATCTTGGCTGAAGTTTCTAGGAAAGTAGAAGACGTGTATCATACATGAAAAACTAACTGAATATTTTTACTTTATGTTTTCCTTCACCCCTACTCCCCCATTTGATAATGTGCACCTTTTAATTTCCATATTGACTTTGATCAAAATCTGAAATTAGAAGGTGCACAATGGGAAGATGTTATAACGGTTCTGTGAAAATTTTATTCAATTCCATTCAGTGGTATAAGAGAGGTAACAGATAAGAAATGGACCTCCCCCCCTTCCCCCCCCCCATGTCTTCATAACAACAAATGACTTTGTCCATGCTACGATATTGTGAAACCCTCAAAGTGATTCAGATCAAAAACTAAAATAAGATGTTCACAGTGGATACACATAATAAAGACTCTGAAAGTGTCATTCAAATCCATTCAGTGATATAAGAGAGGTAACGAGTAAGAGATAGGTTCCCCTTATTAAAATGATGAAGTCCATGTTTTGCTATGTTAAACCCCCAAATGGATATGGATCACATTCTAAAATAGGACGGGGTATATGGAATCATGTAATAAAGATTCTTTGAACTTTTCTTTTAGTTCCATTCAGTGATGTGGAATGGAGTAACGGATAAGAGATTGGTCCCACTGTGAAATAGGAGGACGGTTGGAAGGCACCTTTATCACTATATACCTCCATTTTGCAAATGGGTTATTACAATTAGAGGAAACAACTTCTGTTAATTATCACCATGATTAATGCTTTTTAAATCGTATATGTAATGCAATATGTGCATCAGGGATAGGGAAGAGTAATCAAGGAAACCTAGATTCTAGCGGAAATCCAAAGAATGTAAACTAGGGACAAATACCAGACATGGAAAACAGACATACACAACAAAGAACATAAAGTAACTAAAATCATACATCTAAAGTAACAAAAGTAAATGAGCAACCCGGACTCCACTAAAAACTGGAAGCATGGACCAGGTGCACCGGTAGAGTACTTCCATTTTTGGTTGTTTTTATGATCTTATGTTATTTGCCAACCTGTACGGGTATAGGGGAAGGCCTAATTGCAGGATTAGTCCCCTCATTGTTTTACCGGCATTTTAATGACATTTTTAAAGTTGTTGTTGTTTTTTATGGTTTGTCATAACTTAACTAAAGCCACTCTAAATTAAAGAACTGACTGAAAGTGGGTAAATATTTTTCTGTTTGTTCTTGAATGTTTGTTTGTTTGTTTGTTTGTTTTTTGTTTTTGTTTTGTTTTATAAACATGATGTAATATTTTATACAATGCACAGCTCGGACCATATCCAATTTTAGGGAGAGCGTACGCCTGGCACGCCTTTCCCTTGATCTTTTCCTGAATATATCTGCAGCTAAGCACGTAGTCTCTCTATACTTTGACTAAATTCATTGGCAAGAAATTAATTTTACTTCGAAGAAGAAACAAAGAATGAAAACAACGGAATACACAATGATGATGATTTAATCATTTCAATTTTCTCTATTTTTCTGTGCTCTAGTAATCATCGTCAATTTGGTTGTCGAGTTCTCTGATTTTCTTGATTATTTCTACCCTTTTTTCTTTTTGTTTTTCTTCCAGCTTTCTGTTTTTCATCTTTCGGATGATCTCTAATGTTTCTTTAATGGTCTGATGATTTATTGTTTTCATTTCTTGAGTGGAAACCTTCCGTTTTTTAGCAGCTTAAAATTAAATAGAACTTCTGTCAAAATTGTTTTTAAAGGAATAAACATACTTGTGTCATCAGTACAGTACATATGTAAGTGCTATAAATTATTAAAAATAATAATATCAGGGTTAGCTAATTTAAACCAACAAATTTTAATAATTTGATACTTTAATGAGGAAATGCTAAATTTATGTCGTGAAATTCGAACCTGAACAAGGGGTATGCCAGATCGTGTACACAAGTACAACCTTTTCTGTTACAAATCTATCAGTGAAAAACTAACTCAAAACCCATAACCGATATAGTGGTTTTAGACATTTTTCTCATATTAATTATTTATTTCGTAACTCAAAAAGTATAAAAAAAAAAGTTTTGAATAGGTCTTAGTTTACATAAAAACCTGAACTGCTCGAAGTATTTCTGTCGGAAGTGCCGTATGCAGTTAGGAAGCGATTGTTTGAAGTTTTAACACAGACGCACATCATATGTTGTAAGAAATCTCGCACATTCCCATTGGTCGAGACATCAGCAATATTACAACATAACCGTGCATTGTCAGTAAAGTCAAATGTTATTCGAGTACGAATATATTCACCCCTCATAGGAAAAGCCTACAATAATAGGGTCCATTTGGGAGCGTTAATGGTTGTACATATATTACCAACTTGTTGTCAGAAAAACCATTAATATCCGGTATGCGCATGTAAATATCGATTGGGAGCTTAAAAATAGCGTCATGACAGCTTCATTTTCGTATACTTGGTAACTGCAACCACGCCAGTCTAGGAAACATTAGCTAGCTTCGATGATTAAATACAAATCGAATCTTAGCTTTTTCCAGGATGGGAATGGTCAAAACTTGGTGCCCGAATTCTTACAAAAAATGACGTTATTATACAAACAATCGGACCCAAAGACATTTCGGACCATTACAACCCACAATTCCTTACCACAGCCGACATTTCGGCACATACATATTTCAGACCATGACAATATGATGATACATAAGGATAATAAAAATCGTATAGCATAACAAATTTTACCATTTTGGAAGTTTATGATAACAGTGCTGACAAACAAAACTGAAAGGACTTAGGTGTTTAACTAAATTCATGTTTCTTCTGTAGTGTTCAATGTTTCACCTCGGTCAAATTATAATATTATTTACTGACGTAAAGGTAACATCAGGCAAAACTCATGACGTCATAACATACGCAATGTATGATCCATGCCCCTGCAACCTCTTCTGTCAGAACTGTACAGCCGCTTGTTATTATTTACCTCGATTCTAATTTTTAATTCAATTTATTAAATGCAACTTTAGCGTTTCGTAAATATACATTCATACAAGGTTGGGACATAGTTACATACATAGTTCGCAGCCACTCTCATCGCTTTTGTCATTACAATCATTCTGACCGCCATCACAAATAAACATTCTGGGAAGACATTCACCGCTGCCGCACTTAAAATGGTTATCAGGACATCCTGTTATAAATAAGAGGTTTTATCAGACAAATTGATCTTTGAGTTATTAAACGATAAATCATATTAAAAACGGATATGATCGTGTAAAGCCAGCTATTGCAATCATGATAAGCAATTACTACGAGTGAACAACATTGCAGCATTTCCATTTCTAATACATATATTTCTCACATTGATATACATCTGTATCTAAATTTGAAATTATAATAAGCTATATATCTTACCACATCCGATTTCTTCGGTCCCACCATAACAATCGATATTGGAATCACAAACTTTGTCATAAGACATACATTGTTGAATTCCGGTCTGACATTTGTATCTTCCTTTGCATATATAGGCTTTATAAATCAAAAAAAAGACACGATTATCTCAAGGTACGGTAACATTTTACCACATTTACAAACAAATTAAACAAAGTTCCTAGCTTTCAGTATTAAAGTTTTTTTCCTATGGGCCCGCGCATGTGTTTTTTCTTTCCATTTAAGGAGGTAGACATATGGTTAGGGACACAACTCTCACAAATTATTGGAACGTTTGTATTCAGAAATTAATTTCAATCTCAAGTAAGCACCCAAGTATCTTGGACTGATTTCATTCTGTTTCAAATAATAAGGTTGATAGGCTTTGGTGAAATTGAATATAATACAAGCATATCACTGATTCCTAGAGTCATGTCCCTTACCCTAGGTTTACCTCCTTAATGTCTCTTAAATTTACTTCGTGTATTTAATGTAAGTCTCAGTTAACTCGGAAGAAATAAATCAAATGGACCATTGTCTTACAAAAACCTCAAAATATATATAATTTAAGTGCCATTCCAAGACATATTACATATGCGATATTTGACTTTACCATCTGCGTTTAACTAAAATTACTTCTTAAAATCAACAAAATGATGAGTGCGCATATTGTGACTAGGGATAAACAGCAATTACATACCAAAACATTCCTATAATTTCTTATTTTTTACTAGCATCATTGTCGTAAACCACTCACAAATTCGATAGTAAGTTGTGTCAATGCAAGATATCGACACACGTTCAATATATATTATGACCTAAAGAGTAATTCTTTTTTTTTTCGTGGTGGTTGTATTACATACAATTACAATGGTCTTCGTCGGTTGAAACTTCGCCGCAGTCGTCAACACCATCGCATATTTTGTCTTCGGAGATACAGGATCCATCTTGACATCGGAACTGTGTAACGCTGCATTCTAGTAAAACAAGATTTTTTCTTCTATGTAACTATCATGTTTCATAATTTAGAGCTTACTAAACATAGATAATATATCTATCTATTCTGAATGTCCCGCGGTTGAATATGGTAGCAACCGTGGAAAGGTAGAGTGGAGGGGGGTGGGGGTTAGGATCAAATTATCTATCCTGCCTTTTTATTTTGAGAAAATGTAGGACCTGCTTTTTCATATGGCCTGTCCTGGCTTTTTACTTGACAATCCTAGCCCCCACCCCCATAAAAATCAAATGATAATTTCCTGAATACAATTACTTTGATAAACTAAAGTGAGATGCCTTCGCATCATTCATAATTTACATATGATTACCTAGAGCGACTAACACGTTTTGTTCAAAAACCTGTCAAAAAAGCTCAAACAACAAAACTCTGGATTCGTTCACCTTAAGACTACAATTATTGAATAAATCGACGCATAGTAGCCTCCGTAGATTGGAATAAAACAATACTTATTAGTCTGACGAATACTGCGTTACTAAGATTGAAAATTAAAAAAAAAAAACGTTTTTGGAATCTCTGGTTTAGTTTATAAAACTCGTATCTATAAGTTACTAAGTATTTAAGATACCTTGTGTTCTATCAAATCCTGACATATTTTGTTCCTTAAGTCTCATTAGAAAGATAAGATCTATAGGGTTCGTGGAGGGTCCAGCACTAAGGAAACAAGCATTTTTTTTTATCAGTTTTGAAGGCATGTGGAAATATGATGCATCAATATAATTACAAGCTGTATCATATTGATGTTGATAAAAAAAACTCATAATATGGAGAAAGAACGCGTAACACCCAACAAACCAAAATTTCAACTTTTTTCCAGGCAAATATTCAATGTAATTCACTTGTACCTCGAGTTGTGGTTATATCATCCATCTCCGTTTAGAAAATACTAAACATATGTCAGTTAGACTGCCCTTGAACTCGTAACCATGGTAACAAAGTATTTTAGTATATTTCGTCACAAAGCATGCAAAGCAGATAATATAAATCTCTAATTATTTTATTTCTTTTGAATATAATAGAACAAAAGGTGTTTGTTATCATATGTAATGTTTTAAAACTGTAGATTGTCATAAAAGTTCGGGGCTGTAGATATTGACATTTCATAGCATGGAAAATTGTGGAAAATTTTCACAGTCATTTATAAGAATTACGATTACATGTATGCTGCACTTCTAATGAAATAATTTATTTTAAAAAAGGACCAAAGTGACTGAAATCATTCATAACTGATTTTTTGTATAAGAGTAATCAAGGGAACCTAGGTTATAGCGGTAATCAAAAGAATGTAATCCAAGGACAAAGACCAGACATGGAAAACAGAAATACACAACAAAGAACATAAAGTAACTAAAATCATACATACAAAGTAACAAAAGTAAATGAGCAACTCAAACTCCACTAAAAACTGGGAGCATGGACCAGATGCACCGGTAGGGTAAGCGTCCTCTGCTTTTCCAGAAACAAATTCAACCTTTGTATGGACAAGTGCTGCGATATCTGCTTTTGTTTTTTTATATATTACCTGTCTCAGTTATGTGGATGATCTTAATTCAATAACGGGGGCCAAAACCTTTTATCACAGGCATGGTTGAATACCAGGTCCATGCTTCAGGTCGTTAACTTATATACAAAAGCACGTATTTAATATATGATCATTTCTTTTTTTACACTCGTATGTCCAACATCGAACGGCGTAACAGTGACTTTTCTGCCGGTCAACATATTATTACAAAGTGGTAAATTCGTTTGTACCAGTTTAGGCCAAGTGATTTACTGAAAAAAATTAGCTTACCGACGAAATTGGCATGTTTTTTATCTTATCCAAAACAAAAAAAAAAAAGATTTACGAGACGTCAAATTATTTCATGTCAAAATGACGTCACACAGTATCGCTTCTCTATTTTCTAAGGCTTAGGGTATTTGCAGGTGTTTGTGTGTGTGTGTGTGTGTGTGAGGTTTTTTTTTCGTTTCGAACATATTGGCTACATACTTCGACATAATGAATAGTTTGATATTTATCTAATTATTTTTTTCCTGATACAATACGTTATATTATTCGAAGTATGAACACGACGTCATCAATATTGTTACTCAAAAGCTCCCACACCTCATATCGACCAGTGCAATACCGTTTACTTATTTAATGGTATTACAATTTTATCGTCCAACAATAGAAAAAAGATTGTTCAAGGAAAACATGTAATCCTACAAAATATGACGAAAACAGGTAATATTACATTACAATGTTTGTTTTTCACGATAAATCAATATTGATATCAAGCAGCACACCACACAATTAAGAATCATGCAAAATGTGATTCGTGGCTGGAAAGCCTACACATTTTTATTTTTTTACATTTTGTTTAAAATATCATAGTAAACAGAAAGTAACGTGTGGCTGTTGATATAACCTTTGTTAATAGGAGATAAAAATCATATAGAAGTTACTGTAGAATTTAAAATAAAGAGAGAAAACTCTGTAAATGACACTAAAATACAATAGAAACTATTGGCTTTTTGATGTGGATTATCTCCTGAGAGCAGACAGATTGGAATGAATAATTATACATTTCCTCATATAGATATATGAAGCAACTTAATGCCAAAATAAAAAAAAATATGTAGCCTTTTTTAATGTGTATCTCATTTACAGAATGTGCATGATTCTTACAAAGACTGCTACTTAAGATCTTTGCAATTACCTCCACATCCAAATTCATCGTCAAATGAAGGACAGTTCACAGCTGAATCACATACTTCAAACCGTGGTATTTTCAACCCACCACTACATTCATATGCCTTGTATACTGAAAAAAAAGGTTCTCGTAATGCATGAATGCAGATCACTTGTTAATATGTTAAAATTAATATGTTGATAGATCCCAGCAAATCTTAAATATACTGGTTCATATAATATCAATACTTCATTTAAAATTTAATCAATGCTAAAGTAGATATTGCATGTTTCCTATCTGTTGTTTTAAAAACTGTACATATTGGTTTTGCTTAATTTTCTTAATCAATGACAATTTCCTTTTCAGTGCAGCATGGCAGCAACTTCACATTCTAGCTATTGGAGAACGCTGCTGTCTCTGTACATACACGAACATCAACGAAATTATAGACTTAATAACGATCAGCACATTTGAAAAAAATTTCTATTTCCAGCATAAAATTATCACGAGGGAAAAAAGGTCGACAAAATTGATACTGCTTTGCTGTGAACAGCCAATAACTTATGAAGAAACTAATAACCATGTTTTGTAACACTGATAATTTACTCAAGTTCTAAGATCATAAAAATGTAAGAGAAATCTACATTGGCAGCCGAGTTCGTCACTCAACATGGGACAGTCTGCATTCCCATCACAAATCTTGTCTGTATGAATACATGTCCGTCTATCTGAGCACCGAAACTCGTCATCATTGCATGCTGTAAAAAAAGGAAATTTTCGTTTCGTCAATCATGTCAATGATAACAATCATCCCAGTTGTATTTTGATAGAGAACGAACAGGTCTCATCTATTATTTGAGGTTTGAAGTCGTCCGTAGACCTTGTCTAATTTTTTTTTTTGCACAATTGACGTCGACACAACTCAGTTATTTTTGATACACCAGTTTTTTTTTTTTAATTATTATTTTTTTTATGAATTCAAACATTTTATTTTATTTATACCAGAATTTCGTACCACCCTACTCTTTCTCTCCATTTTAAACTGACAATACCCATTACAAGTTACCGTTTCTACAACCCCTACCTTCTCTAACTTCGACAGTTCCTCTCCCTTATCACTCAATAGAATGAGAACTATTCTTCTTGTAAGTATTAATGAAAATAAAAACATTAGCAACAAGAGACCTTTTCAACGAAACCCCAGGACAGTCAATGAATATGCGTGAGATACACTAACGGAAGGTAGAAATTGGGGTTGAACCAATGAATTCTCCGGAAGTGTATATTGTGCTCATTGACTACCCAACATTTTTCACGAAAAGGTAAGTTTTATATACTTAATACTTACGCGGACATCCTATTTCCTCTTCGGCATTAGAACAGTCGAATTTTGAATTACAGACATCGCTGTAATTAATAGTAGTACCATCGCTACAGTTGAACGGTCTAAAACCTAAAATAAACAACAACAACAAAAAAAACAAAAAAAAAACGTTATTTCTACATTAACTAAGCCTTGTAGATTTTTTGTAGATTACTTCCTGATCAATTAACTTTATATGGTTTAAAATGTTTTTTTGAAAAAGGAAGATTTGTTCTGAATAGAAAGATTAGTACAATTTACATCATCAAAAGAGAAGGGGCTACCACCAGCCTTTCTTCGATTAGCCAGTGCTTTACCATAGCATCCTCTTTCGTCTGAACCATCACCACAATCATTTACACCATTGCATATTTTCTCATAAGATATACAACTTTTATCAGTACACATAAATTCGTCGTTTTCACAACCTGAAATGTTAAAAGAACATTTAAGAAACGAAAACTTTAACTTCACTTAACTTGACACAAAATGTGAAATAAACGAGTTTTATAATACGGATTCATTCTATTAACAAAACACATCTAAAAGAAAAGTTATTTCAAAAATTCTTTATCATATGTTGCTAAATGAAATAACGAGGTAAATTGTTCCCTAAAATATATGAAGCGATCAGCAGACGTGATAAATAACGGAAGTATCATTGATATTATATAGTTTCGAAGTGGTCGATGAATAATCTAAACAGATCGATGAAGAATCTCAATTGTAATTGCACGGATGCTAGTACATGATCTCATGTAATCATATTAACATAATATTGTTACTTTTGAAATGAATATGCATCTATCTTAGTTTTGGATTAATGGACAAATTCAGAAACTGTATTGCATTTTGGGATTGTTATTGTTCATGAGGTTCCTCATGGGTCAAAACATGTTTTTCCAAGCCCCGAACAGCGTCTGACGTTCGAAATTTACTATTCAAGACGCTGCAGCCAGCCCTCTCAAAAAATGCAAGAATTTTGCAAAGTCGGCATTTTTTTTTTTAAGTAAATGATTTTACGCGAAGTTTTCCTATTTTCAAACGATGTAATATTTAATTAACCTCTGAGAATTTCGAAAGGCTTGTCTGCAGCGGTTAGTAAGAGTAGAAACGAACGTCTGTCGCTGAGTGAAGCTTGGTATTTTACGATGTCGCTGCGACGACGCAACGTTGTTAACGAGGACGCTAGTTGAATTTCTGAATTGGTTCATTCCTCATTCTACAGAATTCTACATTTCTTCAGATTTCGTGATAAGTTGCTTTTTGTACGTTTTGCTTGACGTGCAACTCTATATAAGAAAGAGACAAATATGAAAGAATTAAAAACCAAACAAACCTTTAGTGACTTTTGTATGAGCAACTCGTTGGGTGTTTCTAGAAAAGCAGAGGACGCTTACCCTACCGGTGCACCTGGTCCATGCTCTCAGTTTTTAGTGGAGTCCGAGTTGCTCATTTGCTTTTTTTTTACTTTGTATGTATGATTTTAGTTATTGTATGTTCTTTGTTGTGTATATCTGTTTTCCATGTCTGATATTTGTCCCTGGATTACATTCTTTTGATTACGGCTATAGCCTTGGTTCCCTTCTCGTTACTCTCCCTTCTCGTTACTCTAAATAAACGACCAATACAAAAGAACATTTACAATGACAATAACAGTCTCGCGTTAATGTTTAATATGTTATTCCCACCTTTAACTAGAAATTTGGATTTCTTTCAAACGAATATCAGAAAATTAGATAACATAGTTTTGTTATAAAGTGTTCATCTCTTATTTGAAGACTCCTAGCAAAAAAGGGAATACTTTCATTTTTATTGAGTAGTAAAATTTGATGATCTTACGTAAAAAACGGCTCACAAGGGAAAGAAATTCTACTCAAATTGGGCCTTAGTTCGTTTGTTCTTGGAATCTGATTCCATAAACGAGACAACGTTTTTTCTCACGATGATACAGCATGATTCATAATATGAGTGTCTTTAATGAAAACAGTTTTATAAGACAAAACAGTTATAAGATCCTATCAAATAAATAATCAATTGTCCTAGGGCATAAATATTGACCATGACAAACACTCTATAATCACCTTGTGTTGAATTATAAATGGAAGTAGTAATTCAAGGTACATCGAATGAATTCAGAACGAAAACAGTCATTATCGGCGTCAAACTATCATGATATATATTCCAATGTTCAACTGCTACATGTTTAAATACAGTTTTTTTTCCAATCGATGCATATGTTCTACATTCTTGTGAAGGAAAATTCTAAAGACGTACAAAGTATATTTGACTACGTAATTAACCTTAACTCTTTCTGAGTTGATTTCTTAAGGAAAATACCCCAACTATTAACAGTTTATGTATGCTTTCATACCCTAAACAATTGTCCGCAATATTTTGATATATTGTGTATAAAAGTATTTTGAAACATATAAGAAGAGGTTTTGGTGGGAGCCGTTGTATGTTGTTGACAGATAATTGTAGTTGAAAATTTTCAAAATGCTGAAAATGCCTTTATTTTATATAGTCAAACAAAAAAAGATTCAGTATAATACATGTGTAATAGTACATTTTGTATGACATATTATTATATGACCAAATTTAGCCTTTAAGTGTACATTTGTGTAAACATCAGGCAAAATAGGAAAAATCGGAAACATATATACCAAAAAAACCCAGATCTGACAATATAAATTCTCCCACAGATGCTCTCATTATTTGAAAAGATCTGGATTGGCTCAAAATATTTGTTTAGAACGTAAGAAAAATGAGGTTTTTAACAGGTTTATCTACCCTCCAAATACTAATTTTCAGTGTATTTCAATGAAATAATTATTCGATTAACCAGACAAAAAATATGGAAAATCTTGCCCTTCTTCCTTGATTCTAAATGTCTAAAAATGACAATATATATATATATAAAATGACGTTTTAACAGTCTTTAATGCTATCTACCCTTAAAATAATCATTTTCAATGCTTTTCAATGACATAATTACTTAGTTTACCAAAAAGGTAATTATTGCCTTTTTTCATTGAATCTGACGGTGAAAATAGTCAAACTAAATTTTTCAAAATGGTGTGAACCTTGGTTCCCTTGATTACTTTTTCACACCATGTTTCACAAATTGCCAGATTTTTACAGAGATTGACACTTTAACCATAATTAACTCACTTTCACATCCTAGGTCGTCCTCTCCATCAATGCAGTCTACCCAGGAATCACAGAAATATATGTGTTGTATACATTCGTTATTATTACAAGCTCTGTAGTCATCCGGACAAGCTATTTCAATAAACATATTAAATAAGTTGTGTAAGTTTTTGATGGTACATGTATCAATTTTTCAAAGACGATTTTTCATTTAATGGTTTTGCATTTGTTAAAGGGAAAATATTCGAATATAAAAAGAAGCAAATCTTTGCAAAATAAGAACTCAAATATGATGAAAAAAAATATGATTGATCTGACGTGTTTCCTGTCGTCTATTCATCGGCAACGCAGCTTTTAACGGGTTTTCGCCAATTATATCCAAAATTATTTTCGTATGTATTTTTTTTTTGTTGGTTTTCAGTCCACTGGTCCGTCTTTCCTTTTAGCCTCATAGATAAAGGCTTTTCGATTTCGCCTGAATATGGTTATGTATCGTTTTTTAACAGAAGCGTATAAATAAATATTGAAAAATGCAACTAGAATATAAACATTTAATTAGGACAAATTCTTACATCGCAAAGATATATAAAATGTAAAATCACTTGGAACCGGTAACAATAAAAAAAAACAATGAAAGAAAACAAATACAATGAGTCAAACTTAAAACATATATTGAGAAACAAAAACATGAAATGTAAAATGTGAGTTTTCTATTGCTTGCATAATTTTCTTAAAAGCTAACCGTTATCCCTCCTCTTGACTGCAAAAAAGTTTTCTTCCTTTCGTATTCCCGTGAAACTACCAGCACAGAAAGTTGACCATGTGATTGCAACGGCAATAAGTACGCATGACTTCTCCATTCTGTCTGAAAATAATGTAAACAATAATCGATGTAAATATCACCATTATACTAATACATGTACCAGCTTTGTATCTTTGGTTTTAATATTTATTTAGCACAAACATATCAATTATATATAAATGTTTGATAGGGGCAACTCCTTTGCTCTATCTGTGTATAATGATATGTTGGAGCCAGCTGCAGCCTGTTCTGAGGTGTAAGGATTTCCTCGCCGTTCATTGTAAACGAATGAGAGGCCCTAGGTTGACAATTTTATCCCGGGTTGTTGTCTCTTTGGCATATTCACCATACCTTTTCTCGTTATATTTTATTTCAAAATTCGATATCTGCACATGTGTATGAAGGATTAACCTGTTATCAACAGCATACGTATGAAATGCATAGACAGATCTAAATCCAAACATTAATTGTATACAAAAAGTACTGAATATCAAAACTATCGTAAAAGGAGGCCAAAATCTATCTAGAGATTGTAATAATAACTTTGGAACAGGGATGACGTTTATATCTAGAAATTTCCAAATATGACTTTCAAAATTTAAAGTTCCACATTGATTTTAAGCTTTTGATTTGTAACATGAGAACAAATAATATGGTTAAGCACAACAGTCTATCATTTGTTGACAATAAGTGGTTGCTTTTAGCGAACAATGATGCAACCTTTTTTAAATAGTGGTGTTAATTTATTTTTCTTCTTATGTTGTTTTTCCAAATTGCCGCACTATTAAACTAATCTTTAAACTATATTTAGTGCAAGAAGAAGTTTAAAAAAGGGAAGTAGAAGTTGTCTTAATGAATGGAATAACAATAATTTTAATGAAACACTTTAAGAAAAATAAGATAGAGATGTTATTTACAGACGTAAAAAATAACGCAAGATAAAAAGTTAATTAAGTAAAAGAAAAATTAAAAGTGTAACGATATAAAAAGAAACGCAAATATGAGAAAACAAACTTTAAGGTAACTAATCGTGGTGAAGTAGATGTATGTATCTTCAAGGATTTTTTCAAACATGATTTGCAATTACAATTTCCGTAACATAAAGTAATAAATTTAAATAAAATAGTGATCATCATAGATAATGAACGCTCTGAATTTTAGTTTAATAATTTTCTACTATTCTAATTTCTTAATTTAAAAGTTGCAAAGATTTTTAATATTTCAAAAAACAAAACAAAACAATGCAATACTTTTAAATAAAATTTTCATTATATCTTTTTGAATCAACCTCATGATCTTTTTGCAATGATTAATTTTAAACTTAACTCAATTGTATGTAGGTTCGGTTCGCCCCAAAAATATACATCGCGTCTTTTATATACCCATTAAATGGTTCGGTTGCTTGGGTCTGGAGGTTAAATGCTTTTCTATTAAGCAATGTAGTAAATATGAAGAATTGAAAAAAAAAAGCTTACAATTCATAGCAATTAGTTAAGTACTGTTAAACAATGAATATTTGCATTATATTGTTAGTATCATGTTAATAAAAGATAATTCAATATTTGAAAAAAAAAGTATTTAAAATCCTGAGAGAGTATGCCGTAATGCTATGCCAATGCTGGCTATCTAGCTAATTCTCATAAGTAATCATACATTGTATTCGCAGATATCAATTTTCGTGATTAAAAAAATATCAGCGTTATTAGTGTTAGGTATCAATTTCGCAGGTACTATTTTTTGCGCTTTCCAGCGCCAAAACAACACAAGTTACTAAACCATGAAAACTTACTTACCGTCTGTCAGTTGCACCAACAACAAGCAAAAAAATACATTTCAAATTTATCGGTACCCAGTTTGTACTGACAGATACAAATATACCAATCATCTTCATTACACAATTTGATATGTTATACACATGTTTTATGGAGTAACCTCCTGTCAGTAGCATTAGAATCAGATAAATAGGAAGATCAAAATCTAAACTTTTAACCTAATACAAGAAGAACTAAAAACCAAAATTATTGAAATAGGAAACCAAATCCATTACTACTAATAAGGTTTTGAATTGTTGAGAGAAAAAGATTCTTTTGTCCCTGTTCATTCAGATGTCGCATGTGTCTGTTCAAAATATGTATACATTGTACATACAACTCGCCTTTATCATTCATGGTTTGGTTCTAAATGCATGGTTTTCTAACATACAGATATGCCTCAAGGTATGCAAAAATATAAAAATAAATTAAAGCATTTATCGGTGGGTTTTCATGCACTATGAATCACTTCTGCATATTACATTTGCAGTGTCTGAATTTTATATGGATTAGTTGTTCTTAATTTGATGGAAACTGAATGCAATTAAATAACACTTGCTTATTTAACTACAAATACTCTATCGGTAGGTTCATGAAGTTAATATTTTCTTCTGTCGATCTGTTGAGATGCTTTTCTTTTGAATACCGGAATATTTGCAAAAATAGATGACATGAATATTTCATTTGCATATCATTTAAAAGGAAAGTTGTCAAATAATTGGCTGCTGGTATAACAAACGTCATACCGATTCTATGGAAGAAATGAACATTTAATGATACAATATTGGCTATTCAAGTGGGTAACGATCGTTCTTTCTTTTGTCAATTTACAGTTCACACCAATTAGCGTCAAAGTATAGATAAATGTTATGAACCCTTAATATTCTAAATTGGGTGCTAAATATGCAAATTGATACACTAATGTAGCGAATTTTGTTATCGTGTCATTTCATTATAAGTGACTATCATTAAATTCAGTCATTTCGCATGAAACATGTAAAACATTATGATATGATTATTTATATTATAGCAAACACTAAATGAGGCCATCAATTATTGTTTTCGAGGCATTTGTGTTGAATATTCAAAATGGGCATTTGATAAAGCAGACAAAAAGGTCTAAACAAAAATTAATAAAATGGATGTTTTAATACTTAAATACTCAACCAACTATATCTACAATACACCTACATGAGAACCGATTTGTTCAACGTGTCATATTTTCCTTTCCTCTTTCGTCTACCCAGGTCCAAAAATTTTTAGTTGTTTTATGTTGATTGTTGTGTTTGTCTATTTTACATTTCGTCAAATGTATACGTTTAGTATAGGACATAAATGTAACATCACATCTCAATTGGTGTTTTTAAATATCAAAGGATAGACTTTTTTGTACAATGGCAGATGATGGGGGGTTACATCGATTTTAAAAGTACCCAAACCTCCCTCTTATCTATCCGTACAATGTGGCGTTTAAGCATGAAATAAAACCCGAATAATATGTGTACCAACAAATCGACCACAGGCAAGAGCAAAAAATTTTGCCGACACAACTTACTTAGCTGTATCAAAAATGTGAGAGCCCTTACCATAAAGATATGTAATGTAAAACCCAAAACTTAATTCGTTTAATCATGTTTTAAAAGTCTTCCCAACAAGAGGTAGACCACATTTGATTAGACCTGTGCGAAATAACCGTTGAGAATTATTTCATTTCAATATTTGAGAGAAAGATGTCAATATGCGGTTATATCAACGTTGCAAATTCTTTCTATGAATAATTCTAAATTGCGCTTATTATTCCATAAAATTCATATTAGGAAACGTAAATCAAGGGAACAAGGATTTTACTCAAGAGAAAGAGTAATCAAGGGAACCAATGTTATAGCAATAATCAAAAGAATGTAATCCAGGGACAAAGACCAGACATGGAAAACAGACACACACAACAAAGAACACAAAGCAACTAAAATCATATATACAAAGTAAAAAAGCAAATGAGCAACTCTGACTCCACTAAAAACTTGGAGCATGGACCAAGTGCACCGGTAGGGTAAGCGTCCTCTGTTACAATGATAGCGGATATTCATGTTAAAATAGACACACACAATACAGAACATGAAACAACCGATCACATTATAAATGCCGTCATAGGCATAAAAATTCTCTATGCATGAAAACAAAAATGCATTTTTATATATTTTTTTTGTCGTGGATTACGATGTTGTAGATTAGCAAAATATTATCCTCAAAAATATATTTAACTTTCAAATGAGGAAAGCATGTGGTTAAACATTATTACACGGGTAATCTATTCATCTTTTACTCGTATGTACATCAGTGTTAGATATTTATTTGACAATAGACTCTAAATAGTGCCTTATGGCCAATTTCAGTCATGATATACTGAAAATTATTTATTATTTCGACATTTGTAATTTTCAGTGAAATATCAATTTATAGACAATTAACGCTGCTTTTCCGCAATTTTGAGGTTGTATATTCATGCCTGAGTAAATCTGATGCTAATTCACGCAGTAAAAGTGTTTTAACAGACATAATTTTCCAAACATCAAGTTTAGAAACAAATTTTCATTTTTATCTTTCTGTTTGCATGATGTAGATCTTTAAAGGAGTTGTATTTTTACTTTTCTAAATCCATTCAGATATATTAAATCAAAGCAATGTGGATTATATAGTTCTCCGTTTTTATTCAGTAATTTAAATGTCAGTCTCTGTAAGAATCAGGCAGTGCATATAAAATAAAATAAAAAGAACCCACCATTTTGAAAAAGGTTTGATTTTGCTATTTGCACTATCAGAATCAATTGAAACAAATAATATTTTCCATATCACTTTTGTAAATGAGCTGGAAATGGACATTTCAAGGGCAGATATCTCTCTTCAAAACATCATATTCCTTATATTTAATTTCTGAGCAAATCCAATGATGCAGAAATCAAATAATTTTCATTCCAAATACAAAATATCATCCTTGAGTGAAATTATATTGTAAGATCGGTGGGTTTTTTACATATAAGGAGAATGGTTATGGATATTTTGTCAAAGAGTAATCAAGGGAACCAAGGTTATAGAGGTAATTAAAAGAATATAATTCAGGGACAAAGACCATGTAAAAAGGATGCATGGTTTTGATTTTTCTCATTAAGCCTGTCCAGAGAACATATGATTAGAAAATAACAGCTTGGTGGAAGTGATTCAGATTTTATAGACTTAAAAAAATCTATCTTTATTGATAAAAATCCTGAAAAGTTGAACTGCAGTTACCAAGTTTATTATTCATTCTTACAAAAACTCACACATTAAATCAGTGAAGGACCGTGAGATATTTTAATTCTGTACTTTTTCTTTGATCTTCTTTCTTGTTTTAGTCTCGTTGTTTTCTTTTCTCATCATTTAAAAAACAAAAACATGTTTCATATTTCCTTTACAGGCGCATTGAGTGAACCTCACATACTAGTAGAAGAAAGGAAATAAAAAAAAAAGGAAAATTCCAACTGCATGGTCAAGTACAGATGATCTTAATAGCCTAATAAGCGGTAAATATATTATTATTTTAACGAATATAGCAATGTATTGTGATCTAATTTTCAAATTCATGCACGGATAAAGAATATTGTTTTTGCCCCAAACAATCGACTGTTTAAGTACCAGTCCATATAAATTTCAAATACTGCCTATTGTAAGGGGATTCGTGGTGCAAAGAAACCCACGGAACAGACGATGCTTTTTTTTGATATATTTTTATCTGACAATTACTATCTGTACTTTTGTGAAAATCACACTTAAATTTCCCCTTTTATATACCAAATAATACAAAATCTAGAAGGATACCTCATGCAAAGTGCTAATTTCATGTATAATCTTTATAAATTTTATGTCAAAAGCGCAACAACCAAATGAAAAACTAAACCTGGTTATGTGATCAGTAACTGTTTCTCAACAAGAAGTAAAACGGAATTCTCTTTTTTTTTTCGTTAAATCTTGATTTCCATATCTTTAACAAAATATGTAATTTTATTTGGGTCGTTCGTTTGCATTGATCGACTTAAATTCCCGTTTTCAGGTTCTGTTCATATGTTTGGATTTTGATGCATTTAAATTGTCTTATTTTTTATTCTGCCAATATTCAATAAAGAATTGTGTTCGTTAATTATTTACTTGCAATGCACTACAATTCAATCAAAACTTATTTTACCATTCGGTTTCATGTACGGCAATATGGTATCTTTTCCGTCATTCTTATTATTCTTTTACCTTTTATTTCTTTGTTTATCATTCTTGTGTTTTACTCCTATTAGATTCTTGATAAGACTAGTAAATGTTCTTTCATCATGATAAATGGAATGAAAAGGATGATTCATTTACCAAAAGTGTCTTTAGAAGTATATTTGTTTCCCGATGAATGTTGCATAATCGGTTATAACCTTTGACTGGTTTAACTGTCAGTCTCTGTTAGAATCAAGCAGAGGGTAAATCATAGTATGATAAAAACCAACCATTTTGAAAATATAATTTGTCTCTTTGCTCCATCAAATTGAAGAAAAAAATTGAAAGATTGTCCATATCATTTTGGTCGATTGAGTTATAATTTCATTGAAAGTCACTTAAAATGTACATTTCAAAGGCAAATAACTCTATAAAAAACCTATTTTTTCTAACATTCTTTCGACAAATTTCTGAGCAAATACAGTGCTACAGAGATTAAATAATGGTCTTTTCAAATTAGGAAAGCATCATTGAGTAAAATTGTATTGTCATATTTTTGAGGTGCATGTTTCTGATTTTTCCCAATTTGCATGATTCATACAAAACCCTACACTCAGTGACTTTCAGCGGAATGAAAGGGAACATTTGTGAATTGATACTTATCATTCAATATATGCTGAAAATAAATGTCTTCTGAACCATCAAAGTCTAGGATCACACATTTAAGCAATATTACCCCAACCTCAATCACATTCGATTGGGCAGAACCTAAAGAGAACAACGAGAAACTGCGAGGTTTTGAATTAGAGTGGGCTAATTATAGAGCAGGCTCAGTTGGCAGGAAAGTTGTAAGTGGTCAGCTGAGAAGAGCAAATATTACTAACTTAGGTAGGTTAATTACGAAATATTTTGTTCACTTGTAAATGAAACCTGATTTTCAAGAGTTGTACATTTCTTTTTTTTTAATACTCAAAGTCCCTATCCAATCTGCTACACTTAATGATGGACTATAACACCATGTCGGACATTTTTGTTGATATCGATTTTTTTTTCACAATTTCATTCTTTAATTAAAAAGTGTCTCACTGAAGCAACATATGCTGAACATATCAACTTGCAGGATTAAGAACTAAGAGTTCATGAGGTTTTAATCCTTTGAAATAAGAATAAGAAGCCTAATTATCACTTCTGGGTTAACTGTGTTCTCATCCGTTATTCATTTGCCCATAATGTAAGAGCTTAAAATTAATACGCGCGGCAAGAACTGTAGACCTTTTCAGTGTACTGTACTAAGTTTCAATATAGTTGTATTATCAGTCTGAAGTGTTGGAGTACAGGTTGTTTGTTAGGTCACGCCCATGGTAATACAGACGTTTCCGAACAATATTTTCGACTGGCTTACATAGTGAACACTACAAATTGAATAACCCTGCTTCCGTAAGGACTCTGGTGACTGCTTATATGAATACACTGTTGTATTAAGGGATTTTATCATTAGACAGGTGGTTTGATTTGATAAATTTATTATATATTTATATCATAGAAAAAAGTCCTTAACAAACATATTTTACAGATACTTTGACTGATCAAGACAGTCCTTTTTTCTTTCAGATATATTTGTTAGTTTTGTTCGTTGCATTAGTACAACTAGATGTTTCTATCTATAAGATATTAAAAGGGTGTCCGTGCAAAAGCCAAGCGTTCAGTGACACATGACAAATTCTGTATTCTAAAATGTTCTTTTCAAAAACGCATCCTTTTTGTAGTTGAAAATGACATAGAAAGTACTTAGAAAACAGTGAAATTCATTCAAAAGAGATTACTGATTGTTCAGTCGACTTCACTAGATAATGATTGGTTGACATAATACGATCACTGAATGCTAAGTTAATACTGAGTGTATACACTTGTCTTTCTTCTCTTTTTTTATTAATTGTTAAATTCAAATTTATTATTTGATACAGTTCGATTGCTTCAAAATAAGTCGTTGGGTTTGTTTTATGATGCGTTTATACAGTTCTCTTACTGAATAATTGGCTGGGAGTAGTACAAATCATATTAGTATTGCAATTTCTATTTGCTGTACAGTGTTTAAATGAATAATCCATCATCAAAAGCAATATAAATTAATTTAAAGGCAGATCTAAATCCAATATTAATTGTATACAAAAAGTACTCAAAACCTCTGGAAAAAAATGATGTCGTCTTTAAAACATCAATTAACCATTTTTTTCACGCAGACCCTTATTCTTTCTATGAAATTCGCATCAGGGCAGAATCTGATGGAGGAAAAAGTCTTAGAAGTGACTTATTTACAGTTGTGACAGATGTAGCATGTGAGTACATCAATACTTGCAACTGACAAATTTCAAGTCTCTGAATATGAAAATCGGAGCGAGCTGCAATAGACTCTAAAACAAATTAAATGAAACTGTTCACACAAGACGAAAATCGATCGAATCTATAGAAAAAACGTAAAAAAAACATAACAATGAACAAAAAACGATAACCATAGGTTCCTGGCTTGAGACAGGCAATTAAAGTATGTGGTTGGTTTCATATGTTTGTGAGCGCGCAACCCTCCCCTTAATCTGAGACAGTGGTGGGAAAATTTAACAATAAATCGAAATATGAAAATATGTTGAATACGGATTTTACTCTTGAGATCGATACAGAACACAAATACATGCACTTAAATAAATATGAAAAAAGACAAAAGCTGTGTAGACTTAAATGATTACTCGCCTTTTCTCTGAGGAAAGATCCAAAACTTAAAAAATAATTTTGCACGAAGACCTTGTCATACTTAAATATTTCAACTTATGCTTTCAATAAATCAAATTGATTGACATACAGACAAGTGTGATAATAAGTTCTTTGCTACGTCTTTCAAGTATGCCGGCGGTGTTTCATATATTTCTTTTACAAGGTTCAAGATTAACAAACTCTAAGAAACATTAAGATGTGAACGTCATTGCACTTTACCTTGGTATTTGCACAAAGACTTTGTTTCACTTCGTTATGTATTTTTACTAAATCATATTTGACGTGCTTTTTTTTGTATTTTGTGAATAAGGTGTGCTTATGATGTTTGTCTGATAACAATGAAATTTGACTGATAAACAATGAAACCATCAAAGTTTTACTTACTTAAAGGAGCAAAATGTTGAAAATTTTATGCCGGTTTAATGTGGATAAAGGATAAGTTAATGACTCGTACGATGAACATATTATCTAGTATTTGGTTGGGATGTCAATTCTATCTGATTACAAATGTTTGCGCACACTGTTCCGTGATATACCGCTTTGGTGTCCTAATTGAAGCTATTTGCCTTGAGTTCGGAAGGTCAAAGGCCAATGGTTCGATTCGGCCGGAAGAGTTTTAAAAAAGGCAGTCACTGCTTCTTCGTGGCATGTAGGACACAGGGTGATGACTGGTAAGCAATTACTCGGAATAATGTGTCATGCCTATTTGCGATCTGTTTCTTCTGTGAACTCACAATAATGATTTAATTTAGCGGGTCGAATTTTGTCCACTGTTTTCAAGTTGTCTGCTGCACATGCATCAGGAGTTTTGGTTAGAAATGAATGATGTCGCCCTAATGTCAATATTGGTCATTAATGTGTCTTCGTGTCGTCATAGTTCTAAGTTTATTTTAAAGAAGTGACTTCATTCTGTTACTCTTAATTTTATTACATTTGTTGAAAGCTTACTTGAAGGTGTGTTTATACTTACTGAAGACCTTTTTGAAATTATTTTATCATTTTTATAGGGGTTATACATTGGTGCATTTGTTGCATTTCACCATATCTGTTCTTTTTCTACTGTACAAAACAGGGTCTGTTGAATCCTGAAATGCATGCAATATCTGTCATAAGAAGGATGTGAAACTAAAATCAAGTAATCAAACGGATTCCATGATCCAACACTTTGTTGTACTGCAAAACATTGCTAAATATAAGCGACGGTTTCGGTTGATTAATTTAATATTTCATTGGATCGCTCTGTATTTATCTTTTAATTGTTTCTTTACAGGTTAGAGTAATATACAGCCAGATATTGAAAGATTTGTACGGAACAATACAGTATGTGACAGATATCAGAAGACCCCAGTAGTTTGTTTTAATAAATATTTTGTTTTGGAAACAAAATAAGGACGTTAACGGCTTTATCACTGAAAGAAAATACCTATGAATCATTTCCACGTTCATGAAAATTAAACCAGGATCATATTTTTCTCACAAGTGAATCCAAATTGAGAAAGTTCTCGCCTTGCTGAAAATGTTCTAGAAAATGATTTGTACCATATTATTGAAAGGTACCTAACCAGTTTACCGTAGGAGTAGGGTCTACACTTGATTGATCTACTGAACTTTTAGAAAGGATTTTGATAAAAACAAAAACCCTTCATGGATTCCAGGCCAATGTTATGTGAAGATGACATCACGCTTAAAGAAAATGATCAGGCAATGGAATGGTTCTTATCTTGGGAGAAGTCTGTTCAGGGGGATTCTTCCATTAAAAACAAGAAATAGTTTTGATAGCACTTCAATACAGAAAGATATTTCATCCTAAATCGGTTTTTAATATTGCACTAATAAGTAAAAGAGATCAAGCACTTCAATTAAACCTTTGAAGTAGCAGTCTTCATCAAAATTAAACAGAAGGGATTTCATGCATATCAAAAACCTACCGAATTCAGTTTTATTTCTTGTTGAGAAGCAGTTGCTGATCACATGAACACCCTTAGTTTTTCAATTGGTTGTTGCACTCTTGAGAGAAAAAAATATATAGATTGTACATGAAATTGGAATTCTGCAAGCGTTATCGTTCTTGATTAAGTTTGATTTTATTGGGAGATAAATGTATGATTTTCTAAAAAGTGCAGCTCTGAATGCAGAAATGATTATCGTTATGTGAATGTATAAGCATATGTGGACTGAAAAAATATTCCCACCGCAAGTTTATTTAACTAGTCGTATTTTCTAGTATCAACTAATCAATAAATTCAATAAATCAGTTGTAATATTGAACTGAATTTCTCTAAAAGGCTTACAGTACCTGAACCGTGCAACGAAAATTGCGGTCGTCCATCGACCTCCGATAAGTTACTGACCTGTAATCGATTGTTAAAGAAGTGATCTCCTCTCTTTACATCACGTGACCGACAATGGATTGATATATTAATCGATTGGCTTGTTTTTGTATTTCATATTAACGAACAGTATATAAACTGAGACGTTGATTGATTAATTAATCTTTAGAATATGCTTTTGAAATACAAAATGATTTTTTTTATTTCAAGTTTAAAGTAAATCAAATGTGGTACCTTATTCGATTCGTCCCAGTCTTAATTTTTAAATAAACATAAACCGATCATCCATCATTGCACGTAACAAAACCGCGATCTGATGGTTTCCTATTATCGGTTATTGACCCTTCAGCAATCATCTAATCATCGGTTATCGATCCGTCAAATAATTGCGCGGACCGGTTCAGAGACCTTAATGCACTTTTAAAATGTCGAAAGAGTAACATACATTATAACTCACTGAGAAAAATAGGAACAACTTTTTCTGTCATACTTATGCACTTACTTCCACATCCAGTATCATCCTCAGCCAAGGGACAGTTGATATAGTAGGATCACACACTTTATATCGTGGAATTTGTGTACCGTCACTGCATTCAAAGAGCTTGTACTCTTGCAATATAAAAACTGCTTTTGGTAGACCAAAACATACAATTTATTTTCCTAGTGAGAATTAAGGATGTAGACCTATGCTAAGGGACATAACTCTTGAAATTAGTGATAAGTTTGTATCATATTCAATTTCACCACAACCTTCATTATTTCATTAATAAACAGCAAAATGGTCGAAAACATTTTTTACTCCATTTTTTTTATTATTATTACTCATTTTCTGATTCTTATTTGTTACTTATTTGCATGTTTTTTAGAACTAGATTTACAGATTTCAATAAAAAAAAGTATTAAACATTTAATTATTTCTCTTTTTATATTGTTTCTTTTTCCTGTCAGAATTCGCACACAAAGCTATAAACTTTAATAAAAAAAAACAGGTGATGGTTTCTCGAAAACTACTCCATATAATTGCACACATTTATTTTGACTGTCTTGGTAGTGTTTTGAAAACAAGACGTCTAATTTTCTAGCACTCTGCATTCTATACGTTGGTGTGTTGTGGTTTTCCCATGAAAACCACAAAAAAAGTTTATCCCACGAACAAAAGGACTTTCATAGTAAATAAACAGCATAAAATGGCATTAAATTATGTACACAAGTGCACAAATGCCAATAAATTTCATTCAAAAAACCTACTGTAACAGTTGTAGTATCGTTCATCTTCCCCGTTGTTGCAGTCATTTATACCATTGCATACACCATTTTCTTGGATACATGTATTGTTCAAACATCGGAACTCATCGTTGCCACAAGCTGTCAAGAATCAGTCAATACGTACGTCATAGAAAATCTCAATAAAATCATTTTTTCCCAACTCAGGACAAGGTAAAGCTAATCTTTTCGTTCAGTATTTTAACAGTTCATTTGAAATTCCTATGAATTGTTAATAAGTCATAGTTTGAAGCATTGCAGACATATCATATTATACATACAGTGTCATTTTTTTTTAAGTTTGTTTGTCAGTGCTATAAGAAATCAAATAAATATTGGTTTACATTTGCAGGCTCAAAACTTGATGTCGCATAATAAAATGAAATTACATTTGTTCCTGAGGTAAACCAGACAACAAAATATAGTTCCCAACGAAAAGAGATTCCTATTTAAAACCGCAAATTCAAGAATCTTCGAGCTTGTGTATTTTCCCTAATCCACAAAATTGGTAACCACGGAAAAAATACTTTCACAATATTTAAATTATCGTCTAGGTAAAATGACTGTTCACTGGAATATAAGAAGACGGCGGTTTTTTTAATTGCGCACCGTAAAGGTTTAAACTGCGTTATAGTGTCAATTTCAATTTCTGCGAAGAAAGCATCTGAATTTATTATTTTGTGATGAATGCCTTTGGGGTAATTTTCAACACCGAGAAAAATTCCAAACAAACACGATTTTCCTCAAATTTGGAAGAGTAATAAAAATGCATAATACTTTTTCATGTTTGAATTTTTTCCCCTTTTTATACTGTTTATGTTTAATTATTTCGAGTATTATTGAGCTGACTTTACTAGCACAAATCTATAATTTTAATCTCGTGGAGCAATTTTTACTAACAGAACCAGGTGTAAGTAAGTATTTCTATGAGAGTTAGTTTAAGCAGATCAGGTAAAAGAGCCAGCTGTTCGACATTTGATTGCAAGGGGGGTTCGATCTAGAAATGTGTGAAATCTTTCATAAAATTTGTAGGCCAGTTCGGATTTTATATAGATCACTTCAATATTTAAGCTTACGTGCACAACCAAATTCTTCTCCACCATCCGAACAATCCATGTATGTATCACAAAGGGCTGTGCGATGAACTTAAGAACCGTCACTGCAGTTCATTGGCTTATAATCTAAAATGGTAATGAAATAAAGATGTTTTGTGCTTATTGTACTCTTGAAATTTGTTATTGGTTAAGGGTCTATTATGTAGATGGTACTATATATATAGCCTAGCTGGTCAAGTGGTCTAGGGCGCTGGACTTTGTGCAAGCGGTGTTGCCATAGATGTCATAGCGGTCCCGCGGAGGGAGCGACCTAAAATTTGCATCGCAAATTTGACAGTTCTAACATCGTTGGGAATTTTTCAGACCTTTCCATACGTTTATATATCTTCCCTGTGTCAATTTGATCCGTTGGAGGAGTGTAGCGAATAGAGTCGTCACATTCTGAGACGTTTTGTAATATTGATTTGTTGTGACATGCATCGTTAATTTGATCCTCTCTCCTACATAATAACATCTAAAATGAACTGTCCCGTACTACCATACATCGTATAGTAAGTTACAGCCCTAGATTAATCCTACGAGGAGGAATGACCCGGCCAGCGAAAGCTATATTTTTATATAGCCTAGCTGGCCGAGTGGTCTAGGGCGCTGGACTTTGTGCAGGCGTTGCTATAGATGTCACAGCGGTACGAGTTCGACCAAAATTTTGCATCGCAAATTTGACAGTTCTAACATCGTTGGGAATTTTTCAGACCTTTCTGTATATATATGGGGTAGGTAATGGCGGGATGGGGAATGGGGATAGTGTATGTGAGGATGGAGATTTTGAATAGAGGGGGTGGGGAAATAAGTTTTTAAAGAATAAATCTTCATGAAAAATATATTAATGATGAACAAATGTTTACATATTGGTTATGATATTAATATTTGATGAAAATCTCAATCGTGCATAAATGATATGTGGAATATGCGGGAAAATTGTATTTTCACCTAAAGAATGAACTCACGGTTGACCAGAATTGATCAAATAAAATATTACCATAGCAAACTCTTTCGTCTGAATCGTCACTACAATCGTTTGTACCATCGCATATTTTTTTCAGAAGATATATAGTTTTCGTTTGAACACATAAATTCGTCTTTTGCACAACCTGCAACGATAAATGAATATTGATGAAAATGAATGATTTTTTTTTCATAGAGATTTCGGAACCACGTCTGTGGTTCGGGGACGCATACTTGCTAGGGTTCGGTTCGATCAAAAGCCAATTCACACCAAACACTAAAAATGGAAGACTGTTTTTTGATTACCACATGGTATTTAGGGTTTACTGTGATGATGGTTGCCTCTGGGTCAGAATAATGTGATTGTCTTTTAGCAGGCTGTTGCTTCAAAATAACAAAAAGCTAGCAAAATAAAGATATGACTTTCCTTGTCGGAATAGTAGAACACAGGGTCTATTCGATTTGTTAAACGATCCTGTCCTACAATGCATAAAATATCTGGCATGAGACATTAAAGCAATCAATCAATTAATTAATAGATATTCAAATGATTTATCTAGGAGTTTTTAAAGCTTCATTTACTTTACAAGTGTTAATAGCCGTTGTTTAAAAATGTCTTCATGACCTGATTGTCTCACATGTTGTAAGATGCCAATGTCAATAATGTGTATAGATATGCTCCCATTTTCACTGAACAATGACATAAGATGATTAGCGCGGCTTGTCTCTTGATAAAAGCATAAACTGGCTCCCGTTCCGGGGCATATGCGTTTACAATGGTTTAAGTATTAAGAGTGGTTTGTGCTACTTAATTTTGTGGTTTTTTTGTATACATTTCAATGCGTCTTTTGTTGTGATGTAATCTTTGTCTATAGATCATGGGTGCAAATTTACCGCAGATGTGCTCTTGATCCTCGCTGTTGTAATTTAATATTTTCTTGAAACAGTACATTCAAAGGTATTCAAAGAAGGGAAATACAAAAACGAATTTAAAATGTTCAAGAACTTGCAATAGAATTTTTTTTACAATTTTAATCATTTCCAAATGAAACATTATCATACATTCAACTAATAAAGTATTTCAGAAAACAAAATGCTGCCAGAATTATGACTCATACAGTTCATTCCCGTATATATTTATCAACCGCTATGGACAATAGTTCGAGCTGTTTCGTTAAGTACTTTAAATAGTCTATCAAAATGTAAAACTAATACGCAAAATTGGTGTCAAAAACCCAACAGATAATGGCCTCATTGTACTTAATTGACTAGTATTTTGTCACGTTTCCCCATTGTGTGTGCATAAAGATTCTCTAGGCTTTTATTCAATAATTTAAAAATCAGAGGTCTCTCTATCAAACTGAAAATATTTTTGAAGCATATGCATGTCTTAGTGTTTTCTGTTAATTTCCACTAGTTTTCACGACGTATAAAATTTTGTTCAGACGTATTCTTACTTTAATTTGTATTTTTTCATTTGTTTGAATAGGATAAAACTCGGGCTTGGTTGACTTTTATTGATGATAAAGATTTGCAGAGAAAAATTCTCAATCATTTCGTTAATATTCTGTAATTAAATAACTATTCTCGCTTAATTGTTTTATCCATTTATTATGTTATTTAACTAACCACTATTTCTCCGTTCAGCAAATATCCTGTCTACTTTACGCACTCTTGCAAAACTACAAAAGAGTAGGGTTGACCATGTGATAGTCGTGAGAAATAGTACAAAAAACTTTGCCATGTCCGACAAATTTATTGAAAAAGTGAAATTAATGTCAAAAGCCAATTATAGGCTGATTATTTTAGACAATTAAACTCAATGACTGTGATGAAATAACAGACTCCTGATATATGTCTATGACATTTAGTATCCTCCGAGGTTTGAAAGTGTCTTAAACTTGAGATAATTGTTTCTAGTGGTTACAAGGGGTGCAAAACAGCGTTTGCTGCTAAGCGGAGCTAAAGAAATCATTTATTATTCAGCATATGTTGATCTTTTGTGAAGAATTTTTATCTTCATGTTTTATTTCCTTTTTTTTAATCTTTAGGAAAATATCCTACAATACCAAACCTTAATTGAAATAATAGAATTCAAATACAAACTCCAAGAAATACCGTGTTCAATTAATAATATGGATCAACAGTTGAAGGCATCTGAAGGTAAGTATAGAAAACAAATATAGATATTAACAGATTAACAAACATGAAAAAATATTTTTACTCACTTTTAAAACATAAATTTGGTCTTACCTTATACTAAACAAGTAGATTTCTCCCGAAGAACAATTAGATAATTCTTAAAACAAATAGTTTCTACAGATCGAATTTAACTCCGTGAATATTTAACCTTGAATACCCAACAACACCTTCTAACTTAAGAGATAGAAAGTATTTAATAAAGAAATGATGGAAGTTTATCCATAATTGATAAATTAAATCAATATGATAAAAAATATCCCCACAAAAAACAAAGAATTAAATTTCTTTTTTTCCGACGTAGTCGGTATAGTTGACCTTAAGGACGCTATTCTAAAAAACACCATGTACTGCGTCGCCTATCTTTTTCTTTCAAGATAGTATTTGTTTTTTGTTTTTTGTTTTTTTTTTTTGTTTTTTTTTTGTTTTTTTGTTTTTTGGGGGTTTTTTTTGGATATGCCATACACTTTTAAGAAGTAACATCTCATTGGCAGCATTAACATCACATATAGAAGGTCAATTCTTAATATTAATTGTATACTAGAAGAACTCAAAACCAAAAGTATCAAATTAGGAAGCCAAAATCCATCACTGAGAGGTTCTACCATGTGTAATACAAGGCATGAAACATCAATGATTTATATATTTTGTAATTTGAATTTGCTATGTTAAGTTAAATTTAGGCCTTTCTATTTTATGACAGTTTTCTCACGATCCTAATATACTGTATGTGGCAGGTTTTGTTCTGGGTAAGAGGGAAGATGTCATGGAATTACATGTTACACTAATAGTCCGACGTCCTTGAAGATAATATTATGTTTCTTTCTGTTTTTTTTCTCGAAACATGCCCATTAAAGGTGAAATTATCTGAGCATTTCAATTCAACCTTTTATCAGTGTAAATCCGTATTCCTCAGAGATTACATGCGATCGGCACATTTCACATTTTTTTAAATATTGAAGTTATTAAAATATTTAAATGGCCGAGAAATTGTTAGTACTTGTCATGTTTATCAGTATTAGTATTCATTCAATTTTTCAAATAAAAAATAATGAACTATAGGTAAAGAAAATATTGTTTATAACAAGTTAAGCAAATATTTTGAGTAAATATATAGCAGGTGAATGAAAATAAATATTAACCCAAGTTACATGTATATAATATGATTCTGTAAGAATGCTTTCATCTTACCACATTCGGCATGCGTTCTGGCAGATCCTAAAAATTAAATACCTATGTAGTCACCTGTTGTGACGAGAATATATAATAAAAAATCACCACGCTGCTATTAACACATCATTATTCTAAAGAAATGCAATACAGCGAGGAACAACCTTCCACTATGCTGATTTTATATATCACTTGTTCGTATCAAATTATCATGGTGTGATATCACCATTAACTTCCTTGCTTGTTTCGTGTCTCTAAATTACGCAAATGTACAGAAAAATAATATAGTCGGCCAACATATTTTCACGTAATGTCTTACACCGAATGCCCAGACTTCTTTGGTATCTAAAAAAATGATATGTGAGTTAAAGGAAAAAACTGTAATGTACGTGTATACAGAACAGAACAAGACTTTGTCCAAATGATCTTTTTATGTACTCGTATGAAGAAAATGATTGCAGGATGTAAATACATGTCTATTGGTGTATTTGATATCACAGGAGCTGTGATATTTTTTTTCTGTTTTTTTTAACAAAAGCAAATGAGCAACTCGGATATTGCTGCTTGGGCGTTCCAACCCAACAATCAATCAATCAAGCAACTCGGACTCCACTAAAAACTGGGAGCATGGACCAGGTGCACCGGTAGGGTAAGCGCCCTCTGCTTTTCTAGAAATACTCGCCGAGTTTCTGATAAAAAATCAAATCTGGGGTAGACGAAAAAGACGAACGGAAATCTATGGCACGTTGAACAAATCAGTTTTCATGGTGCAGATGGATACACCGTAACGATCCATGAGTTCATGATGACGACCATAAAACTTCTGTAGTGATGACTTCAATCTTGTAGCAACATAACCCTGTTCCAGAAGCCTATTTGTTAGAATTATAGGGTGATACAAAGTCTGCGTAGATTCGGCAAGCTCTGGCATAACGTATAAGTTGTGATATGGACAATCCATACGTGTGCTGAAGAGATGTTGCCCCAGATGAAAGGAAAGTTGAGAATTCTGAATGAAAAGTCATCACATTTGTCGTAAAGTTTGGTCAATAGTTTTCCTTTACCATCGATTTCTAAGTGTAGGTCAATATATTAGGCTGACTTCACAGTGTCTGTAGTATTCTTTATCTCGAGTTCTTTGGGGTAGATGCGATGTATCAAATCTCCAAAATTAGGATTGTTTAAAGATAATACGTCATCTATACAGCGGAAAGTGAGATTAAAAAATCTAGCTAAAAGATTTTTTTTTTCAAATAGGACTCCGTTGCAACAAAAATATCTTATTCAAATCTTACATGGACCAGGTGCACCCTACCGGTGCACCAGGTCTCTGCTCCCAGATTTTAGTAGAGTCGGAGTTGCTCATTTGCTTTTGTTACTTTGTATGTATGATTTTAGTTACTGTATGTTCTTGCTGTGTATGTCTGTTTTCCATGTCTAGTCTTTGTCACTGGATTACATTTTTATTACCGCTATAACTTTGGATCCCTTAATTACTCATACAAAATCTAGACTCTTTTTTAAAAGTGCTTACGCTCCAAATTTGGGATGATCAGGTAGTTTAACAGCATATTTTGTATATGGTTTTTAATTTAAAGTTGTTTGGCAGAGTGTTCCTTCATATTTGATACAAACTTCATGTTACATTTTTCAGAAAACAAATATATCTAATTGTTTTGTTAAGAGGTTAAGATCGATTATGTGCTAGTTTGACTAAAAAACTTATTTAATGAAAACATCTTCAACCTTGGTCTACCTACTACACTTTGAAAACATTTCTGTTTAGTAACATCAGTTACTGGTACATTATTAAGTCATTATGTTTACACTTAAAACAATATTGCAGCGTCCCCTCGTTGTTCGTTTGTTACTAAAATCCAACTTAAAAGGAAAAAAAATATAATGATAATTCTGTTTTGCTTTCTATATATATTACTATGATTTATCGCAAAACATATCACTTGTGTCCAATTTATTTAAAATCAGACGTCAAATTATAAGTATGCTGTGTTAAAAGCTTTTAAGGTTTAAATCCGGACCCTCTAACGGCGAAAAACAGCTAAAAATAATATCCGTGAAATGGGTTTAAACACTTTATTATGCTGATCATTTTTGAAACCAAAAAAACTTGATACCCGTGAATATGTTAATACATGTAAAACAGAATGCACGCAAATAAACAACCGCGAGAATTAGTACGTTTAAAGTATAACGAACTTTGGTAGACTATCTTTTGGTTGAGTACTGTGTGATTGAGTATTTATTCACTCAGTCGTTCAAAAAGACGATATAATTCCTAGACGTGTTAACAAATTCACAAGGGACATTCAAACAGTGAAACCTATCTAACGCCTTTCATTTACTTGGTTCGGATACGAAGTTTTCTCTTTATTTTATATCTCTTAACATTTCCGTGCTTTATTTTGATATGTAGACATAACAGACATACACAACATTGAACATTAAATAACCAATATAACACGTACAAATTAACAAAATAAAATCAGCAACTCGGACTCCATGGGAGCAGTTACATCGATAGGGTAATTGTCATCAATGTCCTCTGCTTTTTCTAAACATCAGCCAATTTGCTCATAGAAAGTCAAGTCCTGGTCAGACGAAAGAGGAAAGAAAAACTAATCGGTTCTCAGGATGCAAATGAATACAATAAAGTGTATAGGAAAGCATTGAAACCTTAAATTCTCCAATGGATTTAAGAAACCGTATAGAATATAAACATGCTTGGTCATTCTACCAATAGATTGCAATTTCAATCAGTGCATACGTGTTTCAACCGACATAATATATTAATAATGTATATTACTGTAGCTGCAACGTTCGTTGATTATATACATTATTAATTAATATCCGGTTGAACCTCATCTCATAAAGACATTATGTTCTTTATGCTGGTAATTCCTGGATTGAAACAGGTATCTAACTTTCCTTGATCAGTAGATATGATCATGAAGCGTGAAACATATAACGATTTAAAACGATAGAGAGAGAGAGACTACAATGCGGATTTTTTTTTTTTTTTTTTAATGTTACAATATTTTCTACAGAAATATTTTCATGCTTTCTAAATTAAGTTTTGTGACTATTTCTTTCCTTTTTTTCCTTTCATTTTCACAAATTTAAGCAGTATACTTTGTAAGAATCATGCATATCTTGCAATATGTGATACGCCTAAAAGGCTACGTATATTTATTTTAGCTACTAAGTTGTTTTAGATGGCTATATAATGAAATGTGTAATTGTTCATTCCAATCCGTCCAACAGTTTCTATTGTATTTTAGTGTCATATACATATCTCCCTTAATTTTGAATTCTACAGTTCATTCTAAATTTTTTTATCTACTAAGAACAAGGGTTATATGAAGAGCCAAATGTTAGTTTCTGTTTACTAAAACATTCTAAACAAAATATCAAAATAAAAGATATGTATGTGTTACGACCATGAATCAAATTTTGCATGATTCTTATCTGAACTGCGGTTTAAAACTAACAAAACAAAAATTCTCATTATCGGTTACAGCATTTTATTGACGTGATCGATTTTGGTTCGTTAATTTCCCACTCATTTTCAACCGGACAAAACCGAATTAAATTGTGTGGTAATACACGAGAAAATATGGGGACAATATGTTTTTTGGTACAACCATTTGTTTTGCGGACTTTCCATTTAGACTTATTCCTTTTGGTTGCTGCCAAGATTTTATCAGTTTGGTAATTATGTTGTTACTCTTCATAGGACGTATAAATATACATTGACATAATTGAAAATTGATTTCCTTTCGAATCTTGAAGATTATTGGCTAATCCCATAATAGATATAATGTGTAAAATGTGATCGTTTCAGATTTTCAATTAGCTAATAATCAAAACATCGAAATCTCGTCTTCCAAGAAGGTCACTTTTTTCATTTCTTCATTCTATATCTATATGTTCACCTGAGGTAATCATATAGTTTATTTCTGTTTTAAAACAAGATATATTTTGCCTGTTACATAATAGTTTATATAATGGTTTTGTAAGCAAGCGGGATAGTTAGAAAGAGAAATCAAGGCAACCAAGGTTATAGCGGTAATCAAAAGAATGTAATCCAGGGACAAAGACCAGACATGGAAAACAGACATACACAACAAAGAACATAAGGTAACTAAAATCATACATACAAAGTAACAAAAGTAAATGAGCAACTCGGACTCCACTAAAAACTGGGAGCATGGACCAGGTGCACTGGTAGGGTAAGCGTCCTCTGCTTTTCTAGAAACACCCACCAAGTTGCTCATAAAAAGCCAAGTCCGGGGTAGACAAACGAGGAAAGGAAAACTATGACCCGTTGAATAAATCAGTTTTCATGGTGCTGATGGATACACCATAACGATCCACGAGTTCATGATGACGACCATAAAACTTCTGTAGTGATGACTTCAATCTTGTAGCAACATAACCCTGTTCCAGAAGCCTATTTGTTAGAGTTCTAGCGCAATACAAAAGGTCTGCGTAGTCTCGGCAAGCTCTGGCATAACGTATGATTTGTGATATGAACACTCCATACGCAGGAGCCGAAGGGATGTTGCCACAGATGAAAGGAAAGTTGACAATTCTGAATGAAAAGTCATCACGTTTGCCGTAAAGTTTGGTCAATAGTTTTCCTTTACCATCGATGTCTAAGAGTTAGTCAAGATGTGAGTCTGACTTCACAGTGTCTGTTGTATCCTTTATCTCAAGTTCTTTTGGGTAGATGTGATGTATCAAATCCCCGAAATTAGGATTGTTTAAAGATAGCACGTCATCTATATAGCGGAAACTGAGATTGAAGGATCTAGCTAAACAATATTCTTGCTTTCTGATCAGATCAGCTATAAAGTCAACCTCATAAGAGTGAAGGAATAGGTCAGCTAGTAAAGGAGCACAATTTGTTCCCATTGGAATGCCGACCGTTTGTTGAAACACACGTCCACCACATTGGACAAATATGTTGTCGATTAAAAATTCCAGCATTTTGTAAACATCTTCCTCTGTATATTTGGAAGATGATTTGGAATTATTTCTTACAAAGTATGAGGAATCTCCACCAAGAACTATATATTTGTATCTAGGTGTACCATCTGTTTTGGAAAAACAACGATGTATAATGTTTTTAAGTCGGGATTTTAACTGAGTATGGGGAATAGAAGTATACAGTGTTGAAAAATCATAGGTTTTAATGCTATTGTATTCAGATAATAGTCTTGAACTGATTGTCTCCAAAAGATCTTTCGAATTTTTCAGGATCCACATTGAATTAATACCACTACGAGAGTAACAAGTGTTGTGGTAGGACTGTAGACCCTCTTTGACAGTTGTGAGTATAGAAGTTAAAAGTTTTGAAAGAGGTTTGGTGGTACATTTTGCAGATCCAGCTATAAAACGTTGTTTGTATGGATTCTTGTGAAGTTTAGGAATCCAGTACATAGACGGTAAATCACAATCATCGTCCCTGGTAGAGAGACCAAAAGAGGATAGTACAGATTTATGGTTTTCCACAATCTCTTCTTTGGAAAGAGTGGTAGCAGTGTAGGTCTTATCACTGCTATTATTTTCTACGTCTTCCTCTGATAATAAACACTGGATATAAAACGTTTTGCAGACAAAAACAATGTTGTTTTGGGCTTTGTCTGCTGGTACGACAACATACTTGTCGTGTATAGTAGACAATGTTTTTGCTACATCGGGGTTTTTGAAAACTGATATAGCCTTGGCACTCATTGAACTTTCCCGGAAATTATCAACCTCTGTTGATAGTTATCTACTTGTTAGTGACGGCAAAGGCTACAGATTGATTCTTAGGTCAAAGAAGTACTTTGTTCGGTTTATATAAAATAGGTTTATTTAGTTATTTAGTTTTGGGGACACTGAGTAGTTTTGAAATAAATCCCAAGGTATACATGAAGTTAAGGACCAATATTTTAAAATGACTTGATAATTATGTGTCACCTTCACCGAAATATTGTGCACCTATATATTCTTTGAGTTGGTTAATGGCATAATACAAACAGTTCCGCAAAAAAAAAGTCTTGGCTGATAACCATTAGCGTTTCTTTATAATAACAAACTGTTGTAGGAGTTCGACCGGATGTAAGTAATATTCATTGTAGTGACGTCATGATTTATTAAAAAAAAATGCAGATATGTCGCAGAAATGTCGCTTTGTGAACGCGACAAGTGGTCCTCATATAAAAAAGGAACAGATGATTTAAAACGCAACAAATGTACAATCGTATAACTCCTATTACAAAAGATACTTTACGTATACTTAAAGAGCTCACAAAAAGGTGTTCAATAGGTGTAGACACATCTTCAAGTAAGCTCCCGTATTGTGATTAAATATATATTGCTTAGTGCATTATAGTTTATATAATGGTTTCATAAGACAGCGGTTAGCAACTTCAAAACAAACCGCAATATTGTCACCATATATATGCAATTATTAGAAATGTATTGTATTTCAACAATAATTTTGTGATACCATGATTATGATTATTTTTTTCAGGCAGTTCACTTGATTATATTTGGATTAAATCTTTAGATATTGGAAACTTACATTTATTGGAAGATCACCTATCAATAGTGTCCCGTTCTACAGATCTTACACCATATGGCATAAACGTGGTTGAAAGGTCAAATGTCATCTTCAGTGTCAAGGCATGTCGGCAAGGTTTGGTGTCTCTTGTTGGTGAAGACGTCTCATACGTATTAGTTCTAGGGGGATTTGAAAACCAAAGAATTTTCCTTCGCAACGTAAAAAACAATACGTTTGTATTTGGTCATACCATAAGTTCCGGAGTACTTAGCTGCGATTAGTTTCGAAAATTTTGGTTTAATTGGGAGAACTTACTTTTTCGTTTTGGACGAGGAAACGTTTTGTTTACAGATGAAATATGCATGAGCGATGAACAGCATGTTACAAACTTTCGTGGCTTCAAAAGCTTAATGATTGCAACTCGCAAGGGTGAAGATGGATTATGGATAATCGAGAATGACGGTAACAAACAAATCATTTACTTTAACATACCTGATTAAACTAAACAAGCAAATACATAACATTTAAAAAAAAAGAAGTGAAATTACAAAAATGCACCGATTAAACTTTCCGCAGAAATATTGCAATACATCTGATATTTTTTTTCTAGTTCATTGGTGCGTTCTCTGGACAACTATCGAAATCAACTCCTGTTCGTGTCCCGGATGAACCAAAAGATAAGCCCACTTTTCCATAAAAGTCTTACCCGTGCTTGGATACTAAGTCGGATTGCTTTGGCCCGCTAGTTTACCAGGCTATAAGAAAAAAATCGCTTTTGATGAACATAAAATACAAAATAACGAAAACAGCTTCCGGCTGAAATGCAAGAAAAAAAGCAACTATAGTGGCTTTGAAGGGAAGGCTGTATGTAGGCACCTCCAATCCTTAATTAATTCTCTCATCTTTCATTTGGAGTAAAAATTTAAATCTATTATATCTCTTTTTATATGCAGTTTCAAATTTTTTATCGTTTCCGAATTGTGTAAATTATGGCTGAAATGAATGTAAAATGAATAACTGTCAAGCAATCTCTTAATGTATTTCGTTTAAGTCTTATAAGCAAGGAAAGAAATCAAACTGTAGGTCTCACCTTACCACTTCCAGGTCAAACGGATATCCCTGTAGGTCTCACCTTACCACTTCCAGGTCAAACGGATATCCCTGTATATAGTACCAAAACATACTGGACCTAGATCTCTGCAACAATCTGGGTGTATGTTGCTCCAAATAAAGCTGATAATGTGTACTTTAAAATCAAACATGTTTACTACAAAAGTATATAAATATTGTACACATTTGTTAATAATTCTAATCATGAGATTCTTCATGCTTATAACCGTTTTTGATTGGTTGAGAACGTCGTTGCCAGAAAGTTCATACATGCATGAACGCCAGTCAACTTGAAACCAATATGGCGGCCGTGTAGTTCGAAAGAGTGTGGCAATGAACTGAACGGCATAATATAGCCGTAAGAGTAGTTTTGTACATGCACATTGATATTACCGGTCAAGTTTGTTTACAGAGAGTAATTTGCAGCTCGGGGAAAGAAACTTATAACCGAGTCTGACTGAACCCTCGACAACACCTTGTTGAATTGTTTACATCTCATGTTTTTCAATGAAAAATATCATTTCGTCCATGCCGCCTACACTGTCGTTGTGCAACCGATTATGTGTAAATATTCGTCCGCTCCCAAGTATACGTGTGCAAAAGAATGTGTGTGTATTGAAGCGTAAACATAAACACAGTGTATCAATATAACCGATCGAGGCTCTCAGACGGTAACTTTGACTGTCGGATAGAATTATAAGGATTGAATAGCTATTTTCGGTCGTTCTTGCATGTATGAACGGATCTCGGAGTTCCCAAACTCAATAAACGGCTTCGGCTTCGGCCGTTTATTGAGTTTGGGAACTCCGAGATCCGTTCGAACGACCAAAAATAGCTGTTCAATCCAAGCTGTCATAGAGTTACCAAAACAGGTAACAAATGCAATCTAATTAAAAAAGGATTGTAACAAATCTGGATTTTCAGTATTATTTATGCAAATTATTCTTGTGAAAAACCTCTACAATGATCGTAACATTAGAAAAGTTATTGTAAAATTCATATCATCCAAACTTTGCAATGGTATGCATCTGTAACATATCCTTTGTTCCTGTTCACAATGGAACTTTGAAAATTGTGTTATTTCATTTCCTTTGTTATATATGTCTGGTCTTTGTCTCTGGATTAAATTCTTTTGATTTCTGCTAGAATCGTGGTTCCATTGATTATTCAATGATTTCCGCTAGAATCATGATTACTCTTTAACATATGAGGTATGAGGTAATGGAAACGTTAAAGGTGGTTAGTAAGATTTTGTTTATAGTCTTATCTTATTTGTTTTGTTAACTTTTCTTCGATTTAAAATGCTGTTTAACATGTTTCGACAGCTCATCCAAATGGCCGTTTCTTTGGTACGAATGGAAAGAGGGCCGACATGAAACAACTAGGAATGTCACACGTGATGTCAATTATAGAATGTAGTGCCCTTTGTGATATGAACAAGAACTGTTTAGGGTGTAATTACAACACCTTAAGCAATGAATGTGAACTTATTGATGGAAATCAGCCGATTAATACCGCAAAGACTGAGAATTGGCAATTTTTGGTGAAGTGTTTACAAGAAAATTCTGCCTGCCTTCGAAGTTTTATTTGAACTAAATAATGAAGAATTAAGATTTGAATTGTTTCAAAATTTTATGGTTATTGTACAAAGTAACATGGCGTATGGTTTTTTTAATACATGAAGGAAAAAGTTGATATATACTTTCAACAAAGCGACATCCAAAAGATAATGATGTTATAACATTTTAATTCCTGCTGCATTATTTGACAGTCCTACGGATCATTTTGATATCATGATCAATGTGTAATTTAAATTGAATATCCATGACTATTGCTGCTTGGAAAGAAAAAAAACAAGCCCCTTTCTTACTCATCGGTTTATACATTTGTGACACTATCCCAAAACAATACATTAGAGTCTTTTATCTTCCATGACTATAATATTGTTATACCTATTCCAATATTATAATTAGATAAATTGGTCTCTAACTTTCCATCATTTTATATTCAATGTAAAATAAATTGTAACGTAGGATTTTGGTTTGTTTGACTACCAATTTTTCCTCCAGTATTTCATATTTTTCCATGTAATTTTTCTGTAAGTTTCAGAAAAGTGTCTTACTTCACAATTTTTTTTTCTTTTACAATAACACTATACCCTTTTGAATACTATTTTTTTCAGTATGTGTCTGATTTTGTTTGTTTTTATATATCATACCAACAGAAATAAAAAAATATATATACAGAAATGTGTATTAGTCAACAAATCCATTGCACTAAATGTATTCTAGATTTATTTTTAGCAATCATTAAAATAAGTTATAACAAAACTACAATTTCAATATTAACAATAACAACACTATTTATCGAAATCGCAAATCATAACGTAATTCATTACAATCAAAAAACCAATTTTATTTAGCATTATCTTATTTTCGACGAAATATAAAAATACTTTTCAGTTGATGTTTGATCAATTACGGGTCAAAATGCAATCCATCAAATGATATATATATTAGTCCTTCATCGTTGGTTACCATTTCATCAACAGAGAAGTTATCCTTCTTAATGATAAGAGAAATAAGTTCCTGATATGTACTTGTATTTAATGTTTCTTATTAGACTTTGCCCCTTTAAACACATATCTAGTAGATTAATGAATTTCTAAATTGAATTGTTAGCATTCTAAGAATAACTTTTACATACAAATATCGCAGTTTCCCTAGACCAATAATATACACTCATATGTGTCTTATTATACCAACGTAAATGTATCAGACGGCTTGCTTTGGTTCTAAGGTAAGTTCATTGTGTGGATTACGGTACTTTATGCTTCAATACAGTAAGGGAAACGTGAAAACATAAAAAAAAAACATCGGTTAAGTTTGAGAGATGTACACCAAATAAAACACGCTATTGGCTACCCGGTTTCATTTTGAAATTCTGAAACCCGAAAAACGCAGCTGCATGACGCACATTGTTGCTGTACTTCATGAAGTATACATTACATGCAATAAATTAAATCATTGTAAAACCATTGGAGTTTTGTTTTAGAGCTGTAACGTATGTAAAGAGCTCTAGTTGTCTCCTTTTTCCTTTATCAGCATTGGAATACAAAATTAGAACATTATCATAGGGAACATCTGAAAGGCTTTTATCACAAATCATTAAGTATCTTGTAAGGAAGGATTGTGAATGGGGGTACGGGAATGACCAAGGGTTCATTTTAACATTCAATTCCTTTTTCAACATTCAATTCCTTATTCGCCATTTTAGGTCGCAAAGAGTTTGGAACGGTTGCAATCGACTCGGAAGGAGTCAGAGATCTCATTTCAACATTCATTTCCTTATTCGTCATTTTAAGTCACACAAAGTTTGGAACGGGTGCAATCGACTCAGGAGGGGTCAGAGATCTCATTTCAACATTCATTTCCTTATTCGTCATTTTAAGTCACACAAAGTTTGGAACGGTTGCAATCGACACGGGAGGGGTCAGAGATCTCATTTCAACATTCATTTCTTTGTTCGCCATTTATGGTCGGACTGAGTTGGAATAGTCGCAATCAACTCGGGTGGGGTCAGAGATCTCATTTCAACATTCACTTCCTTATGAAACTTGAGTTGAAGTTTGGTACAGTGATCCAGTTTTATATGCTAAACATGATTTACAAAACAAAAACGGAAATGATATGATGCCCCTTGTCATTGCAACCAATTTTTCCGCCAAAATTTCAAGATGTTCAATTTGGATGAAATATGGTATTTATGGTGAAAATGACATGCTAAGTTTAAATTTTGACATTTAAAGAAGATTCGAAAGTTGATGTTTCCATGGCAACCAATTTTTCTTCAAAAAATTAAAATGCTCCACTTTGGGTATAATATGTTTTTTAGGGTGAAAATGATGTGCCGCATTGAAATGTTTAGGTTTCGAGGCAATATGTGTACGGGAGGTGACTTGCCCATCTTTAATTATCATTATGTTCTGAAGTTTCATGACAATTGAAAGATCAATATCGTAAAAAATCACAAGTTTGTTCATATGATCATATTTGATAACGCGAGTTCTTATTTTGTAATATACACATTTCACTATGATTTCTCTGAAATATTTGGCTGCTTGACATCAGCTATCTGCCATGACGGAAATTGTAGCGATCGTCCGTATATGACGTAACCAGTTGTTACGGATGAAAATGTAAGAAACGGCACAACGTCGCTTCCGACCAATCAGATTTTATCGAATATGCCTCACAATCACGCAACAACCAATCACAACGAGGAATTTTGATATCACTAATTCATATACCACATCGCTACATGATGTGATATGAAATGGATGAAAGGAACAAATCATAGAGAATAAGGCGTAAAGTATACCTGTCGAAAGTATACTTAGAACATTTGGAAATAGTTCTCAATTCAAACCAACTAACTGTAAGAGACGTTGTATAAATCTCTTTTCTTCCCTGAGAAAATGGAAAGCAATCAAAGACTTCCACTATTAAGACAGCCTATATAAGAAAAAAATACTTTTAATCGGTTAAAATTTCCCGATCAGATGGCATCATACGTTTGAAGTTGTAGAATTCCTAAAAGTCATTCTCCTTAAATTCTCATTAGAAGGCCGAAATTGAAGATATAGTTTGTGAATTATACTTGTTGTAAGTTTTTTACATGTTTTAGGACGACTTCCCATGTGAGTAATGAAATATTTTACGAAATTATAATAGCAAGCATATTGCACGTATATGTTTACCTTAAGACCATATAAATGACAACAGTCTGATTTTCACATGATCACATGAATTCAACAAAGAGGTTGTCATGTGTTTTAATTAACCAACCAACGTGAATTTTCACATCGGTCCAAAATGGACGTTTTTCTTATGTGGAAAGTATGTAGTGTTTTGTTGATGTTTCAGCCAATGTTTTACCTTTCATTAAAAGGGGTTGATTATTAATAGCCCTTATAAAACTAGTCTTACCTCATCGTAGTTTCCGTCCTACTGTCAGGAGATGTTGGTCATTAATGTGTCTATACGTCACATTACTTTTTTTCATCGATATGTTACCGTTGATATATTACGCTTGCTCGTTACTTACAGCAAGAACCACCGAACGGAAGGGTGAAAATCTAGTGAGCTCTGTAGCAAATTGTTTGTGTACGTACAAATCGCACGCTCAAGATGGAAAGCCAAACTGGTGTGAGTTATAAATGTCTGAGCAAAAATTGTGATTACCCGGTAATAAAAGTATTCTCACAGATCTCTTCCAAAACTTTTAACATCTGTACTCACAGCTGTCAGAGACGGTCTCCGGTCTTACCACAACACTTTTTGCTCCCGTAGTGGTATTAATTTAATGTGGATCCTGGAAAATTCGACAGATGTTTTGGTGACCCTCAATTCAAGATTATTATCAAAATATAAAATCATTAAAACGTATTTGTGTGTGTGTGCGCGCGCTATTTGTTTTTGTTTTTTGTTTTTTTGTTTTTTTGCCTTGTTTTCTTGGATAAGTTAGTTTAACTACTGTTTTATTTATGAAAATATATAGATAGCATTTATTTTGTATTTCTCTTTTTATTTCTTGGTTAAGACGGTCCGAATGAATACTAGACTAATTCTATTTAACTTTCTCTTGCTGAAAAATGTACTTACTTTGTAATGTAACGCATTAATTTCATTTCGCTTTGCAAAATCGATTCCGTTATTGTATTAATGTTATAGTTCCTCCGCATATATGTTGTTCTCGATCTTAACCAGTACCCTTATTCTTAACATGCTTAATTTGCTCAATATAAGCTAACGTTTGTCAACTAAGCATTCTCTTTAAATACTTTCTTTGCTTGTCGGTTTCCTTTAGTTGACATGAATTAAGTGCATGTGATAAAATTGTTCTTCAAAACACACCTACTGACTTGCTCATAGAATGTCATGTCCGCGTTAGACGATTAAGGAATGACACGGTGATTACATTGGTCTTCATTCTGCAGGTTAATGTGATGTATCGTTATAGTGTGTATGCCCGCGACATGAGAACTGATTTGTTCATCATGTTATAGTTTTCTGGAGTTAATGATGATGACCATAAAACTTTTGTAGTGAAGACTTAAAGCAACATAAATAAAGTTCCCGAATACAGGATTTTTTAAGATAAAACTACATCTATATCAACTGAAACTGAAACAGTGATGTAGGTTTTCCATGTATTGCTGTTTTGTTGTTTTCTGTTGTTTTGTCATGTTTGTTTTATTATGTTGTTTTAGAGACGATTTTTCAGTACTAGTTTGTTTTGATTATTCTGCCCTTAGATGGTCATGTGTATAAATCCTTTATGGAGTTTCTTTTTGCTTTTTGTATGTGTGTTTGTTTTAATATTTCCAAATGAATAATTCACAAATATCGGATATGAAGCGTTATATACCAATTAAATTTAAAAGGATTTTGGTTTTGTTTTCAATTTATATATTCCTTTGTGGCAAATAATTTTCCCCCAATTGTATTAAGGGACTGAATAAACATTCAACTATATATCAAACAATAAACGGAAAACATGCAGCGCAGATAGAATTCGATTTCCGTTTAAACATATTCTCAAATTAATAATTTACAAATATCGGACTTGAAGCGTTAAGTACCATTCCGTGTAAGAATCAAGCAATGTGTGGCACACACATCCGAATTTAGTCACTTTTGTCTAAAATATATTCTTAAAAAGGTAAATTTTACAAACACTTTGATGGTTATTTCTGGTGGTTATCAGGTATAATTAATTGGTTAATGCAATAAAATCTCTGCGTTTTTTTTCCTTCATGTGCACACACCTTATATATATTTTGCCCGGTTCTTAGACGGAGAAGAACTTAAATATCAAATTGTAATATTGTATATTGGGCTGACTTCTGGGATCATAATAAGCAATCTACGTCCTCTGTCAAAATATCTCATCCTTTGTCTCATGAATGAGAATTAATACGATTTCCCTCCTACAAACTTTTGGATCGATATTAAGCATAGTATTAGTGTGACACGAACAAATGTGACAGTTCTAACATCGTTGTGGATTTTTCAGACCGTCTATTCTGAAAAGTTAAATGTGAGCCCTTGTTGCAAACAAATGGACATTAACAAAGTAAGTTATATATATCAACTATGTTCATGTTAGGGGTTTGTGTGTCTTGCCTTACTGACTTTGTTTGTTCGGAAATAATTTTTCTATGTTGGTCTCATCTGTGTGTATTAAAGGCCTTTGGAGGGCAGCAAAACGGCATAGACAAGTTTTCAAATGTTAAATGTATTAATAATATAGTCTATTCAATTTTTATTTAAACCAACAGCGACGCGCTTAAATCATCATTGTTTAAGTACTACAGAAGAGATTGCATTTTAATTTGTAATCCATATTCATTTTTATTGCTACTGAAATCATGACCAAATTGTTATGATAATTTTGCATGACATATTTACTGCATTCATTCCTATTGATTATTGAAAAAAAAAGGATTTCCATTTTCTGGGAGGGTTGTCATTTTTATACATTATTTTGTGACAAATACTATTCCACAAATTTAATGACATTGAAATATATTCAAACAACTAATGGAAAAAAGTACAGTACAGATATAATTTAATTTTCGTTTTGTATTTCCAAATTAATAATTTATAAACATTGGACATAAAGCATTAAGTAATTCTCCATCTAAGAAACATACAAAATGTAAAAAGGTGTGGCACACGAAGAAATAAATAAACAGAAATTTTGTGTCGCATAATCCATGTGATTATCCAGTAAAAAATGTGCCTTCTTAAGATATTGATAGGTCCAATTGAATTGAAATGCAATACAGAAAACTGATTCACAGATTCTTCAGGATAAATCTAAATAGCTGTTCGCCTGTTGTTTTCTATATTATTGATATTGAATATATTTGAGACAAAAGGCCGAATTGAGAAAAAATAATGTGCCACCCCATTTCCTGATTCTTACACAAAATGTTACTTAAATATGAATTTAATTGTAAATGTATATAATTGATATGACTTCCAAGACTATTTTTAGTGATATATGTCCTCTATCTAAACATCTTTTTTTGACTCGTGTGTGAGAATGAATACCAATTCCTTCTATAACTTTGATCGATATTTAACGTAGTATTAGTATGGCACGAGTATATTTACCATAGTGTTAATGTTTAATACATGCAGTGTATACTTTCATAATTATGCAATTCACTTAATAAAAGCAATCATTAAATAGACAATTTCTTGTAATAAAGGTCGAGATCAAAACTTATTTCTTCAAACGAATTACATATATATTAATTAAACATACTACTTGTAAACACTGTTTGACACATTTATGCTTTTATAAAGTTGATAGTATCACTATATTTATATAGGCCTTGCTGTTTCTTTTGTAAATTCAATTAATGTTTGGAGCTTGCATGTCAGTAACGACTTATAGTCATCTATTTTACCTTTATTATTGACTAATATTTGATCACTTAAAAATTTATATAGGTGTCGATTCAGGGGTCAGTTGGATGCATATTGCATATTTCTGCTCTCTTTACTGTAACAATTAGGTTAATCATATCGGAATATTTTCAATAAAATATGCAGTTTTCAATCAATGTGCCAGTTGACTCGATGGTATATAAAAAAGTCGATTGGCACATTGATAAAAACTGCTTAGTATGGTTAATATATGTGCATAAATGGTACACGTAGTTGGACAAACATTGTGTTTTGTAAAAAAAAGAAAGAAATGTAAAGGGGGGGTCTAAAGTATAATCATTACCCCATATACCTGTACTATGCTGGACAACAAGTGATTCAATTTTAAAGCGATCCATTTTTCAAGTTATTATCTAGGAAATATATGTTTCTGGTCACCTAACACTTTCGGTTATGATATTGAAAATCTGTGGGGTATAGGTTCATATTTTGCCTTTCATTCAAAAACAATCAAATGTGCTTCCGCAAATTTGTAGCATTTGAGAGCTGAGACATTGGGATACATGCTTTAATCTGTATATATTTAGCCTAATTTATAGTTATTCTTTATTGGTGTGTTTGAAAATTTGCCAGGGTACAATGCAACAAAGCATTGCAGTGATATCCACGAAGAGATAAATTTTTTACATTGCATGGATAATTGTGAAATGTTCTATCAGAGGCACGAATAAAAACTCTCAATAAGTTATAAAACGATTCGAGATTGAGAGGCTGTAAGCAACCATTTACAAATATAATGCTGTTATTGCATTGGTATTAAGCGCGACATATTAAACAAAAATACTTCAACATTCTATACCCACGTACATGCATCAACCAGCAAACTTAATATTTGTCGGATTGTGAGTCTAACAATGACCTTCTTTGTTGCCTTTAACAGTTTTTCCACTAAACAAAACCCCGCATCTAGGAAGAATTTATTTAACTAATGAAAATCGATGCAAGTGTTTACAAGTTGTATGACGGCCAAGCGGACAACGTTATAAAATCATACCGCAAGTCTGGAAAGACTGGCATACATGTGTATAAGAACTTTACATCAGTATCTACAATATTGCAACATCCAAAGGGTAGTAAATTCTAGATTATCAAAACGGAGTGAATGGAATGACATACTATCTCGACAATATGTTGAATATCCTACACAAATTACTCATGTTTTCTCATCTTCACTTGATTCTGTCATTATGTTGCACATCAATGCCGAATCTCAAATATCACGAGATACATATTTTATCAATACTGTACGAACCGCCCAGTTTAGAAGTCTGACAATTTTTAAAACTCACTATTTAAATAGCCAGTTAATTGACTTGGCTAAAGGTTTGGTGAGCTATTGAGCTAGTGTTAGAGTCGTTCGTGGTACGAAGACTCTTAAGGTGGGGAAATTTGGCAGGACAACCTACCTGGGTTGTAGTAGGTAGTGAGATTTAAATAGCCAGTTAATTGACTTGGCTAAAGGATTAATTCTTTAGCCGAATTTGTTTGTCGCTGGCTTGTCATCGAGCGGTCTAGGGTTCGATCCTCGGTGGTGGAGTATAATTTTGTGAGTTAAATCATGCTCTCCCGTTACACATGGTTGAAAAATGTTTTTAAGACACCTAGCTATTTTACTGTTTCTGTAAAATTACAAAACTCCAGCCAAATGCATGTTCTGTGAAGAGTCAACAATAGTCAATGGATCTTCATTACATGCAATGTATTTTTTCTGTAATTTTTGTTCTGTAAAGATCCATGCCAAAATACAATCTACAAAAACTCATCAAGTCTTCAAACTGCTGGATTAATGGAGTGAAGAAGCTGTCAAATCACATTGTAAGGCTGACCTTGAAAACATGACATGAAGCTCTTTTACTGTTTCTGTTTTTATCTACCTTCGGAGAGTTCATGGAGTTCAGAAGTGTCTATAGGACACCAGGCTTGATTTAATTCCAAAGTTTCATTGTTACTGTAGAATTACTAAACAGTTTTTTTCAACAACAACCCCTTTATGAAAAAACATTTCCCCATCCCCATTCCCCATTGCCACATACCCCATTGCATCGCAGTATTTCCTGTTGTCAATTCTCCATTCCGAAAAGAAAGAATAAAGTAAATGGTTTATCAAACACATACAATGCATAAGGATGTGCAAAGTTCTATGTAATCAATATCGATTTTAGAATCTCACAGCCGGGTTTTGGAATTACAGAAATCCCGCAATACTTGTGTGATGTATTTTCGCTACTCCGAGGGTCATGAGAAATAAATAAACAAAATATTCTGAAAACTTTTGATATGTGGATAAATTAGGGTAGTTAAGGTACTTTCGTTGAGGTTTCTACAAGGGGAGATAACTCTCTCGTGACGTCATTTCCTGGCTATAGAAACGTCACCGCCATAGCCTTCGTTTCGATCATAGCGAGGTGTTTTTTTTTTCAATATTTCCCGTTTATTGTTACTCATATTATGCTTGTACTAGGAAGAAATAAATGTTTTATCTCAAACTTTTATTGCACGACGATAGTACACAATATTTAAAAGAGGAAATATGCCATTTTGTGAATATGCATATCATTAGTCGTGGGCGGAGCTTTTTACCTCATATGGAAAACGACGTTGCTGAGAAGCTTGAGATATTATTTCTGTCAGCTGATCGCACATTCTTTCGACTAGCGAGAAGAAAATTACGTTACAGAACGTAATGTTAGGGCTTTTTCAATATACCAACGTATGAAGTGATAGCTACAGGTAATGTTTATTAACTAACCGTATATCAATCGATATTCTATCATTTTTGATCATAAACATAAAATTTTGCCTTTCCTTGGTCCAAAAACAATGACCCGACTTTGTACACAATCTTGACATGTTTTTAAGTTTCAATATCAAGGTTTGCTACTAGAGTCGAGATTGATTATAACCATGCATATCTTTGTAGTGTAGATCTATAGCCCAAGTTATTTCCATCTTCGAAGTTATCACAGAATTATGGCACACGTACATGTATATCCATATGTCATGCTACATTCTGATCTGTTCTCTGTGACCATTTCTTGTGTACAATTCAGCACTAGTCTATAATAGTAATCTTTGACTTTGGTGTTTGATCTGCTAATGATCAGATACATACATGAAAACATGCAGACTAAAAAGTTTTTAATATGAAAACCCTTAATCAAAATTACAGGATATTGCCTGCGAAATTCAAATTGGTTTTGAAATTTTGGGAAAATTCTTTCAATATTTTGCATTTAATATAAATATAATTTCATTCTGCACTGAACAGCAGTTTAGATTAAATGGGGAATTTAGCAGTACATGTATGTGTATGAATTCAGAAACAAATGAAAAATTTCATAGCAATTTTTCAGCATCAGGAGTGTATTTTCTTTTTTATTGATTTCTTATAATTACAAAGGCATTAAAAATTTGGAAAGAGCAATATGTTTGCATGATTTTCACCAAAATATAACTGTTGTGAACACAAAATATTTCTATGACAACCCATTTCATACATGTTTGTTATTTATCAGCAAATTGTATAATCAGTTCACAAATATAAATTTTAAAGAAACACATGGGACTCGGTTTGCATTTATAATTTGAGTACCCTCTCTTCTTACTGATGACCAAATATGAAAGACATTTGTCAGTACAACCAGGTGATTTAATATATTTCATACTTCAAAGTGCATTTTAAATGTACACTGACACACACAAGTGCATATGGGTGATGATGAATTGTAGCACTGTCTATTAATATTTCAATGATAACATCTTGTTAATACATGTATCTAAGTACCAGTAGTAAATGAGACTACAACTAACATGTACAATGTACATATTAATACCTGATGAAGAAATATACAATAATTTTTTTTAATTGTTAGCTGTGCCTTCAATTGTTTCATTTTTAATTTTAGCAAATTTGTAAATAGTGTGACATGCTGGCTACCACGTTTTTAAGGCATGTACCCGTCTTACAAATATACAAGCACAATCACAATCATCGTGTCTGCCCAGTAATAGTAATAGTAATAGTGTTGCTTGCAATTTTCTTAGCTTGACATATTGTTACATATTTGGTCCACAGTTATAACATTTTATGTATTTTATATTTTTTTTTTCATTTTCTTATTATCGTGGACATGGTTTTATGAAGTGAAAATAGTTAATATTTTTATATAAAGATTGTAATGACCTATAGAGAACCCTGATATTAGGTGTCTTGTAATAAGCTGTATATTAGATGACATGCCAATCATAATATGTAATCCAGTACAGTAAAAGTATGGTATAGATGTATAACTATATTGTGTATATAAGCTGATACCTCCAACCATTTATTATGTCATGCCATGGTGTTGAATAGGTTAATAAAATAATAACTTGCTTAGATTGACTCTGAATAGCTGTCTTGACCACATGGAATAACATGTAATAGTAATATATATATAAATCAATGTAATAAAAGATGCTAGATATTTTTAAAAGTGTTGTTTGTTGATGAACAGGAAGTGAAATTTTCATGTTTTGATAATAGAACAAAATATGAGGAGGAATGAAGCTTAAAGATGCAATTTTAAAGAAGACACTTGCACTTGGTTATAGACAACAACACATTTATGTCTAATTCACAGCATGTACTCATTTATCATAAACATATTCATACATTATAGTACTTAACTTTGCACATGTGCAAAAAACATAAGTTCTTTATTACAGTACTTTGTACTTCTTGTACCTAAATACAAATATATAGTTCTTGGTAGGGATTCCTCATACTTTGTAAGAAAAAATTCCAAATCATCTTCCAAAATATACAGAGGAAGATGTTTACAAAATGCTGGAATTTTTAATCAACAACATATTTGTCCAGTGTGGTGGACCTGTTTTTCAACAAACGGTCGGCATTCCAATGGGAACAAATTGTGCTTCTTTACTTACTGACCTATTCCTTCACTCTTATGAGGCTGACTTTATAGCTGATCTGATCAGAAAGAAATAATATCGTTTGGCTAGATCCTTTAATCTCAGTTTCCGCTATATAGATGACATATTATCTTTAAACAATCCTAATTTCGGGGATTTGATACATCGCATCTACCCAACTTGAGATAAAGGATACTACAGACACTGTGAAGTCAGCCTCATATCTTGACTAACACTTAGAAATCGATGGTAAAGGAAAACTATTGACCAAACTTTACGACAAACGTGATGACTTTTCATTCAGAATTGTCAACTTTCCTTTCATCTGTGGCAACATCCCTTCGGCTCCTGCGTATGGAGTGTTCATATCACAACTCATACGTTATGCAAAAGCTTGCCGAAACTAGGCAGACTTTTTGTATTGCGCTAGAACTCTAACAAATAGGCTTCTGGAACAGGGTTATGTTGCTACAAGGTTGAAGTCATCACTACAGAAGTTTTATGGTCGTCATCATGAACTCGTGGATCGTTATGGTGTATCTATCAGCTCCATGGAAACTGATTTATTCAACGGGTCATAGTTTTCCTTTCTCGTTTGTCTACCCCGGAATTGACTTTTTATGAGCAACTCGGCGGGTGTTTCTAGAAAAGCAGAGGACGCTTACCCCACCGGTGCACCTGGTCCATGCTCCCAGTTTTTAGTGGAGTCCGAGTTGCTCATTTACTTTTGTTACTTCGTATGTATGATTTTAGTTACTTTATGTTCTTTGTTGTGTATGTCTGTTTTCCATGTCTGGTCTTTGTCCCTGGATTACATTCTTTTGATTACCGCTATAACCTTGGTTCCCTTGATTACTCTTTCATCCGTAAAACAAAATATCAATCAAGAATACAAGACATATTTGGTAAGTTTCGTTCCTTCAATACCACTTGTAAGTAAAATTATTAAAAAAATCTCTAAAATTATGTAGAAGTCGATAAATTGACTGAATTAGAGGGGATTCCCTAATGTGTAATGACCCATGAAATGATGACCTAGTAAACAATGCACTACATGTGACTTTATGTTCTTTGTTGTGTATGTCTGTTTTCCATGTCTGGTCTTTGTCCCTGGATTACATTCTTTTGATTACCGCTATAACCTTGGTTCCCTTGATGACTCTTGAATAAGTTCAGATGTATATGTATGATGCCTTTATATAAGTAGTGTGAAAAGGCCGATTCTACCGCACATGCATAAATCCTGCATAAAACCCCCAACCCCGACGGCCAGATGCAAACGGACGACATCCCTATTGAGCATAGGGTAAATACAAGAATTATGGCTTTCGTATCTTCATCAGTGAAGATTTCTTCCAGGAAAAGGTTGAAGAGCAGAGTCAGGAAGCTCTGAAATGGAAGGACTTACCCATCGGGGTAATCTACAAGTTCACTGAGGTGATAGAGGTGGGTGGAAAGTTCGGTAAGTCTAAGATCCACACCTTGAAGGATAGACAAGAGAGAGCACCAAAGTATGGGCTTGCCCTACGCTCAACAAAGAAAAAGATCCCTTGCAAGGAGCAGACGTCCGGAGCACGGGATTCAAAGTGAGCAAAATGTCCAAACAGGAATACCTCTCCTACGATCTGATGAGGAAGTAAAAAAATAACCGAGGGCTACGGGTTCGAAATTTCCCAATCCAAATTACTGGATTGGGAAATTATTTTTGGTCACTTGAGACTTTGATCTGGAGGATTCTGGATTAAGTGCAGGGATCGAGGCGTAGCCGAGCGAGGCGCGCGTTGGAAGAATCCTCCCTATGGCGCATGCGTAGTAAGGTCTTCACTAAAAGTGGTGGTGGTGGAAGGTTTTCGCAGCTGCTGCTTTTCGTCGTAGTAGAAGCCAAGACATTTCACAACCCCTGCAAATTCAGATTCACCGATATCATCATCCTCCAGCGCTTTGCTCACTGCATCTTCGATCTTGGATTGGTAGAATCTGGCGATACACACGGTATCCATGCTTTTTACGCTTTTTAATCTTTAATCTTACTGTACTACATATGCCAATAACCATAGTTAGAGTACATGCACATGTATTTTGTTAGTTTTCAGTGTAAATTTCTTGTTCACAGACATACAAATGTAAACTGCAAATTTTGCTAAGAAATATGGCTACACTGTTCTACACTAGCAATAAAAACAGTATACCTATCACCAGTTTTGAAAATTTTAAATATCTGTGTACATACAAAGTATATGAATAAATAATGTATACCTTCAACACTTACCTAGTACATTGTACATGTAAAAATGTCCATGAAAATCTGCTCTTAGAAAAGGTCTACTTTTGGTAGCCTTGATATCCAACACATTTTCAATGCACTTTCATGGACACAGAATTTCAAACATAACTGAGTCTTTCTTGCGTCATGAAAATCCTGTTTCTTACTTTATGATCTGCGTTCTAAATAAATGTATCTGGTATATCTTGACAATGTACTAAAAAAGAACCATATTGATCATTAGTTATGACTTACATGGATATAATACACATGTACATTGTATTACTACCTCTCTAAATTCCACACTGAATAGTACATGCAGTATCAACAGGAGACACCTATATGAACTGAAGGGCCACTGGCCCGCGGGGTGATATAGGTCGAGGGTTGATACTGCATATCAAACAGATTTTTGCATGTCATGTTCATTCTTTCTTATATTTTATCTATACAAAATGTACTTCAAATATGTTCTGTGCAAGGTATGATATATGATATGCAATATATGTCTAGGGGTGTGATATAGGGTATGCCATATAGGTATATGGGTGGTATTTAGAGAATGCGATATAGGTTCATGGGTATGATATATAGTATGTGATATAGGTCTAGGCGTGTGATATAAGGTATGCAATATATGTCTGTGGGTGTGATATATAGGGTACTTGAAATTGATTTAGGGTGTTATATACGGTATGCGATATAGGTCTAGGGGTGTGCGATATAGGTCTAGGGGTGTGCGATATAGGTCTAGGGGTATGCGATATAAGTCTAGGGGTATGCGATATAGGTCTAGGGGTGTGCGATATAGGTCTAGGGGTGTGCGATATAAGTCTAGGGGTGTGCGATATAGGTCTAGGGGTGTGCGATATAGGTCTAGGGGTATGCGATATAGGTCTAGGGGTGTGCGATATAAGTCTAGGGGTGTGATATACAGAAGGCGATAAAGGTCTAGGGTAGAATGCAATATATGTCTAGAGGTGTGATATACGGTATGCAATATAGGTCTAGGGTGTGATATACATTATGAGATATGTCTACGGGTGTGGTATACAGTATGTGATACAGGTCTAGGGGTGTGGTATAGGGTATGATAATTATAATAGGGTATGGGATAAAGGTCTATGGTCGGTAGGGAAGTCTGGATTTTAGGAACATGTACAAGCGTATGTGTTGGCTCATGTGTCTACTCGCATCCCAAGAACATGACTTTATTTCACTGGATACTCCTCCTTTTTGATAGTTCAAGATTACCTACTAAATGTGATGAATATGCCACATGACCTCCTTTCATCCTTAACGTTGAAACAGAGACATTGTTTATGTCTCTGCTTTGAAATCATAATAATTTAACAATTCTGTTTATTTTCTATTTTAAATACTTCATTTGCTACATGTATGTACATGTGTGTTTACCATTTTATTTTATTTATGTACATGTACATGTAGTAATTAACATATATGTACACAATGCTTGTATTTTATGTACGGAAGTTAAATTAGTGAGATCAAATTAATCACTCATGAAATTTTTCAATAAAAAGGAGGGATGTCAACCCCATGCACCCTCTCCTGGATCCGCCACTGTAATCTATACTTACTACACAAAAAGGTACAATGCAGATCCGAAAATCCGTCATTAGAAGCTCCCGACATCTTCATTAAAAGGATCAGATCGAGAGAAATAAACTGGCAAATCTCGATTGAGCTTTCCTCCCTGCGAGTGCGAATGTTCGGGTCAATTAGACAAAATAGTCCAGCTCTCCGCGTCAAAATTTAAACAGTTAATATCATATAATCATTGAAATCTTGCGTTTCTACACATATTAAATAGCATTAATATTGTTATACGTCCATGTCGTACGCAAAGTAAACATTACATATTTGGCATGGCGTATGATCGGCGACGGAGCGATATCTTAATGAAACTTTGCAAGGAGAATAACCCGCGGAGTGTTATTTTGGTAATTATATGTTAAAATGTCTACCTGGTTACGTAACTTGGTTGCCGACGATTTCTAAGTCAAGTTCAGTCTTTAAATAGACTTCCTTAACAAAAATTAAAGAGCGGTCAAAATTATTTAATGAGAGCGGATTAAAGACGCAAACCATTTTCTTCTCGAGAGGAGCCTGCGTTTTATTTTGAGTTAGAAATAATTTCTGTAGATAGTAGATGCGGCGTTCTAATAAATACAACGCACTTTAATATATTAATTGCTCGGAATAAATTTTAAATAGAAAACAAATCTATAGTTGATTTTTGCGTAAATTACTTATTCCACATATTGTGAAATTTTCAAATGTGTAAATCCCATAAGAAGCTGCTTAAAACACGGTCATGCAATTCTACAATGGATATTATTAGTAACAGAAAAAAAAGAACAAAAAGAGCTTCACCGGGCACAGTATAACATGACCGCAACACATTGAACTTATTTTTTTTTTTTTGGTCCTGTTTCTTCAGCGAAGTTCTCATGTCCAACATAGCCCACATATACTGGTGGGAGAACCCGGAACCATGTGTGTAGAGGTTCCACAATAGGAACATCATACTTCGTCTTAATTCGTCGCTGCTGTCAACCTCGGTCTCCAAATTATTATCCCCTCCATTTTTTCACTGAAAGGGTTAATTTATTAGCAGTGAATTAAACAAACTTTTGTTTAAGTTTCATTTTTGTAAGGATTTTTATAATTCCCATCATGAAATCCTTACAAAAATGAAACTTAAAAAAAGTTTGTTTATATGTATGAGTCTACACATTTAAAAAAATCTTCACTGCTAATTAATTAACCCTTTCAGTGCCACGGCACATATTTCATTTTTTCTCCTCAGTGCCACGGCTTGTTTTTTTTTTACTTTCAAATATGCATTTCATTGCTGGAGTAAGGTAGCCTATAATACATGATTTTTATTTTCAAAATTATACAGATATTAGTAGAGAAAAAAATACACAATATACAATACAAGAAGATAATATTATAATGTACGCCGTAAAAAAATGTAAATACGATCCAGGGGCGGGTCCAGGTAAGGGCGTAATGAGCGTATGCCACCTCCCCCTTTTCAAGGCAAAAAAACAAAACAAAACAACTATCGTAATCTGCTACACATTTTTTTAATATGGAAATTTATCATATTCATTCATTAAAAATGTCATAATCTGTTTTCCTTTTACACTAATTCTCATAATTACGCTTCCTCTACACAAATTCTGAATCCGCCCCTGCAATCGGTTAATAAGTTAGCTTGAAAATAATTTTTGAGATTCAAAAAAATATTTTATGGGGCTTGCACCTATTGTTTATCAAGTTGACACACCTATCGATTCCAAGAATTCAAGCAATCATTTTTCATTATAATTAAACTATATCAAATAATCCAAATACATAGTCTATTCCTTATTTGGTGCGATTTTCGTTCTACAAGGAAGCACTAACCATGACATTACGTCACAATATATACTAAAACATCAAATGAAAAAAAAACAAGTGGCTCAAAAGTGGCCTGCGGCACTGAACGTAGTATGAAAAAAGTGACCAAAAGTGGCCCGTGGCACAGAGATGGCTAAAATTGTTCGTTAGAATAATAGCAGCTTTAACTTGTATGTGTACCAATTAAATTTAATGCCCGACTAGATAGAGAGATGACCTAAAAATAACTAAAATAAACATTTTGATTTATGACCATATGTTGCATGCAGTATCAATCGTGCAGAATGAGCTTGATAAACTTCCCAATTATAGTAGAACTGTCAAATTCGTAAAGCATGCAGATTTTGGGTCGTTGAGTATGAGGAACAGAATTCCAACCTCTTACGGTTGTAGGAGTACCCACTAACCCACGGAGAGAATCACCCAGTCGGCCAAAACTATAAATTTTTGAAGCCTAACTGGCAGAGTGGTCTAAGGCGCTGATCTTGTTGCCATAGATGTATCACAGGGGTATGAATTCGAATCCTGCAAAGGAAACCACCAAAACATTTTACATTGACAGTGTTCTAATCGTATCGTGAAATTGTTTACTCGAGTAGTGTATCAATCATGTGTGGATTATAAAAGAGTAATTAGGGGAACCAAGGTTCTACCGGAAATCAAAAGAAAGTAATCCAAGGACAAAGAACAAACATGAAAAACAGAAATACACGACAAAGAACATTAAGTAACTAAAATAATACAAAGTAACAAAAGCAAATGAGTAACTCGGACTCCACTTAAAACTGGGAGCATGGACCAGGTGAACCGGTACGGTAATCGGGACTTGGATTTACACATTTTTGTCTTGTATTTAGTTCTTTTTATTATACCCCACGCAACGAAGTTGTGTCGGATATAATGTTTTTGATCCGTCGTGCCGTCCGTCAGTCCGTCATTCTGTCTGTCCGTCAGTCCATCTTCAGTTTTCCGGACTTTTTTTAAAAGCTTGTAGATATTGACATGATTTTTGGGATGTAAGTTCACCATGATAAATTACAGGACAAGTATAACTTTCGTTCCGCTCCGATGATTTTTACCGAAATTACGGGCCTTGGCTTAGCAAATTCACAGCAATAAGTTTTCTGGATTTTTTTTTCTTAACGCTTGCAGATATTCACATGATTAACTTACAGGACAAGTTTAACTTTCGTTCCGCTCCGATGATTTTTATTGAAATTACGGGCCTTGAACATAGCAAAATTCACAGAAATGACTGTTTTCCGGACTTTTTTTTCTTAACGCTTGCAGATTTTGACATGATTTTTGGTATATAAGTTCACCATGATAAGTTACAGGTCAGGTTTATGTTTACGTTTCACCCCGATGATTTTTAACGAAATTACGGGCCTTAAACCTAGCAAAATTCACAGAAATAATCGTTTTTCTCTAAACGCTTGCAGATTATGACATGATTTTTGGTATTAGGTCCACCGAGATAAGTTACAGGTCAAGTGTACATTTTGTTCCGCTACGATGATATTTACTTTGGATTAATTATAACTCAAAGAAATTACAGTCTGGATTTAAAACTACCATTCCGAGTAACAGAAATCATTTAGATGATAAAGAAATCAAAGTACTCATGTACTGAATCAAATTATGTAGATCGTTTGAGTTTTTACGCCTCAAATAATCGTCTTATTGCAAAATAATGGGATAAAAGGAAAGTACGGGAATCGAATTCAACCGTATCGTAACCAAAGCTTATTGTTATAAATGGTTAATATTGAACTTCTTGTTTTATTTTAAAGTCACCACTTGATTACGAAGGACATTTTAAAAACACACACCAAAATTCATAATGCATCGTAGCAGTGCGCCATTTTGCGTAATATTCAGGCTCGATATCAGTTTACATGGAACACCAAGATGAAAGAACACAAAACTATCCGACATAGTGCATAATTGAACTACAAATTACTAGTTGGCCATTCCCAGTTTTTAAATTTTCAGGTCTAAATTCTCAATTTATCGACCTCTAGGTCGAAACTCCCTGTTAAATCATTCAAACTTAAGCTACAATAATTGAAATAAATCATATCTTTGGAAACATGTTCCTCTCAACTAGCTACATTTCTCAGTTGATAAGCTTTATAGCTCAAATGCTACAAGTTATTCCATAGATACCTATGTGTCGTGTGAAAGCGCTTAGCTTCTGTGCACCTAGTCCAGAGACACGTACATTAACATAAACGATAAAGTCTTACACTATAATCACAGGGGCTTGCTCCGACTATTAAATATGTAGCCCGACTAGTATACAACACGAAAAGGGGGATCCCAGATTTGGGGAAACTCGTTTCAACTCAGTTCCCCCTAATAAAATCGAACATTTACTGCTCTGCTCTGTAATAAATAAATCAAATACTTCTTATTATAAACTGTCTCTTGCATATTTGATAGTGGGAGCAAGCCCCTGCAATATAATTCACCAATCATGCCTGGTGCAGAAAACATTAGCCATGCACTTTTAAGGCACTGGAACACCTACAGCTCTATTTTGATAACATGCACATGGCCAAAATAGCCAAACAGAATTATTATTGAAAAAGGAATAGCACCAGACCAAAAAAGACAAAATTCCCGAGAAATGCACGTATTTGCCATCTCCGGGCTTTCGCTGTCACGAGGCGGTCACCGTAATAAAATACACGATACAGTGAATGATACGTCAGGATGGTTTCGGGGGTAATGCTAACCTTTTGTAACAAAAATGGCCAAAAGATGAGCTACAAATAATAGCCTGAAACCCCTTTCTTTATACAAGTTCCTTGATCGGAACCACCTCCCCTTTTATCTGTCAGAGCCAGCATGAGATTTCCGAAGACAGTTCTTCCGATCAGTATTCCTCTTTATATTCCAATTCTATGGTTGAAGACTATTTTAATCTTGCAGGATTTTCTTTTCTAGCTAAACATCAAATGGTTTATTATGCGTTTAAAAATAAATAGGCAACTTGAATATATCGACACTGAATGACTTGTTTATTCAGTTAAATGCATAGAAATAAACAGGTACTGATAAGATGTCATATATTTAGTTCGCAGTAAAAGTTGTTTATTGGGTTTATTTATTTGCGTCAATAACATAGAAATTAACATATTAGAAATACCTAAAAAGTGGACCTAACTTTCTGCATGTGAACCTTAATGAGGTATGCAATTGGGACTATATTCCTGCGGTAGTGCAATATAATTACAGATGCTATCAGGCTTCACAAATCTAAAGGCTCTGGCGACTGCTATATCAATTCTGATCTTCGACCTAAATTGATAAAAATCATTTCCAAATTTTTTTTCAATTTCATTTTGTTGCAATCTTTTTCTAATGTCTAAAAAAAAACCACTTTAGTTCCTTTTTTATCGGGTCCTTCTCCATGTATTTCTCTTACGAAGAAATTTACTTGAGTATCCAACATGGGAACGCGTGGGGTATGTGAGCGCTCACTAAGGTTCTTTAATTTTCACTTCTTTATTGTTCATATCTTCTGTATTCTTTTGACAACTGGTTTTACCGATTTTGACTGAGGGCAATTTTATGCAGCCGATTTGTGTTGAAACAGACCGCAAGTAATGAACCGTATCATTATTTATATAAGTACACGCCTTTTAAATTACACCAGAACACCTAAAATCTCCAGTATCAGCAACTGTGTATTGTAATACATTAAAAAAAATATTACTCTGAATGCATTCATACATTTTTAAAAGCTTTGTTGTATACAGCATAAAAAAGTTTTTGTACCAGTGGTTTATTTTGGCAACCAAACTGAACTACTTCTAAATTGAAAGGCAATTCAAGGTCTTTATGTAAAGAAACAGCCTTTTTATTAGCCTTGTCTGTGTTTGACAATTACATCTTTTTAAGGCAAAGAGGGCTTGGATACGTCCATTTATGTAAAAAAAAATTAAAAAATTAAAGTTTTGATACACTTTATCATAGGAACTTGCAGTTTATTATGGGCACAATAACTGGTCTAACACAAACTGGCACAAAATTTGAAATTCAATAAAAAAAAATTTCAACATCGGACCAAAAGTTGATTTTTGGGATGTGGCCCCTTCGGCCCCTTTATAACTCAAAAACTGAAAGGGAAATCTGATTGACAAACATCAAAAACGGACAATAATTTCAACATGGCTTATATGGATATATGCGAAAAACTTCTGTCGGACCCTAATGTTCTATTTTTAGTAACGGCGGCCATGTTTCTCGACGGATCAAAAATCCCCACACCAGTTCTATATATGCGGAACACCTTGAGTAACATGCATAACAAGTTTGGTTCTAATTGGTCAGGTAGTGACAGATTTTTGAAAGAAGTAACATTGAAAATAGCGAAAAATGTCGAAAAAGGGCAATAAATCCAACATGACACGAAAATTTGACCAGAAAGATCTCATCATGCTGAAGGTTTTCGAAGAAATAACATTAAAAATAGCGAGAAGACGTCGAAATATGGAAATAACCCCAATATGGCTAAACAAATTAACATGAAAATTTAACCACAAATAGATCTCATCGTGCTAAATACCTATGTTATAATTTGCCTATAACTAACGGTTTTGGAGATATATGTGAAAAACTGACCCCTATGTTCTACTTTAGTAACAGCAGCAATGGATCAAAAATCCCCACATCAGTTCAATGTAGAGCATCCTAAGGAATATTCATACAAAGTTTGGTTCTAATTGGTCAAGTAGTGTCATAGGAGAAGAGTTTTGAAAAATTGTTAACGACCTCAGGCGATGAAGGATGATGACGATGACAGACGCCAGGTGAGCTATAAAGTCGGATGTTATTAGCGTAGCCCTTTGGCACCTCAAAACTCAAAATCCGTAAGAGACATGTGAAATATGACCGAAATATGCAGGCAGGAATTTTCATAAGGAATCCAGTAAAAAAGAATGTAAAATCGGACCAAAACGAATATACTAGAGGCTCTAAAAGAGCATGAATCGCTCACCTTGCTTGATAAGCAATATTCTATTTTTTGTAAAAGCAGCTATGTTTTATTCTTGGATTTAAATTTCTAAAGCTCATACCTAAGGAACAATACCAATTGTAATTGAATTCTGTCTGATAATTTCTGAGGAGAAAATTTTTTAAGTAATTACATCAAAAAAGCGAAAAAAACGTTGTAAAAGGGCAATAACTCCAAAATAGGGTATGTAAGTGTCGTCAGTCTGGATATATTTTTTTTTACCGGAATTCCCGATGTAGAACGTATTGAAAACTGAAGACTGATCTGTATTTTATTGTTTACTTCCGGGTACTCGAAACTCGGTATAACAATGCAAAATCTTCTAGTTTATGTTTTTTTTCTTACTACATTTATCATGAAGAAATAGTTATTTGTCATTTTTTATCTGGATTTTTTTACACAGAAAGATTTTTGCCCACAACACTGAACTCTAAACGACAAATCTCTACTCTCGTGAAGTCACGGGGTCACATGACGAGACTTACATACCCTATTTGACCCAGAAGTGGTAAGTGAGACCTTTAGAACATTTTATGAGTTTTTATGTTTTTCTTTTATTACATTTTATGAAAGCGTGTGGTATTGTGAGTCTAATACGACCAAAACTATCAAAATCAGAGATGGGACTACAAAGAAATTGTTATTTTTTATATCAGTGATATTTTCCCTAAATTACTTCAAAAGATAATTTCATCTAACTTGTCATACCAATTTGATATCTATGATAATTCAAGAATTTGTAATAGTTAATATCATTGATCATTATGAAGAATGGACAGATTTCAACAATAAATATCATGCCTATTTCATCACTGTGTGATTCTTAGTCTGAGCTGTATGACCTTTTGAGTACTTTGAATATCCTAAGCAGTGATGTTAGGTATTTCAGGGATGACGTAAAGTTATGAGTCAGTTTTACTGACCAAAAATCTTGTTGCTATATTGTTTTTACAATATCTTGCACAATGCACACCTAAAAATATAGCCAGATTACCAATATCACAATTTTGATATTATGCGAAAATGGAAATAATGACCAGGAAGGTCCAATTTCATCAAATTATGCATTTCTCTGAAATATGCCATAATTTAGTTTATGGTCTCACTTACCACTTCTAACATTTCTATTATTTCACACGTTAAAAAGTAATTTTCAAAGTTTTACTGTGAATTCCCAGGACAAATGACATCTTAAAGTTGCATATCATTGTGAAGCTTGGAAAATAAGGCTTTCAAAATCATTATGCTAATGATACGATCCTAGAAATTCTTTACAAAATTTACTTGCAAAAATAATACTGAAAATCCTAATTGTTTGCTTTCCTCTAACTAACAGCATGGAGGCAATTAACTCACACATGTGAACAATATTCATACTTTTTGTAGTAAATTACAAGTATGATTTTAAAGTACACATTCTCAGCTTTATATTGACTACTTTTGATTAGAATACACACAAATAATTCACTTAGAATGCATAGATCTAGGTTCAGTGTGTTTTTGGTACTACATAGGGGGTTGGCCATAGGGTTTGTAAGTCTCGTTCTAGTTACATTATCTTTACCAGAATTTCCGATGTATAACGTATTGAAAATTGGCCTGATCTGTATTTTATTGTTACTTCCAGGTACTCGAAACTCTGTATATCAATGCAAAATCTTCTAGTTTGTTTTTTCTTACTACATTTATCATGTAGAAATAGTTATTTGTCATTTTTTATCTGGATGTTTTACACAGAAAGATTTTTGCCCTTAACACTAAACTCTAAACGACATATCTCCATGCTTTTGAATGGTGGACTAGGACCCATTCTCGTGAAATCACGGGGTCACATGGCGAGACTTACATACCATATTTGACCCGGAAGTGGTTAGTGAGACCTTAACAGATTTATACCAAAATCTATCTTCAGATATATCTCATCATGCTGAACACTTTAACTCTGTAGGAGTTTTGATAAACCTAATGGTTTTAGAAATATATTTACGAATAACTTCTCTCTGACCCATATGTCCAATTACAAGTAACAGTGGCCATGTTTTTCAATGGATCAAAAATCCTCACATCAGTTCTATGCAAAATACCATAAGGAACATTAATATTAAGTTTGGTTTCTATTGGTTCTGTAGTGGCATGAGGAGAAAATGTTTGAAACTCCAACGTTAACATGGCTTAACAGATTTACACCAAAATTTCATTACCTTCTGTCTGAATTTTGCTGAATCTAACCGTTTTGGAGATATATGCTAAAAACTTCTGACCCCTATATTTCATTTGTAGTAACAGTGGCCATGTTTTTTGACGGTTCAAAAATCCCTACAATAATTCTTTGTAGAATACAGTCAATACACTAGTGAACATTCACACCAAGTTTGGTTTTAATTGGTCCAGTAGTGTCAAAGGAGAAGAGTATTGAAAAATTGTTAACAATAACGACATTGATGCAGGCCAAATGATGGCAATATCCCACATAGCACTTCGGGCCATGTGAGATAAACTGTTGGTTTGTAGGATGTGGACCCCCAATATTTGGCCCCTTATAGACTGAAAATGCTAAATGCTATTTTATATCTGTTAAGTATTCATAAAAGTATTTTGTAAGAAACGAGTTGAATAAAGAATTGTCAAATTTGAATGAGATATAAACACTAGGTATGTTTAGAGGGAATGTTGAGTTATCTAATAATAGATTAGTTACTAATCACCATTTATTTTGGTAGACTATGTGTCCTATCTGTATAATCCACAAAGAGGTGAAAAATTTCAGACCATTCACTGTAATAATTGATTTCAAAAGTTTGACAATCTACACAATTAACTGTCCTATTACTTTTCTGCCAAAAATCCTGTCTCATCTAAAAGTTCATCTCTCACTTCTGTCAGAATTTTACCAAGCAAGTTAGTCCCTCTCCACTCAGATTCGTTCAAGGCCTTTGGGTCATCTGCATGTAATCCTATTCCCCATATTTGATCATGAGGACTGGCCTCAACCAATTTTTTCGGGTAAGTTGAAAACAGCTTTTCTTTTAAGTGTTCATTCTGTGAAAACTTATACAAAAAATTTACAAAAATTATAAATGTATTTAAAATTACACCTGCTAGTAGTTCTCTTCAGTCATAATGTGTGCAAGTAGGATCTAACAACACTTCATTCTACTTATGATTAGATGACATTTTCATACTCCTTTGTACTTTTCCACTTAATAAAGCTGGAATCTGTTTGGCTACTCAGAAAGGTAATGTGAAGAGAAACTAGAATGGAGACTGGAGTGTTGTTAGATTCTACTTGAAGTGACTAAAATTCATGGTATTGTTTTACTAAAAATGTCATAGGAACCTAAATAGTTACAAGTAGGTACACCATCAAATGAATTTTGTTTCTTATATATATTTACAGGGGAAGCCGATTCCTTACTTTAAGTGGCTGTAAGTGCACCAAACACACCATTTGTATGAGAATTGTGAACAAAATTACGTGCTCAAAAACAAAATTATTCCAATATATGGTACAAGAAATTCATTATTACCTTAGCATGATTTCCTTTTCTGACAATCTCAGAACATACTGAATACCATCCATCAAAGTCCAAGTTAGGAACTTTTCTTCCATAATCCTTTTGAACATCGGGGTTAGGTTCATTTAATATTGCAATCATTAATGCTTCACAATTGGCAAAACCTATAAAAAATTACAAAACAGAAAAGGGAATGCAGATTATTAAGGATAGGTTCACCTATGAATTGTGCAGTGAGTGATAAGAGTTCAAAAGCAGTCACTTTTTGTGTTAAAAATTTAAATAACAGTACAAGTACATGTACCGTCCAGTATACATAGTGAATAAATTTGTAAAATTTCAGTGAAATACAGTAAGCACTTTTTTAAATATTTGAGTTTTAAATATAGGTTTACCAAGCCATACTTCAAGATAAGTATAGTCTTCAAAATGAATACGTGACATTTTTACTAAATTGGATATGTCACCAAGAGCCAATTGAGCATGAAATTAGGGGAATTAACTCTGTATGCTTGGCTCCAGTGACTTGGGATATGTGTGTAGGTTAAGACTCTTTTACTGATATGTGGCAAAGTAACTACAAATAAAGTTTCAACAATTTAATAATACCAATAGCCAAAAGTAACCAAAATATAAAATGCACTAATAAGATTGTCACAGTTTCTTCTGTAATATTAACTTTCAAATTTAAGAATGTCCAAATTCACTAAATCCAAATTTGAATGAATTTTGATAAAGTCCAGAAGGTTAAGTTCTGATCCAGCGAGTACTGGAATCTGTTCCTTGAAAGTCAGATGAATCAGATCAATTTAACCTAATATCAATATTTTAATACAATTAAAAATTAAACATGTCAAAGAACTCCCACTTTAAATTTTGTTAGGTCACATGGGACAAACATTGATATCATGAACTCATAAAAAAATACACCTCAAATTATTAATTTTTGTTGTTGTAACTAGCCCTGTCTGTGAGCTAATTGCTTGAAGCATTTAAAGCATTTACCTGAGCATTTTTTTTCTGTCATTTTACAAAATCATATAGACATATATACATTTTCAATGAACTAATAATGTTTAAAATGGTGTAAAAATATTATGTTTAATTTATTTTTAATAGATTTTTTTACTTAAAAAATTGTGTGGTAAAATTACAAACATTACTTGTATAATGCTTCTTTTAAGGGGAGATAATCAGTGGAAAAATGTTCTATACAAATATAATCAGGCGCTAATCCCAGGACTGGCATACTGGGCATATGCTCCCCCCTTAAATCAGTAAGAAAAAAAAATCACAAGTTTCACCCCATAATATTTTTTGCCTTGCTTTGCATGTCATTTAATTCAATTTACACCCCTATAAACTCAAATACTGGATCCGCCTCTGATAATGGGAATTTTAATTTTTTAATACATGTATTACAATAAAATGAGTTCAGTGACCCAAAATTTTCATTTTGAAATATACAAAAATGACAGTTTAATGTTCTTTATGTAAATTAAGACGAAATTTTATCTACCACTTATTTGATAGTTTGCAAAATAATGAAATTCCCAACAGAATCCATATAAAAATTGCTTTATTAATGCTCAATTATCTTGAAATCAAGTTTGGTGACCTATGTTTTTTACATTCAAATCCTAAGTTTGCTCATTCAAGGTCATCTTTCAGAAAAACTAGGAAATTTATCTACTAGAAATATTAGGTATGATCTACCATAAGTAGAATTGTGTTCATTTAAAAGCATGCAGCAATAATAATCTTGTTTCATATACATAAATGAAGTACTTAATATTATTAGTACTTCCTTATTAAGAAATAATACTCTTGCTTTTGAACAAATGTAATATCATATTATTTGCCACAAAGGAAAAAAATGTGACTATATTGAGTAAGATCTAAAATTAGATTACTGTGGTAATCTCACTGATACATTTTATAATATAATTTATCCAAAACTATTGTTACAGAGTTGAACACATGATAAAAAAAATAAAAAAATCAAAGGAAAGGTTCAAATGACACCCACTTGTTTATCCCTTGACATAGAAAAATGTGTGTTTCTGGTCTGTTTGTTTTTGGTTTTTTTGCCTCTTTTTCCTAAACAATTCATGTCACAACTTTAAAAAAATCAATCCAAGCCTTCCTTTTGTGGTATGACACCTTGTGATACAATTTCAAAGAGATCCATTCACATTTAATCAATTTATTGTCCAAACATCATGAAAATACTTCTTCCTGGCCCCTTTTTGGTCCTAATTACTTAACAGTTTGAGTCACAAACCTGAAAATCAATCTTAGTCTTAATTTGTGGTATGACCCCTTCTGGTACAATTTCAAAGAGATCCATTCACATATACTCAAGTTATTGTCCAGACAGGATGAAGGAGCTTGTTTCTGTCCCCTAGGTGTTTCAAAGCAAAATCAATCCCAGCCTTCTTTTTTGACATAGCTCCTTGTGGTCAGTGGTACAGTTTCATAAATATAAAAGCTATTGTCTGTCAGGAAATGACGTGTCTATAAACAATGATAACGACAAAGACAGCATGATGCCATTAAATACACTTGCAATTTTTTACAGTTGAAAAACTTTTCATTTTGCCATGGCTTCAATGACAGGCTAGAAACCACTAAATCCACTTCCAATATAGATTTCAATGCTAAATTCACAACTTTCAAGGGGTTCCTTGGGCTAAAACCTTTAAAGTATACTCACGAGCTTTATTATACATCATGTACTGTTCTGCGCAGTTAAATTTTAACCCATCAATTGTGAACTCTGAGGGGTGCCATTGGCTAAATGGAGAGCCCTGTCTCCAGAAATACACATAATCATCAGTTTCTTTATGAACAAAATTGTCTCTGTATTGTCTGTAACCTCCCTTTGTTTCCTTTGAGTTTCCAACAGTCTTTTTCTCACCTCCATTGTTGTCAGACAATGGATTGACAACTGCAGTTGGTTTATCTCGACTTTCATTAGCCTTATTATGCCCACCTGGAAATTGTTGTGCATTTTGATACTTGTTGCCAGTAGTGCCACTTTGAAGTCGGTTCATTCGCCTTCGATCTTTGTTTGACATGTCTTTGTTCTTAGATGGATCTGTTTCTATATCATCAGTGACTTCAGTATGATTTTGTGTTATTGAATGAGCATTTTGGGTGTCATCTTCCGTCGGAATAGGTGTAGCATCTTTCAAAAAAGCATTTAATTCATATTTATCACCTGAAACACCAGTTGGCATGTCATTAATGTCCACATTAGTAGGTGGACTTGAATAAAGTTGAGATTTTGTACTCAAGTCATCAGAGGTAGTACCTGAACTTGAAAAGTCCATTTCTGAAATCAGATGAACTGTATTTTAAGAACTGTCATTTTGCTGAAAGTTAAATTTTATACCAATTAAAAAAACTAAAACCAATTAAATTAAAAAAAAAGTAACAACATTCAGTTGGCGGATTGGTTTTTAGAGCATTTTGGTCCATGCTTTATTAATTAAGCGAGGGCACATGATTGTCATGCCCCAGCTTAATATGAACCTATATGGTCTAACAAAATGTAGCCCATAATCAATTGGTCGGTTTAATATTTGTTATTTGTCTTGACTTTGAATGTACTTTTTTTGCTGGAAAATATGGAAAATTATAAAGTTAAAAAAGCATGTATAATTTTTCTTTCAAATAAATAAAATAACAACTTATTAAATTAAGAGGAATACAAATTTAAGTAAAGCATTTGCTATAAAAGAGGATTTTTATAAGAGAGCATATGTTTACAAAATGTGGAAATGGGCATAAATGTCTTTGGTAAATATTGCAGTTGAAATGGAATGAAAAACTTTTATGGGATACATTCGCAACAGAGAATGGAATGACGACACTCAACAACTAGTTCAACAGATACCCACCTTCCAGTCATGTAAGGGTGCACTATACAGTTACATTAAGGCATGCTGTTTCGCACTCCAAGTTACCCCGGTCAAATTTTGTAAAACGTAAAAAAGTTGAAATTTGGTGGATATATTGTTTAAATGTAGTTAAGCATTTATACATAGAGAGATGTAATATATGTAATGGTAAACAGGTGTAATTTAAATGAAGAATGGTATCTGGAGAGCTTCAGTCCCCTGCCGTAATAGGTTCTCTCCTCAGCATCAGATGGCTGACTTTCAAAATACCTTATTTGCACAAACTTTTGAAACTAAAATTGTGAGAGAATGAATCGAAAAGGGTCTTATTATTTTTACCCTTTTTCCATCTACTCCACGCATGCTTTCATCCTGTGGTAGTGTCTAAGTGCCTGATATTTTATAAAACATAGTAATTGGCTGTTGAAAGGCACCTCATTTGTACTAAAACTCAGTAATATTTTTTTCAGTATGTCACCATGGCTACCAGATTTTATAACAATGATCACAAAATTACTTATAAATGACTTGAACCTCCACACACCAAGGATTTAAAAAATATGCACTTTTTATGACAAAACACTAGAAATTTCTGTGCGGACTGCCTCAAAACAGCTTTATTTCAACAAAAAAAGACCAAATTTTCAGAAACGACCTAACTGTATTGTACTACCTGAAGACAAGCTCTACAACCAGCGACACAAAACACTACCCGCACTATCTACTTCACTAGCAGACCTACAACTACAAGGAGAATGGACAGAGACTGCTACGGGACAGCAATTCCTAATCGCCGCCGCCAACACCAACGGATGCATACTACTTTTCAGTACTCGACAGAAATTTACCCATCTTGCCGCAGCAGACACAGTTTGTAGTGATGGTATATTATATGCTTGCCTTACTCTTTTTTACCAGCTCTACACTTTCCATTCCATGGTTGATTGGTGCAATGTTTCCACTCGTGTACAGTCTACTACCAGGAAAAGATCAACCCGTTCACACAAGACTACTGACCTTACTACTGGACGCTTGCCAGAATATCAACATCAGACCCGAAACCAACCACACTCATTCTTGACTACGAAGCAGCCATCAGAAATGCAGCAACCCAAGTTTTCCCAGTTATGATAATATTTCTTGTTTGTTATATCTTTATAGACTGTTTCAGAATTCATAAAAACTAATGTATCAGAGAGCACTGAAGCATAAACAAATTAATCATTAATATAGATAATTTGAATTTTCCAATATGATTATTAATAAACATGTTTTAATAAATGTAAATTATTATGACTTTAAACTTTAATGTATGTTTTTTTTGTCTACTTAAGGAATCAACATCAAAGGCTGCTTCTTTCACTATACCCAATGCGTCTGGAGGAACGCACAGAGACATGGTTTGCAGGTACCCTACAAGGACAACGACAACATCCGTACCATAGTAAGAGATGCTGCTGTACTGCCGTTATTGCCACCTGACACAGTTGAAGACGTTTGGTTCCATGCACTAGAAGACATCGACGACACCAACATCAACATACCAACACTTCCCTTTACAGACTACGTTACCAGTTACTGGATGGAGGGAAACTGTCACCTGTGGAACCACCATGCAACAGAGGGACCAAGGACTACCAACCAATTTGAGGACTGGCACGCGAAACTAAAGAAACTGGTGAAAGCTCCGCATCCTAACATCTTCAACATGGTGAAACTACTAAAGCACGAAGAAGCTCTCCATGCCTGCACCTTGCTCCAGTACCAAGCCGGAGGTAAACGTGTCCCAAGGAAACGCAAATACCGAGATATCGACACTAGACTGACAACACTAAAGACTCGTTGTACAGAACCAGGAACTCACACCAGTCCAGTTTGCTGACGCTGCTTCTCATCTTTTGCATCTAGAGTATACTCTTGATTAGTGCTTGAACTGTTGTGCTTTGTATGTTTTATTTATGTATTTATTGTATGATTCTTTTACACAAATCATAAGTACTTTAATTTTATCTACTACTTTTTCATTTATTTACAATGTTATCAGTGCTTGAATATTATGTACTTATAAAGTGTGTATTACCAATGACTTATTGTTATCGTGAATATTGAATATTAAATAAAATTATGAAAAAAAAATCTTATTTTTTATTTGTTAAAAAAGAAAACTTTAAATGACACCTAAACACTTGCAAGTCTAAAATTCATAAAAATTTTCACATGAAACCTCTACAGATCCAAAATAAAATTTCATACATACAGCAAAAATGGGACAGGTAATTCCAACACATTTAGAATTCCAATTAAAGTTTTGTTTTTACGGTATACACAATCTTAATCCGTTCTGGCTATTCCTACGTGGATTTTATAATTTTACCTATAAATTTTAGAATGTTGTAATAGCCAGAATAAACCACCAATATTAAGGCCCTACAGTCAAAATCAATCCAAGCATTCTTTTTTGTGACCATGTACGTAGTGGTATATTTTAAATAATCTGCTTAATTAAATAAATGAAACAGTTAATTTCTTTACTTCTTAATCATATTCAACAATGAAACCGAAAGTACAAAGTGTACATGTATTTATATTATCACGGGTGACCATAAATATATATTTTTTTAATATTAAAATTACCAATTAATCGTTATTCTGCATTGGATTGCAAGCTAATTGAATTTGACATTATCGATCAAATGCTTAAGCTTTACCTACGAAAAGCGAAACAAGAAATTCTTCTCTTTCGACTACTGATCTCTTGACTGTTTGGGGGCATTATAAATAAAGACCAAAGAAGACCAGAACGGTACTGAATGATAAACATAGATTTTATATGTATCAATTGTGTTAAATGTGGTTTAAAAATATGTTTTTTTACTTATTTGCCACCACATTTACTTCCGATTTAAGGTTGAAGTGACTGGAAGTTCTATTTCATGGTGAAAATGATAAATATGGAAGAAATGAAAATAAATCACAATATGATATAAGTCATATGATGATACAGAATAAGAATAAAAAGATCGTTTCAACCTATTCATCTTTCAAGATATCATTACCGAATTTGGACCATAGATAGAGCTCATTTAGGACTTTAAGAAGATGACCCTGTCAAGAATTCCATTATCTGTTGTAGAAGTTATCTCCCTTTTTTGCGTTTTTTCAACATGGTCCCTCGAACACAGTTTTCATGATATCGTGATCATATTTGGTGAACATGTAAGATGTCGACATGTTCTGTTAGAAAATGACCCTGCTAAGGTTTTCTTTATCATCTTTAAGAGTTATGTGTCTTGAAAACAATATCTTTCAATAGCTCATATCTTAGATAGATAGGATTAATCTGAAAACAGTTTCATGTACACAAGCAGAAGAGATAATGAATAAACATTAACATGTATTTTGTTGTGAAACCATACAGGAGTTATACCCCTTGAAATATATTTAAGTTTTGAAAATTTATACTTCATAAAACGGAAGTTGTAGAGACATGGGACCTTCAATAATGATCTTTGGCCCCGGGTGTCAAAAGAATAGGACCGCAACAGCACTAAGCTTTTCGTAAACAGCGACTATGTAGTGCCCAGAATCCTAGCCGGAGACTAGGGGCTCTGCCCATAGATCTACTGGGTTGTGTGCCCCATATGGTGGAATGGGGTAACCCAGATATGTTACATGCTAGGGTCGTCAGGCCATAATACGGAAAACCTGACTGCAAACCATAGTGGTGTACCGTGTTAGGAAAGATGCCACGTTTTTTTGGCACGTTAAAGGACCCTGCTGTGGTATTCGATAGGAGTAGGAATCTTTCAGCTCCGCCACAGGAGGCTAAATTGCCCGACCCTACCCATCCCTTCCTATTTCTAGTGGCAATCAAAATTTGTCGACCCTATTACATCTGTGTCCCATCCCATTTTTCATATCATCATCATCAATTCATGTTCATTTTGTAATCCATTTCATGTTCATCGCCTGAATATGGTTGAAATATTACTGCTCAGGTGTTAAACCCCAACAATCAATCAACCGATCAATGATCCTTGCTTTATGTGACCTTTCATACTAAAGTCTTGTTTAAATATATACTTTGAGAACCGGAAGTTGTAGAGATCATCAATGATCTTTGTTCCATGTGACCTTTCATTTGCATCGATGGTCAATGGTCAAAGAGTGCTTTCTTATTATCTTGTCTATGAAATGACCCTGTTTCGTCATCTTTCAAGATATCATTGCCCAATTTGGACAATCAATGGAGCTCATTTAGAACTTCTACAGAATGACCATGTGAAGAATTTCATCATCCACTGTAGAAGTTACCTCCCGTTTATTAGCGTTTTTTTTTTCAAAATGGTCAACATGGTCCCCCGAACACATTTTACAGGTTATCATGATCCTACGTAGTGAACATGTAGATGTCATCATGTTCTATTAGAAAATGACCCTGCTAAGGATTCCATGATAATCTTTAAGAGTAATGTCCCTTTAAAACAATTTCTTTCAATCGTTAATATATTAAAAACCATAATAGAAAGGATCAATCTGAAAACAGTTTCATGTACACAAGCAGAAGACCTTATAAATATTTCGTTATCAAACCATACAGGAGTTATATCCCTTGAAATCTCATACTTAAGTTTTTTTCAAATTTATCTTTCAAGAATCGGAAGTTGTAGAGACATGGGATTTTCATCATTGATCTTTGGTCTATGTGACCTTACATTTGAATCCACGGTAAAAGGTCACAAAGTGCTAGGAAGCCTTCTCACTGCAAACTCCAGGCCTTGATATTAAGAAAACGATAAAAGATAAGTGCATACATACAGCGTATGAAATGACCTTCTCGATAAGCCCTTCATTTTGAGACCGAGTTTACATCTGTCAGACCGTCTGTTTAGAAGTTTGGCAATTAGAATGTTTTGCAGAATCTGGTTTGTGACCTTGACATAACTGTATGACCAAGGCCACGTAATCCTAATATGTATGGTGGTAGTTGCATGTCTACCACTTCCGGTTCTGGGGTTTGTTATTGCATCATATTTTAATAATCATTGTGCTCAAAATGAGCCCTATAATTGCCCAAATTGTTTTGAATTTTTTTTGCATATGTTCTGTAGATTATTATACAGTTTTCAGATTTGAGATATCTAGTCTAGTCTTAGACCTATTGAAATTTTAGTTTTTCAGAGCGGGATTATATATTTCAAAATCTACAATAGACACACAAATGATCAGTACGGGGTGTCGAATGGGACTTGATCTTTTTGTAATCAAAAACAATTTTGTGAGACTAAAGTCCATTTTGTGTCACAAAATTCAATTCTGTGACACAATTCAATTCTGTGTCACAAAAGTCAATTCAATGTCACAAATTCAATTCTGTGTCATAAAATTCAATTATGCGTCAAAAAAGTCAATTCTGTGTCAAAAATTCAATTCTGTGTCACAAAATTCAATTTTGTATGCAAATTAGTTACAGAATTCTTTGGATATGCAAATGAATTTAAAATGTGCAGCATCGTGTATATGTATTACATACTTAAAGCATTCACTGCAATTAAGTCGATAAGGTACGAATGTGCATGGATATGATAAAGCACATAAGTGAAAGAAATATCGGATATCGTAATCGTATAACCCACTGTGTCACTTAAGGTATAATACCACTATTAAGGAGAACCAGTCACCTGCACATACCAGAAAGTGGTCCGTAAAAAACAAAGTAGTTCTTAGGATGCATTGTATATTTTTTGTGATTTAGCCAGTATATGCAAACTGGGTATCATCTGAAAGCTTATCATGTCAGGTACACACCGAATACGACAGTTGTGAACTCTGATGTAGAGAATAATTTGTCAGATTCTAGATCTTAAGCCCATTGATTTGTCAAATTTCCAAAAGGAAAGTAGTATTTTTAGTACCTGTCTACTTTCACTTCACCGTTATTTCTTAGAAGCCATTAAAGGTAGGCTTCAAATTTTATGAGAGAATCTTTAAAGGGTTCCCTCTATGATAAAACCTGTTAAAGTTCATTTTAACAAACTTTAAAAAAGATTTGGACCTTGAAAATAGCTTAATTCAACATAGAAAGTAATGGGACTTTTAATTGTGGTTTTACACCTTAATCTTGAATCTAAAGTTCGATCATTTGCGCGTTTGTATACAAAAGGGAAAGTTAGACACGTACTATGTCGGTTTTTTATGTCGCCTGACAAACAAATCTCATAGAAAACGTATAATAGCAATTTTAGTCATTTCAAAACTGTTTTACTATAGAATGCAACTTATAAGATTTTTTTTTAAATTTCACTAAAAACGGCCTTAACCGTCCTGCGTTAAATTGCTCGAAGTAATCGGAAACCTGCGTCTGCGTATGGCAAGCCAAAGTGGACAAAAATGCCTATTTATAAATAATTATAAATAATATGGGGTAGGCACTGCCTAAGTCAGCGAGCACTGTGAGCTTTACTATACATATACCGTCTGCGCAAGACTCGTAAAAAATAATAAATGACATTACAAAGACCCGGTTGAAAACGTTTGCTTCACACGTGCAATATTTTCATTTATATTTAAGCAGCAAGCAAAATCTGTCTTTTTAATTAATGGGGGGAGTTTTTTTTTCAATAAATGAATAACTTGAAAAATACCCCCCCCCCCAAAAAAAAAAAAAAAATATTACAACCCCATACCCCCCTTTCCCTCGCTCTCAAAATGGTTAATAACTTTATAGCACCTCGCAATACTTTACATTTTTATCTCTTAAGGGCATCTCTATCAACATGTCAGTTTTGGCATGTCAGATCAATCTGTACATGTACAAATACCGGGAATATTACAGTTCTCCACGGAAGGTGGGAATATTTTACGCATATCATGTGACGTAAACAAAATTCAGACGAGAGCTGCAAATTCCAAACAAGAAAATTATTGCCTTTCCTATCTTAGAAAAGCTATGCTTCGATAATATAATCGGAGTTATATTTTTTTCCAAGGCGGGTTAGGTTCTTTACAACAGCAACAATGTAACAGCGGAGATACACGTACGTACATCCACGTGTTTTCCGAAGTTTTTAAAAACATAACATTCACTTCTTTAAATAAGTAAAACAAATTAGAAAAAGACTTGAAAAACTATCAGATAAGATGAATTTATTTTTTACTGAAACGTAATCTTAACCTATATTTTTTTATTTGTTTGATCGAAGGAAATAATGAATTTTCTCCGTAAGGACAGTCGCTTTTTGTTACTTCCGGGACAAGACTATGTTTCGTTAGTATATTGGGGAACCTTAAGGAAAATTTAGAAATTACACGTAATATGATGAAGGTGAAACCTTTTAACCCTCCCGAAGAAACATTAATTAAAAACAACTTTGATAATTTTTGTCAGCTCTGTCCTCAGATTTGATATATTATATTTACAACCTTCAAATATGGTAATTTTTGCAATTATATGTGTCCTAACGCATTATACTTGTTGTCATGGTCTGATATGTCTATTGGCCAAAATGTCCGGCATTCATAAGGAATTATTGGTTTTCATGGTCCGAAATGTCTTTGGGTCGCATTGTCCGGCATGGATAAACATTATGGTTCTTGTAATTTAAAATATTTTTTATTCAATTTAGTTTCGCTTCATTCTGTTTCGATTTATATCGTTTGATTATGTTTTTATTGCGATTTGATTTATGTTATCGAATTGATTCTTTTCGATTCCTTCTTTTATCGATTACTTTCGTTTCGTTTTGGTTCGTTTTCGTTTCGCAATTTTTATGACCCGAGAATTATGGGTAATATTGATAACGTAATTTTCGTAAACATCTAGGCGACATACTGCAGACTATAAGGCCAACCCTATCTTGGAAAAGCTATGATTCGATTTGTATTTAATTATAGAAACTAGCAAATATTTTTTCGAGACTGGTTTTGCTCTCAATCGCACATGTACAAGTATACGCAAATGAAGCTGCCATTATGCTGTTTTTCAGCTCCTGAAAATGCAGGTACAAACCGGATATTGATGCTTTTTCTTGACATAAGTATATAGAACCTTCGGGAGCGGAATAACCGTAGAGCTCACACCACTTCGCGGCGCTCGCTATTAATAAATGAATAATATAAATATTAATGAATTAATTATAAATATTAATAAATTCATTATAAATATTAATAAATGAATTATAAATATTTATAAATAGGCATTTTTGTCCACTTTGCCTTGCCATGTCTGCGAGACCCGCGGTTGCTTTTTTTTTGTGACACAGAATTGACTTTTGTGACACAAAATTGAAAATTTGTAGTATGTTATAAACTTTGTTAATCTGAATTTATTTTTCTTGAACAAAATTCATTTTTGTCTGTACAAAACTGAATTTTGAGAACAAAAATCACAAGAGTCCCATTCGGCGCCCCGTAATCAGTTCACATTATCAAAGATCTGATAAAGTACGACTGTTTGACAAACTTCCAATGACCAATATAAAAAAAAACTAACGATACTACAACAACTTAAAATTTTCATATTTTTCAATGGTTTTATACATTTCATTAATACCTATTTATAGATTTGATATTGCATCATTTTTTTCAATTTCGTCGAAGGGGTCCTGTGATATATCATTTTGAAGGTCTAAATGGGCACATTAAAAAAAAAATCAGTTTCAACCTCGTTAAGTCATACATGTTCGAAGAGTAGGGTCATTGAGTGCAAAAATTTAAAGTTCTTGGAGGGTAAGGTTGTTGCATATCAAATGACAGGTCTTAAAGCGTACATCCGAAATATCGATGTTTTGACTCGAAATAAATGAGTTGGAGGTCAATGAGTGCAAAACTTAAGTTTCGATATAGTTAGATTGTCGTTAGATTATCAAATTAAAGGTCATAACGTGTACATCTCAAATATCATTTTTTTATACAGAAAAAAACCAGGTTGGGGTTAATAAGTACAAAATGCTAAAGTTCACAGAAAGTAGGGTTCTTGTATATCTAATGAATGGTCGTCACGGTTACATTACAAAACTAATGTTGGAAACATCGACAATTGCATCTGACTAGGTTACCAAGTGCAAAAAAACGAAACTTTTGTAGAAGGTAGCATTTTATGTATCAAACAAAATGTCTTTACGTGTATATTACAAAGAGATAGTTCTTTCAATTGTTAACAAACAATTGCCATAATAGTTCTGCTTATATTTCCTGTATGTATGGTATCGTATGGGCTCAAAACCTTAATAAATTCTTAGTATTATCTAAATATATGACACCTAAAATAAAAAAGCTTCACCGAGCGCAGCATGATAAGATCACAGCAACTTGAACTTTGTTCAACTGAGTACAGTGTGGAAACAATATTAGTTTTTGACACACTAAACATGGGGACTTACAGTTCATTATGGACATAACAACTCATTTGGACACAACATTGCACAATATTTTGAAATTCAATTTTAGTATGAAGTTCTGCTTCAGGGTGCGTTCATTGATCATTTTGTACCTCATTATCTCAAGAACAGTAAACGATAGGGTCAATTTGGTAAGCAATTATTTCTTGAAGCTAATGTATTTTTGCTGGGATTTTCATACGGAATCCAATAAAAAAATTAAAAATCGCACCAAACATTTTTGGGGTTGTGGTCCCCTTTTGCCACTTATAAGTCAAAAACCGTAAGAGATATCTGAAATCTGATTGAAAAATACAGGCAGGAATTTTCATGAGAAATATAATTAAAAACAAAAATTCAAAATCAGACAAGAAGTAAACAAGCTATTTGTTTCTTGTCCCTTCGTCGCCCGTCATTCCTACTTGGCTCAAGTCACAACCCCAAAAAATCAATCTAAATCTTCCTTTTGTGGTATGACACCTTGTACATGTAATACAATTTCACAAAGATTCATTCACTAATGGTCAAGTTATTGTCTGGACATGACGAAATTGCATGTTTCTGGTCCCCCTTTTTCGCCCCTAATTTCTAAAAAAGTTAAAAGTCTTTACTCACAAAATCAATCCCAGTCTTCCTAATTTTGAAGGAATATCATAGACATTCCTATGCTTTTATTGGAGTTATATACTTAAATTCCACGAAATGCTTGTTTTAAGCCCCTTTTTGGTCCCTAATTCTAAAACAGATGAGGCCATAACCCTTAAATCTATACCAACCTTCCTTTTAATTGTGGTTTTAAACCTTCTTACAAAATTTTATAAAGATCAACTAAATAATACTGAAGTTTAAAAACCAAGTGTCTACGGACGACGACGACACGGACGAAACACGATGACGACAGCGTCTTACTAATATACGAGCAATGTCAAGTGTTACCTACGGCAACTGCAGTTTTCACAGTGTTCACAGCCTTTTTAATCAGTTGTAAGAGGTAATTATAAAAAAAGAGTATAAACACTAAAGGGTTACCAGACGAGTTGTCGACTCGATACATTTTCAAGCTACTGCTTTCTCATCAATTGAAAAATAGGCAATACTTACTTTTACAAAGTTTCCCCTTTCCACTATATTCATACAATTTTCGTCCCAAAGTTTCTGATTAAAATTTCTGACCAGACGCCCAAGCTTCTTGTGTTCACGCGGATCGTTTGTCAGCATCACGTCATCAGCAACTTCTTCGTCTCCGAAAAGCTCTTATAAAAATATTAAATTTAATTATAACAACTGGAAGATATCATACTCGGTGTATGGCAACGCTGCACTGAATTATGATAAATGGTAGAAACTTTTAAGGGTAGAGATTCATTAAGTTGAAGAGGTTTTTTTTGTTTAAACATATATGCACGGAGTTACCAACAAATCAATGTACAGAAGCCGGTTAGGGCCACTTGTCATGCGCTTAAAACCGTCAACCCTAAGTGATATGGTCTATGGAGAACTAGGACAATATCCCACTGAAATCGATATAAAGTCCAGGGTGGTGTCATTTCGGTCCAAAATCTTATTAGGCAAAGACATGAAACTGAGTGCTGCTATTTTCCGTTACATGTACATTTTAAGTCAAGAAACAACGTTCCGTTCAAAATAGCTCGACAAAATTAAAAATATACTTGATACTTGCGGTTATTCTTATCTCTGGAGTTGCCAGAATACAACATCGAACTTACAGAAAATAATTAAAGAAAGACTGGAAGATCAGTTTAGACAATTCTGGTTTGGAAAAAAACAAACTTCACCTAAATCCATAAACTATCGAATGTACAAAGAATCTTTGGAATCTGAAAATTATTTGGAATACTTAGTGATAAAGACATAGTAACATTAGCAAAATTTAGGACGACAAACCACAACCTGCCAGTAGAGACCGGAAGATGGATAAATATTCGGAGAGATCAAAGACTATGTCATTCTTGTAACACAACTATTGGGGATGAATGCCATGATATTATGGGATTCACTTTATTGAATGACGATCGGAAAAATATTGATAGGCAACTCATAACAAATTGCAATGTTAAATTCAAGAAAATAATGAATCAGAAGAAATAGTCAAAACTAAATATACTTGTGTATATTTATTCGTAAGATAAATGATATATTGGATTCCCTCTGACGTTATTTAATTTTGTATTAACTTGTGTATTTATATTGAATAAGATGTTTTATCCCTCCTCGTCAACTTGAACAAATAACAATGTTTTGATGTAATTTGTTTTTCTGCATACCTTTGTACCTACATCGGTTTATAAGAATAAAGTTATATGTATATAATATGTCGTAAATTGCGATATAGCTATTACATTATATTTTTGGGCACCTCATTCTTAAATGGTTCGAGTCACATCCCCCGGTAATTAATCCAGGCCCTCCTTTGTTAGTGTGGCACATTATGGTACAATTTCAAAGACATCCATTCAATTTTACTAAAGTCATTGTCTAAAATTTAAAAAAAAGTTTGGTTTCTGTCCCCTTTAAAAAAAAACCCTTCATTCCTTAATAGTTCAAGGCACACACCCAATTCAATTCCAACTCTCTTTTTGTAAAATTCGTTCACGTTTACTCAAATTATTTTCCGAACATACAAATGCACTTTTCTGGACCCTTTTGGCCCCTGATTCTAAGATAGTTCATGTCATAACCCTGAACCTTCCTTTGGTAGTATGGCACCCTTGTCGTATAATATCAAAAAATTCCTAAATAGTTAAGACCTAAAAATCAATCCCGGCATTCCTGTTGTTGTATGACACCTTGTGGTAAAATTTCAAAGAGTTCTATATATTCACATCATCCAGTTATTGTCTGTGTGTCATGAAAAGGCCAGTTTTGACCCCATTCAGTCCCCTAATTCCTAAACGGTTCAGGATATGGAAAGGAGAAGAGGACAAAATGCTATCATTTTGATTTTGTATCATTAAAAATTCAATTGATAAAATTTGAATAAAAAAGATATTTTTAATATTTGAAAACTGATTCCTCGTGATATTCTCAATAATTATTCCTTATAATTGTTAAATGAATTTGTCTGCGGTTCCAGAGTATGAATTTTGGTAAGTGCATGTATGAATCTGGTAAATCGGTCCCGCGGCAAATATTGAAAGCGACCTCGATAATTTAGTAGTTATCGAGGATTGGGCAATGACCATATTTGTTGTTTAAAGTTTTAATTGTAACACGTGTGCATTACGTCCGACAATGAACGCGATAAGATCTAATTCTCAGGATTAAGGAGAAATTTCTAATGCTGATTCGTTATCGTTGATGAAAACTTTCATGAAAGCGGAATAAACTGGAATCAAGTGCAATTTTGCTGATACTATAAAAAAACTTTGAACGAAAGGTAAAAAAGTCTGAAAATTCGTTTAAGTTTAGACGCAACCATGTGCAATTCGAAGTAAATTTTGACATTATTGACAATTAAGGTAAGGCTATATTCGCCCTCGAAGATTCCCAAGCTGATATGTATAGCGGATAAGTCGGACGATGGCTGGAGACTGTAGCTATGAATATTTGCCTGACGACGCGCCTGCAATTCGAAGGACGAAAAGCGCATCAGACAGGCGGAAAATCGTGCCGGGATATATATATATTGGTAAATCTAGAGGAACTTCCACCTAGATTGTCTTTCTCAGGCTTTTGAGGCACAATATATGACAATATGATGTCTTATTTTGAAAGCAGGAAAGTCTCAAATAATGTTAAAAATAGATTAAAGAATTCTTTAGATTCTGGGAAAAATATTAATGCTTCTAATTTTATTCTAGGGTGTTCTTGTCTATTTGCCTTGCCCTTTAGGTGCAAATATTTGAGTGTGCTAAATGTGCGTACAAATATAGAAATAAAGGAACGATTAGCACATAGATACTTAATATTCGTTTGAACAATGTGAATTTAGAAAATAAAACTAGATAAAATGTTTTACAGGGCGCAGCTTGATACGACCGCAGTGGTCAACCCTGAACAGTTTGGGCAAATATATATACACGACATTCAAGCTTAATACTGATTCCGATACAGAATTAAACTGTTCAAAGAACTTCATTATTTCCACTTAAACATTTCCTTAATTTGACCTCGTATCCATAGTTCAAAAACTAAACATGCCAAGGAATACCCGAAGTTTCATTTGTGCAAGACCACATGGGACAAAACTTCGATATTATAATCATATCAGTGAACAGTGTTAATAATACAATTCATCAAACAAATTTATTGAACTATGTATTTCCTTACTGCGTATTTTTTTCAGGTTTTGACTTAAACACTGCGAAAAATTTTAGATTTTATTTCAATCTATGAGAATACACCTGGTAATAAAAAAGTGAATAATATATATGAGTCCCCAAAACTTACAGTAAACCTTTCTTAATTATATAAATTTGTTAGTAATTCAGCTGGTTATAGAAATTGAATAAAAAAAACTTCGCCCGGCGCAGCATGATACGACCACAACTAACTGAACTATTTTTCATTTGGGGCCAGTGTGAACACAATATTAGTTTATGAAACACTTAAACATTTGGGACTTTCAGTTCATTATGGACACAACACCTGGCTTTGATACAATATAATTGCACAATATTTTGAAATTCAATTTAAGTAAAAAGCTTTCAGATGCTTTCATGGATACTTTGCACCCTACAGTTAATGATAGTGTAAACTTCTTAATCTCCTTGTAACATTTCAAAAGCTAAGCCGAGTTCAGCATTATACGACCGCAGCCATTTAAACTCTGTTCACTTGAGGCAAGTGTGGACACAACATAAGTTTTTGACACACTAAACATAGGGACTTGGAGATCATTGTGGAAACAACAACAGTCATCTCGATACAATAGTGCACAATATTTTGAAATTCAATTTTATTATAAAGATCTGCTTCAGGGTGCATTCATGGATCACTTTGTACATTATTATCTCAAAAATAATACATGAAAGAGTTAATATGGTAGAGCTCTTGTATTGAGGATGCGATTTTCATGTGAATTTCAATAATAAAAAAAATAAAAAATCGTACCAAAAATTAAAAGTTCCTTTTTGGGGGCATGGTTCCCTTTGGACCCATTAAACTCGAAAACCGTAAGACATATCTGAAATCTGATTAAAATATCCAGGCAGGGATCTTCATGAAGAATAAAAAAAAATATACAAAATTACCCCAAAAATAAAAAAAAAGATTTTTGGGGGTAGCCTTCTTTGGTCACTTATTATTTGAAAACTATCAAAGATTCTGCATGAAATCTGATTAAAAAAACGCAGGCAAGGACTTTTATGAGGAATTGAATTTTTTTTAAATTCAAAATCAGACCAGAAATAAACAAGCTATGGTCAAGAAATCAGAAAAGAACATTGTTTCTGGACCCTCTGTGGCCCCTTATTATTACTTGGCTCAAGTCACAACCCCAAAAATCAACTCCAGTATCCCTTTTGTGGAATGTCACCTTGTAATACAATTTAAAAAAGATTGATTCACTAATTATTATAGTTAAGTTATTGTCTGGACATCAGAAAAACTGCATGTTTATGCCCCCCCCCTTTTGCCCTCTTTATCGGAAAAATTCAAGTCTACCACCAAAACCGATCCAAGTCTGACCATTGTGGTATAGAATACAGTCGAATCTCGATGTGTCGATTTCGGATTAGTCGTAATCTTGGATAACTCGAACTGACTACAAAGTCCCATGTACAAAAACATGTACAAAACTCCCTTTACTCCAATATAGTTTTACCTCGGATGACTCGAACTCGGATGAATCGAAACCTCGGATAACTCGAGGTAATCAATCAGTCCCCTCGATAGGACTTCGCGGTTAATTAACCCTGATGTCTCCAAGTCAACTAATTAGTCGGAAAACTGATTGCTTCATTACAAACCATAATCGAAATGTGTTTTAACAACGATTAGCGTGGCTTTTAAAATTAATTGGTTGACACTCTTTATGGTTTGATTTGTTTATTTAATTAATTTAAAATTGCGCGTGTTGTTAAAAGAAACGAATTGTATTAATAACACGTCGGAATTTACACTAACAGTGATATCGGATATTTTGATATTTAGATATATTTTTTTAAAATACAGAAGAATTGTAATGGTATCTGTCTATTTAATGAAACATCAAACAGACGACAGTAAGGGTATTTCAACGACTATATTCGTTTCGCTAGTAAATTTTATCGTAATAATGTAGAGCACCCGGTTTGCCGATACTCCTGATTGTGAATCAAACAAAGCAGCATGTTATGAACTACGACGTTTTTGGTGTAGAAAAAATAAAAGGGAAATTCACACTAAAACACCCGGTGCCGTTCAGTATTTCAAACATGAAATACAACATACAAAAAAATATCTTCCGATATGAAATGCAAGACATTACGAAGTACCGTGTAAAGTGAAGTACATGTACATGTACAAACACAAAAAATTATGTAAATACAGAAACAATCATTGACCAAACTACTAGTATTTCCAGTTTATCCTCGACCTCGGATTACTCGAATCTCGGATAATTCGAACATTTTTGCATGGTCCCTTCGACTTAACTTAACGAGGTTAGACTGTATTGTGAAACTATATAGTTCTCGCACGGAAACCAAGTATCTACGGGCGAGTCCAACGACACGGACGACACCAACGATCAGGGCATAGACGGCGACAGCACTATACCAATATGCGGTCTTATAAAAATTAAACAAGAGGCTGCACGCTATGGCTTGCTAAGAACACCTCTACTCAATCTACAAAGGGAGACAATGAATCAATCAGTAAACAGGAAGTAGATGAGCGAGGAATCTGAAAAGATGAGACATAGTACCAGCAATATACATGTACCAAATGTCTTAGCATTAATTTTCCTTATATAGAAGTTATTATGCAAAAGCAATATACAAAACATCTATGTTAAGCCATCTCTCCAATAGAAGCTGAGAAACCTGTTTCACAAAGTGTAACAAACCGGCAGACGGACTGACGGATAGACAAGGTGATTGCAGGTTACAGACCACCAATTCAACCAATGAGCATTTGGAACGTACGCAAAAATAGTCCTACGCAGAAATTACCCCTGTTCCTCATAGTGCTGTGAAAAAAGTTCTCATCTTATTTAAAAAATTTAAACAGTTTCTGAAAGGAAAAACATTTCTGTACATTTTATAGGTGCATTTTGCTTCTTGTGATGTGAAGCCTAATCTCCATAATGATTTTTAAATATACCCCTATCTTGTGAAAACACTGGGATTTCCCATGCTATTTATAGACCCTTCACTTCCGGTGACCAGTACTGCACTGCAAGTCTGCTAACCCCACATGCCATTCTGAGGATTGTGAGCTGACATATGTAGAATCATGCTGATATATAGTCATCTGCAGGTTAAAGTTAAGGTAAAGTCCAGAGAAGCCATTGAATATTGTGAAATTAGCATAGAAGCCTATGGGAAGTGGCATTAGTGGTTTTTAGCCTTGCATTATTAGAGCCCCAAACAAGTCAAAGAATGGGATACTTCTTTGATATTGTGATCATATCAGTGAACACTTAACATTGGTAATAATACAATTAAATAGACAAATTTAATGAAATGTACATTTCCTTTCATAGTATTTTCTGGTTTTGACATAAAATTTATAACACTTTGCAAAAATTTCAGTTTAATAAAAGGCGGGCTAATGCTACCTCCCCCTTCCTCTGGACCCACCTATGAAAATATACATATTACATGTAGTAATGAAAAGAGAATAATAAATGTAAGTCCTCCAAAAACATTACATTGCTTTTTTCCTATTTATAAAAATTGTTAGTTACTCAGCCGGTTGCAGAAATTAAAAAATCATTCAATTTCTCACCACATAGTAAACAAGAATTATATTACATTCAGTTTAATGAACCTTAGTTTTACCCTGTGTAACAATAAGCTTCACTCACTACATCTCAAAAGATAAACATGTTTAAAATTAATAAACAGTTAGCAGATAGTTCTCTATAGAGAAAGATCCATTAAAAAGCTTAACGAAGTGCAACATGATACGACCGCAGTGGTCGAACCCTGAACAGTTGGGGCAAATGTGGACACAATATTAGTTTTTGAAACACTTAAGCGTAGAGACTTACAATTCATTATGGACACAACTGGTTTGGACACCACAAAACTTGAAATTCAATCAAAATTTTTAAAGTCAGACCAAAAATTGAAAAGCAGATGTGTTTGGCGTGTCCCCTTTGACCCCTTATAACACGAAAAAAGTAAGTAATATCGGAAATCTGATTGAAAAATACATAAGGTACCAAATTAAAACAAATTTGATATCGGACCAAAAAGAAAGTCAATTTTGGGGTGTGTGGCGCCATTGACCCCTTATAACTCGGAAAAAAAAACGTGAAAGATATCATCTGAAATCATTTTGAAAAATGCAGGCAGGGATTTTCATAAGGAATCTAATTTTTAGAAAAAAATCAAAATCAGACAAAATATTAAACAAGAGGCTCCCAGGAGCCCGAATCGACGGATAAAAAATCTCTACATCTATGCAGAACACCCTAAGGAACATTCATACCAAGTTTGGTTCAGAGGAGAAGAGTTTTGAAAAATTGTTAAAGACGACCAGGTGAGCTAAAGAGATGATTTTGTTTGGATGGGGTGTGGCCCATTGACCCCCTGTAACTAAAAAAACACAAGAGATATCTGAGACACTGGGACAGATTTTCATAAGGTATCCAATAAAAGAAAATAAAAATAATGAGGTCCCTAATTCCTAATAATCAATTATCGTCTTCCTCTTACTGTACAACACCTTGCGGTATAATTTCAAGGGTATCTAAAAATATTGTTGGGACATCAGGAAAAAAACTTGTTTGGGCGCTTTTTGGGCACCTCATTCTTAAATGGTTCGAGTCACAACTCCCGGTAATTAATCCAGGCCCTCCTTTGTTAGTGTGGCACATTATGGTACAATTTCAAAGACATCCATTCGATTTTACTAAAGTCATTGTCTAAACTTAAAAAAAAGTTTGGTTTCTGTCCCCTTTAAAAAACCCTTTATTCCTTAATAGTTCAAGGCACACACCCAATTCAATTCCAACTCTCTTTTTGCAAAATGACACATTGCGGTAACATTTTAAAAAAAATCGTTCACGTTTACTCAAGTTATTTTCCGAACATACAAATGCACTTTTCTGGACCCTTTTGGCCCCTGATTCTAAGATAGTTCATGTCATAACCCTGAACCTTCCTTTGGTAGTATGGCACCCTTGTCGTATAATATCAAAAAATTCCTAAATAGTTAAGACCTAAAGTCACACCCCCTAAAAATCAATCCCGGCATTCCTGTTGTTGTATGACACCTTGTGGTAAAATTGCAAAGAGTTCTATATATTCACATCATCCAGTTATTGTCTGTGTGTCATGAAAAGGCCAGTTTTGACCCAATTCAGTCCCCTAATTCCTAAACGGTTCAAGTCACAACCACAAAAATCAATGTCAGACTTCCTGTTGTAGTATGACACCTTGTGGTATAATTTCATAAATATCAAAACACTTATACCCAAGTTATTGAGTGGACGTGGAAATGTCTACGGACGACAACGCCGACGCCGGCGATGACGACGACAACAGAATGATAACATTATAGGACCGCAATGCCATGTTTTATTCTATCAATGATTATATCGCTTGCTTTTCCCTATAAGAAGAAACGCCTCGATGGTCTTAGGGTAGAATGCTCACTTTGACTCAACCGTTCTCTTTCTCAACTGCATGAGATATTTGCTATACAAATGTACAAAATGTAAAATCAACAAATGTATCATTCTTATATGACGTGCCACAGGGACAAAAAAAGAGATAAACACATGACCAACATTTCGTGTGATTCAGAGGCTGCATCTATTCAAAAATATGAAGAAACTAGTCCTATTAAAATCGAAATAATAGAAACCATGTCTTTTTGGTGTAGCCTAATTAAAAAAAACTACTTGTACGTGTAAAACTGTGAGCAAATTATGTGTTCTTGTTGATATCCCTTCCGTTTCCTAGAAATCAAATAAGAGGTGCAATACGGCATTATGTGCTAATGTAAAGCTTCACCGAGCGCAGCATGATACAACTACAGTGATCCAAACCCTGAATAGTTGGGGCAAGTGTGGTTACAACATTAATTTTTTACACACTCAAGCATAAGGACTTAAAATTTATTATGGACCAAACAAATGGTTTGCACAAAATATGAAATTCAATCAAAAATTTTCAAAATCAGACCAAAATTAAAAAGGAGATTGGAAAATGTAGACAAAGATATCGATTTTCATGGGAAATCCAAAATAAAAAAATCAAATCGGACAAAAAAGCCATTTTGGGGGGGGGGTGTGGTCCCTTTGACCCAGTGTAACTAAAAAAACATAAGATATATATGTATTTTGATTGAATATTGCAGGCAGAGATTTTCATAAGGAATCCAACAACAAAAAAATTGACATCGGACCAAAAATGAAAAAAGTAGATATTTTTACTCTTAAAACTCGAAAATAGTGCGTAATCATCAAAGTCTACCAGAATTAAATAAGGAAAACAATAAAAAAAAAAGAGAATTTTCAAAAAATCAAGAAAAACAAACATTCTACATTTTTATCTTTTCGGGCCATTATTCTAAAATAGTAGGGGCCAAAATCACTCTCCTGAACGAGCTCGGTTTAGATTTTTTGGAACCTGGTTTCAATAATGCAAGATGGCGGTCGGGCACTTTGACGAAAGGTAGGTGTCTTGTATATCATCCTGGTCCGACCTAACGCATACTTGTAACTGCTTAAAATTGTAACGCACAAACAGCAATGATAAATTCTATTTTATTAACAATACTCGTATACGGACGAAAATGCCTTTAACTTCACAGAACATCGATTGAAATCTAGACTCTGTGCGACGACAATATATTTTTTGTTGATTTCTGTTCAGTGTTTTAAGGTTTTAAGTGTGACGAGGTACTTTCCGAATCGACACGACGACAAAAATTAAAATGTTTATCAGCTTCTTCGCTATCAATCACACTTGCAGTACATTGTAAAGACAGCTAAATGAAAGTTTTGAATCGGGTCCTCAGAACCTGGAAGGTCTAAACCGGGTCTCTTTTTTTATCTAAACCGGAAACTTTTCGAATGAAAAGTGCTCAAGGTCACTGAATGATTAATCTAAACCAGGTCATTGGCTATTTTGTAAACACCATAAATCTGCAGTTATATTTAATTACCTGTTAATTTTTTTATACGGGAATGATTTTTGCCTGAATAAAATTATTATAGACAACGGTTTTATTCAAAAATAAGAGCGCATATAATATGAAATGATGGAAAGAATGCTCGACCCTCTGGTTGATTTCGTTTTTTTTTTTTTCACATTAAACAAGATTTCAGTCGATGTTTTGCTGAGATTAAATATATTATTGCCCGTATACGAGTATTGTTAATAAAATCGAAGATAGTTGCTATTTGTGCGTTAAAATTTTAAGCAGTTACAAGTCTGCATTAGGTCGAATCAGAAAGATATATAAGATACCTACCTTTCGTCAAAGTGCCCGTCCGCCATCTTGCGTCATCGAAACCAGGTCCAAAAAAATCAAAATCGGGCTCGTTCAGGACAGTGATTTTGGCCCCTACTATTTTAGAATAATGGCCCGAAAAGTTAAAAATGTAGAATGTTTGTTTTTCTTCTTTTTTGAAAATTCTTTAGTTTTTGTTGTTGTTGTTTATTGTAGGATTTTACCCTCTCCGAGGATTTGGATCGAGCTAATAAGTTCACAGTTTTGATTATATAATGCTTGTCATTTTAATTTATTTCTTTATAAGAAATACACATGATCTTTCTCTTTTGCAGGGAATAAGGATTACAAAAGAAGCTCATATCTAATGGTTTAATATTCCTAATAAACCAGGATGATTATTTTTTATCAAGGCAAGTTTTATATAGTGGTGAGAATCTGATTGGACCATGACTAGTGCTCATGGCATTTGTTAGTCTTTCCGTGTGTCCGTTCATTCATTTGACCGCAATATGAAATAACTGTTTTACATAAATCAGTAGCGGATTCAGAAACTCCAAAAAGGTGGGGAAGTATGGCCTTTGAGGGGGCTCACCATGGGTAGTATCATTAATTTTCTAAAAAAATCATGTTTTTCAAATATGAGGGGGGACCCTGGGCCCCTCTTGGATCCAACTCTGTTTTGGCTGAACTTAAGTAAAGTTTTAATTATAGAACACATGTATGAAGTTTGGTTCCATCGATATCCACTTCCTGTTTGAAGGAAACCAAAGAACGGAAATGGACACTGCTTGAAATGCCTGAAGATGAATAAGTGAACTGACAAAACCTATCTTTGAAATTTCGTTTAGTTTGTTGCTACATCTACAAAATATAGAGAACTCTACAAAAAAAAATTTCTTATCTCATGTTAAACCTGTTGTATGTGTATGCAATTTTTGCATAAAAATATTCATAATACAATTTGTTTTGAAAAAAAAATGTTATTGAAAAACATTATAATAGCATTATAGTGAATGGTTGTTGAAAACATTGTTATAACATTTGTGAAACCATACATTTTTACGTTGTAAAAACATTTCTGAAAAATGTTTTCAGTCTTTTTATGGAAACGTTATAATAACATATATAATGGTTATTGAAAACGTTATTACAACATTTTTGCAACCATACATTTTTACGTTTTAAAAACATTTCCGAAAAATGTTTTCGGTCTTTTAAGGAAACATTTTTATTACGTTTTTGTGCTACGCTATATCAAAATATATATCTTTATTTTCATCGCCATCATGTACAGGAACAGAGATTACTGCTAACATATTCAAGTACTTCTCTAGTCTTAGAATCAGATAAATAATGTATATAAAGTGTGGCACATGAAGAAATAAAACGCAGATATTTTTATTTTTATTCAATAAAGTATTTATACATTATAACCTCTAGAAATAACCAGCAAACAGGAAATTGTAAGCGTAATCAAGGGAACCAAGGTTATAGCGGTAATCAACAGAATGTAATCCAGGGACAAAGACCAGACATGGAAAACAGATTTACACAACAAAGAACATAAAGTAACTAAAATCACACATACAAAGTAACAAAAGCAAATGAGCAACTCGGACTGCACTAAAAACTGGGAGCATGGACCAGGTGCACCGGTAGAGTAAGCGTCCTCTGCTTTTCTAGAAAAACCCGCCGAGTTGCTCATGAAAAGTCAAGTTCGGGGTAGACGAAAGAGGAAAGGAAAACTATGACCCGTTGAACAAATCAGTTTTCATGGGGCAGATGGATACACCGTAAGGATCCACGAGTTCATGATGACCACCATAAAACTATTGTAGTGATGACTTTAATCTTGTAGCAACATAACTCTGCTCCAGAGGCCTATTTGTTAGAATTCTAGCGTGATACAAAAAGTCTGCGTAGTCTCGGCAAGCTCTGGCATAACGTATGAGTTGTGATATGAACACTCCATACGTAGGTGCTGAAGGGATGTTGCCACAAATGAAAAGACAATTGACAATTTTGAATGAAAAGTCATCACGTTTGTCGTAAAGTTTGGTCAATAGTTCTCCTTTACCATCGATTTCTAAGTGTAGGTCAAGATATGAGGCTGACTTCACAGTGTCTGTAGTATCCTTTATCTCAAGTTCTTTTGGGTAGATGCGATGTATTAAATCCCCAAAATTAGGATTGTTTAAAGATAATACGTCATCTATATAGCGGAAACTGAGATCAAAGGATCTAGCCAAACGATATTCTTTCTTTCGGATTAGATCAGCTAAAAAGTCAGCCTCATAAGAGTGAAGGAATAGATCAGCAAGTAGAGGAGCACAATTAGTTCCCATTGGAATGCCGACCGTTTGTTGAAAAACGCGTCCACCACACTGGACAAATATGTTGTCGATTAAAAATTCCAACATTTTGTAAACATCTTCTGTATATTTGGAAGATGATTTGGAATTATTTCTTACAAAGTATGAGGAATCCCTACCAAGAACTATATATTTGTATCTAGGTGTACCATCTTTTTTAGAAAAACAACGATGTATAATGTTTTCATGTCGGGATTTTAACTGAGTATGTGGAATAGAAGTGTACAGTGTTGAAAAAATATAGGTTTTAGTGCTATTACATTCTGATAATAGTCTTGAACTGATTGTCTCCAAAAGATCTTTCGAATTTTTCAGGATCCACATTGAATTAATATCACTACGGGAGTAACAAATTTTGTGATAGGACTGCAAACTCTCTTTGACAGCTGTGAGTATAGAAGTTAAAAGTTTTGAAAAAGTTTGGTGGTACATTTTGCAGATTTAGCTATGTAACGTTGTTTGTATGGATTCTTGTGGAGTTTAGGAATCCAGTACATAGACGGTAAATCACAGTCATCGTCTTTGGTAGAGAGACCAAAAGAGGATAGCACAGATTTATGGTTTTCCACAATTTCTTCTTTGGAGAGTGTGGTAGCAGTATAGGTCTTAGCACTGCTGTTATTTTCTACGCCTACCTCTGATAATAAATGTTGGATGTAAGACGTTTTGCAGACAAAAACAATGTTGTTTTGGGCTTTGTCTGCTGGTACGACAACATACTTGTTATGTACAGTAGACAATGTTTTTGCTACATCGGGGTCTTTGAAAACTGATGTAGCATTGGCACTAATTGGCCTACTTAAAACTTTTATTTGTTTCCAAATTAAAGACCTCACAGCCTTTAACCACTCTGACAGAGAATCAATGTCTTCTTGTTCTCGTTTTATCCATTTTCCTGCATAGTCCTCCACGGCATTCATAAGAACTTTAAAGTTATAATTCCAATTTATGGAGCGTAGCTCACGGTACTTGGGACCTTTAGAAAGAATATTACGCAGAGATTCGTTTTCGATGATGAACAAACCTCCCGTAACGACGTGACCGAAAGGACCATTTTTGAATGGAGAGTTTTTGCAAGAACAGTCAGGTGGTTTAGTCTTGAAGTCCTCAATCTCGAGGTTCTGCAATAGCTTTTTATAACTTAAAATTTTGGATGCAATGGGTGAAGTATAGGAATATGAAATAAAGTTTGTCTTTTTCAGAAATTGATAGATCAAATTCAGTTGAAATGCACTATGGAATGATGGCTGGAAAATTGCCCGGCCCTTTCCCCTGTATAGCCAGTAAAAAATATCTATGTAACAGATGCTTCAGAATAAATCTAAATAACTAGATGTATTGAATATATTTGAGGAAAATAAGACCAAACTGAGAAAAAAATTGTGCCATCCATTCTTACACAGAATGGTACTTCAACTATATACATAATAACGTAATTTATCCACAGGGTTAACCAGGAGGCTCAACATATTTCTTTATAATTCTGACAAATTTACATACAAATGTAGTCTCAAAAGTTCAAGTTTATCATTTAGGTTCGTGGCATATTAGAAATTAATAATATTGGGACGTTGATAAACATTCCTACTAATAAACATCTTTCCTAGATTGATTTAAAAAAGGACATATCATTATACAGTGAAACTCGTCACCAATCTCATTCATATTGCAGAGAGTACAGTATCTATATCCTCCTTGAACGTTAGTCCATCTATCATGCCCAATAGGTAAACGATGGTTTGTTGTTCAAAATCTATAATAACAAAACCAAAAAATCTTTATCATTAAATGTCGAAGTTGAAATGCTTTCCAATTTTCATTAATCACATTGTCCCACTCTCGTTGGAACTGATCACGTAGATTGATTGTCAGTTTCAGCCGTATATCACTTACAAATGTTTGAGAAATCAATATATATGACAACCTAGTATCTTCTTTTATTAGAAGAATTAACTAAGGAAATGTGACGATTTTGTGAATGCATAACGTGCATTAACGTATACACAACAGAACATAACTTTGATGGTTTTCCTGCTAAAAGTTTAGTCCAATGAGAAATCATTCTCTGCTTCACATCTAAAATAAGCGGATATCGTCCAAGTTCACAGTATACCATACAATTTTATGTTGTCATTCTCAAATTCAGTAATAATTTACAAAATTTAAGATGCACTCTTTCAGTACAATCAATATTACTAAAGCTCCGTACCTCTGAGTCATATAGAAGAATGGGTTTTATAGTCTTATCAAATATATCTACATTTTGTAATTGACAGAAGATTCAATTTGATAAATTGTGATATTTACCCCTTTTTAGAATTTCATACATGACCCTTCGCCCTCTACCTGCTTGCAATTGTATTGCTTTTGCAAACTTGCCGGTTTTTGATAGAACTATCCCTGAACTCATTCACAAAATCAATATTTCTGTTATTAAACAATAATCTTGGATTATTTGTTATTCTGACATTACAAAAACACAACACTTTTGTTTTCTATACATCAACTTTAAGTCTCCACGTTACACAATACTGATGAAAACAATCTGTGTTAATCTTTTGGTGTTTCCGTCATAAGTATAGTAGCATCTGCGTGATTATGGCAATTTAAATATTTTCATAAATAAACTTAATTCATTTTCTATTTCATCTGATAACGAAGTTATAATCTAAGATATCATACTTGTTCATATAGTCTTCTAAATCATTTAATAACAATGCAAACAAGAAAGGTGAAAGGTTTTCACTTGGTCTAACTCCAATTTCACGAGGGGAAATATTCTGATATTCTGGTGTACATTTATCATAAACAATCCGTTTACATATTTTGTATAACACTGAACATTTTACCATTGATACAATGTACTAATTATAATACATTCATGCCATAGTCCATCTCTTCAAACTATCAAACGCCTTCTAAAGATCTACACAGACACAGTATAACTTAATTTCTCTTTTTCTGTTTCAGAGTTTCAAAAAATGAATATAGGGTAAATAAATTATGTACAACTGCATATCCCTGGGGAAAGCCATTCTGATTTTTTCAGTAATGAAAAATTTTCCTAATAACTGTTAAGGCGTTCGCTCAAAATAGCAGTAAAAAGTTTGCCAATGCAGCTCACAATTGTGGTCGGCCAAACGTTTTTAGTGTCATCACTCTCATCCTTATTCTTATACAATGTATATTGGAATGACATTGCCAACAAGCCAAGTTTGGCATTATACCTGTATCAAGAATTATATAGAATAAAAGTTCATACACTTCCATAAGATATTGGGAGGTACTTTTAATGTACTCGTTCACAATTTGATTTTCACCCAAAGCTTTGTTATTTTTCAGTTTGCAATTAGGGTATGTAAGTCTCGTCACGTGACTCCATGATTTCATGAGAATGGGCCCTCATCTCCCATTCAAATGATTCGTCATTAACATAGCATTGAGTTCAATGTTAAAAGCAAAATATCTTTTTGTGAAATAAAATACTGATAAAAAATGACAAAATCTAGTTCTACTGGATAAAAATGTTAAGAAAAGCATAAAATAGAAGCTTTTGCATAACGATACAGTGTTTTAATTTCCCGGATGTGAACAATAAAATGTAGACCGGTCTTCAGAAATCAGACCAGGGAAGAACGTGTGCAACCACTGCCGCCAGTGCCGGGCACTGGCATATTGTACCAGTTGATTCTGGTAAGTAAAAATTACAAATACATTTATACTATGAGGCAGATGTAACCTGTAAGAGCATGAAGTAGAGTAAATTGACATTTAAAAAAAATGTATGCCTTTTACAGCTTTACATCATCTTCCATTAATGTTTCTTCACACATTACCCAATTTGGTAAAACTTTGCAAGTTGAAATTGTATCAGTCCCCAGCTGTAAACATGTAGTCATTGATGTTGCTCGTTTATTATATTTTTTATACTTACTAGTTGTGACCATTCAGATTACTAAATATTTTAAAAAATGGCAGTAGTTATGATTTTGCAGCTATTCAGAGCACCACACTCAATGGAGCCAGGTACAAAAGTCATTGACATAATGTCCACTGGACATTGTATTCGGTATCTGATTCTATTGCTGTTGAGTACCATTATGGGGACTTCATCCTCTATTAATTACAGTTTAAATAGGTATGACTTTCAAAGTCTTAGGTACAATGTAGCAAATAATATTCTACATGGTCATGCCATTGTGGGCTACAAAGCATAATATTAAAGCACAGATCCCATTAACACCCAAGAGTGGTAGTACGTAGTGAGCAAGGCTCTGTCTGAAATGGGGGCCTGTGTTTTCAAGGCATATTGAAATTGATAGCTAGCTTTTTATATTAACCTGTCACTTGAATAATGTCCAGTTTTTGTCGATTGTGATTTATTATCCTCCATTTTTTCATGCATTTCAGGAAGAGAATGTTTGACCATTTAAGCTGACCTTGCCTGGTGCTTGACCTGACAGTAGTCACAGCCTGCAGGTAGGCAGTCAAACTCATTATTCTGTTTCCCTGGCAACCATTTAGAATGCTATCTCTCATATGGCACAGGCTAGGCAGAGAAGCAGTGCACAACTACCAATTTTATATTCTGGTGTATCTCAAACAGGGATCAAAGACATGCAAATTTTGAGGGGGGTGGGTGGGCGGATGCCCGCCATGCCCAAGCCTAAATCCGTCCCTGACAATGCCACAACAGTTCAAGATAAGTCGATATCCCCTTGACTTACTTTATTTTCAGGACATAAACCATACATTTATATCTTTTTCGGTTCTAATTATACATGTACAATATAATTATAATTAGCTGTAATGATAAGCTTATTGATAAGATTATACTCTGTAGCATATCAACCATAGATGATAAAAACAAATGAGAGAAAAATGTCAATATGGGTCTACATTGAGTAGTGCAAGAATTCCCACAACAACAGCATGCCTTTGACATGCCCCCAAAAGACAAATGCAAGTATACAGCAAACTGGGCATTATGCTACACCCTTCTCATGCATGCACATAAAAAAATGAATCTCAGTGTTAACAATAGCTAGCAGTTATCCACATTAAAATCCCTTGAATTATTTTAAGAAGACATTTCAATAAGAATTAGCCTCCTTATTTAAGTTATCATACAATATAGTAGAAATTGTATTTTACTGAATCTTAACTTAATACACTTAACTGCATCACATTGATGCACATGTTTACTATTGATACTGTAGACATATTAATAGTAAACATGTGTATCAATGTGATGCAGTTAAGTGTACAAAATACAGAACAAATGGTCCATATTGTACTGAAAACACTGGGCATTTGTGTCCAAGACCGCTTATCAATACCAGATGTATTTTCTTTGTAATATTATAAACTAAAGAGTAGTATTCATTAAAAGAGCGATATGTTGTTGGTTTTTTTTTCAGTATGAAGTGAAATTATTTGCATAAATTATTATTTGGTCTCTACGTTTGAGGTTTTAAAAGAACCCTGTGAAATGCAGCTACATGTATGAAATGCACATCTCAAGAGAAATGTATTACTGAAAATGGAGGTTTAGTTGCTCAGAACCTAGCTGTGAAAAGTCATTCAGCAAGTAGTTTCCTCTTGAAAAAACAGTCATGGTCGAAACTTTTTTTCACCCTGGAGCAACTAGCACTTCTATTGTTGCAATGTACATATGCAGTTGTTGGCAAATACTGTGTGCCGACTCAGTAACCTGTAACCAGTCAAATGTATTGCACAATCAATCTAATGAGAGTAATTACAATTCACAGAAAACAAAAACATAACTGGATTGGCCCTTATCAGACAAAGATGTCAAACTGTATGTGATATACATGAACATGTATTTGAGAAACGAGAAACCTCTGGTAGTAAGCAAATTCTGTGAAATTATTTATTACAAATTATCAGTGGCTGTGATTAGTGTGGAAGACTATATTTTACCCAAATGATTGGATTTTGTGCAGAAAGTGAAGAGTCTCTTAGCTCATTGCCCTTTCAAAGATGATGGAGACTTCCAGTAAAGTCCAAAACAAACGGAGTGGAACTGTCATGAAAACATTCCCCCTTTTTCATTTACTTTAAACGTTTTAAGTAAGCTAACTTATTTGTATTGTGGTCAGGGGCGTAGATAGGCCTGTTTTATTTGTACGCAAAATTGGGTCTTTGGGGGGGGTCGCTCAAGGCCCCCAGTGAGTCATTGCATAAAACCTTTATTTCATCTTTAAAATATGTGTTTTTATTTTTGTTACTTTTTCCAAAAGTACGCAACTCTGTATTTGCGTATAGGCAGCTACGCCCCTGGTGGTATTGAATGAAAATAAAATGAAAAAACTGTAAATGAGCACTAATATAAATAAAACTGCATTTTATATAAGATATGCTTTTCAAGGGAGCTAACTCTTTGTTCAGTGATTTTTTTTATCCTTTTTTTAAATATGCAATTTTAAAATTTACGAAAAAGTACTTAATCCTCAGAACCCAAATAAAACATTGATGTAATGTAAAAAGTAAGTCTAAATCTTCTAATTAGAAACTATTGAAAATGAAAACGAGGCGTCAATTCTATTTTTTATTTTTGTTTGAAGATTGGCACTATTTGGTAGTTATTTCCCTTAAAGTGTAACTTAAAATTAGTTATATTTTTGTTCAGACATAAAGATATTTGATACATTTATAAAGTTATAACCTTTGATTACCTTGTTTTTCATCAGGAGCATTTCAATATGAATGGTGTCGAAATTATGTGATTTTTAGGAATTTTGATGAATTTCAGGGGCCAGAGGAGGACCTAGAGATGGTCCTCATTTTAGCCTCTAATTATTGAGAATAAAAAATGAAATGTTACCCAAGCTTTGCTTAATTTAGGTACTATTTGGTACAAATTTGGTGAAATTCAGTATACCTTGATGTATCGACTTCTGCCTGGGTCTATTATAGAATGTCGATCGGCGACCAGGTGATGCAATCTGTAATATGCACGCTATATACAGCGTTGTATAGACTACAGTTGCATTTGCTGAATCTTTGACCCAGCAAAAATACTTTTTTGGGATAAAATCAGCACTTTCCGGTGCATGTAAGACTGATATTGCTGCATGCCAGTCAATTGACGAGAAATTTCCAAGGCAGAAAAAATAATGTTATGTTTTCGAGAACTATTCTAAAATTTAGTAGGGTCGGTAGGTAGGAATTTTTATTTTCATTTGATATTTTTTAAATGACATAAGTCATACAGATACAATGAAAACTAAATATGCAATGACTAAACATAAAATAGACTTAGTCCACAGCCTAATCGCTTTAGGGATTTGGCCCACGAGTAATTTTTTTTCTGTTTTGACGGAGGTGGTAAAAACAAAAAATATCTATAGTGCCGAATTACAAACAGGGATTATCCACGACCAAGAGTACACTTATGGCACGCGTGTTTTCAATTTTCTTCTTTTTTCTGGAAGATAATCGGCAGAATTTTTACGTAATTTTTTTCTTCAAAATTTCAAATCAAAATTTATGAGTAGGGGGCCTGAAAGAGGGTCAGTAGGCCTAGGGCGATCGGAAACATTTTTAGGTCTAAACGGATGGTTTGTTTATTACTCCAGTAGTGCTAGAGATTGCCTGGCAAGCTTTTTTCTGACTTGATAAATGATATTGGCAGTGCCTCTTGAAATATTTTATACAGCTGCATAACAAGTATACAGTTTTTTTCATTTTTCAGACTACTAATGTATGCGACTATTTAGAATTAGATAAAATTGTTTGATACAAGTTTGATTTTGAAGTGTTAAATTTGAGTCAGTACCGATGGATTTAGCCTTGAAGTCCTTTATATACCAGTATTTTATTTTTGTTTCATAATTTCTAATGTGTGTGTGTGTGTGTGTTTAATATAATAGAGTTACCGAAATAGTGCTGACAGCGTCGTCATCGTCGACGGCGTCCGTGTCGTCGTCGTCCATATTCACTTGATTTTCGTGCGATGACTTTATGGTTATGGTTGTCTAATTGTTATGAAATTTTGATATGATTTTACTAAATATTAACTAATGATTGGGTCTATTTAATTTTTTAGTTTATGGCCCCTACCATTTTTAAAATAGGGCCATCCATGTAACTGACACACCACACTGTCGGTTTCTGTTAATCAAAAAAAAAACAAAACAAAACAAAAAAACTGAGAGCCCAGAATTTTACCAAGCTAACCTATAGCTACATAAAGTGAATGTCCAATCATTATTAACATGACATAGCAAGTTAATTCTACACATCCATGCAAGTACACCTTCAAGGAAGAATATGTATATGACATGTCCTATGGTTGTGGCATGTCATATTGTGTAATGCTATTTTTCTTTTAAAATTTATATTAGACCCGTAAAATCAATCCAGCAATGAAATTTTAAAAAAGAAACATGCAAAAAAGTTTGAATAGAAGCAATGTGAAGTCTAAACTATAAATTTATAAATTCAACATAGTAAATTTGTTCCTTTTCAGTTCAACTTGATTGGCTATAAACAAACTAAAAAGGTAACAGTTTCAGTCAATGAAATTTTATTTGTTGTCATTAAACAAACTAACATTCCATATACATTTTTAATTGATTTATAATTGCTATTTGATAAATTCATCACAAAATGCAGGGAAAAAAGAAACAATGCTTTTTTTTCTTTTTAGATTACTACAATGTGTATGAACCAAGTTCAAGTGTAATTACAACTTATGCTTCATTATTTTTTCCCTTTTTTGTGTTTCTTTTTTCTTTTTTTTTTGGTTAAAGTTTTCACATGAATAAAATTCATGAATGAAAATACACTCTTTCATTGGCGATGAATGCCACCCAGGAAAAACCAACGCTAAACAACAATTAGATTTAAAAAAAAAAAACGATGGAAACCTGTGACTCGAGGTAATGCCGACACCGCCTCCAGAGTAGGCGTTCAAGTCCTACGCCTTGGGAAAAAAAATAGCAGAAATATAACAGTAACTTCAACAACAATAACAATAACAATAATTATAACTTCACACATTTACAAATCTTGTTCCATTTCACCTTTTGTTGCTTTTTTGTACATTGATCATCATCATTTAACAATGTCAATTCTATTGCCTTAATTCTGATCACAAATTAACTCGTTCTTTGACCGCCAAGTTCATGCTCCAGTTGCCACTTGTTGACCTGCAGCTTCTGTCTATTGCTTTTGACCTGCAGTTTATTTCATTTCACCGCTTTTTGACCCACAGTGTTTTTCCTGTAATTGAAAAAAATAAGAAGAAATAAAACAGACAGGGAAGAATATGAATATTTACTGTTATAATCAACAAATAATAAAATAGTGAAAGCATCAAAAAAGGGCAATAATTCCCACCATAGTTTAATAGATTTACATGAAAAATTAACCACAAAATTTTGATAAACCTTATAGTTTTGGAGATATATATTGGCCAATCAAAAACTAATACAGCCTCTGGCAGCCATCTTGTTAAATCAAGTTTAACAAAAATCATCTAAGTTGTCCCTTTTATTATTTCTGCAAAGTATGGTCTCCATTGGCTAAAAGAACGCAAAGATATATCGTTTTTCAGTGACTTTCAGTGGTCACAGCCACCCGATGAACCACCCAAAAAGTGGACCTTTGTACAAAGCATTCAGGTCATTAACCCTATCAAGTTTGGCACATGTGATTTCTGAGGAGTTGATCTTTGAAAATTGGTCGATCAGAAGCTTAAATAGCCTCTGGAGACCATCTTGTTTAATCAAGAGGAACCAAAAGTGGATCCTGCATATATCCTATTTGCCAAGTTAGGTTAAAATTGGTCAAGGGGTTTTCATGTAATTTAGCAAAATGTGAAAAGTTGACAACAGATGCAATAATGAAATAATCCTTTGAGCTACATGAGCTTAAAAGCATGTATGACCTCTTTCATTGTACATTAGTATACATACCTTCTGAAGATTTGACTATGTATACTGGAGCTATCTTTTGTGATCTTTCCCCAAGGACAGACATCCACTGATTACCCCCGCCAAAGATAGATATGCCAAAGTCCTCACAAGAAATCTCCCCAGATTTCTTGCAAGAAGTCTCCCTCTCATTCAGGGTTAAGTGCATGTGAATTAGTAAGGGGTTAAATGTGAGTTACATTAGTTTTATGAGTATTTTTTAGTACTTGTTAGGGTTGTTAGGGTTGAATGATATTATGGAAGACAAATTTGAATGGATTTTGAATATTTACTTCCCTCCCAAAAAATCCCCAAAAAGAAAAAAAATTAGATCAAGAACCAGTTTCCGAATGTCCTGGGCTTCAGCTGGAAGTTTTGCTGTTCTGAGTAAAGCTGTTCTGAAATCACAAAAAGTTTATCATAGAGAAAAGCATACTAGAAAAGGTACATCTGCTATAAGTATTCAGTTGCTTTGAAATTTATGTATATAATAACTAGAGATGTCAAGGAATACTTGAGTATTCAAGTATTGCTCGATAGGTCCGAGAATCAAGCAGCAATTTAGCTACCAGGGTACTCTTATAAAAAATCGCTCGTTTGTGTTTTTCCCCATCCTTGCTACAGCTATAAGTATTCAAGAGCTTTGAAATTTAATTCCTATCTAAAGTCAAGTTTGTTCCATTGATTAAAATTTCTCAAATATGTGATCTGCCATTCTACCTCAATCAATGAACGTGATTTCAGAGGAAATGTATTCAAAAGGTTGTAAAATGTAGAGAAACTCAGATGGAAAGATTCAAACAATGGAGCAATAAAGGTGGTGCATTTGTTTTTGGCAGATGCACTAGATTCTTGGACAGGGTTAATGGCGATATATGATTACCTTCAAACTTATTAAATTTATTACTTACCTTACCAATATGGAAGGACTACATCACCTCTGTAATTCCTGCTGGGTACCTATAGCAGTGAGGCTACTGCCTGTTTGTGTATACAAGCCCTTCACAAAACTGAAAGAGCACAAAACAGAGAGCTAATTTTTCATTGCCCTTGAATAATTTGCATTTGACAAAGAGTATTTTTAACTAGAAATATGTGAGCAAGCTCACAAAAAGAATAATGTTGACATTTGTTAGATTATCTCCTTTGGCTTCATGCCTATCTGCATATGAGACCCAGCCTTCATATAAAAATATCCCTTGAGAAGTTCAGGGGGAGTTAGGCCTATGAGGTTTTACCCCTGATTTGGATTATCTCCCTTTGGAGAAATCTGAGAGTTATGACTTTCCTGCACCATGAAGTTTAATAGTCATCATGAACTTGTGAATCAATACAGTGTATCCATCTGCACCATGAAAATCGATTTGTTCAACTTGTCTTAGAAAAGCTGAGGATGCTTTCCCTATCAGTGCATGTGGTCCATGCTCTCAGTTTTTAGCGGAGTCTGTGTGCTTTCGTTCCTTTATATAATTTTGGTTATTTTATGTTTGTTGTGGGTGGTTTTTTTTGCCATGCCTGAGTTTTGCCCCTGCCCTTTCAATTTCCACTCGAATCTAGGTCCTTGGATTACCGTTAATGCTCATCTACATGCGATACCCAACCTTCCTCCCTTGATTGGTTTAGTTGTGCTTACAAGAAATGTGGACAGACGGACGGATGGACAGATAGAGCAATTTGTATACACCCCCTTTAAACTTTGTTTGTGGGTGTATAAAAATATACAAACCCAGCCTGAATAGTATTGTGTATTATTTTCAGTGTCTTTCAATTTAAAATAGCAGAAAAATATACCTAGGTGATACACCTTTGAGCCAATCCATATTCTGCAAATAAATGCCCCATAAAAATCAAATGCTGTGGAACATTGTTAAATTTTATTTTTATCAAGGCAGAATTCATTTTTAAAACAACAACTGTACCTTCCATAAACTGGGAAATTCTTCCAAATACATGTTCCAAAATGATACATGTATGTACTGTTCAGTGTTGACCTTCACATAAACAGCCTTTAGTTCTTTACCTGTAAAAATTACACAATCAAATAATTCAAGCTGACAAAATTACACCTCATTAAATAATACATTGCTGGAAAATTCATGATCTCTATCAAATCTTAATGTTTAAAACTGTCATCTGGTAAATGGGCAGATCTTTGGGTGTTTTCAGGCTGTTATTTGCCCATTCTTTGTACAAAATAAACAAAATTCTAAGAGCAATGGCACTGTACATCGTAAAAACTGTGACCGAAAAAAAGGGTTAAAAACACAGCAACACAGACAAGGGTAAAACAGTATACCTCACTCTCCTTTTGAGCAGGGGTATAAGGGGGTAGTATCACCTCTCGAACCCCCGTTGGAACCGCCACTATGGTATTGTTAATATAAAAATATCTACACGTCCTGGATATTAAAAAAAACTATCATTACAAACACTATCAATAAAAGAACAGAGTAAAAGTAGAAACCTTCTACTAGGTTGAACTCTTCTTCATACAATACATTCTGTTTACTGTTTCTTGACCATCAGTAAACATCCATTGGTTCTGGTGACCTGTAAAACATACACAATATCTAAATAAAGTACACAATTTTGGTTATATATAATAAGCCTAGGATGACAAATATAACAGATTGTTACATTACAATTGCATTTGGTAGCAATGTACTGGATTTAATTCTGCAACCAGAATTTAATTCTTTGTATCAATTTCTGTCTAAACTTCTTCTATGGCTTTCTAAACAAAGATCATAGATTTTTTTAAACCATTAGTTCTTGTCCAACCTCCTAATGTTAAATCTGACTTGGAAGGATTCATGAAAATAAAATGCTTTCTACTGGATACTTATTGTGAACAGACTGGTAGACACCAATTTCCATGTTAGGCTTGTATAAATGAAAGATTACTTACGTCTTGACCAATGTAAAGTATCTGTAATCGTGTTGCTCCTGCTTTGTGATATATTGACCAGTATCCTCTGGAGGCCTTGTTGAGAGGTTATATCACATTGAGCAGGGTACCTTGGTATGTAGTTAAGCTTTACTACATACAGAAGGGCAGTATCACTGAAATCTGTGGACCATAATTTCAGTGAAGATAGCCAATCATTTGAGGTATTGTGTCGGCAGAAATCCTTCCTTGCTTTACTCAGGCAACACGATTTTCCCCCTCAAGCACAACATGGAAGATATAACCTGCAGCAAATTAAAGTGAAGTGTTAATGCATTTTTTTGTTTTTGATTGCATCATTGAATGACAACTCAAAAGTGATAAAGGACATTTATTTGAATACATATCTGTTATTTTATATTTATTTTTTCAATATGAACTTTAATCTTAATGATTGTTTTCTCATTATCAATTATTAAAACAAAAACTTGTTTTGTGGAAAAAAATAAATATAAGCACAATATCACATACAATATGTACTCACATTTTACAAAACACTTCCAAGACTAATGTTAACTGACCCAACGTGGTGACATACTGTGTATCTTCTTCATTTGTCTTTTTATCTTTATTTTGTATTTTTTTTGTACAATGATCAGTTAACAATGTTTATTCAATTGTCTTAGTTTGATCACAAAATAAATTGGTTTTTTACCTCCATGTTCATGCTCCAGTAGCCACTTTTTGACCTGAGGCTTCTCTCCACTGCTTTTGACCTGCAGTTCATTCCATTTCACCACTTTAAACCTACAGTTTTCTTCCTTTTCTTTCTTTTTTTAGTGTTCTTTTTGTCCCTTTCTCATCATCAGATTAACTTGTCGATTCTAATGTCACAATTCTGATCATAAATTAACTTCGGTTTCTGACTTTCAAGTCCTGCTGAAATTTTTGACCTGCTGCTTTTCCCCACTGCTTTTGACCTGCAAATTTTCATTTTTATACTATATATATACCTTCCGATGATTTAACTTTACTTATACTGGAGCTATCTTATTTTATCTTTTCCCAAGGACAGACATCCACTGATTACCCCCGCAAAAGATGGTTTTGGAGATATATGCAAAAAAACTGCTGTACGACCCCTATGTTCTATCATGCTGAATACTATTACCCGATGTCAAAATTTGGCTAAAGCTAACGGTTTTCAAGATATAGGCAAAAATCTGCTCTCTGACCCCTATGTTCTATTTTCAGTAACGGCGGCCATGTTTTTTAACCGATCAAAAATCTGAAGTCATTTTGTTAAGGATACCCTAAAAAACAAAAATACCAACTTCAATTGAATTTTGTGCAGTAGTTTTTGAGAAGAAGATTTCTGAAAGTAATAACATTAAAAACAGCAAAAAACTTCCAAAAAGGGCAATAACATGGATCAACAGATTTTCACTAAACTTTGACCACAGATAGATCTCATCATGCTGAATACTTATACCCGACGTCAGAATTTGGCTAAACCTAACGGTTTTGGAGATAAGTGCAAAGATCTGCTACCTGACCCCTATTTTCTATTTTTAGTGATGGCTGCCATGTTTTTTAATAGATCAAAAATCAAAAGGTCATTTTGGGCAGGATACTCTAAGGAACAGTCATTATAAGTTTCATGCAAATCTATTCAGTAGTTTCAGGAGAAATTGTTAATGACGACGGACACAAAGTGATGGCAATAGCTCACATGGCCTATGGCCAGGTGAGCTAAAAAACCTCAGGAAACTTTACCTTGGTTTCACATTCCACCCAAACAAATGCAAACCTAGCTGTAAACAGTTAAGTAGATAAACAATTAAGTTAAGTGTAATAATAATAACTCCTGATGTTTAATCTATACATAAGTGGAACAACTCATGCTGAATTACATACATACTGACTTTGAAGTTATTTACATGAATTTCTAACTTTAAGCTGACAAAATGTGAAAGGTGGGTATTGGCCTTAATTGACATATTACAATTGAGTTATGATTAAATGTGAAATCACTGAGCACATATATTATTAAAACAAGTACTGTACCTTCCATCAACTGGGAAATACTTAAAATACATGTTCCAAAATGATACATGTATGTACTGTTTAGTGTTGACCTTCTCATAAACAGCCTTTGTTCTTAACCTGTAAAAAAGTACATACAATTGTACTTACACTAACACTTTTTTTTCAAAACAAGAGGCTCCCAGGAGCTTGAATGGCTCACCTGTTTTTTTTTTTTTTGTCTTTCAAGGGCAATAAATTTAACAGAGTTGTCCAACAATTTTGATTCAAGAAGACTTGGGTAGGACTATCATAAGATCATTTCAGCGATAGAAAGTTTCTATCTATTATAGTTTTCAAGATATTGGCTGAAAACTGTAAAAAAAAAAAAAAAAACCTGTCATCTTTCATCTTTCAAGGGCAATAACTCTTACAAGGAGTCATCTGACAACTTTGATCCCTGAGGACTTTTGAAGGCCTTATAATAAGGGTCATTTCAACTATAGGAATAATTTTGCTAAACCTAATTGTTTTGGAGATACATGCAAAAAACTACTGTCTGACCACTTTGTTCTATTTTTAGTAACAGCAGCCATGTTTTTCGAAATATCAAAAATCCCCACATCAGTTCTATGTAGGAAACCCAAAGGAACATTCATACCAACTTCAATAGTGACAGAGGAGATTTTTGAAAGAGATTACATTAAAAACAACAAAAAAAAAAACATCAAAAAAGGGCAATAGCATGGCTTCACAGATTACAATGAAGAAGTGACCACAGATAGATCTCATCATGCTGAATACAGTCAGAATTTGGCTAGACCTAACGGTTTTGGAGATACATGCAAAAAACTATTTTCTGACCCCTATGTTCTATTTTTTGGTAACGACGGCCATGTTTTTTTAGACAAATCGAAAATCCCAACACTCAGTTCTATGCAGGATACCCGAAGGAACTGTCATACCAACTTTGGTTCCAATTGGTCTTATAGTGTCAGAGAAGAAGATTTTTTAAATAAATAACATAAAAAATAGCAAAAAATGTTTATAAAGGGCAATAACTCCAACATGGGTTAATGAATTAGAATGAAAATTTGACTACAGATAGATCTCATCATGCTGAACAGTTTTACCCTGTCAGAATTTAGCTAAACCTAACAGTTTTGGAGATATATGCGGAAAACTACTGTCTGACTGTTCTATTTTTAGTAATGGCGACCATGTTTTACAACACATCGAAAATCCCCACAACAGTTCTATGCAAGATATCCCAAGGAACATTTATATCAAGGTCGGTTCCAATTGGTCAAGTAGTGTAAGAGGAGAAGACTTTTTTTGAAAAATTGTTAACGATGATGACAGAAGACGACAACAACGGACGCCAAGTGATGGCAATAGCTCACATGGCCTTCAGCCAGTTGAGCTAAAAAAACAAATAAATCAAGCCAATAAATTACACCTTATAAAATAATACATTCATTGCTAGAACATTCTATGGGTTTATTTATGTTTGGGACTTACCTCAAATAAATATGACGTACATGGGCAGGTCTTGGAGGGGTCCCATTTTCCTATTAATGCTCAAATTTTGCACAATTGCATAAAATGAACAAAATATTTGAAAGAAGGGGGTCCACCATTGCAGTATTATTGATATAAATATCTTACACTTCCTTGATTTAAAAAAAACTTTTATCATTATAAACACTATCAAAAAAAGGAAAACAGGTAAAGTAGAAACCTTCTGCTAGGTTGAACTGTTCTCCATACAATAAATTCTGTTTACTGTTTCTTGACCTTCAGTAAACACTATCAAAAAAAGGAAAATAGGTAAAGTAGAAACCTTCTGCTAGGTTGAACTGTTCTCCATACAATAAATTCTGTTTACCGTTTCTTGACCTTCAGTAAACATCCATTGGTTCTGGTGACCTCTGAAATATACACAATACCTAAATAAAGTATACTTTTTTGGTTGTATAAATTACGATTAGGATTATAAGCAAAACAGATTGTTACATTACAGTTGCATTTGGCAGCCAAACTGCTGTCTATGGCTTTCTAAACCATGATCATGGTTTTTTTTTAACCATTAGTTCTTGTCCAACCTCCTTATTTTAAGATAGCCAATCATTTGAGACATTATTTCTGCAGAAATCCTTCCTTGCTTTACTCAGGCAACACAATTTCCCCCCTCAAGCACATGGAAGATATAGCCTGCAGCAAATTAAAGTGAAGTGGAAGTGCACTTTTGTTTGTTTGCTTCACTGAATGACAACTCAGAAGTGCTATAGAAAATTTATTTTTTAATATAAACTTTAATCTTAATTACCGTCTTCCTTTGACAATTATTAAAACAAAAACTTGCTTTATGAGGAGAAAAAATCAAAATAAGATTTGACAACATAACCAAATGTAAGTACAATATAACATACAATATGTACTCACATTTTATAGAACACTTCTAAGACTAATGTTAACTGATCCAACGTGGTGACATGCTATGAATCTTCCTCATTTGTCTTTTTATCTGTATTTTCTATTTTTCTTTTTGTACATTTATCATCATCATCAGTTAACAATGTTTATTCAATTGTCTTAGTTCTGATCACAAATTAACTTGGTTTTTGACCTCCAAGTTCATGCTCCAGTAGCCACTATTTGACCGGAGGCTTCTTGCCACTGCTTTTTGGTTGATTTCATTTCAACCATTTTTGACCTACAGATTTCTTCCCTTTTCCCTCTTTTTTGGGGTTCTTTTGTCCCTTTCTCATCATCAGATTAACTTGTCAATTCTAATGTCACAATTCTGATCATAAAATAACTTGGTTTCTGGCTTCCAAGTCCTGCTGAAATGACCACTTTTTGACATAGTTTATTTCATTCCACCATTTTTTACCTACGGCTTCTTTCCACTGCTTTTGACCAGCAGCTTACTTCATTTTTACATTTTTTCACCAAGGCTTATCTCTACTGCTTTTAACCTGCAGTTTATTTAATTTCACCTCCTCTTGACCAATGGTGGCTTTTCTTTTAATTGACTGAAAACAATAAAATAGGCAAGAATAAATGGGAATACATCCTATTGCATGCAGTAAATAATTAACCAGAATTAAGTGCGTTTCATATTAAGTGAAACAAGCATTCTGACAGTATTGCTGATGCAACACAGTGTTCCCTTTCAGCCTTTGTGAGATTTTTTTTATATACATGTATGTGAACTAAAATGGATGGCGTTATTTTTTAACAATCAAGAATAACTCTTGAACAGCAAAAGCAAATTCCATCAAAATCAAACCTGAGCTTCATTTTACAGTAATAACATTTTTGCATTACAGAAAACTGCATAAAGACATTCTCTTTCTATCACCTGGAAAGTTGAAAAAAACTTCGTTATTATGAATTAAAGGGCAAATAACAAGGGACACAACTTCTGTAAAAATCATTCAACCGTAACATCATTCGAACTTAACTTGTCATGATAAGACTATACCAAATATGAAATCAATTGGATAAGGCATTACAAAAAAAACCAAGTGCGAGTGATAAACTGACAGACTGACGGACAGACGGAGCGCAAATCTAAGTTCCCTTAGGCATTTGCCGTAAGGGGACAAAAAACATTTCTCTTTCATCAGTTAGCAAAAGAGTAATCAAACAGACATACACAACAAAGAACACAAAGTAACTAAATTCATACATACAAAGTAACAAAAGCAAATGAGCAAATCGTAATCCACTTAAAACTGGGAGCATGGACCAGGTGCATTGGTAGGGTAAGCGTCCTCTGCTTTTCTAGAAACATCCGCAGAGTGATGAAAATAAAGTGATGAAATAAGTGTAGTTCAGAAATATAAAAGGGGGCATCCCCATAGGATCCACCTAATTTTCTGATTACTACAGGTCCGGGTGTTAAAAGAATAGGCCTGCAGCAGCGCTAAGCTTGTCGTAAAAGGCGACTAAATAGTGCTCAGAACCCTAGCCAGGGGCTAGGGCGCTCTGCCCACAGAGCAACTGGGATGTGCCCCAGGTGGTGGAATGGGATACCCCTGGCATGTTACATGCTGGGGTTGTCAGGCTATAATACAGAAAACCTGACCGCAAACCATAGTGGTGCACCGTGTTGGGAAAGTGCCACATTCCTTGCACATTACAGAACCCTACGGTGGTATTCTCCCGGAGTAGGTACCATAGGGCTCCGCCACAGGAGGCTAAATTGCCCGACCCTACCCACCTCTCCCTATTTCCAGTGGCAATCAAAATTTGTCAACCCCATTGTCCTTGTGTCCCATCCCTTTTTCATTTCATCATCATTTCATGTTCATTTTATCATCCATTTCATGTTCATCGTCTGAATATAGCTGAAGTATTGCTGCTCGGACGTTAAACCCCAACAAACTGATTACTACAACGAAAAGTGGGAGGTAAAAGCAATAATGTAAAGCCAATTAAGATTTATTTTTAGAATAAAAATATAGATAGATCTGATCATGTTGAAACTTTCACCAAGGCTGGATTTTCAAAAAACCTTACAGTTTTAAACATATGTGCGAAAAATGTCTGCCATTTTAAGAAATGATGGCCATATTTTTTGTGGGATCATACATCTCCACATAGTTCTATGCAGAATTCCTTCAGGAACATCCATACCAAGTTTGGTTCTAATTGGTAAAGTTGTGTCAGGAGATTATTTCAATTTAATAACATCAAAATAGCGAAAAAAAACGTTAAAAAAGGCAACAACTCCAACATGGCTTAACAGATTTACATGAAAATTTTACAAGATAGATCTCATCATAGTAAAAGTGTTAAGCCTGATGAGATCTATGTCAAAATTTTGATAAACCTAATGATTTTGGAGATATAATCCTTTGGGCTAAGTGAGCTAAAAGCGTATCTGATCTGTTTCTTTATAAAATAATATACATACCTTCTGATGATTTGACTTTACACAAACTGGAGCTATCTTTTGTGATCTTTCCCCAAGGACAGACATCCACTGATTACCCCCGCCAAAGATAGATATGCCAAAGGCCTCACAAGAAATCTCCCCAGATTTCTTGCAAGAAGTCTCCCTCTCATTCAGGAGTTAGTAAGGGGTTAAATGTGAGTTACATTAGTTTTGTGAGTATTTTTTAGTACTTGTTAGTTTGTTAGGGTTGAATGATATTATGGAAGACAAATTTGAATGGATTTTGAATATTTACTTCCCTCCCAAAAAATCCCCAAAAAGAAAAAATTAGATCAAGAACCAGTTTCCGAATGTCCTGGGCTTCAGCTGGAAGTTTTGCTGTTCTGAGTAAAGCTGTTCTGAAATTACAAAAAGTTTATCATTGAGATAAGCCAATAAGAACAGATATATGAAGTTTCTTATGTATACAATGTATGTAATTTCAGGAGTCAATCTTAGAAATTTTCAAAAGATCACTTGTATTTGCTTAGTATTGCAAGACATAGCAACATGTCCCTAGTGTTGATGTCACCCAAATTCCATAACTCTTGCAAAATTTGTTAAAATTCTATTGAGTCCAAATATGTCTCAGTGGATTAAATAATGTTACACTGAATTTTCATCAACATCATTCAACTGAGGAGACCATGCTTACTATATAAACCAAATATTATTGAAATCAAAGATATTATAAAAATTAGCCGGGAAATGGCAGACTTTCAAGACTATTATCTGAATATAATAGCATTAAAACCTATGATTTTTCAACATTGTATACTTCTATTCCCCATACTCAGTTAAAATCCTGACTTAAAAACATTATACATCGTTGTTTTTCCAAAAACGATGGTACACCTAGATACAAATATATAGTTCTTGGTAGAGATTTCTCGTACTTTGTAAGAAATAATTCCGAATCATCTTCCAAATATACAGAGGAAGATGTTTACAAAATGCTGGAATTTTTAATCAACAACACATTTGTCCAGTGTGGTGGACGTGTTTTTCAACAAACGGTCTGCTTTCCAATGGGAACAAATTGTGCTCCTTTACTGGCTCTGCTCCGAAATATGTTTAGCAAGATTGAAGTCATCACTACAGAAATTTTATAGTCATCATCATGAACTCATGGATTGTTATGGTGTATCCATCTGCACCATGAAAACTGATTTATTCAACAGGTCAAAGTTTTCCTTTCCTCGTTTGTCTACCCCGGACTTGGCGGGAGTTTCTATAAAAACAGAGGACATTTACCCTACCAGTGCACCTGGTCCATGTTCCCAGTTTTTAGTGGTCTGAGTTGCTCATTTGCTTTTGTTACTTTGTAAGTATGATTTTAGTAACTGGTGAATTTGGTCACAAAATGGCAGCAATTTTAAAAATAGCCACCTAAAAAATATTTCAATGTTGCCAGTCTACTCAGAATATCAAGATTATTTTATTAATAGTGCTCATCTTCAATATTCTTCTATGGTGGAGGAAATAATAACAAAATAGCAAAAATAGTATTTTGACCCCAATGTTCTATTTTTAGTAATGATGGATATGTTTTTTGACTGAAGAAATGTTTTGTGTAGGATACCCTAAAAAACAATTACACAAAATTTCATTAAATTTTGTCGTATTGTTTCAGGAGAAGATTTTTAAAGTTGTACTCATGAAATACGACAGAAAATCTGTTTCACGGGCCATTACTCCTACATCATGCAACAAATCATTTTAAAAATATTGGCATAGGTCCATCTGATGGGGAATAATATGTAGCTCATCAAAATTTTGTACAATTCATCATTTTTTTTAATTATTTGCAGAAAAATATTTTGATCCCTAAGTTCTATTTTTAGTAATGGGGGCATGCTTTTCCCTGTGTCGAAACAGAATACCCTAAGAAACATTCAAATAAAGTTTCATCTGATTATGAATAGTAGTTTCAAATAACAAGAGGATCCCAGGAGCCTTAATTGTTCACCTGGTTGAATTTTGTCTTTCAAGGGCAGTAAATTTAAGAAGAATTTCTATCATAGTTTTCAAGATGATAGCTGAAAACTGTAAAAAAGAACCTGCCATTTTTCCCTTTTAAAAGGCAATAACTCTAACAAGGAATCATCAGACAAATTTTATCCTTGAAGACTTTTTTAGTCCTAATAATATGAATCATTTCAGATATTAGAAGAATTTGGCTAAACCTAACCGTTTGAGATATATCCAAAAAACTATTGTCTGACCCCTGTTCTATTTTTTTGTAACGGCAGTCATGTTTTTCAACAGATCAAAAATACCCACATCAGTTCTATACCCTAGGGAACATTCAACCAAGTTTGGTTCCAATTGGTCAAGTAGTGTCAGAGGAGAAGATTTTTGAAAGAAATAACATAAAAAATAGCAAAAAATGTTTATAAAGGGCAATAACTACAACATGGCTTATCAGATTAAAGTGAAAATTTGACCACAGATAGATCTAATAATGCTGAACACTTTAATCCAGTCAAAATTTAGCTAAACCTAACAATTTTGGAGACATATGCGAAAAAACTACTGTCTGACTGTTCTATTTTTAGTAATGGCGGCCATGTTTTTCAACAAATCAAAAATCCCCACATCAGTTCTATGCAGGATACCCCAAGGAACATTCATACCAAGTTTGGTTCAAATTGGTCAAGTAGTGTCAGAGGATAAAAGTTTTGAAAAATTGTTAATAACGACGGAGACCGACGCCAAGTGATGGCAATAGCTCACTTGGTCTTCGGCCAGGTGAGCTAAAAATGTCGAAAAAAGGGCAATAACTTACACATCAGTAGACATATTTTCATGAGAATAACCACTCAGATAGCTCTCATCATGCTGAATACTTTTATCCTGTCAGAATTTGGCTTAACATAACGGTTTCGAAGAAATATGCGAAAAACTGCTGTCTGACCCCTATCTTCTATTTTATTTATGGCAGCCATGTTTTTCACCAGAGTCTAAATCAAAGCAAAAACTTTTTGCAGGATACCCTACGGAACAATCGTTTTAAGTGTCATCCAAATCCATTCAGTTGTTTCAGATGATAAGACGTTTGAGAAATTGTTAACGATGACAATGACGGTGGACGCCAAGTGAAGGCAATAGATCACATGGCCTACTAATTTATTACTTACCTGACCAATAAGGAAGGACTGCATCACCTCTGTAATCACTGCTGGGTACCTATAGCAGTGAGGCTACTGCCTGTATATATACTGTATACAAGCCCTTCACAAAACTGTAAGATGCAAAAAAACAAAAAGCTTTAATATTTCAGTGTCCTTGAATAAAAAAATGTTGAAGGTGGGTAGTGGCCTTAATTGACATATTACAATTGAATTAAGATTAAATGTAAAATTACTGAGCACATACTGTATTTTCCGGACTATAAGTCGATATTTTTTTTTCAGCAAAGTGTCAGCCATGACTAATCGTCCACTTATAAGGATTTTTCAAGAAAAAATGTTCATTTACCATGCATTTCATTAGATTTGTTCAGTTCACTTTTGACTGCTTTAACAACGAAAGCTGTCACTCAAACTGTCAAACCGGCAATCGAACTTTAAGATTATTGATCAGTGCTGCTTTCCATTTTGAATGAATACCATGATAAATAATAAAAACTTTGAAACCGTTAAAATATATAAAATATAAACAAACACTAGATGATACGTTTTTTAACTGGAAAGACATTATCGAGTGTTCCGGAGTTATCCGTCCTTTGATATGCAAATTTATACCCATTTATGGTATGTCGTAACACATAAGTAACATCGCTAGAATATATGCTGTTAAAAACAAACCGCTCAACTTGGATCACAGCTAACACCTACAATATACATGTACATGTCTGACCCTTGATTTATCTGCCAAATTCGACTTTTTTCGTTGATTTTGGTCAAAATGAGGCAATTCGACTTGTACTCCACATTGACTTATAGTCCGGAAAATACGGTATATTATTAAAACAAGTACTGTACCTTCCATAAACTGGGAAATACTTCCAAATACATTTTCCAAAATGATACTTGTATGTACTGTTTAGTGTTGACCTTCACATTAACAGCCTTTAGTTCTAAACCTGTAAAAAAAAATACATACAATTGTCCTTACACAAACATCATTTTTCATAAAAACAAATAAATCTAGCCAACAATAACATTTTATCATATAATACATTCATTGCTAGAAAATTCTTATGGGCAGGTCTTGGAGGGGGGCCCATTTGCCCATTTATACCCAAATTTTGCAGTATTATAAATATAAAAAAAAATTCCACTTCCTTGATTTTAATCAACTTTTATCATTATAAACACCATAAAAAAAGGAAAATAGGAAAAGTAGAAACCTTCTACTAGGTTGAACTGTTCTTCAAACAATAACTTCTGTTTACTGTTTCTTGACCTTCAGTAAACATCCATTGGCTCTGGTGACCTGTAAAATATACACAATACCTAAATAAAGTACACACTTTTATATCAATTAAGCTTAGGATTATAAGTAAAACTGATTCTTACATTACAATTACAATTACAATTGTTAGCAATGTACTGGATTTAATTCTTTGTATCAATTTCTGTCAAAACTGCTGCCTATGGCTTTCTAAAAAGGGATCATAGTTTTTGTTTTAACTATTAGTTCTTGTCCAACTTCCTTATTTTAAATCTGACTAGAAAGGATGCATGAAAATAAAATACTCTCTGCTTGATACTTGTTGTGAACAGACTGGGAGACACCAATTTCCTTGTTAGGTTTGTATAAATTTAAGATTACTTACGTCTTGACCAATGTAAAGAATCTGTAATCGTGTTGCTCCTGCTTTGTGATATATTGACCAGTATCCTCTGGGGGCCATGTTGAGAGGTTATTTCACATTGAGCAGGGTACCTTGGTATGTAGTCAAGACTTACTACATACAAAAGGGCAGTATCACTGAAATCTGTGGACCATAATTTCAGTGAAGATAGCCAATCATTTGAGGCATTGTTTCCGCAGAAATCCTTCCTTGCTTTACTCTGACAACACGATTTTCCCCCTCAAGCACAACATGAAAGATATAGCCTGCAGCAAAGGTAAGTGAAGTGTAAGTGCATATTTTTGTATTAATTACTTTCACTGAATGATCACTCAGAAGTGATATAGAATGCTTATTGATTTTTAATTTGAATACATGTCTGTCAAGCTAAATTATACTTTAATCTTTAAAAAAAATTAAAAAGCAGAGGACGCTTACCCTACCAGTGCACCTGGTCCATGCTCCCAGTTTTTAGTGGAGTCTGAGTTGCTCATTTACTTTTGTTACTTTGTATGTATGATTTTAGTTACTTTATGTTCTTTGTTGTGTATGTCTGTTTTCCATGTCTGGTCTTTGTCCCTGGATTACATTCTTTCGATTACCACTATAGTATTGGTTCCCTTGATTACTCTTATATCTTATAATTATTTTATCATTGGCGGCATAACCGTAAGATTAAGAACAATATCACATACAATAAATACTCACATTAAACCATATTTTGGTGTGTATTGTGCACACTTTTTTTACCAGGAAACTAACTTCAGAACACGGGGTGTGTATAATACACCCATACATCGTTTCAACACATTTTTACAGATCTTAGATCAGTCCAAAATTAACGACCTCGAGGGAGTCAACATTGAATCAGAGACCACTTATGAGCTGCCAAAGCATATTTATGGATTTTTCATGAGTTTTTCGTTGACTTGTTACCTTTGTAAGCATAGATTGTCAATAAAATCTTCTTGAACAAAATCTGGTTTTGATTTATTTCCTCCCAAAAGAACATGGCAGATTATGTTTACAACCGCCATACTTTCATTTTTGTGTATCGATTAACTATATAATATGTATACAATTATGTCTTTACGATGTATACGACTATTCCCGACTTGTGGACCAACATTTTGTCAACATTTATCTCCCTTTGGAGCGGGTGTCTATTTGGAACATGCAAGGTTACATCCATCCGATATCAACGATACTTTAGAAAATCTAGAAAGTCAAAAGGGAATTTCTCATTCTACTGACCCTGCCATAAATTTTCTAAAGAAAAACAATATTCTTTAATGAAATAAATACACAAAACAGACGAAATGGTCCCTTCTATTTAAAAATAAAATAAAGCCAGTAATGTTCGTGGTTCTATACATACATCGGTAAAAAAGTTTTTTACATCAACTTTTAAAGGAAAACAACCCTGCGCATTATACACAAATGCGCACAATACACACCAAAATACCGTAAAACACATCTAAGACTAATGTTACCTGATCCAATGTTGTGACATGCTGTATATCTTCATCTGTGTCTTCATCTGTTTCTTCATCTGTGTCTTCATCTGTTTCTTCATCTGTGACTTCATCTGTTTCTTCTGGCTGTATCATAAAACTTTGGTGTTATGCTCAGGAAAACAAAATCATTTTTACAAAGTACAAGTTCGAGGTGTATAATTCTACCTACAAATCATGCAGGGAACCAAGCAAGTAGTCCTGCTGGAGCTTTCAGTCCCTTTATAAGACCAAATAAAGGTGGCTAATGAAAGAAACACTACAAAGTACCAGAAACTTGTAGATAGTTGCATGCAGCAGGATGGAGTCCATGGTGACTTGAAATAGAAGTTGTATAAAGAGGCTTTGCAGGGCAGTCATTGTGGACCTTGGTATTGGTAGGGACTGATTATAGAAATGTGCAGAGAGACATCCCAATGGACTTGGAGGAAGAAAGAAAATGTGTGGGAAAGTGCAGTGTACTGATGAACAGTTATAGTAAAAAGAAAGTGCAGTGTACAAGTGAACAGTTATAGTAAAGAGAAAATATGTGAGAAAGTGCAGTGTAATTGTGAACAGTTATGGTAAAATGAAAATGGAAAAAAACACTCAGTAACTTAAGAACATAATAGCAATTACACCGGGAGAATCAGAATCATGTAGGCCATTCAGTTCCAGGTTCAGACTGGTCACCTGAGCAGTCGCACCTCTGGATGTTGTGGAATATCACCGAACAGCCAAGGAAGAAGGACGCCATCTGGTGATGGAATAGGATTTTTTTTCCTGGATTTTGAATGCTTTAGTCACTTTAGCATGAGAAAATGAGGCCCATTTTCATGGTATATTTTTAAAGTAGTATTTGCATCTGACATAAGATATTTCAGTATCATCTGTTATTTACAGCACTGTGTAAAGACATTAAATAAAACTTAAATATACATTACATATGAGTAAAGCACATTATTTTTTTTACTATCATGTAAGCATGTTTTCCAGACAATCCAAATAGCAAATATACCTGCGATTAAAAAAAAAACAAACTCCCCACCCTTTAAGAATCATCAAAAATAGAAATCCTTTTAGGACACTCTTACACTTAATCGGGGACTATATATGTGACGAGACTACTCACTACACTGCTCCATCGGATCAAATAGATACAAATCGAATTAATATAGCCTAGCTGGCCGAGTGGTCTAGGGCGCTGGACTTTGTGCAGGCGGTGTTGCCATAGATGTCACAGCGGTATATATATAGCAAGATTTCAACTGTGCTTTTGGGATCCAGAGCGAGTTATATGACAATTTCACAGTTATATTCAGTATTGGTCTCTGAGGAGGTTATTGATATTGCCAAAATGTAACTACAAAATGGAGTAACACCTGAGTACTCGTCATTATTGTCATTCTGAAGTCTTTCGTCAATGACAGTAATGATGAGTGCTAGAAAAATCACCGAATCTTTTAAACCACGTTTTCAGCAGTTTAAGTAGTACATGTATTAAATTTAGCAGAAATATAAAAAAATTAAGACCAGTCACAAATTACCTGCATATCTATACATGGATATTTATATGTATTAAAAAGAATTATTTTTAAGTGTTGTTTAGTCAAACTTATCTTCAATACTTAAAGCTATATATCTAATAGACGACAAATCACAAATTTTTCCCCTTTAATTTCAACCCAAAATAAATAGAAGAAATTGAGGCACAACATGCAAGCAAATGTCAGACATCATTGACGAACAACGGGATTTGCATTTACAATATGTACATGGTAAATTTACGTTATTTTTCAATAGACAAAATTTTTATCATACGCAATTCTCAAATAGCTCTGGGTTATCCAGCAACATTGTCCATTTCGTATAACCTAACTAAAAATTTCTGACATCAGTCTAGATACTTCATGGAGCGAAATGAAAATAAATAGTATTACCCTGATATGGTTGAAAATAAATTTTCTGACCCTCCTCAGAATCAGATTGTCATCCCGAAGTTTGCACAGATCCATTCTGTCAGGTATGACAAGAAGCATCATTATTGTTTGTTGTGCGATAGAAAAATTATTTGTAATTAAGTTTCACTTACTGGCACAAATCCACCTGAGTGCAGTTCCCCCGTCTTCTCAATGTGGTTCAGCTATAAATTAAAAGAAGAAAATGGATACATATGTCATAAAAAGCCAGGAAATCTGATGCTACAATATACCAGATAAAAACATTATTTGTACATATACAATGTATGTACTTGGCTTAACATGTACTTAATTACAAATCTAATGTCTTATGTTATAAAATCACTTGCACCGAACACCCTGGCTAATCTTCATGAAAGGATAGAATTATCTTCCTTGTATCTTATTACTTTCAATATCTTCATACATGACCTCTTTTAAGCAAAATTAAGATTTAGGAGGGCCTAAACATGCTTTAAAAACCTGCTAATCCCATGTCTTTCTTAGGAAAACATTGTCACAGTTATTACTATCTTGATTCTATCATCCCCATCTGCATACATGTATTTATATTGCCTAGCAGTTTGATATTGATGTAATGATAAAAAAAATATTTCAGAGGTTTATTACCAAAATGAATAGATGGACAAATCTATATGGTAATTTCTTATACCCCTAACTTAGAAGGGTATTAAAAAATAATATATGTAGTTAATAAACTGTTACTGAACATATTCATACATAATAACTGACAAAACAAGCTTAGCAGCATTGTAACTAACCTTGACCTGCTGGTATCCACACCAGTGTTTCCACAGTGTCAGAACTACTGTGTAAGAATTGCATCAACCTATAATAAAAAATAGAACTTCATTACCTTTTAATTGAGAACAGCAGACATGTGATCCTTTAGAAAACAAAAATAAAATAAGTGTGCATGTATACATGTATATTAAACAGCTGATAGAGAATATGAATTGATTTATATTTATGTATCAATAAATATCAACAAACCTTTTTATGAAAGGGTCTACTCTTTCAGCAATTATGATGATTTGCTGTCTTTGGAACCATGGGATGCAATTCTGTAGCTGTCTTTCCCCAGGAATCAGACTGAATCTTCTCCCGCCAAAGACCTCACAAGAAATCTCCCCAGATTATCTTGCAAGTAGGCTCACCACCCCATTCAAGGTTAGTGGTTTTAGTAGTATTAGTTGAACGAGAATGGACGAGTGTTTTGAAATGAAGAATTCAGTCAGAGGGTCCTGTAACCTATGGGAACTTGGCTTCTGAAGCTTGCTGTTCTGAGTACAGCTGCCATTTTCTGAAATAAATAAATCATCTTGTAATTTTGGAAAACCATTCAATAACATGACTGTTGGGTTTCAAAGCCCGAGCAGCAATATTTCAGCCATATTCAGGAGATAATTCAACAACATGTATTAATTGCAAATGAAATGATGCAAATTCAAATGTTACCTTAAATATATATACATTTTTGAAAAATAAAAATTGAGCACATTTTAAAATAGACTTAGCATTTTGTCATTTGTATTGAAGCCTCATTTACTCACAAGTTCAGTTTAACTTCGGTACAATCAGGGGTTGAAGTACAACTTCAGTATAATTAGGAGTTGAAGTACAACTTTTACACAATCTATCATACACTACATTGTATAATAGTACCTTCATCATTAAGATCATTGCATTAGGCGAGTTATTCTTTTAATTTTCAAAAATTCTCTGGTACATTTTATATTTTAAGGTCAAAAATTCTAATAAGGAGACAAACAACCTCAACTCAATGAATATCTTACTTAGTATAATCATATGGATATTTTTTTCAATTAAAAGCTTTTTTCTAAAACTACAAGATTTTAAATTATACACATTAGAAGCAGCTTAAAAGTGCTAATTGCTACATTTAGCCTTTTCACAGCCAATAACTCAAATTTGGAGTTGCCACACAAGTTGGACTCAATAATGAATACAAATGTATTTCAAGGGCTTAAGCTGAAAATGCATTTGTCACATTTTATTTTCCAGAATCTTATATGTTTATTGATAAAAGTTGCTTCATCAGCATACTAATGACACAGTTTAAGTACATACCCTGATACATTTGGTGACAATCCACTGAGTAGTTAGAAATGAAAATAATTTAAAGTAAGGTTAACTACAACAGATGATGACAATACATGTACATTTAGCTCAGGTGGACTGTAAGCTGAAAAATGCAACAGTGAATACTTTACCTGACGTATAAGCTTCTTTGACCATAAGATAATGGCTGACCTACAGGAGGGTAGGCTGACCCTTTCTATTGTACATGATGTGGACTGCAGGGGCTTCTACCTCACACCACTCAGAATGTACCTTTAAAACAAAAAAAACTTTTTCAATTTACAACATGTAAAAATCAGTATGATGAATGCACTGCTGTGTGAAGTGAGCTCCAGAGACTGAAAACATACATTTGTGGACATGTACATCTGACAACACAATTTGTGGAACCAACAAAAATAGAATAAAATACACACATGTAGCCATCCACACATACATGTACCGGTACATGTAGTAGTATTTGTTCATGTTTACTCCTAATGTACATGTATGTTTTTGTAATGTACTATGCCATGACAATTTAATGAAAATGTGTGTCAGCAAATAAAATATTCAATATTAAATACAATAATTTCATGCTTATTTTCTATGACATACCACAAATCTATGGCAATTCACAATTATGTGTGTATGTGGTGGGAGCTATGCTAGAAAAGTCTTGATAATAAACAATTTGTATCATATTTTAAATTGGAAAGAAAACTGGAGTGCCCCCTTTTGAGCATTTTCAGATTATAGATCATACAAGGATTTTTATAGTCTACTGTAAAAATCCTTCGGTACATACATGTACATGTATAAATGTATACATTTACATAAAGTAGGGTCTACTAAAATTTCTTCAAGTACATATGTAGTTAAGGAATTTATATTAATACACACTCCCTGATGAAGTCAAGATTAGAAATTTCATATCACCAAATACCCAGTAAAAATTTGCTTTACTAAGCTATTGAGCCATGAAATAAATATGATCTTACTTTATGCTAGTGACAAAAAAAAATAAATTAACCACTTGGAAGGAGTGATTTAAATTTCTGCGAGAGATAGCTCACCAATTAAAATTTTCAAAGTTATCTACATACATGTATTTCATGGGAGAAACCGGCTCTCCTTAAGCAAATTTCTTTTTGTTTTTAATGATTAAAAAATAAATTTTACAGTTTCCAAACTTTCAACTTTACATTATACATTAACCTGTATTTTGAGTGCCATAGCCAGGCCAAAGCAATGTGGAAGCCTTTCATAGCACAGAAAAGGGGGAATGACTTCTCGAAATTGAAATTTTAACTTACTAAATAACCAATACTCACAGTGACATCGCCTTAAAACAAATCATTCATAAATATAAACAAACAAGTGACAGAAATTCTAACTTACTAAATAGCCAATACTCAAAGTGACATCGCCTTAAAACAAATCATTTATAAATATAAACAAACAAGTGACAGATAAAATCACTTACCTTTGAAGCCAAGTGACAGCGCTCTAAGTTTCTTTTTTATACAACATGTTTCCTACTTCTTAGGACACTACTGCATTGTACGATAGCAGAAGGTCAACTGACATAATAGCGGGAAATCTGTAGATAGAAATTACAGGAGCCAATAGAATTGCAACAGTGCTAGTGCGGTCCAATAAGAATTAAGATTATTTGAAATAAGGCCCGACAGAAACCGAAAATGACCGAATTAAGACGATAGGTTCAGTTGTTTTCCTACGGAAACTGATACGAATTCGTGGCCTGGAGATAAATTAAATATTGCCCGAAATCAGGTCATAAAAAATCCATCTCAACATAACCCCCAACATGCACGAATGACCTGCAGATAGTAGCCTGACGGACGTATTGCTTTTCCGAAAATTTTGGGACAGTCAATTTTTTTTTGCTTTTCCGAATATTTTTGTTTTTTTTTACTTTTCCGATTTTTGTTTTTTGTTTTTTGTTTTTGTTTTTTGTGAAAATTATTTGCAGGTGAGATACAAGTATTGGCAATACGAATTTTTATAGAAATTCCATTTATCTTTTCATCAAGATGTTACGAAACGGTTGAATATTACATATACTATAACACATATTACCAATGGCAGCATTTATTAGTACATACAAAGTAAACAACTATATCATTAACCACAAAAATTAGATGGGATATTTTGACATTCTAATCTATTTACTGATTAATTACGTTTCCTCACCGTCACCGTAACATTATTAGTTTTTGTAACATGAATCTTCTTTTTTCCTTTGATCTTTTTATGGAATAACATAGAGACGACAAGCATGTACCAAAATGTATGCTCTAAATTGAAACAACCAAATAATATTGCATGAAAGGTCACATGGGCCTATATAATGCAATGAGGAAACAGCCATGAAATAACCAAAACACTAAAACCAATATTGCATGGGTAAGCTCCGCCTCTTTGGGAAAAGATTACGCCTACAAAAAAGCACACATACAAATGTCAATTTTATTAGGTTTCATATAATAAAATACAAATCTTTAAACACTCATGTCATAAAATGGTTCAATATTTTGATGAATTTGCGACAATCTAATATTCTCCTCTATTGTTGCCGACGCATCTGCTAATGATACATCTTCCTCAACATCTTGAAGAACCTGCAAAATAGTAAACAATCGTTTTAAAAAAATGAAATATCTATATTTCCAAAAATTAAGGGCCAATATAGGGCATATAAATGACATCACATCGGAGAAAAATTTTACCGATTTCCGATCAAAAGCACAGGTATTTTGGGCATGGACCCCCCCCCCCCTTTTTGGGTCCCAAGGTAAAACAATAAAATCTTTTCACTTGCGGATCGTGTGGATAGTAGAAAAGGTATTGTAATCGACTGGTTATGGAGTTTTGAGACTTGTTATATGTCTACATATTGTAGAAAATTGTAAATATGGAAAAATAAATAGATTTTTTTACATTTGGGCCAAAAAAGGGGGTCCATGCCCCGAATAGTTGTGTTTAAAAGCCTTCAAAAAGACAATTAGCGTAAATCAGTCTAATTCAATTAAAAAATACACACCTGAGAGAGAACCAAATCATCGCTTTCTATATTTTCAATGTCAAGCCAATCTGGTAGAGAGAATGCGTCTGCCATACTGCCTACTTTGCGGGTTATTAGATTTTCCCGCCAAACGTTATTTTTTTCTGCACGGACTGTCATGGGCGTGTCATTCATGTTACAAATCATTTATAGCAACGCCTTCCTCGTTAGCCAAATAAACTTATCACGCTGCGCGTTCGAAAGTATATTTGTCTAACTCGGAATACTATGCTATAAATATAACATATATCTGGTCATTTTTATTTGAACAGTCTACGAGTGGAAATACGTACTCCAAAAATCATGTTTAAATTTGAAAAAAAGACACGTTAATTTAATAAAATAACTTTGAATCATAACAAGCTATATACCATACATCATTGTTTTTGTTTATTTAAATGCAAATAAATAGCTATTTAACTCCTTCACATCACCAGACTTTGCGAACTGATCGCGCGACGATGTCTAGATGCCGATCTATGAATAAATATCCAGAATAGTAGTTGATATATTATTTTCAATGGTCACATAGAAAAATAAACACTATATAGATACTAAGAAACATTTATTTACTGAAATAATTCAAAATTACGTGCTCTCTACCACTCTTTGTGTAGTAGGACCGTTTTGAAATGTTAAGTCAATGGACTTGTGTGCCTAAGTCTAAACTACACTCTAAAAATGACCAAAATTCCGAGTCAAAAAGGGGGTGATACCCTCATAAAATAACCGTGTTAAAATGATATGTGTTACTTTTGGTCCGAAAAGTCAAGCGATTTCAGGAAGTAAACTTAGTGAGTATTGTACGCATGAGTACATGCCTTTCAATTTTTTTAACGGGAGGTTTTAAAACTACTTTATTTAAATGAAAAACCCCGTGCAGGTCCGGGTGTTAAAAGAATAGGCCTGCAGCAGCTCTAAGCTTGTCGTAAAAGGCGACTAAATAGTGTTCAGAGCCCTAGCCGGGGGCTAGGGCGCTTTGCCCACAGAGCAACTGGGATGTGTGCCCCAGGCCGTGGAATGGGGTACCCCTGGCGTGTTACATGCTGGGGTTGTCAGGCTATAACACGGAAAACCTGACCGCAAACCATAGTGGTGCACCGTGTTGGGAAAGATGCCACGTTCCTCGCACGTTAAAGAACCCTACTGTGGTGTTCTTCCGGAGTAGGAACCATAGGGCTCCGCCACAGGAGGCTAAATTGCCCGACCCTACCCACCTCTCCATCTTTCCAGTGGTAATCAAAATTTGTCGACCCCATTGTCCTTGTGTCCCATCCCTTTTTCATTTCATCATCATTTCATGTTCATTTTAACATCAATTTCATGTTCATCGTCTGAATATAGCTGAAATATTGCTGCTCGGACGTTAAACCCCAACAAACAAACAAACATTTAAATGAAAAACTGATAAATTTGTCAGATATTTGTTCAACTGGTAACAGTCATGGATGAAATGGGAAAGCTGACAGTCGGTATCAATGTCGACATTCAAAGAACGGACGGTAATCTGCACTTATCCATATGACCTAAAGCGGTTGCTAATAACTCTCCAGCATGACTGGGTTTTTCGTCATTTACCATTTAAGCTATCATGTTGATTTATGTGCACTGTACAGTAGACTTGTTATAGAAACAAATGTGACGAACGTGTCTATTTGTTTCGTTGATTTAAATTAAACAGGTTGGTGTAACTTTCAATTTATGATGCATCAGCCTGATAGGCCTTCAGGGATTTGATGTTACAGCTAATACTAGATACTGGGACTGGTCACTCCTAACAAAGTCTATATAATGTACAAAAGTAAATATGGCTCCCGGTCTAAATACTGGGTCAACTTAAAACATGAGATTTATATTTGACTTAAGCATACTGGGGAGATAGAAATTATTCAGGATTTTAGTTACAGAAGTAAATTATATTAGGAAGGCAATGACCTTGGCTTAAGTGCAAGCGAAGTCTGAAGCAAAAGTATCTGGTTCCCTTTTCAACAAATTTGGAATGTGTGCCTTTTATCATTTTTCCACCTTTTGTTAGGAATTTTTCATCAGTAATAAGTGGGAGACGGCAAAGGGAATTCCAAATATTTGTAAAATAATTGGAAGAACCAGGAATGTCAATAGAAGCCATCAACCAGCAAAAATGGAAGGTTACTTGTTCATTTTTGACTGCTACTCTATTTTTAAAAATGGGTGAACTCTTACAAAAGTTTCATTAGTTTACTTCCTACTTATTATATTTTTCATGCTACTTAAAATACTACTGATATCCCACAGAACTGTCCCAGGTTCAGTGTAAATTGCAGGGTTTTATCAAGATCCAACTTGAAGTAGCTTTTCTAGATGTCTTTTAAACTACTATCTAGCCTACATTTTTACTATTTCTGACGCCTTAATCATACAGTATGTATCCCGATAAAGTGTTTTGCTTAGACAAAAGTTTCTCAGGTGTCAGTATAATGAATTTTAGACAAATTTCTATACATTTATGAGCTGGCTTATAGAATTTACAAACTGATTATGACAAAGTTATGATGGAAATACTGAGGTAGGGTGTGTTCACAAAACACTAAAATATAATAAAAATTTCAAAATTTTCCTGTAAAAATCAATAATTGCTTATTAGTTTTCAGTAATTGCCTCTGAGAAAATTAATGAAATTAGTCGCCTTCTAACTTAATAATCCTCTTACTGACAAGCAGACATATGTGTCCATCACCAGCTCGTTGCCAAGCAGATATATATATCCTTTTTAAATGAAAAGGAACTTGTATCTTTAAATCTCTTTCTTTCCTTGCTATCAATGCATTAAGGTGTAGTGAAATGCACGTATGACTATTTAAATGTATAATAGAGTAATCAAGGGAACCAAGGTTATAGCGGTAATCAAAAGAATGTAATCCAGGGACAAAGAACAGACATGGAAAACAGACATGCACAACAAAGTACATAAAGTAACTAAAATCATACATACAAAGTAACGAAAGCAAATGAGCAACTCGGACTCCAATATAAACTGGAATCATGGACCAGATGCACCTGTAGGGTAAGCGTCCTCTGCTTTTCTAGAAACACCCGCCTAGTTGCTCATAAAAAGTCAAGTACATAAACATGATTACATAATTTCATTAATTACGTCATGAACGCTGACTTCCAAAGGTCTACAGAGTACTGACACTTTCAGAATTTAAACTTGACAATGTCTGACTTTGATGACTGATGGTTTTTGACTTAGGACAACAGAAAAGGTGGTGAGGTTGATGTTGATGAACCAGGCAATAAGACCTGAGTCACTCACCTTTGGAAATCAGACAAACTTATATGATGATTAATCCATTCAAAGTGCAGATGTCAGTCCACATCTGAAAAAATCCTTGTGCAGAGATAAAGCCTTCTTCATATGGGTATTATGAAAAAACCGACGTTGAATCAAATCATAGTTTCATACATGTGTACTGGCAGAAAGGATATAAATTTCAATTATCCAACATGCCAGCATGTGGCTTGGTATTGAGAGAAAATCAACACATTCCAGAATATGTGTAATAAAAATTTGCCCTTATATACTCAAGTATAAGTTGATCCCTCCAAAAATTGGACCCCCTTTCAGTCTCAAATTTCTGGAACTTAGTCTTATCCCGCTTATAAGTCGGGCTGATATTTGGCAGCTGCATTGCTAATATTCCTGAGTTACAATGGGTATACCTGTTTGTTTTAATAACTTCAATAAATGTTGAAATAAATTAAAAGGTCAATTGTTACAGAACAATTGAAAGGTCTTTCCCACCAATTCTCTCCTGACAACTATCATGGTTTTTTTTATATTTCAAACTATCATGTTTATGAGAAATGACCTTTGTTTCACGGCTAAAGCCTTATTGTGTTCTAGCCTGTCGAGACGGCTCGATCGACAATATTTATTTCTTGTATATGTTTTAAAATGCGAGGTTTTTGACAATTATTAAATTTGCAAAACAGCTCTGATTCTTATAAGAACGATGAATTCTGCAGTAACTGTGTTGTAATAAACTATTTTTTTCTGTCAGTTCCATCAATACAATCAGTTGAGAACAAAATGAACTTGTGATTTTCATTAAAATAGATAAATTCAAAGGGAGATAATTATAAGGTATTGCAAAGCAAAAGGTCTCAATCGTCACTTCCAGGTCAAATGGCCACCCCTCTATGAAGTACTAAAACACACTTACCCTAGAATTATGCATTGTAAAGGTATTATTTGAGTGTGTATTGAACAAATGTTGTCAAAATTAAACTCAGATTGTAAACTCTTATTTCGTACTTTTAAGTTTCTACAAAAGTACGAGTGTTTTGTATAAGTGTGAATAATGTGCCTCCATTGTGTAAGTTGGTACAACAATGTCGGAAGAAAGTGATTTTACAAAATTACTGTACAATAACTGTTTAAATATTTTGATAACCAAGAAGTCGGTCTCTGTTCCTGCTATTTTAAGGCAACTTAAAGAGTAAATGTAAATTGATTCAGTACATGAGTACTTTGATTTTCCTATTTAAATGACAATTGAAAATTATTAATACATGTTTATTTATCGTGATATTCTCGCTATGCTGTTGTTTAAATGTTAGGCCATACATGGGATTGTTTTGCATTTAATGACCGTAAATAGTGGTTTTTACTGATAAAAAGCTGGACACTCCCGATTTAGGTGCCCATGATAGGTCTAAGGTCACTTTTTAAAAAAAAATGTATTGGAAGTATACTTTTAAAGACAGTTTTCAAAAACGAACATTATGCATGTATTAACATTATTTACTTATTGTCTTTATCCATATGCATTTTTTTAGATTAGTTTTTAAAAAAAATGCATTAATTACGGTAAGTACTGTTGTTTTCAAAGTGTGCACCAATTTTCAACAACGAAAACCGGCAAAGACACCACTAATGGAATTCGTTGTATTCGAATATAGTTCTAAATGTCGGTGGAGAGTTTTCCTATATAGATACATATTTAGACAGTAAATACCGCGTTACCAGTAGTTATAACTCATACTATAAAGACTTAAACAAAAAAACTACAGCAAAAAAGTGCCTAATAGAGATTCAGAAATGACCCTACAAATGAGGTAAAATATCTTGTCAAAGTTTGACTAAGAACCAAGAAATACAAAAACATACTGCAAATCATCTAAGATCAACAGTGAAGGTCCCAAGTCTATACGACTTATGGTTTAAAAGTTTAGTGACCAACCGAACAATTTCATTTTAGGTCGCGAAATCGCGTAACAAGGGAAACCTCAAATCTTTTCGAAACTTCTTCAAATAGTACTGCCCCGGGTTTCTAAAAATATGGAGCTTTCGGTTTGTGTGTATCTAAAACGGTTTAAGAAATTTCAGCAAAATTAGTTTTTCCGCTACGGGGCAGATAACTCTGGACCGACAAATCATCACGTCTCACAGGGTGAATTCCAAAGATTGTCAAAATCGTGTCGTGATACGTTCAGCCAAAACTTATCCTGGAGTCAATACAACAACAAAAATGCAATTTTTGAAAATGTCACGAATCGGTGTATTTTCACCGATTTCTGAAAATCGTCAAATTTGACCGGAAGTATGCATTGTGGCATATCATTGGAGGTCTCAGTATCGTATTAATTTTCCCATAGACTTCTATAGTGAAGTGCATATTTTTAGGATTTTTTAAAAAATATGTAAATTGATTCAATAAAACTTTCTAAGGACATGTGAAAAAATAATTTCCCGCAAAGAAAATAGGGTGAGTCCACGAAGATCGGACAGAAAAGTAGTCTTGAACTATAAATAGCCATTTTCCTTACTTTCACTTTCGTTTTGCACTCACCAAACCAACCTTTTCAGTGGAACATTTTTATGATATTGTGTTAGATTTTCTCTTAAAAAAGTTCTTCATCTTCCAGTGTGATGTTTGCTCTATTTTATAAGTCATTGTTCATATCTTTTGACAAAACATTAGTTTGTAGAGAGGCAAAAAGAAAATGCACTATATTTTTATAGCATCCATGTTTTGACGTACACCCGCTCAGGGATATGCAATACGATACTGGTACCTGGATGTGGAACCATGCTTCTAAATTGATTGGAAGTAGTTTGAGTTGTCTATCTTGAACCATATTGGCAAAAAACCATTTTTGACCCAGTTTTTGACCATTAAAACAAATGACCTTGACTTTTGAAATGGGAAAGACCTTAATAATTACAAGCCAGAGTTGTTTTTACAGTAGTAAGTAATTAAATTCTTGACAAGCCATGTAAATTGTTTTACTGCAGCCATTTTTTCATTCATTCTAATTTTGGTACAACTAATAACCCAAATTAAAATCATTTATATAGGGAACAACAATGAATAAAACAGGAAGTTCATAATATTCTAACAACTCATTATTGAAGATATTTCAGTAAGTTAAGAGGTTTTATCTGAAGGAAAAAGAAATTAAAAACATAATTGTCATAACCAACTCAAATATTGATTACTTTTGTCAAATTATGGTACATTATTTGGTTATGTTTCCATTACACCTTTTTTTGCTAAATAAGCGGACACGTGTAAAATGGATGAGTGGGAAATACAAATAAAATCATAGAAGGCCTGTATTTAGCAAAATAAAGACGGTAAACAGTAAATATAATTTTAATGCATTACATTTTAGCTGTAAAACGTAGAAGATGAACATTTTAGTTCATAAGATAGGTCTTGTCTATAAGTCAGAACCCTTCTCAGCAGCTAAAAATGTATCCCCAAAATCTTACTTAAAGTCATATATGGTAGAAGCTGTTCCATCTAGTTAGGAAGGACACTGCAGGTTATTAATGGTGAATTCAGAAGAAATTGTCATTTAACAAGGGACATAACAATACATGTAGATAAAAGCATTGTGAGATTTAGAGAAATAAACTGTCTTTTGTCAATGAAGAAAGTATTTCATAATTTTGATTTATAAATAAAGGGATAAACTTCATAAAATTTATCAAGACGACCTAATTAATATGCATAAATGAAAACCGGAAGTAACACCCACTTACCATATATGGAAGTGCTATGTCATTGGTTCTCAATCTCCATTTGGGTGCATTGAAAATGTATACATGGGTGGCTTCTTTTATCTTTACATGGTTCGGTGCCTGGTGACACAGGTGTCGACGCAGGTGTATGGCTTCGATAATTGAAATATAATTGCATTTCTTTTGTCTTACGATTTTGGAAATGAAACAATTTACATGAATATTGGACACAATACACATTTTATAATGGGCAACCCTAGGAGTGTTGAAGGGAGTTTTTCTGGTACGAACAGTACTTTTTACTTCTATTGCCATCACTTGGCGTCCTTTGTCATCGTTATTAACAATAATACTAAAGTCTTCTCCTCTGAAACTTCTTGACCAATTAGAACCAAACTTGGTATGAATGTTGCTAGGGGTATCCTGCATAGAACTGATAAGGGGATTTTCAATCCGTTAAAAAATGGTCGCTGTTACTAAAAAGAGAACATAGGGGTCAGACAGTAGTTTTTTTGCACATACATTTGTATCTCCAAAACCGTTAGATTAAGCTAAATTATGTCATGGGTTTAACGTGGTCATCATGATGAGATCTATCTGTGGTCAAATTTTGGTTTTAATCTGTTTAGCCATGTTGGAGTCATTGCCCTTTTTCAACTATTTTTGCTATTTTTTCATGTTATTTCTTTCAAAAGTCTCCTCCTCTGACATTATTTCATCAATTGGAAACAAACTTGTTATGGATGTTTGTTTGTGTATCCTGCATAGAACTGATGTAGGGATTTTTGATCCGTCTAAAAACATGGCCACTGTTACTAAAAACGGAACATAGGAGTCAGACAGTAGTGTTTCGCATATATCTCCAAAACCACTAGGTTTAGCCAAATTCTTTTAATAGCTGAAATGACCCTTTTAATCAGGACTATAAAAGTTGTCAGGCGACTCCTTGTAAGAGTTATTGCCCTTGAAAGGAGAATTTTTTTTTTACAGTTTTCAGTCAAGATCTTGAAAACTATGGTAGATTAAAAGAAACTTTCCATTGTTGAAATGATCCTAATGGTACGTCCTACCAAAGACTTATGAGTCATAATTGTTGGACAACTTCTTGTTAAATTTATTGCCATTGAAAGGCAAAATTCAACCAGGTGAGCGATTCAGGCTTCTGAGAGCCTCTTGTTTTATAGGTCAGGTAAAATATTTAATTTTAGCAAAAAAAGATTTAGAACAAGGGGAATCTTCAGTACGAAACTTTTATGGGTTCTCAAATATATTATCAAAAACCAATAAAAAAATAAACATGTTCGTATTATTCTATAGCTGTGCTAGCTTGCAAGGTACTGGTACACTTGACAGAAGTAATGTTACGTAAAAAGGGATCGAGATCAGAACAGTTTAAATCTTAGAATGTGAATTTAATTTATTTTATTTAGAAAGTCCAATCGAACATGACAGAACGTAATGAAATATTTCTATGTAATCTTTGAAAAGAAGTGGTGTCGTCTGTGGATCTAGTCTTCACACATGTAATAGTTAAATATTTCTGTCATTGTTTATCATTTTCTTCTCGAATTGTTTAAATTGATACAGCTGTATCAATATATTCGCTGGCAAACCAAAACTTTCAATATTTTCACTCCCCATTGTAGAAATCATGTAAAAAGTGTAGAAGCCCCATGCATTTCAACCACTCTATCAATGAATTGAGAACCAATGACGTAGAACGGTCACGTGACCACAAGACTAATTAAAATTTGTATGGCTTGGGTCATTGTCCATTTTTGAATCAATTTATCTTCATTTGAACCGTGCAAGGGACGTTTTTATGATATATATTTGGTGTAATAAATCAAATAAACCAAAAATTGAAAAAAAATATTTTTTTGTGTCATGTCTTCTTTAAGTGCAGCAATGGATAAAAGATTAACAGCATTTCATGAGATACAGTAATTCATCTTAGAACTGCAGATAATTCACTAATTGCAAAAAATGTGGATATTCATGAGGCATTCTACTTAGTATGACATGGTGGTAACTAATTAAAAAAAGTTATATGTTGTTCATAGTAACACAGAACTGGTAAAATATTTGTCAATAAGCGGTCTGTCTAAATACTACAAAGACCAGTTTTAGTGCACAAAGGCCATAAAAGTAACACTAATAATAACTTTTTTAGCTCACCTGTCTATAGGCCGAGTGAGCTTATACCATCACTTGGCATCCGTCGTCGTGGACAACTTTTAAAAAATCTTCTCCTCTGAAGCTACTGGACTGATGGGTTTTAAACTTGGCATGATTGTTCCTTAGGGTGTTCTGCACAAAATGTCCGTTGGGATTTTTGATCCATGAAAAAGCATGGCCTCTGTTACTAAAATAGACATACGGGTCAGATTGCAATTTTTTGCAAATAACTCAAAAACCGTTGCCTTTAGCAAATTTCTGGCTGGGGTAATATGTTCAGCATTATGAGATGAATATATGCCAAAATTTTCAAAACAATTTGTCAACTGATGTAGGAGTTACGGCCCCTGAAACAGTTTTTTTTTTTGCATTTTTCGCATGTGCAACTTTGAAAATCTTCTCAAAATGACTGTTGGGATTGTTGATTCATGAAAAACATGACCTCCGTTTCTGAAAATAGAACATTGGGGTCCGATGGCAGTTTTTTGCAAATAACTCAAAAACTGTTGCTTTAGCAAATTGATGGCATGGGTAATATTGTTTAGCACCATGAGACAGACCTATGTCAAAATTTGCAAAACGATTGGTCAACTGATGTAGTAGTTACGGCCCCAGAAACGATTTTTTTTTTTTTTTGATTTTCGCATGTGCAACTTTGAAAATCTGCTTTTCAAAATCCATTGCACAGAATTCAATGAAAGTTTACATATATGTTCCTTAGGGTATCCCACACAAATTGAATTTTGGGATTGTTGATTCATGAAAAAATATGGCCACCATTACTAAAAATAGAACATAGGGGTCAGATGGCAGTTTTTTGCAAATAACTCAAAAACCGTTGCCTTAGCAAATTTCTGGCATGGGTTAAATTGTGAAGCGTCATGAGAAGGACCTATGCCGAAATTTTCTAAACCATTCATTGACTAATGTAGGAGTTGCGAACCCTGAAACAGTTTTTTGTTGTTTTTTTTTCACATGTACAACTTTGAAAATCTTCTTCTCAAAAACCATTTCAGATTATTGAATGTAAATAAACATAATAGTTCTTTAGTGTATTGTGCTCAAAATGACTGTTGTGATTTTTAATCCGTGAATAGATTGTTTGTTTGTTTGGGTTTAACGTCCGAGCAGCAATATTTCAGCTATATTCAGACAATGAACATGAAATGGATGATAAAATGAACATGAAATGATAAAAAAAAGGATGGGTCACAAGGACAACAGGGTCGACAAATTTTGATTGCCACTAGAAAAAGGGGGGATGGGTAAGGTCGGGCAATTTAGCCTCCTGTGCTTGTGGCGGAGCGCAAAGGTTCCTACTCCTATCGAATACCACAGCAGGGTTCTTTAACGTGCGAGGAACGTGGCATCTTTCCCAACATGGTGCACCACTATGGTTTGCGGTCAGGTTTTCCGTATTATAGCCTGACAACCCCAGCATGTAACATGCCAGGGATACCCCATTCCACCACCTGGGGCACACATCCCAGTTGCTCTGTGGGCAGAGCGCCTAACCCCCGGCTAGGTTTCTGAGCACTATTTAGTCGCCTTTTACGACAAGCTTAGCGCTGCTGCAGGCCTATTCTTTTAAACACCCGGACCTGCATGGGAATCCGTGAATAGATATGGCTGCCTATACTAAAGATGGAACTTAGGGGTCATAAGACAGGTTTTTGAAAAACAATTCAAAAATTGTTGCCTTTACCAAAATTCTGGTTCAGGTCATGAAAATGCTATGAAAAGCATTTCTTGCATTTGACAATTTAGTTGATTTTAACTTAGCCTGTCTCATTCCTCAAGTTTTTCAAATAAGCAAATGGTTAACCAGGCGAGCGATTCAAACTCTCTTGAGCCTCTAGTTCTGAAGTATTACCATTGGAATGGTAATTAAAAAATACATAAAATACACTAAATTTAGTGTATAAACAGGCATTTAGTCGTTAGAATTGTAGTCTTTCGTGCTAATATTTCCGGCATGTGCCGACAATCCTTTGTGTAACAGACCTTGACTGAACTTGACTGAATAACATTGTCAGTGTTAACAGTTTAGAATTATTTTAAGGGTGGAATTTATGAGTGATTAGAGTGTTTAAAATATAATTTTAATTGAATAAGTGGGGAGGGGGGCTTAAATGAAAGTAGTTATATTAGATATATTAATTAAACAATGTTTATTTAATTGAGCTTAAATAAGGTTTTTTTTGTTCTTGTTGTTGTTTTTTTTTTGTTTTTTTGTTTTAATTGTTGCAATTTTAGTATTAAGTCATACAGTTTTGAATAGTTAAACAATAATTATTACATTAATAACATTTATGGCAATGATTGTTAAGGCAACTTGAAAATCTTTTCTGTGTTGTATTTGCACGAGGTTTTTTTTTACAGTGATTGGGTTGTTTTATGTCTGTGGTAAGTTGGCACTACACGTTTTCCTACATTTTGACTGAACAGCATTTGAAGAATTCTTGTTATCTAGCAAAAGTCTCTGATACAGAATTTCTTTCTCCTCTGTCCATCTAAACACTGCAAAGACCGGTCTTAAAGCTTAAGTCCATAAAAGGTGCACTAAGACCAATGAGGTGACATATTTCTGAAGTAAAAGTACTACCATTGAAATAGTAATTTATAATTAAATAAAATACACTCAATTTAGTGCCCCGTGCAGGTCCGGGTGTTAAAAAATAGGCCTGCAGCAGCGCTAAGCTTGTCGTAAAAGGCGACTAAATAGTGCTCAGAATAGTGCCCACAGAGCAACTGGGATGTGTGCCCCAGGTCGTGGAATGGGGTACCCCTGGCGTGTTACATGCTGGGGTTGTCAGGCTATAATACGGAAAACCTGACCGCAAACCATAGTTGTGCACCGTGTTGGGAAAGATGCCACGTTCCTCGCACGTTAAAGAACCCTACTGTGGTATTCTCCCGGAGTAGGAACATTGGGCTCCGCCACAGGAGGCTAAATTGCCCGACCCTACCCACCTCTCCCTATTTCCAGTAGCAATCAAAATCTGTCGACCCCATTGTCCTTGTGTCCCATCCCTTTTTCATTTCATCATTATTTCATGCTCATTTTATCATCAATTTCATGCCCATCGTCTGAATATAGCTGAAATATTGCTGCTCTGACGTTAAACCCCAACAAACAAACAAACAAACAAACTAAATTTAGTGTAAAAACAGTCATTGAATCGTTAGATCTGTAGTCTTTTGTGCTAAAATTTCTGGCATGTGCCGACAATCCTATGTGTAACAGACCATGACTGAATAGATACCGACTGAATAAATATTGTTGTGTTTAACAAACAGTTCAGAATTATATTTCAATAGTGGAATTATGTGTGATTAGACTGTTGGAAATATATAATGTTAATTGAATAAGTGGAAGGGACTTAAATGAAAGTAATTATATTAGATAGATTAATCAATGTTTCTTTAATTTAGCTGAAATAATTTTTTAGGGTGGATTTTTATTGTTGCAATTTTTGTTCTTGTTTTTATGAAAAATCATAATGCTGATTTTGAAACAGCTTTTAAAGAAATGAATAAATAAACTGTATTAAAAATAAGTCATACAGTTTTAAATAGTTGAAAATCTTTTCTGTGTTCTATTTGCACGAGGTCTTTAACATTGATTGGGTTTTTTTTATGTCTTTGGTATGTTGGCACTGCATGTTTTCCACATATTGAACGAACAGCATTAGAAGAATTATTTTTATCTAATACAAATCTCTGATACAGAATTTCTTTCTCCTCGGAAGATTTTGAAAACAAGCTCTGATATGTAACAGCATATGTCTTAAAAGAACCAAATCATAGTTTCCTGTTCCAACCAGGGACTCTTACAATGTCATGTAGTGCAGATCATACAAGTGATGGAATCGATCATTGGACGAACTGGGAACAGATGAAATTAAACATCTTACAGTACGAACAATTTACGAATCCAGAACTAAGATTCATGCGTACCATTTAATGGAAAATATAATAAGGAAAATATCGGAAAAAAATCTTGTCCGTTTTATATGTTCCTGATAACATTAATTATGGATATTAGAATGAAACAGAATTAATTATAAAATTTGAAATTGCATAAAGCTACTAAAAAAAATTAAATTATTTGAAATAAATCTTATTCACCAAAAATTAACATATTATAAAAAAAAAAATGACTTAAAGATTTTTTCTCCCTACTCTCAAATTTTAAGGACACATAAAACTTATACTTCACTTACATTTTGGAACGTCTATATGTATTTTCTTCACGTAGTATGCGGAATACCAAATTAAATAATCATACGTCTATTTTAACTTTATTTAATATCAAATTAAATAGATAATAATGTAAAAATTAAAAAAATCAATACTATTTTCTAATTTCAAATTAGGTGAAAACTTATATGTAAAGGACAAACAGCTTTCGTAACTAAACGAAATTCAAGGTCGCCACCTTGCCATTTTCAAAGTAGAACTAACAGAACTATGATGCGTGTATACCAAACTTTGTAAAAGACATCGTTTCCATTTTGTTGGCATTTTATATGCATTCACTTTTATTGCTGAAACTGAGTAAATTTTGAAAGGCATTACTAAGTTGGTAAAACATTTTCCATGCATTATAATTTTAACTTCAAATAATAAACTGTTTACATATATACAAAAATTTCATTTCAAGTATATTAACCAACACCAGAGGGTGTGTCAGTGACGGGTCTAAATTTTGTAGAACTATCGGTGTAAACAATTGCATGTTGCACATGTTTGTTTATTCGAAATGTCAGTTACCTCCTTTATAATTTCAATATTTAAAAAAATTTCTATATCTTCAACAGTAAAGGACTTTTTCCATAATTTGTAATTGCAATAGTTATAGGAAATAAAATTCCTTCTACTTACATAAGATTTTGATATTTCAGTTGAGCAATATCGAATATTTGTAACATATCATGCAACATTTCACCTCAGAGTATGTCATAAATGTTAAGAATAAGTTGCCCTTATCAGTAAAAGTTATTAACCGTCCGTGCAAGACCCGACAGGGTAGTTTTGGACGTTAAAAACCCCCTAGTAAGTTAAGGTTGATACTTTCACTGCAAGAAAGTTAACGAATTAAATATCACTACAATTTTTTCACATTGAAACTGAATTCATAAGTCTTTTAAAGAGGAACTTAAGGCTTCAGTAATACATTGTCAGCTTATTCACCTCCATATATTTGTGTTATATAAGATGTATCTGTTTTTAAAAGCACTTGGTCATCTGAGAAAGGTCTTTCAATACAATAAGGGTGTCATGCATATATTGATCATGCAGTCAAATTTACTCAGTTTGCAAATTATGATGCAACCTTCATTTTCAAAAGTTGGCAGGTAAGCAATTAGAATACAAATTACTGACTTAACACAAACATACAAAATCAATGCCCCTTCTTTGTTGAAAAAAAATGCTACGCGTTAAAGTGCCCTCCTCCCTCCGCCTCTCAATTTTCAAATCCTAGCTAGAACACTGGTCACAATGTATGTACAACTTCCTAGTAAAAAAAGCACTCAAAAATCTTAGAATAAAATCGCACATAACGAGACTATGTAATAACTTCAAATAATTCTTCATATCAGCTTGTTTACCACCTGTTATTGACAGTGGGGCCAACAGAGATCATTCCCATCTCATTGATATCTAGTTTTTTTATGCCCCACAATGATAAGTTGAGGGGGCATATTGTTTTACCCCTGTCCATCCGTCCGTAATTCTGTCCGTCCCATAAGTTTTCCGCACTTTTTTTTTAAAAAATCCTTGAAGATATTGAACTGATTTTTTGTATGTGAGTCTTCCATGATTAGTTACAGATCAAGTTAAAGTTCCGTTTCGCTACGCTGAGTTTTACCAAAAATATGGGCCTTGGACTTAAAAAAATTCATGGAAATAACAGTTTTCCGCACTTTTATTGTAAACCCTTGAAGATATGGAACTGCTTTTTGGTATGTGAGTCTGTCATGATTAGTTACAAATCGAGTATAAGTTTCATTCTTCTACGCTGAGTTTTACCAAAATAATGGGCCCTGCACTTTAAAAATTGTATTGAAATAATAGTTTTTCGCCATTTTTTGTAAATGCTTGAAGATATTTGACTGGTTTTTAGTATGCGAGTCTGTCATGATTAGTTACAGATTGAGTTTAAGGTTCGTTCAGCTATCCTGAGTTTTACTCAAAACCACATGCGGGGGCATGTGTCTCACAGACACAATAACACATCTGACAAAGTGCTTTTTACAATTATGAGTTATGATATAGCTGTATGAAGGTTAAAATCGGGGGCATCACTTTATCTAGTTTTTTTCGGAACTTGGACTCTCTTAAATCGACAAATAATGACCATATTAATTGTGCAATAGAAATTTGAAAGATTCTGGTCTTGTCGGATATTCAAATAAGATTTGTCTTTATTGTCTTTGTTATTTGATAATTCCCCATGCAAATATCCCCATCCCCCCATACAATCTCCATTGGGTATTTCTTATCAAACATTTTCATTATCGAATTAAATTTTATATTTTTAAATTCTTAAACAGTTTAAAAAAGCTGTTATTTTTAATTAAATATACATGTTATATATTTCTTTAGATCAATAATGGATTTGAACCTGATTACCTCATTCCCCCCATACAACATTCCTATCCCCATACCCCATCTCCCATATACCATAGAATGGGAAGCTTTCCCCATATAAGTACACTATCTATTTTGGCACACATACAATGTACATATGTACTCCGTTAATTGTTTACACATTCTTCATTATACATTTAACATGTACATGCATATTTAGATTACATCTTGCATTAATGTTTTGCTTCAAACTTTATGCAGGATTCATTCAGCTGTAATCAGTGGTGTAAATGCTGAATCAAAGAGTGTTACCGTTGAATGGTTCGAAAAAGGAGAAACAAAAGGCAAAGAGATAATAAATTTTACAGTCTGAGTTTAACATTACGACAGTTCCACTAGTGCTCAGGACAGTAAATCATAATCAGAACTTTAGTCTTAAACATCAGAATCTGATTGTGATGACTAAGTTGTGTAAGAATCTTAACCATATTTGTTGCATCAGTATAGCATTTGAATTTTGTGTCAAGGTCAAAGGGGGCTAACTAATTTCCTGGGATTTACTTAATCATAGCGTGACCAAATATTGTGATAAAGTATACTGACGAACTCATTCAAATTATACAAAAGTAGTCTTAATAGATATCTTTGCATTTCAAGACAAGTATGGTGTTATAACATTATTATTTCATAGTATACTCACACAATGGTAAATTCAAATTAGCAATTATATACATTTATACATATATGCATGTATCTAAAATTTGGTGATGACTGTTTCTCACCACACCAGTGTTCTTCCCAGGCCAATATAGCGCTGTACTTTGGACCGCTATGATTTCTTAATACTATGCTATCAGTAATTCATTTTAGTTAGAATGCACTTTGAGCACTGTGCTATACTTTTGGAGGAAGGCCATAAGAGCTGTGCTATGCCAGGATGCACTGTGCTACTTAAAAAAATAATGGGGATAACACTGTTGACATATTTTTTAATGCCACTTTATATTTGGTATGCAACTTCAATTGCAAGTTCCATTTTGCATCTGGCTTACCTCTTACCCATGTGCCTGCCTAAAAATTACATATACATGTATAGCCTTTTCAATCACATAAATCGATGTAAACTTTAGGTCAACATTTTGAAGTACGTCTTCATTTCTTTTGAAATAAGCCATTAAAAATATTTATCTTTTTTATAGATTGAAGTAGAAGCAATTTTTATGTTGAACCCTGACCTGCAATCAGCACCCACCGCTCCTTCAGGAAGAGAGACGAAATCATCAAAGGTAAGTTTTTATACGGCTGCAAAAAATTGCAGTGGTATAATGGTATCATCCTGTTGTTGTCTGTTATTTCATGACAGGACAATAACTGAAGTACAAGTGTATAGATCTTTATGAAATTGTACCACATGGTGCTATACCACCAAAGCAGTGTTCAAACAAGAAAATTGCACAATAGCCCCCTTGACAGTAAAACGGGGTCATTTTCAAATAGAAGGAAGCCAATATGCCAGTTTGATAGGTGGTCATTTTTGGATAATAGGAGAGTTTCAACCAGTAGATAAGTTATCCTCAGGTTCTTTTCTGCTCTCAGGACAGTGCAGCATCATGGCACTTTGGTGCAGGGTGTATGTACAGTGATGAAGGTTGTGCTCTATTTACATGTGGTGGTGACTGCAATCTGTATGTGTCGTGCTAGTTAAAATCGATATAAACAAGTGCAACATCTACTTCATCTGAACAAGCCCTGATTTGAAGGATTCAAGGGCTTGTACGGTGGCAAGAAATTCAGACAGGTGAATCAATAGTCTGACGCCAGATGAGAAGAATGAACATTTGTATATTTCTGTCCTGTAGAATAATACAATAAATCGGATTGTGTTTCCTCTGGTGTTCAGGCTTGTTGGGTGTAGGTTTTGTGCTTCAGGGATGTTCACCAAGTTGCATACATCAGCATGAGGTTGGTGTTGGTTCTATGTTGCTGCAGAGTTTGTCATTAAGTCATTGTGTCCAGAAAAAGTTTTACTTTTGCTTCTCTTGTTGTGGTCAAGGCTACTGGTGCTTTAAATAACGAACATGCATCTTGACATGAAACTGAAAAAAATCTGGAAATTCAGAGATCAACCTACGTAATACTGTGCGCCCGCAGGGTCCACATGCCACACTTTTTGTTTGTCATATTGAAATATCCATGCCAATGGCCCAAGGATATGGCCTGGAATGAACACTGTCGAACGAAGCCCTGGATCAATTTTGGAGGTTGTGACTTGATCTTTTCAGGAATTAAGGGCCTGAGACAAGCATTTTCATGATGTCTGGACAATAACCTGACTATAAAAGAATGGATCTCCTATGAAACAGTACTACAAAGTGTCAATCCACAAAAGAAAGGCTTTTTGGGTTTAGTGATTCAAACCATTTAGGAATTAGAGGAAAAGAGGTCAAAAACAAGCAGTTTCATTATGTCCAGACAATAACTTGATTAATTGTGAATAACTCTCTTTTTTCTTTGGAACAATGCTTTACCATGGCAAGTTACAGATCAAGTTCAAATTTAGTTTTGGTCCGCAATTTTATGCTGAGTTATGGCCCTTGGACTAAGAAAATTAATGCAGAATTGAAGTTTTCCACACTTTTTTTATAACAAATTTTGCATGAAATTTGCATTCAGTTCTCTTCAACAGTGATTTCTTTTAGTAGAGGACTTTGTATTGCCATGCAATGCACTCAGAATGCTTGTTTAATTATGATAGATGTGTTGTAGTATTATTTTTTATAAGCTGGTCAATTTTGTTTTCTATAAAATTTCACGTTTTGCGATTTTGGCACTTTTTCATGAAAAAATGTGGGACTTTCCGTTTTCATGCCCTATTGCTTTATGTTTGGTATATTAGCCAATGGGTGTATCATGCACTCGTGGCAAAGCTCTTTATTGAGAGAATGTAGTAATGAGATACTTGAATGAACATAAGAAAGTTTTATTTTGCAGGGGAATAAGCCAGATGGTGATGGTCCTTCAGCTAGACAACTTAATGTTGTTTTCTAGATTCTTGCATGAATGGATTACAAGATTATCTCACCTTAACCAAAGGTCAATGGGAGTTTATGCTATCACTTTTTGCCTGTCATCATCCTTTTAAATCCACGTATAAAGGATTGTTTTATTTGTCACAACCAACCTTATAAAAGTAATAGCACTTTTTCTGTCAAATTGATGATTTCCACATTTTTTATGTGACTTCAAAATTGTCGAATTATGATATGGTATTGTTTTTAATACCAAATGGCGTATATCGCAGAAACAATTACCGGTACTGATTTTATGAATATGGGGACGGGGTACCCATCTCTTACTTGCTACACCTCTTACACCATCGGTAGGAATTTAATGAAACTTTTTGCAGAATCTTTATTACGGGGTGAGAAATGGTAACAGACTAAAAGTGGTTATTTAAACGTTCACAGACCAACCCTGCTTATTTAAAGACTTTTTGAGATTTATTCTATGACAGAGGAGGGTGTTTTGTTTTATGGTATTGTAATGTGCATGAGGTCTCCTTGTTACTGTAAACGTGACAATATAATCTTAAATACTGGAATGATTCAAGTTCACTCAACATGCTTCAAGCACATGTCCAAAAAACACTATATTTGTTGGGTTCCATGTTCAGAAGAGTCATATTGCATGTGAAAAACATTACCTTTGAAGGTATTGACAAGTTTGATTTATTATTCAAACGTCAAATATTGATTATAGTATATTTTTAATGAAGTAGCATGACACCGTCTTCAGTGTTTATGAATGACATTATTTTCGTTTACTTTCACTCCCGGGTTTTGGGGATGGCATTTCATAAGTTTTCAACCTAGGTTTAAGTAATATTTTTATCAATTTGATATTGTTTAATGTAAATGTTGACTCCTAGAATGATAGCAGTTTCGATATTTATTTCAACATTTCAAACCTATAGATGTTTGGGACCATGGACTATTTGTAGTGACATATTTCACCACTTCACATAGCAACAGCATGAATGGAAACACTAGACAATTAATTTGAGTTTTATAGAAAAAGAACAAGTTTATGGAAGAGAACCACAGGGATCTTTACACAATTATGAAATAACATTAGGGACATATTATGAGCCAAGGTTCTTTTGTTTGCTTACATGTAATCATTATCATGAGCCTGCGTATGAATAATTTCGAAGGTATAAATACGGAGCAAGTTCGCAATAACATGGTAGATTGCATTTGGCTGCAGTGCTATCAACATCATTTGAAATATAAGAAAACAGCCATGGGAAGGACTTGCTGCTGGAAACCATCATTAATGGAATCACCCACCACACCGATATTGTCGTTTGATGTTTATTGCATTTTACAATATCATACTATGTTTTCCGCCAATATAGGAGCGCCACTGGAGGAATTTAATGGGAACCTGACTTTGAAGTGAGTGTAATGCAAGCATTATTTATGGTGGATAAGAAATATGAAGGGACTTTAGGATGCATGGTTAATATTTTTAAGGATCGTTTGATGTGGAAAAGGAACTAGGAACTATTAACTTTCGTTGGTGAATACTAGTGTGAGTGCTGTTCAAGAGCTATTAGTGAATTACAGTTGGACTAGGATGAGGCAACATAACAAGGCACACAAGGCGTACATTTTATTAAAGACACAGAAACTGCTATCACCAGGGGTCAATAAGATTTAAAACTGAGAACTATCTTACCAAACGAACCATTCGCCATATCTGTTACAATATAATGTGAATTATACATGTTACCCAAAAACTTATTACATATTCTATGGAATAAAAAATGCATGCATCTTCCGAAAGGTAGACATCACTTTACGCTTTACTTAGGCATCTCAGTATAATTTATCAACATCTAAAAGGCTGATCTTGAGTGAAAATTGAATTTATAAAAGACATTTGCTGCCTTCTTTATAAGAGTAAAATTATGTGCAAAAGGTGCCTCATTAAGAGTTTACATTAAAACTTATTTCCCAATAGAATTTATGGCCTTTGATGATAATAAATTTAGTTATTAATAACAAAACTGCTGAATTGCCTCAAAGGTATTTATGAATGCATTTCCATGCTAACTCTATTCAAAACCTTTACAGCAAAGATTTTAAGTTTTCGTCTGTACATTCCCATTTAAGTTTTCGTCTGTACATTCCCATTTTAAGTTTTCGTCCCATTTAATTTGCTATTTGATCACAATCAGTCCATGAATTTAAAATAAAATTCCAAAATGTCGGCTACTTTTCTGCACCATGTATTATGTCTCCCCTGTTCATCTGTCTGTCACCCTTTTGTAATTGTAACTCTCCAGAAACTGCAGCTCAAAATATCTTGAAGCTTTTTAGGTGGTTATGTTAGGACATGATTTGTAGTTGTGTATATTACCAGGAATTTATGATCCTCTAAATGTTATGAGCTTAGGAATGGGTGAGACATACGTTTTTTTTAACTTTAATTACACTTATTACAATTGTATACCTCCTACTTTGTATGTTACATTTTGACTCAAATCAATTGCAAGGTCAAAAGGCACTTTTTATCAAATGGGGGAGCAGGACATTAATTTTGTGAGCAATTAAAAGCTTTACTTAGAAGGAAGCATCTTTATGATATGAGTATAAATGTCAAGCCGAAAATAAATTACAAATGTATTATATGAACAAAAAATGGTTTAGGCTTTATATAACTTAAGTCGACATGATTTATTTTAATTAAACTTACAATGACTGCAAAAGACAAGAAGTACTCTTATGAAATTTGAGGTTAATAAGTTCAGAAGACAGCAGCTTGTTTCATTTTGTATTACTGAAAACATAATTCAAAAAGACTGCAAACCTTTCAGCGATTTTTCTATATATGATTTAGAGCCAATACAAGACTGTTTTCCAATGCCTTGAGCATGATCATTTTCCTTAATGTCTCCAAAAATTACCAGAATCCTGCTATTCATTGATTTTTTAAATTTGACACCTTCAGGCTCTGCTCACCTGATCAGGTGAAAACTTTTTAAAACTCCAAAATTAATTTTTCCCTCACTTCTCATCTTCTGTCGATAAAGATGTAAATTAAGGACTATTAATGCAACCAGCTGTATGATGAAATACAATTGACTTAAAAATTCACAGTTTGTTGTAAATTTTAATAATTTTTTTTCCTAAATTGAAAGGCACAGGCATCTTTCAAAAAAATAATCACTGCCTTTAATGATACCCCCTGCTAACTGCAAAGTGTGGGGTGGGGGGTAATTAGGTTTCACCCTGCCTGTCTGTCCTAATTTTTTTGTTAGTAGCTTGCAGCATTGTTATGAAACTTTGTAGGATGTAATATAACCATGTTGTGTCAAGATGTGCATACTGTCAGTAAAATATGTCTGGACAAAACTTGTAGAAATGACAGATGTTGACCTTAAGCCTTTTTTCAGCAAAACTTGGTGTCATGGGTTGTCCCCAACTCCTCCTCAGTGACCTGCAGGATTGTTATGAAACTTAATAGGATATTAGATTACCATATTGGGATGTGCACATTGTCTGGATTTGTGTAATGGACATCCTGCTATCAAACATGAACCTGATCCTCCGAAACCTCTTGGCGCTGCAGGTAAGGTTATGATGAACACAAAAGCTGTCACAATAAATATAAATAAACTAGTAATAAATATAAACAATTATAAGTGTCCTGCAATGGTGATCAAATATATTAAAAGCACATCAAATGTTACTTGACGTAAATAGGATTTTTAAAGTTGATTAAATATCTCTTTTCTTCAGTCTTCAGAGTTCTGTTTGTAGTATACATTTGCATGGGGTTTTTTTTCAGCTCGAAGAAAGTCTAACTGTGTAAAGGCTGTTGAAAGTATTCAAAAGAAAAGAGACGAGAGAAGATCACAACAAGAGGCACTACGTTTGAAGAATGCACGAGACTATGATATGTCAGATCCTAATTTGGAGTTTTTAGCTATGATAAAGTAAGCGTTGTTGTATTAGCCATTGGCCAGTCAAGGGGGAGAAGGTGGGAAATTATTATTTTTAACATTGGAAAATACTCAGTAATCAATGTAGTTAAAAAAAAAACAACATCCGAGCAAGAACGTTATTTAGCATTTTAGTATATCTAAAAGTAAGTTGATGCATTTTTCTGGAGTAAAATTTTGTGGTCCCAGGCCCCAGCGCCACAAAGGTAAAAATATTTAAGTCTGAGAATATTTTTAACTTCCATGGTAACTCCAATCAGTGTCTTTGAAATTGATGACGACAAAAACAATTTTAAAAGAATTTTCTCAAACTTAACTAATTTTTCAAGTTTTTGGCCCTGTGGACAGGTCAGAGCACCTGCTTTCTTTTGTAAGTCTCTGGATTCACTGGGCGTGCTCTTATGGTACATGAGTTTAAAATTTCATTAACTGTTGTATCACGGAGCACCAAGGCTGGCCATTTTTTGTCTCATAATGACTAAACTGGCCGGTCTCTTATAAACTACAGTCTCTATGATTAATGCAATTTTTATGAGACTACAACTTTTCTTTTGCCTGTTGTTACAAAGCTAAACTGTTGTAATGGTGTTGAAAAAAAGTATAATGCCGTCTGTGAAGTTCTAATCAAGTTGTTCCTCGTCTATAATGTTTATCATGACACATCATAAGTGGGTTTTGTGGAGGTTGAATAAATTTCATGTCTTGGTGTAAAATAGTTAATGTTTTATGCATATAATTTAAATTTCCCAATCACAGAGTATACCATATTTAGGAATAGCAATAAATTTTCGAGGGGTAAAAATTTGTGTGTTTTTATTTTCACGTCCTGATGTTTAGCGTGAATATAGAATAAGTACACATTAAGGTACTACTTAATGTCCATGACATGTATTCAGAGCATTTGTAAGACATCTCATTTAAGAAGACTATACTTCACGCAAGAACTAGTGTTTGAGTTGTGTAATACCTTACCTAACTCCATCCTCCATAATATTTCATCTTCCTGTTTTGAATGTCCCAATTCATTGTTTATTATTGATTTAGTATTTTTGCTTAAACTCAAAAATATAATTTGGTTCATTTACATGTAGTGTGCATTTAGATATTTATTTATTTTGGTAAGGCGTTTTATTTTGAAATATGTGTATAAGCATGGGACGCAGACATTGCCAGTACTTGCCTTTAGGACTGGTGTTTACTGGAGTACCACACAAGGAAGAAAATATCAACTTCCACTAAGCCTTTAGCAATAGATTATTTCCTGTGTATTCTATTGTAACAAGATCTATTGCATGCTGCATTTATAATAACTGTAAATTCTACTTGTATGTGACATTTATGCATTTGGCAAAAAAAAAATGGGCAAAAAAAGATTTCTGAAAGTTGTCACCATAATTCCATCACACATGACCTCTTGTCAGTAATTCTTTATTATTTGATTTCAGGGAATACAGAGCAGGATTAGACTTTCGACCTTTGACCTCTTCACATCCTATTGTTTTTCTTTATTGTACCTTTGATTGTAATAGTGTTCTAAATGTCTTTTCTAGCTCACCTGACCATAGGCCAAGTGAGCTATTTCTATCACTTGGCATCCGTCTCGTTAACAATTCTTCAAACATCCTCTCCTCTGAAACTACCGAATGGATTTGGATGAAACTTAATATGATTGTTTTTAAGTGTATCCTGCACAAAATGATCGTTTCGATTTTTGATATGTCAAAAACATGGCCACCATTATTAAAATTGGAACATAGAGGTCAGACAGCAGTTTTTGCGTATATATCCAAAACTGTTAGGTTTAACCAAATTCTGACATGTTAAAAGTGTTCAGAATGATGAGTTTTATCTGTGGTCAAATTTTGGTGATGATCTGTTGACCCATGTTGGAGTTATTGCCCTTTTTGGAGGTTTTTTTGCTGTTTTTGATGTTATTACTTTCAAAAATCATCTCCTCAGAAAATGCAATACAGAATTCAATGAAAGTTGGTATTTTTGTTTTTTAAGGGTATCCTAAACAAATTGAGTGTTTGGATTTTTGATCTGTTAAAAAAAACATTGCAGCTGTTACTAAAAATTGAACATAGGGGTCAGATAGTAATTATTTGCATATATCCCCAAAATGGTTAGGTTTAGCCAATATCTTTCTAATTTGTTGAAATGATTCTTATCATAACGCCAATATCTTGAAAACTATAATAGATAGAATGAAACTTTCAGTTGATGAAATGATCCTAATGATAAGTCCTACCAAAGTCTTCATGGAGTCAAAATTGTCGGACAACTGTTAGAGTCATTGCCCTTGAAAGGCAAACATTTAACCAGGTGAGCGATTCAGGGTCCTAGGAGCCTCTTGTTTATTTCTTGAAAATGAGTGAAGGGTAACAAAAATTGTGTTTTTTAACTTCATTTTTCACGTATACCTTCTAGGTTTGTTTATAGGAATAAAAAAAAACTGCAGCACAAACACTACATTGTCATCATGTCTTCAGTGCAAATAAGTCCTGAATAACTTCCAATGTTACTCTAATGATTGCTAGATATTACCTTAACTATCAACATGTAACACATCTCAACCCAGTACTTTCAGTGCAACCATCTGATTCACCCAAGGATTTTTATTTACATTTTATCATTTAAAGCTATGTACATGCAAAAATCATTTCCAAATGAGTTCATAAATGGAGATCATTGCATATTATTTGAAGAATAATACTATTGCCCAGAAACTTAAATTAAAATAAATCACAATTAATTACATTCCTTTTACATTTCATTTAACTTTGAGGTGAAACACTTTTTCAGTAAAAAGAGGTTGGACCAGTAAAAATTCCAAATAGTAGAATTAATTGGAAAAAGTGAACAACCAAAGTATTAACATTAGTGCCTAGATTTAATGAGTGTGAGCAACTTTTTCCACACACAAATTAAATTTTCAAGCATTCAATATTTTGCTTATTCACCAATTGATTATCCTATTTATTATCTAGATTTTTCTCATAATTTATCGATATTTTCAACATGAATTTTAGATTCTGATATTGGCGTATTGATATCAAAGTTGTAACATTTTGAGAAAATCCAAGAGTGAAATTACCGAATTTATTATACCGCACGCAACAAAGTTGTGGAGGGTATAATGTTTTTGAATCGTCCATCATCTTCAGTCCATTTTCAGTTTTGCAGACACTTTTGAAACACTTGCAGATATGGACATGATTTTTATACCCCTCGCAACGAAGTTTCGAAGGGTATAATGTTTTTGACCCGTCCACAATATGGGAAATCATTTTTTTCCCCAATTTGCCATTCTGGCTAGTGGAATATTGATCTTGCCAGCCAAATTCATCTATACTCAAAGTCACATACAGCACATTTTCGATTTGAAGCTCTATTTTTTAAACTGTCGGGACTTGCCCAAATTCACTTGACATATTCAAGCTACACTTCTTAAAATGTAGGTAACATATTTTTAATGTATGATGTTAAGGAATGTTTACTAAATAACCATGTTGGCTGGTTAATTTCCTTGGAACTTGCCTAAAAAATGATGGTCGCCAAACTGACGAGCGTAAGCTAATGAGAACTCGTCAAAATACACATCTCGTATTTGGCGAGCTGGCGAGCGTTGGTTTCCCACACTGCATCCGTCAATCCATCTTCAGTTTTCCGGACTTTTTCCTTTTTTTATCTAAACGATAATGACATGATTTTTGGTCTATAAGTTCACCATGATAAGTTACAGGTTCAGTTTAATTTTCATTTTGCTCTGATGATTTACCGGCCCTTGAACTAAACTAAGTTCACTGAAATCACTGTTTTGCTGACTTTTTTTCTAAACGCTTGCAGATTATGACATGATTTTATGGTATATAAATTCACCATGATAAGTTATAGGTCAAGTGTACGTTTTGTTGGAACCCATCACCCATCTGAATGGACTGAATATGACACTGGCGAGAAACGTTAAGCTAGAATCAAACAGAAAATGATATGTTTTAATTGCTTCGTAAATCACAATGCATCAGAATGCAAATCAAAATATTCCTGCCATAAATGTAACAAGCCACGTCACACTAATTATGTAATGAAAGGGAGAAGAGGGAGAAATCTGTGGAAGAATTAAAAACCCCTGAAAATCCACTTTTAGTGATTTTTCCAGTGTTCCAAGGAAATCAAAGTTGTTGAATTTGTATATATTTCATTAATATTATGCTTATAAATAAATAATTATATAAAATGGCATGGTTTACCAGGTAAGTGATTCAGGCTCTTGTGAGCCTCTTATTTGTCTTTAATATTTGGCATTAGGGTAGGTCAGCTCAAGACAATTTGTCATGTACCATGGTTGATGATCTTTGACCTTGAACTTAGACCTGAAGGTCAGATCAATGATTTTTTGCATGAATGTTTTGTGTCTCAGCTGTAATGAGTTTTTCCTGATAAATTGAATGTGGCTGATGTACAGGATTTTTACCACAGTGGGTTTCCACAGAAATGGATTCCATCTCAATGATATCTAGTAAGAATACTTATATCATTTGAATGTTGTTGTGTATTAAGTGAAACTTGTCTTGAAATCAGCACTAGTCTAATGCAGATATGTTCTGAACAACCACCATGCCATAAACAATATATTTTGATCCTGTCTAAACACCTATCTAAATTGTACAAATTCTCTAGTCTGAAAGTGTTTACACAGCTTTCACTGAACATGTACATAGCCAATGAGCCTGTTATACTTCCTTTCAGATTCACTGCCAAGCCTTTAGTAGAAAGTATATTTGATGGAGGAATGTCAACATGTTTTGCCAATGGTCAGACAGGAAGTGGGAAAACACATGTAAGATATTTAACAAATATTGGTTAAAAACTAGATAAGTTTCTTATTGGTGTAGCCAAAGAAGATTTGGTTAAGGTTGTGTCTTCCATCCAGTCTGCCTATCATTCCTCGCTCTGTTTGGCTCGTGAATCTATCCCTAGAACCAGGGCTCTGGAAATGGTCAAAAATGCTGGTCATTGAACAACAAATTTTGCTAATGAGCAATGACAATTTTCCAATGTTGGACACATTATATCATTTGGCAAACCAGTGCCACAAGCAGTAGTACCATAGTTTTCCCACAACTCGGTTTAAAGACAAGGAGAAGTAAAAAAGTTGTCAGTACACATGATAACCTTAATATCTTAATCGTCCATTAATAATGCAGTTCTTGACAGGGGATACTAGGCTTCCTTTGCTTTTGCCTGGGTTTAAAGTGTTTATCAATATATTATTTAGAATAAGTTGTCAAAACAATAACTGTCTTGATATCAGGATATTAACTTTACTACTAGCAAATGGAATAATAATTATCTACAACCAGCTCTTTATTCAATAACCCCAGAGGCTGTTTCGTAATTAGATAATAGGTCAAGTGGGTCAATTCAGGGATACGTCATCAGTTTTGCAGTTTCTTGTTCAGTTAACAGGCTATTTATTGAGGTCATCCTAATTAGTGTTTTCTTTTAAATTTTCGCCATCCTACCCACCACTCACCATGTTGTCAGTGCTTTAGGGTACTTATATTGTTTATTATTTCCATGTGTAGTTACTGACCAATGATCTTTATTTTGATGTTTATCTATACTTTAATGTTTTTGTTTTTCATGTGTACTCATGTTGTATATTTCTCTTTTTGAAACCTTGCTAATAATTTTTAAAAATGCTTCCCTTTTTGATGTTATGCTCACGTATGGATGTATGCCTTTCTATTTCGATATCATGCTTACGTGCGGCTAATTACCTTCCCATTTTGATACCATGTTTACGTATTATTTAATGCTTTTCTTTTTGATACCAAGCTTACGTATGGTTGGATGTTTTCCTTTTTGATACCATGCTTACGTATGGTTAAATGTTTTCCCCTTTTGATACCATGCTTACTTATGGTTAAATGTTTTCCTTTTTGATACCATGCTTACGTATGGTGAAATGTATTCCCATTTTGATACCATGCTTACATATGCTTAAATGCTTCCCTTTTTGATGCCATGCTCACGTATGGATTTATGCCTTTCTATTTCGATATCATGCTTACGTATGGTTTATTTTCTCGTTTTGTACCATGCTTATGTACGGCTAATTACCTTCCCATTTTGATACCATGCTTATGTATGGTTTAATGCTTTTCTTTTTGATACCATGCTTACGTATGGTTGAATGTTTTCCTTTTTGATACCATGCTTACGTATGGTTAAATGTTTTTCCCCTTTTGATACCATGATTACGTATGGTTAAATGTTTTCCTTCTTGATACCATGCTTACGTTTGGTGAAATGTATTCCCATTTTGATACCATGCTTACGTATGGTTAAATGTTTCCCCGTTTTGATATCATGCTTACGTATGGTTAAATGTTTTTTCCTGTTTTGATACCATGCTTACATGTGTTTTAATATCTTACTATCTTATTACCATTCTTGCCTTGTTATTTTTAACATGCTTGAATATATTAGTTTGGCTATGTCAATTCAAATTTTGGTAATTATTAAAAATATTTTTACTAATAATAATAAATACAATTACTCATTTCCAAGTTTCATAGTTGAGTTGTCCCCCTTTCCAGAGAGACATTATATACATTCTATTTTCAGCTGCAGTTGTTTAAGTCCCCATTTGCCAAAATGTAAATTTTGTAAATGAATAGTTTAGGTTTGTTATTCTATAAGTATAGTGTCATGCATTTTTTTGAATATAAAGGTTCATACATGTACATGAGAAAAAGTTTAGTTTAGTTTCAGGTATAATGTTGAAGGTACACTGTGTTCGGTCATTTATTCACTACAAAACAAAGAGCATTGTTGAAAAACATAAGTTTGCTTTCAATGACGAAATACAGTATTTGAAACTTTAGGTGCTTTGTGTGTTCATATTTATATATGTACATGTAAATATGAGATTTGGGTGAAATATGGTATGGCAATGTTTTTGTTCTTTACACAGAAATAGAGTAATAAATCTCTTTTAAATTCTGCTGCGAGGTTCCATATTCCCAAGGGTTGTTGGCATTGATTTTTCAGGTTATGACTGAAACCATTTATGAAATAAGGAACAGAAAGGGGACACTTTGATTCTTCTTAAAAGTCAATTCGCAATCAAAACTTGAAGATGTATTAAGCTTCAATGGTGTGTCTACTTTCCAGCTGTCCCAGCTGTTCAGGGTTTCAACTTTTGCAGTCATATCAAGCTTGCCCTTAGAAGTATATTATTAGTGGTTTTGGATAATGAGTTGATATTTGGTTTTTAAGTAAGATCAAAGTTAAGTTTTAGCAGTTCAACTAATTTACAGAATGAACATGTACTTACATCATGAGAAAAAATTGTCTAGGCTATATGATTTGCTTTGGATTATAGATTGTGTTACCTTAAAGTCACTCATGTGCCTTTCAGTTTAGTAGATTCCTGTAATTTTATTTAGAAACAAAAAAAAAACCACAGAAAAAACAAAAAAGACAAAAAATTGATTGAAATTGACAATATTTTCAGACCATGGGTGGCGACTTTTCTTCCAAAGGACAGCAGAACTGTTCCAAGGGTGTATACTGTTTAGCAGGTAAGTTCAAGGCATAAATAAAATCAGATAGGAACACAGATAAACTGTATGTTACAACTTACATTAGTTGCAATTTTGGTATTTTGTTCTGACTGATATGAAGCTATTGAAGGGGTCATGAAAGAGGTGCTTTCATATCAATCTTGTAATTTGATCTCATCAGCCATACTTGTCTCCGCATCTAGCCAATACTCCTAACCTCAATCCAATCCAAAAATATATTGAATTTGTTGTATGGCACCATAACAATTATCACAGAAAGTGTACATTAAAATGTGCATATGTAACATCAAATTCATGATTTCATGGGTGACAAAAAGCATTTAAAAAATTTACTATACATGAAAAAAATTGCATGAGTATATGGTAGTATACATATGGCTCTGTCAAGCTCGTGCTATATGACCATATTTCCCAATATTCATTCTATAAATCCTGTAATACAGGATCAGTATGACAATATCCATGAATAATAATGTAGTATTAATGATGGAATGATTCTATTCAAAAACTGGCATGAAAGTTTGTACATTATATTTAATTATTGTGTACCTTGTACAGCCAGGGATGTGTTCAAATTGTTCCATTCGAAGTACAAGAAAGCAGATTTATCAGAGCATTCAATTTTCTTCGAGATATACAGTGGCAAGGTTTGTATTCAGTTAAGTTATATGTTTTTATTTTTGAGCCATTCGGACTTGTAAACTGCAAATCTAGAGGTAAGCAGCGATAATTCTTGGACACGGAGTTAACTCATTTATTTTAAAATGGTGGGCTGTCAAAGTTACCATGTGTTTCATAGATGCTTGATTTTCTGAAATGCCCCATCAAACTTCAGTTAAGTGCACTTGCTTCAGTAAAATTTGTGTTTGTCCTTAAACATTGACATCGTTTTGATTAGACTGGTTGCATATTGAATCACTCTTACAGTGTTTGTAAGACAACACATTTCAGAAACCAGTTTCCTTGTAAAAGACTTTAATTCATGTTTTTGTTTCTGAGTATGGTTCCAATTTTCTCCTCTGACACTACTTGACCAATTGGCACCAAACTTGATATGAATGTTCCTTGGGGTATCCTGCATAGAACTGTTGCGGGAATTTTTAATTCATCGAAAAACATGGCTGCTGTTACTAAAAATAGAACATAGGGGTCAGACAATAGTTTTTCGCATATATCTCTAAAACGGTTAGGTTTAGCTAAATTCTGGCATGGGGTAAAAGTGTTCATCAGATGAGATCTAATTGCGGATAAATTTTCCTTTTAATTTGTTTAACCATGTTGGAGTTATTGCCTTTTTTTAAACATTTTTTGATATTTTTAATTTTATTTCTTTCAATAATGTTCTACTCTGGCATTACCTGACCAATTGAAACCCAATTTGGTAAGAATGTTGCTAGGGGTATCCTGCATAGAACTGATGTGGGGATTTTTAAAAATAGAACATAGGGGTCAGATTAGTTTTTTGCTTATATCTCTAAAACCGTTAGGTTTAGCCAAATTCTTTCAATAGCTGGAAGGATCCTTATTATTTAGACTACAAAAGTCTTCAGGGATAAAAGTTGTCAGACGATACCTTGTAAAAGTTATTGCCCTTGGAAAAAATGACCTTTTTTACAGTTTTCAGTCAACATCTAAAAAACTGTGATAGATAGAAACTTTTAATTGCTGAAATGATCCTTATGATAAGTCCTATCAAAGTCTTCTGGAGTCAGAATTGTTGTACAACTTCTTGTTTAATTTATTGCCCTTGAAAGGCAAAATTTAAACCAGGTGAGCGAATCTCTTGTTAAATTCATGGTATGATTTCATTCATTATTTAATATAACAAATTTCCAAAACATCAAGACTCGTCTTGTGCATTGTTATAGTTATGTAAATTTAAACAATTCTATAATTAATAAAAGGTTGATAAAATTCAGTAATACATTTTCCTGTGAATCAAATAAACATGCCACAGAAAAAAACAATTGTGTGGATATAGGTTTTTATAGAAGCAATCGAAATGAGTAAAGGCAGATGAGTTTGAAAGCTTTTATTTTTGCATGATCATGTAATCTCCTTACAAAGGACTAAGTTTAAATTTTCCAAAACAAAACTTAAGAAAACTACGCAAAATTTATTTTATTATGTTGTTTGTTTTATAAAAGTGAATCTGATATAACTGGTAATGATCGACGGCACCTTTTCCTTCTTTCCGTTTGTTTCACAGTACCCCTGAAGACTTGTTGTCCCCCGTGATGTGTCACAAGGGGACATGGAATGATGGGCGTCCGCCTGTGTTTTCCGCACTTTTTTTAGCTCACCTGGCCAAAGGCCACGTGAGCTATTGCCATCACCTGGTGTCCGTAGTCTCCGCCGTCATCTTTAACAATTATACAAAACTCTTCTCCTCTGAAACTACTTGACTAATTAGAACCAAACTATGTATGAATGTTCCTTGGGGTATCCTACATAGAACTGATGTGGGGATTTTTGATTCGTCGAAAAACATGGCTGCCATTACTAAATATAGAACATATGTGTCAGACAGTAGTTTTTCACATATATCTCCTAAATCGTTAGGTGTAGCTGAAATTTGATGGGTTTAAAGTTTTCAGCATGATGAGATCTATCTCTGGTCAAATTTTGGTTTTAATCCGTTAGGTTTAGCTGAATTCTGAGATCTGTCTCTGGTCAAATTTTGGTTTTAATCTGTTAAGCCATGTTGGAGTTATTGCCCTTTTCCAACGATTTTTGCTATTTTTAATGTTATTACTTTCAAAAATCTTCTCCTCTGACACTACTTGACCAATTGAAACCAAACTCCGTATGAATGTTCTTTGGGGTATACTGCATAGAACTGAAGTGGGATTTTTGATTCGTCGGAAAACATGGCCGCCGTTACTAAAATAGAAAATAGGGGTCAGATAGTAGTTTTTCACATATATCTCCAAAACCGTTAGGTTTATCCAAATTCTTTCAATAGCTGAAATGATCCATATAATTAGGACTACAAAAGTCTTCAGACTCCTTGTAAGAGTTATTGCCCTTGAAAGGGGAAAAATGACTTTTTTAAAATAGTTTTCAGTCAATATCTTGAAAACTATGATAGATTAAAAGAAACTTTCAATTGTTGAAAAGATCTTGTGATAAGTCCTACCAAAAACTTCTTGAGTCAAAATTGTTGGACAACTTTTTGTTTAATTTATTGCCTTTCCAAGGCAAAATTCAACAAGGTGAGCGATTCAGGCTCCTGGGACCCTCTTCTGTTGTAATGCTTTTACCAAATAAATTTGTTTTTGGTATGTGGCCTTGTTATGAACAGTTACAGATTAAGTTCGACTTTGGTTGTGGTTGAATGATTTTTGCGAAAGTTATGGCCCTTGGATTTGTTTATATCTCCATCTGCTAAACTTGCAACTTTTCTTTTTGTCTACTTAGTCTGTGGTGCTTCCGCCATGATTGGTTGAGAGTAAGTATGGAACGTTTATGACCGGATCTAAATTTAGAAGTATAGCATCAATATACATATAAATAGAAACATAGCATCAATTTTAAAAATAGAAACAAGGCTTCATGTAAGTGGAATATCCTTGGCATCATGTGATCATAATAACCAATGAACAATGAAGACTGTTACACCATATGTAATATATTACCATATTTTCAAAATGTTGGCATTTGTTTATTGAACTGAAAATCCCTGTCTGCCTTTTTTAATTCAAATTCCAGATATCTTTACATTTTTAGAGTTATTAGGATCATAGACTAAGGTTTTTTTATGAGCACCCTCAAAGCAGAAATTCTGTGCAATATTGTTTCCAAACCAGTTATTGTGTAAGTCCTTATGCTTAAGTGAGTCAAAAATTAATATTGTGTCTGTCCCAAGTGATCAGAGTTCAACATGCTTTGGTCCAATCATGCTGTGTTCTGCAAAGCTCTTTGTTAATTATAATTTTATAATCAGGTTATTAGATAATATCAAAGCCTTAGGGGCAATTTTGACATTGTGGCATTTCAGCATATTCTTTCAAAGTTTTAAGTAGGTCAATGAGTGCCAAGGCTACATCCGTTTTCAAAGACCCAGATGTAGCAAAAAAACATTGTCTACTATACATGACAAATATGTTGTCGTACCAGCAGACAAAGCCCAAAACAACATTGTTTTTGTCTGCAAAACGTCTTACATCCAATGTTAATTGTCAGAGGTAGACGTAGAAAATAATAGCAGTGATAAGACCTATACTGCTACCACACTCTCCAAATAAGAGATTGTGGAAAACAATAAATCTGTGCTATCCTCTTTCGGTCTCTCTACCAAGGACGATGATTGTGATTTACCGTCTATGTACTGGATTCCTAAACTCCACAAGAATCCATAAAATCAACGTTTCATAGCTGGATCTGCAAAATGTACCACCAAACCTCTTTCAAAACTTTTTAACTTCTATACTCACAACTGTCACAGTCCTACCACAACACTTGGTACTCAAGTAGTGGTGTTAATTCAATGTGCAGACTGAAAAATTTGAAAGATCTTTTGGAGACAATCAGTTCAAGACTATTATCTGAATATAATAGCACTAAAACCTATGATTTTTAACACTGTACAATTCTATTCCCCATACAGTTAAAATCCCGATTTAGAAACATTATACATCGTTGTTTTTCCAAAAAAAAATGGTACACCTAGATACAAATATATAGGTCTTTGTAGGGATTCCTCATACTTTGTAAGAACTAATTCCAAATCATCTTCCAAACATACAGGGGAAGCTGTTTACAAAATGCTGGAATTTTTAATTGACAACATATTTGTCCAATGTGGTGGACATGTTTTTCAACAAATGGTCGGCATTCCAGTTGGAACAAATTGTGCTCCTTTACTAGCTGACCTATTCCTTCACTCTTATGAGGCTGACTTTATAGCTGATCTGATCCGAAAGAAAGAATATCATTTGGCTAGATCCTTTGATCTTCTTGTCCGCTATATAGATGATGTATTATCTTTAAACAATCCTAATTTCGGGGATTTGATACATCGCATCTTATCCCAAAAAACTTGAGATAAAGGATACTACAGACACTGTGAAGTCGGCCTCATATCTTGACCTACACTTAGAAATCGATGGTAAAGGAAAACTATCGACCAAACTTTACGACAAACGTGTTGACTTTTCATTCAAAATTGTCAACTTTCCTTTCATCTGTGGCAACATCCCTTCAACACCTGCGTATGGAGTGTTCATATCACAACTCATATGTTATGCAAGAGCTTGCCGAAACAACGCAAGCTTTTTGTATCGCTCTAGAACTCTAACAAATAGGCTTCTGGAACAGCATTATGTTGCTACAAGATTGAAGTCATCACTACAGAAGTTTTATGGTCGTCATCATGAACTCGTGGATCGTTATGGTGTATCCATCTGCACTGTGAAAACAGATTTTCCTCGTTTGTCTACTATTGACCTGAGTTTTTATGAGCAACTCAGGTGTTTCTAGAAAAACAGAGGGTCCTTACCCTGCCGGTGCACCTGGTCCATGCTCCCAGTTTTTAGTTGAGTCCGAATTGCTTATTTGCTTTTGTTACTTTGTATGTATGATTTTAGTTACTTTATGTTCTTTGTTGTGTATGTCTGTTTTCCATGTCTGGTCTTTGTCAAGATCAGCCACCTGATATTCAAGTAATCACAAAAACTAACTGTCTGCAGGAAAATATAATGTCATTGTTGTCGGCATCTGTTAACTTTTGGTTTTTTTTACTAGAACTAAAGTAAAACTTATTCAATCTTTTTGAAATTTCAACATATTGTTCCTAATGACATGACAGAGGGCCAAATAGTTTTTACAGGTTTTTTGCCCCAACCTTTTAACAATAAGGGGCTAAAACAGGTGAAATGGGTGTTATAATTAGAATTGATGGGAAAAGTTTTTTGTTGATCCGATTTTTATGATTTTGTTTTTAAAGTTTTTTTATAGGGTAGGGTATCTTAACTTGTTTTGGAGTTAAATAGATACAAAATTTTGACCAATTTTAATCATACTTGGCAGAAATGATGTATGCATGAGTTTCTTCAAAAGATCCACTTTAGGTTCCCTTTGATAAAACAAGATGGCCACAAGATACTATCTCAGCCTCTGATTGGCCAATTATCTCAGATAAACTTTCTTAAACCACATGTGCCAATGTTTTGAAACTTGATTTGTTTGATGACCTCAATGCCCTCTACTTATGATCCACTTTTTGTGTGGCTCAGATGGCTGCAGCCACTCAAAATTTACCATTGAGTCCCTATGTGGAAGCTTATTTTTGCCTGTATCTCTGCTTCTACTTAGCCAATGGTGCCCAGACTTCACAAAAATAATGAGAGAGACAACTTTAACATGGGATAACATTCTGGTTCTGCTTTATTAAACAAGATAGCACCAGAGTCTATTGGCCATTTTTCAAAAATCAACTGCACTGAAACCACAGATATTTTTTGAATAATGGATTAAAGACCAATCTTGTTTGGGTACAAATTGTAGAAATGATGGCTGTTGGACTTTGTCTTTGTCTCATATGTTGTCAGCAACAACTTGCAGGATTGTTATGAAACTTAATGTGGTGCTAAATTACAATATTGGAATGTTCATATTGTCATGAATTTTGTTATTGTGTTGTCAACAAAAGTATATAATTGTTTCAAGTTGGGAGTTTTAGAAATGGCCACAAATTGTTTGTCAAAAGTTTTAAGTCTATCCCTCATTAAAATTGTGTCCAATATGAGTTTGTGTCCACATCAGTCACTAAATGTACAGGATTTAACAGGCTGCAGAAGATATTAGTCCAGTTAGGGGTCATGTCTAATTTAATGTATATAGCTATGGTGCTGTCATCACCTGTTTCCATAGACAGTTCGTTTTGTCTGTGATCTTGAATCTTAACATGAGGTTATTCAATACTTGTTGATCAAAGTCAAACAAAGTTTTATTTGGCTAAATTTTAACCACACTTTAGACTATCCATGTCACTTTTGATCATAATCAATTATGAGATTTGTTATTACTTATATAAGGTTGATGTTTATGGTCATATTTATCTGTTTTCTGTAGAACATTTTCAGTCTGTATTTCAAGTGAAAGTGGGTCCAAAGAATATTTGAATTATTTTATGTGCCCTAATTGCCCTAAGAATATTTTAAATATCAAATATATATGTATGTTTTTGGATATAAATTTCAGGTTTTTGATTTCTTAAATAACAAAATAACATTAAGAGTATTGGAAGATCACAAAGCTCAAGTTCAAGTAGTTGGATTAAAAGAAGAATCGATAGACTCAGTTGATGATGTGTTACGGCTTATTCAACATGGCAACAATCTACGGACATCAGGACAAACATCGGCAAATCAACATTCTTCTAGATCACATGCTGTTTTCCAAATAATTGTTCGGAAAAGGTAAAAGAATAGTGTTATTATTACAGTATCATTATGATTATATCATATATATACCTTTAGCTAGGAAAATTTCTGATATATAGTGATAATGATATGGTAGCATATGTATTTTATCATTCTACTATTTTTAAATTAGAAAATGATGTTTCGTGTTAAGCATTTAGAGGACCTATCTTTAACCTTTCGCTTAATATGCATTATAAATTTACTATTACAGATGTAATACAAACAAACAGTATTAATACAGAAAGGGGTAGATTCACTAGATCCTAATAATGGACCTGCAAATCCATCTACATTAGAGAATTTCTTTTATGAATAATGTTTACTTTGAAAAGCAGTAGCCTAAAAATTGTTATCATTCTATTTGAAATTTATTTGAATTGAAATGTGTGTGATCATAGAATTGTAATAACATGATCATGGGCTCTGTAAGGAAATTAGTGATTTTTTTTTCCATTTTTTGCCACTTTTCAGTGAAGTTTTCTGCAAAATTAAAGTTGACTACAGACAATGTTCAAAGTTATTTTTCTGTGTTTATATCTTAGAAAAATACCTCTTTATAAGGCTTTTTGATTGTGTTTTTAGAAATGTGAATTCTTGTAGGAAATATGCCAAAATGCAAGAAATAAAAACAAAGTCAGTAGTTTTATTAAGTTTGCAAAGCTTGAAATGTACCCAAGTATAATTGAATCTACAGATAGATAATCAATTCATTGCTTTTAACTATCAAATTTAACTTTTCGGGAGTAATGGTCGACTACATGGAAATTTTTCATTGATAGATATAGCAGGTAAGACTGATGATGTACTTTGTTATATTACTTCTAACCTCATCCAACTTGCCATTTCATTCCAACATTACTATAGAGGGCTTTGATCTGCTGTAATCATGTTTTCAATTGTTTTTGTTATGCCCCCTTAAAGAAATGAATGGGGATGGGTTCGTTTCACTTTATTCCATGCATGCTTACTTCTTGGGTATGCTTACTTCTGTCCAAGAATTTTTATGTCAGCTCAACTGTCCAGAGTACTTATTTCAAATTAGGTTTAAGCTTTAGTTCAATGAGATTTATCATATTTCAACTCGGTCATATATCCTCTTCCTGTTTATCAAATGTCTGTCTTTATTGTATTGTACTTAAGTTGTGTAATGTTTTATCTGTTATAACTAAGAAATATTTCCTACGGTTTTATATTTGTTATGCAGCTTTAGATGATTTATTGTATTGTGAGTTACTTATTATCAGTGATGTAATGTTGATGTAGGCTTGATCTTAACTCAGAATCATCTGTCCACATTGACATAAAATTATTATTTTGTTATGGTCCATCAAGTGTTGGAGAGGGAGTTGCAGATATGAAATATTTGTATGTAGCCTCCTTCCAGAGTCCATTGCAAGGTCAATATTACACCAATTGAATTCCTTTAATAATTCTGAGAAATAAAGTCAATCATGTATAGAAAATTGCTGCCAATTTTCAGACATCAATCAGTGGGGTAAGTTGGTGTTGAAGATAGGCCCAAAGAGAAATACAAGCGAAACTGTGTATTGACCACCTAGTACCAACCACTTTGAAGTACGAAATACATTATTAAACAATCTATCATATTTAGACAGCCACAAGTTACCCATACCAGTTGTTGTACACTATATATATGACTATGCTAAAGAGGCATTTGTTTAACTGTTTATTTTCTTCCTCACTCTTTACTTAAACATATTGTCAGGCCTATAACACTATTGTATATATGACCCAGACTTCAGACCTTTGGGCTGTAGATGTAAGATACGTGGTGGATACTTTCAGGCCTTTCACTTTCACTTTCACCAAATTCTCACTGTTTTTTTTATAAACTTTTAAATGATGTTTACATTTTTACATTTCCAGGGAATGAAAGAGGTGCTGATACATCAAGTGCAGACAGGCAAACAAGGATGGAGGGAGCTGAAATAAATAAGAGTTTGCTGACATTAAAGGTTTATTTCATATTAAAAGATACTTGTATATATATATATATATATTCTGGTAATATATCTTCTTTAACTTGTTAGCTAATGTAACTGAGATCTCCTTATTTTATAACGTAACTTTTTATAATTTATGCTTGGAATAAAAAAAAATGTTTTTTCTGTTTATTTTGTTACATTTATCTAAATTTATACCTTGACGTATGGTTTGGTTCAGGCAAGTTTACTGTGTATCAAGACCTCAAAAAAAAACACTGACTCACCATACAAGTCCGAGAATTTTCTCCAATAAAAGAATCTTAAAGATAATTTCACAGAATGTTTGGTACACATTGCTGCTTTTCTCCATTGTGACAGAAGACAAAGATGTATAATGATCCCTACTTCTTTTCTATTATCACATTTTCGTTTCTTAATGGTAAGTTATAAAGTGTTTCATCAAATCTGTTCATACAACACCATGTTCTACAGATGTTAAGCAGAACTCTTTCTTTGTAGGAATGCATTCCTTAGTCAGAAAGGTGCTCATCGGCCATTTAGATCACGTAAATTGACACAAGTCCTCAGAGATTCTTTTATTGGAGAAAATTCTAGGACTTGTATGGTGAGTCACTGTTTTTTTTAAATCCATAAAAGCATAAATTCCACAAAAAAACGGGTGAACTCTGATGATCTGGGCTCAGTTTCATAAAAAAAATCTCATTTCAAAGTCGTCCTCAACTTAAATTTCAACCTATCATAACATTTGAAATTTAAGATTTGAGGAGGGGAAAAAATGATGAAATCAGGCCCAGTTCAAGACATCCTTCTGCTCTTACAATGTAAGTGGTTGGAATTCTGTTCCATTATACCCGAACCTCTTACTTCCGAGTGCCATATTGCATACCGCTCGTTCCGATGTTCTTTGAAATCGGCAGCAAACATTTTGTACAGTTTCTTTGCTATAACTCAGGAGAAAGTGACTAGACTAAAGAAAAACTAGTTACCTACCCGATGAGAAAATCCAGCAACCCTTTTAAAAGCAGTTTATTTGGTTTTCAGCCTTTTGAAAGTGTATATACAGTTAATAAAATTACAGATTTTCAAATTTACAAAACAAAAATATTAAATTAACCAACAAATTGCCTTTACTAACTTAAAGTTCGTTTTGTCAAAAATATATTATAAAATTAGTGACCTAATTCAAACTGGCTGGTCATTTTGATAATTGTCTTCATTACAAATGTTTTCTTGGTATTTAACGAAAATTTAGAAATTTTATCGCTTGATTTCTTGTGGGTAAAACTTCCTTCATGTCTAGAAAGGACTAAAAATATTTTAAAACACATGCTTGGCTGATTCACATTTGTGGTTGCTTTCAACATGTCAGATGCTAGATATCAGGATGGCACCAAGTCAGAAAATATCTTGCCAGACAACCTCTAGCATTACTGGAGTAGACATCCCTCATGCTATTTTTGAAGGTCAAGTCCACCTGGAGGTGACTGAACAGGTGACTGACACTTCATGTCAGTCAATCAGGTAAACCTGACAACTGTACACCTTTTTGAAATGCAGACTGTAATCTATGGGTAGATATTTTTATCTCAGTAGTTTTTGTGTAAGTTGCTGAGCCTGTTCTAGAAAAACCTATTGGCAGACAATAGCCATTTGTCATGTATGCTGTTGCTAAATATACCTCAATATTAACCAGATTATTAAAAAATACATTTGTTGTTCCTGCGCACCAATACCCATCTTTTGAAAGACATATTATTATACCCCATGCAAACAAAGTATGGGGGTATATACCGCAGTGTTTCAGCTTGTGTCTGAGGGCAGAAGGGTGCTGGTTCATCAGGAGGGCACTTTATCAAACATGTGTATGCTTGGAAGAGCGTTTACCAGCTGTACTTTCAATGCCCATTTAATGCTACTTAGGGTATCTAGGCAGCCATCAATAAATCAACTAACCATTCAGTCAAAAATACATTGCTTGAGTTGTTGTCTCCATTTCTTTTCTTATTTATATATTTACATGAATATGCTGTTTATTTGATAGAAATAAATGTTTTCCAATATTTATTTGTCTTTTCATTTTTGTGTTTGTAAATGCTGGTAGGTAGTTGCTATCTACAAGTAATAACTGGAAATAAAAACTTAATGTTCATTTTCTTATACTTTTATTTTATTGGTAAGACAAATTACATCATAGTAATGTAGACAATATTAAGATGTCACAATAGATATAGATAACCAATAGAGTAAGTAAACCTTCATGTTGAAAAACTGATAAGCACTAGAACATAAAACAAAGCAAAAAAACAATGTCAATAAGTTATCCATTCAAAGTGAAAGTATATAAGCATAAAACAATACAATACAAAGTTAAACATACAAAAAGACAAGCAATGAAAAGCACAAGCACAAAGCATATCAATTCAAAACCCTACTGAAGTAAACTATACAATGTCAATACAATACAACATGAAGTACAAAAGTAAAGCACTATAAATAAGCACAAGAACACAAAACTTAGGCATGATAAGCAACAAAACACTATTATAGTTGACATTGTACAAAACATCTAACAATAAAGTCAATATAAGCACTGTTACAACAGATAAGACAAAACATTTTACAAAAGTCAATATCACAAGTTCATATAATTCACTGGACTATCTGTTGGAGTCTCCGATTTTTAACCTTGAAGAACTGAAGTGTCACAGTGTCTATTAGATCTTTGAACATTTCACCAGTACAGTACAGTTCATCTTGATGTTAAGTAGGCGCTTCAATGTTGATGTCTTCATATTGCTGTGGTGACTGGTCTTTATGAGCTTTTCCTGTAAAAACACCCGTTCAACCTCTGCTGTGCTCAGTGGTAAAGTTGCAGCAACTGAGTAGAGTCTGTAAACCAGTGGGTACATCTGCTGGAGTCCTGAGTTAGAGGTGTGTAAGGGCTGCAGAATAAAAATTTGAAATTGAATCGTATGCATATCGGCAGTCAACTTTCTATTCATTATTAATAATCTACTCGCAAGTTCACGATTTGGGACATATTTTAAGTAAATTTTATTAAGTAGAAATAGCAAGTACCGAGTGGAATCTCTGTTGAAGAACGAGGTTATAGAACAATTCTGCTTTGCTACTTTCTGGTTTTCACTCTGAAGTTGAGCGAGACGTTTCTTGTACGAAGGCATTGCTATCGAATTACGATTATGAAACTTTATCAAAAAGACTCGCATTTTATTAGTACCTTCGGCTTGATTGACATTTTGAGTGAGAAGCACGCTCGAAAAAAACATTAAAATGTGATCAAGAAATTAATCCCAAGCCCATTAACAGTGATTGTACAAACAGCGACATCAAAGGATTAAATTAGTTAAATTGTAATTTGACCTCACTATATGATAATTGATTAACGACCCAAGCCATAAATCAATCAATGACTGACCGGATATATGCACCTGTTGTGGTGTCAATATTGCAGACGTCCTATTCATAAAACTGATCATCTTTATAATATTGGAGGCACATGAGACCGAGGCACATAGGGGAATTTTATACTTTACAAAAAAGGCATCAAGGGCGACGGGAAGGGCACGATGGGCGGATGCCCTTCTAAAAAAAGGGCAGGCGGGAACACTGTACCGGTAGGAAGCCCCATCTGTCCGTCTGTCAGTCCACCCTTCCGTCCATCTGTCCACACTTCCTGTAAGTGTAAGAGATTCTGAAGAAATTTTATAGGTAAGTTAGGTGTCATATCTAGATGTGCATGAAGGAATATAATTACTGTTGGAGGACTCTAAAAGGAGATTATCCAAATTACCATATTCTTTTGTGTATTCCGTGCACCCCTTTCTTGGCAAGGGAGAAGCAGAAGACCACGTTGAGATGAAAGGATTGCGGTAAATTCCCCGAGATATGTATCCTTTCATCATTAATCTTTTAAATAAAAGTACTTTTCTGTGTTTCCCTGCGTTTGCAAGCCATTTATTGATTAAAATACAGCAATGTAGTGGATGCAAGTCAGCTAAAATGTTTACATTCCTGTTCTTATGCAAATCAGGTATTTCACTAAAATAATGGCGTCAAATCTGACTAGTTACAACAAAAGATGTTTTGAATTTGCCAAGCTTGTGTATTGATATTTGACATCTGGAAACAGTCCATAAAGTGGATAAAAGGATTAGTGACAGTTGGTTTCACCTTTTAAATTGATCTTTTGTTATTTGATAATTAATTTACAATGGGCCCCGAGGACAGGTTGGCACTCCCGCTATTGCGTATTTAACGGTCCACAGCACACAGTTGAAGACGTTTAGGATAGCGTGTTTTGAGAGAAAAATAAGAAAATAGTCGTGGTTTTTCGTACAAACTATTAAATGCAAGAAGACAGCATTGACAGGTAAAACAACTATTGTATAACAGTAAAACTTAATTTATTTCACATAAATCTGTTCTCAAAAGTACAAAATCGCTCAATGTTGTCTTTTCTTGAAGACTTCGCTCCTGATTCCCGAAATTACAGACTTCGAAAATTATGTCTCCAGGAAAAAAATCTAGATACTCATTGTTTTGGTGTATACCGCACACCCCCCTCCTTGAACAAGGAAAAAGGAAAAAAGTATGTAGTATACATGGAAGAATACAGTAAGGGTTTTACATTTTTAAACCTCATAAGTGTAACTCCTCCTAAACCGCTCAATGGATTTTGATAAAATTTTATAGAAAGTTTGGGTATCATATGTAGATGTGCATACAGGAATATGATTACTTTCAGAGGATTTAAAAGGAAGATTATCCAAATTAAGTATTTTAAAACCTTGTAAGTGCAACTCCTCTTAAACCTCTCAATGGGATTGTGATGAAATTTTATAGGAAGTTTTGGTATCATATAGATGTGCGTAAAGGAATATAATTACTGTTGGATACTGCCAAAAGGAGATAGTCCTACAAATGCTTTACATTTATGTCCATTTTAAGTGGGGAGTATTCTCTTTATGAGCTTGCTTACAGTATTTCTAGTTAACTCTCCCTGCCCAAAGGGCCATGTGAGCTATTGTCATCACTTGGCATCTGTCATGTTTAACAATTGTTTCAAAATTCTCCTCTGACACTACTTAACCAATAAGAACCAAACTTCGTATAAATGTTCCTTATGGTGTATGCATAGAACTGATGTGGGGATTTTTTATCCATTGAAAAACATGGCCACTGTTATATAAAATAGAATAAAGAGGTCTGACAGAAGATTTTCCAAATCCATGTAACTAGGTATAGCCAAATTCTGACCGGGTGATAATTTTCATCATGATGAGATCAATCCTTGTGGTGAAATTTGCTTGCAAATCTGTTCGGTTATGTTGGAGTTATTGCCCTTTTTTTAGCTCACCTGGCAGTTGTTGGTGTCCAACAATTTCGTTAACAATTTCTCCACTAACACTACTTGAAAGATTAAATTCAACCAGGTGGGCGATTCGGGCTCCTGGGAGCCTCTTGTATGCTATTTTTAATGTTATTTCTTTCAAAAATCTTCTATGACACTACTTGACCAATTGAAACTAAACTTGGTATGAATGTTCCTGGGGTATCATGCATAAAACTGATGTAGGGATATTTGATTCGTTGAAAAACATGGCCGCCATTACTAAAAATAGAACATACGGGTCAGACAGCAGATTTTGATGAATTTTATTTTTTTTAGTCAAGACTAAAACTGGTTTCCTCTTTTCAGATTGCAATGGTTTCACCGGGTATGAGTTGTTGTGAACATACTTTGATCACATTACGTTATGCCGACAGGTAGTGTTCCACATGCATTAGAATTCATTTTATACAACCGCAAATGTTATGGCGCTGTCGTCAGCAGTGGTGTGTCATTGCCTGAGAACACTTCGTTTCTGTGTGATAACTTAAGTTGTGGTCGACCAGCTGATCTGAAATTTTGATATGATTTTACTTTACAGAAAGGTTCCTATTCAGTTTGGACTTTATGGCCCCTACCAGTTTAGAAAAAGGGTAAAAATAGATGTTATATTAAAACCCATGTATTCTGTGTTTTTTTTCGATTTTGATTATTCTTTTTTTATTGTGTTCCTGATTTAATTTTGGTAAAAAAAATCATGCCTACGTTTTTCAAGTAGATGTCAGATATCTGTTACAGTTTCCAGTTATAAGGGGTCCAAAAAATAGACTTTTTTATTTTTGGTCCAATTTCACCCCAACAAAAATTTTTATTGGATTTCTCATAAGAATTCCTGCCTGCATTTTTTAATCAGATTTCAGAGAACTGTTACTACTTATTTATTTTTGTTCTGATTTTGTAAATGTTTGATTGAATTTAAAATACTTTGCAATGTAGTGTTCAAACCATGTGTTGTGTCCATAATAAATTGCATCTTATTTTCCAGACTCTAAGTCAAAACATTTTTTCAGCAAAGTGTCAGCCTCGACTTCAACTTTAATATTTTATAAGATTATTTTTCAAGAAAAAGTTTTCATCTACAGTGCATTTCATTAGATTTGTTTAGTTCACTTTTGATTACTTTCATTCAAAATTAACTGCAATCAACAAAAGCCGTCACTCAAACAGTCAAACCGGTGATCAAACTCAAAAAATCAAAAAAGATTATTGATCAGTGCTGCTATCCTTTATGAATGACAACGGCAATTTTAATAAACTTTGAAACCATTGAAATGTATGAACAAACTCTAGAGGATGTGTTAACAAAACTCTGTGTTAACTGGAAAGACATTATCAAGTGTTCCGATACTCTTAAATACACTTAAACAAAAATACAACTATTATAAATTTAATTCCAAAATACTATACAAAGTAACATTGCTGGAATAATATGCTGTTAAAAACAAACCGCTCTACTCGGATCTACGCTGACACCTAAGATATAAATGCATGTGTGATTCTCGACTTATCTATGTTTTTTCGTCGATTTTGGTCGAAATTAGCAATTCGACTTATACTACACATTGACTTATAGTCCGGAAATTATGATAAGTTCTTATGCTTAAGTGTGTAAAAAAAACTAATAGTGTGTCCACACTTGCCCGCAACTATTCAGGGTTAAACCATTGTGGTTGTATCATGCTGCTCTCTGCAAAACCTTTCATTTTTATTAGCACATGTCGATTTTATCAATTAATTTCTAATTCAAAAAGAATTTCGTAGTCCAGGTTTTCACATTTGACTTTTTCCCTTGATAACAATGTTTTAACGGTACAATTTAAGTTTCTGACCTGTCTGTAGTATCGTTGTGGTCACTCTTAACTCATTAATTTTCAAGAACAGGTTTTTGAGTCCAGTACCCAAGACATTTCATCTGGTAATGACCTTCAGTCAAAGAGAATACCAAATCTACTTCAAGATTTTAATGCTTTTACTAAATATCTTTGCATCGTTTATGGGAATTATTTGAAGGGTAAATTGAAAATTCATAAAACTTGTTCTGAAGTTTCAAGATAATTTATTGGATTGTGAGTGAACTCAGTACTACATTAAATATGAACCCTTAAATTTTAGGAATTGCCTTGCCATCAATGTCTTGCGGAAACATCTCTTATAGTAATTGTTTTTTAATTTTTTATTGTAAAGACAATATGCTAAGCCAAGTCAATAGTATCTTATTCCCAAAAAAGTGTCTGTCATGAATTCTAGATATACCTATTACTTATATAAAATGTCAGATTAAGTGAACACTTTTTTTTTATTTCAGGGTTAAAGAATTAGGCCCAGAAGGACCAGTGGAAGGAAAACCAGCTGAAATAGCTATACCTAATAATAACTATAATCTTGGAGCTATGTCTCCACAGAACAGTGATCTGGCATTACTGAAAACTGCTAATGTAAGACTAATACAGATTTTATACCCCCACTCCAATATTTGGGATTTATTGGAATCACCTTGTCTATGTCTGAATTTCATTGTTATAACATCAACTCAAATGGATGGATTGAGTTTAAATCTTATATGTTTCTTAATATAGATTGTGCAAACACTTCAAGCTACTTGAGAAATATAGGGAGAAGTGACTTCTCTTTCAGAGAGACACTAGAGAGAAGTGGGGATGAACAGTGAGAAGTGAATGCGTACGCGTATCATTTACTAATGCTTTTTAAAATCATTTGTTATTTGTTGCTTACATGCACACAATATAAGCACGCATTTTCGTGTATTCTTTTTCTTTTATTGAGATAAATGTTACTTTTCTTTAAGCTACATATGTAAGTAACTAAATATTTTGCACAAAATGAAATCAGCCTGCTGACTGAATGATTGACTGTATCATATATTCATGAAATTGAATTTCTAATCTATACCTCTACTCCTTACCAAATTTATTACAGCAAAATTAATATATGATTGAGCAAAGCAAAGCTTCTTGCATTGCATGTCTTAATGATTTTGTCCTTTTTAGCAGCACTGGTATAGAAAATTTCAGGCAGTGACATTCTGTTGAAATTTTCATTTTGTTCTGGTTTTTTTCCTGATCCCACTTAATGTGTAATGATTTCTTGTTCCAAATATCCAGTCTCTTGATATAAATATAAGTTGACCAAGAGTATCAATAATCATGTTGATTGTTTTTTACTGACAAATCAAGACTGAATACACGTGTATTGTAGCGGTCGGTACGAACTCGTCTCAAGCTTAAGAAATATTCCGTCAAAATGGAGAATTAAATGTTCTGTTATGAAACATGAAGATCAAATGAAACACTCCGAGTTTTCTACTGAATTATCAATTGAAATAAATTTAGCTTTAGTCCAAAGAACCTGCACAACAAATTTGCATGTTTCGTTACGAAATGTGAACGGTAAAACATGAATTATTGTAAGCTGAAGTGAAGAATGTTCATTCCGCATCCTGTCTTAAACGTTTGAAACAAAAAGCTGATTATCGATAATTCGATAGATTTCGAAAAATTTATTTTCTCGAACGGGTGCCATTTTTGTTTGAATCGTTATTGGAAGAAAGATTACTTTGGATAGTACCATACAGTTAGGTCATTTCTGAAAATTTTGTCTCATTTTGTTGAAATAAAGCTGTTTTGAGACAGACCACACAGAAATTTCTAGTGCTTTATCATAAAAAAGTGCATATTTTCTAAATCCTTGGTGTGTGGAGGTTCAAGTCATTTATAAGTAATTTAGTGATCATTCATATAATATCCAGTAGCCATGGTAACATACTGAAAAAAATATTACTGAGTTTTAGTACAAATCAGAGGTGCCATTCCAAACTAACAGCCAAATACTATGTTTTATAAAATATTATACACTACCACAAGATGAAAGCATGCATGGAGTAGGTGGAAAAAAGGTAAAAATAAATTGACCCTTTTCGATTCATTCGCTCACAATTTTAGTCCCAAAATTTCGTGCGAAATAGGGTATTTTGAAAATCAGCCATCTGATACTGAGGAGAGAACCTAATACGGCAGGGGACTGAAATGTTCCGGATACCATTTTTTATTTAAATTACACCTGTTTACCATAACATATATTACATCTGTATATGTATAAATGCTTATCTACATTTAATTAATATATCCACCAAATTTCAACTTTTAATTTTAAGTTTTACAAAATTTGACCGGGGTAACTTGGTGTGCGAAACAGTGCGCCTCAATGTAACTGTATAGTGCACACTTAAGGAGAAGAGAACTTTTTAAGTTGTGTATGTCTTGTGATTTTTCGAAAGCTCTATTAGTATGGAATTAAAAAATGCCAGATTTATAACAATTGAACATAGGATATTGATTCTAGAGCAAATCTAATACTTGGTCTGCTCCCCCAGATTGGGGATAATTCTGCCTTGTGTTCTGCTACATGCATTCATATAATGAAAAAGGCCGTAAACATGGCAAAAATGAGAAAACACATTTAGACACAGATTTTTTTCACACTATGGGCACTGAAAAAGTATTTATTTGATGTTTTTATCTCATCGTTGGTTTTCATACCCCAAAAAATAGCATATGAGGATGAAAGTATAGAAAATCATGGAGTTTTCCCAAAACATAAGACTGGGCACTGAAAGGCTTGTTTTAACTTTCTTTTCTGCATTACAATACTTATTTACACAGAAAAAGTTTTTTCACTTATCCATTTTTTTATTATAAGCTAAAGAAGTAACATTTTTCACTTAAAAGTGGTTAGAATAGCACGTATCACAAGATGTTTGTTTGTTTGTTGGGGTTTAACGTCCGAGCAGCAATATTTCAGCTATATTCAGACAATGAACATGAAATTGATGATAAATGAACATGAAATGATGATGAAATGAAAAAGGGATGGGACACAAGGACAATGGGGTCAATAATTTTTTATTGCCACTGGAAATAGGGAGAGGTGGATAGGGTCGGGTAATTTAGCCCCCTTGTGGCGGAACCCTATGGTTCCTACTCCGGGAGAATACCACAGTAGGGTTCTTGAACGTGCGAGGAACGTGGCATCTTTCCCAACATGGTGCACCACTATGGTTGGTGGTCAGGTTTTCCGTGTTATAGCCTGACAACCCCAGCATGTAACACGCCAGGGGTACCTCATTCCACCACCTGGGGCACACATCCCAGTTGCTCTGTGGGAAGAGCGCCCTAGCCCCAGGCTAGGGTTCTGAGCACTGTTTAGTCGCCTTTTACGACAAGCTTAGCGCTGCTGCAGGCCTATTCTTTTAACACCCGGACCTGCACGGGGACATATCACAAGAGGATACAAGAATATCTTCTATGATATCGCATTTGAAATGATGAAAATTCAGAAACTTTGGTTGCTAAGGACTTATTTGCACTAAACAATTAAATTTCTTAACACAAACTACTTTTTTTTACTCAGTACACTTTAACCTACACAAGAAATTGTGGTTTCTATGGCGAAAATCCTATTTTTTCAAATGTACGGTTCCTGAAAACTTGTCGTAAGGTAGTACAATACAGTTTAGGTCATTTCTGAAAATTTGGTCTCATTTTGTTGAAATAAAACTGTTTTGAGGCAGTCCCCACAGAAATTTCTAGTGTTTTGTCATAAAAAAGTGCATATTTTCTAAGTCCTTGGGGTGTGGAGGTTCAAGTCATTTATGAGTAATTTAGTGATTATTCATATAAAATCCAGTAGCCATGGTAACATACTGAAAAAAAAATATTACTGAGTTTAAGTACAAATCAGAGGTGCTTTTCCAAACCTAACAGTCAAATACTATGTTTTATAAAATATCAGACACTACCACAGGATAAAAGTATGTATGGCGTAGGTGGAAAAAAAGGTAAAAATAAATTGACCCTTTTCGATTCATTCTCTCACAATTTTAGTCCCAAAAGTTCGTGCGAAATAAGGTATTTTGAAATCAGCCATCTGATACTGAGGAGAGAACCTAATACGGCAGGGGACTGAAACGTTCCGGATACCATTTTTTTATTTAAATTACACCTGTTTACCATAACATATATTACATCTGTCTATGTATAAATGCTTATCTACATTTAATCAATATATCCACCAAATTTCAACTTTTAATTTTAAGTTTTTCAAAATTTGACCGGGGTAATTTGGCGTGCGAAACAGTGCGCCTTAATGTAACTGTATAGTGCACCCTTGGTCAAAATACCGCTAAAATGCGGAGAACAGTCCGGAAACAGGACAAATTGGCACCAAACAAGGTCAGTCCCAGACAACTCGGTCTTATTCCATCCCGGCCCCAAGACAAGTCCGGCCTCACTTTCTAGACAAGTCGGCCCCATAGTTCTTAAGTATAATAAAATAAAATAATTTTTATTAAAATAAATAACTAGTTTCAATTATTATTAATTATTTTTGTTTGATCACCCGAAAGCGTATTACATATTGTAAGGTGTTAAGTTAATTAGCGACAATTAATAAACTAATTACGACGATAAAAGGAAAGGTTAAAGTGATTAATTGCATTGATGGAAACGTGTATAAACAGGGATATACACCGATGTGGCTTGAGTAATTTTTCTAGCTTGGTACAAATATTAGTAAACCCGGCGAAACCTTGAACATGTATTCACAATGTCTACGTTTTATCAGTGTGTGGTTTGTAACGTCTATGTTCGACCAAGACAAGAAGCTTTGCAGTATGACCAGTGTGACAGATGGCAGCATCGCACATGTGGCTCAGGTAAGTCTTTACTTTCTTTGTCACCTATATCGTTCAAAATCAGTAAGAGGCACAAAATCGATAATTTGGTGTCCTATTAACTTTTAGATTTATGTCAGTAATGTATCATTCATTCATTCATTCCAGTAGAGCAGTACCGCCAAACAGTAAAGAGCACAGAGCCCTTTGACTGGACCTGCAGCCAGTGCAACACCAGAGATGTCAGTGTTGATGAACTAGACCATGAAAGCACCTGGCTTTCTACAGAAGTCCACAACGACTTGTCCTTTGAGATATCCAGAAACTCAGTCAACATTCCAGACCGTCCTGTAGAAGATGACATCACTGATGATTCCATCAACTCCACTATTGACCCACAGCATGCCAAAGACATCAACTTCGAGATCGTTACTCAGGGATCACAAGATCTGAAAAGAAAACTGGTTGACAGCTTAGGTTACACTTAGACCTTTAAGTCTAAGGTATTTTAAAAGTCAGACTGAGAAATATAAATAATTTGGTATAAAATTTGACACGGAATTTTCTTTTAATTGAAAATATTGTAGATATATAAAAAGGGAAAAGGGAGAAATAGATTTATTTAAAAGAATATGTAAATAAGATACCTGCTAATGTACATGTATCTTTTATTGATAATTTTAAAAATTAATTCAAATATTTTAATTATAAGTATATAGTATACAGCTGTGGGACCAGTACGTTGCTGCCAAAATCACCACCAGCCAGCTCCTGAGGAAGTGTCAGAACATTTACTCACCGCCAACGATCTCCGTTGTAGATAGTGCCTAGAGACTTATTCATGTTATGTTGACTTGTGTTGAACTTTTTGAATTGTGATGACTGTTTGGTAAACAGATATTGTATTGTGTATTGTATTAAATGGGGTCCTTTCTAACGATACAACCATTAACGTTTCATGCGTTAAGTGCTCAGATGTGACATTACTTGTTAAATATTGTTGATAATGTAATAAAGAATAAAATTTGAACTAGTTTTTTTAACAGCCATATCTTTATTCATAAGAACCAATGTATTACATCTGAAAAAACAATACACAACTTTGCCAAATATATATCATTGCCAGCACTTCACAGTATTGTAGAACTGCCTAATTTTGGTCTTGTAATCTGATGCTTTGTAACATTTATCACTTTAAAAAATTGTCAAGCATCTGTAAATCTATATATCTAGAAATAGCTCAAGCCAAGGCCTTCAGGATGCAGTAAAAATTTTCTGGAAACAAATTACTCACAGCATATAGGGTTACCATAGAAACCATGCAAAAATATGCGAAAATTTGCAAAAAAGTTCATAAAATCAGGTTTAAAAATATCAAATTTCCCGCAAAATATCTGAAATTTTTATTTCAATCCCTGAAACTGTTCAAACTTTTCCCTTCAAAAACCCCTTCATCATATGGGCATCGCCGGTTAGATTTTGAGCTATTTCACTTTGTAATCCACTTATTAAATTTAGCATGGTAAAAAATTGACTTACTTTCACTTTCACAATGAAGTCAAATTGTCATTGAAAAAAAGCCCCTTCAACATTGAATATATATAAAACATTGCAAAATACTTTTAAAAGTCCTCTTTTTTCAGAAAATGTTTTATCAACAATAGATTCTTCATTTTTAATCACTATAGCAACTACCGGTTTCCATTTATGTCATTTTTCATCCCTAGCCAAAAGTGCGAAACTAAACTAAACTGTGGAGTGCTGGCTTAAGCAAAATGCAATATTAAATATTGTAATTTTCTAGTTATTTCTTGAAAGCTTACCTTCTTACAAGTAAAATGATACCAAATTTATCATAATTGGACAATTGATAACAATTTTAGAGGCATTCTCATACTAGGCTATCTCCTCTTCATTAGTGGAGAACTTTCCTCATACCTAAGTACAGATATGCATTTCACTGTTTTGCTATAATCATCTTTTAGATGAAAATTTCCACTTAAAACATACAAAATCACAACCCATATGTACTTATAAACCCTAAATTTGGGGTTTTGTAAGCTTTTAACACAGGTTTTATGCCAAAATAGTGCATTTGATGCTCATCACATGAAAAATCACAGAAATCTGAATGAACTGAAAACCAAATACTAAAAAGTCCACTCCAGGTCTAAGGTTATTAAACCTTTGCTTATTGTGCACTTAAAAGTTGCCCGGTTAACTATTTTACATGTAACCTGCGCAAATATTTAGCTTTTAAAAATATATTTCATTCTTTGTGATGGCAAGAGCCATATTCACACATGAATTAGTTCAATGATTGTTCTGTTAACTTTGCAAAAAATCTGCATACTTGGTTGCTAGGGACTTATTAGCTAACAACAACATAGGTCCATACCATAAGTTACATTGTTTTAACCCTTGTATCAAAGCATAGCATAAAAACACTAGTTTCTAAGGTGTAAAGCAATTTTTTAAATGTGTAGGGGTATAGGCAGCTCCCTTTAAGCCAGCACTCCACAGTATTGTAGAACTGCCTAATTTTGGTCTTGTAATCTGATGCTTTGTAACATTTATCACTTTAAAAAATTGTCAAGCATCTGTAAATCTATATATTTAGAAATAGCTCAAGCCAAGGCCTTCAGGATGCAGTAAAAATTTTCTGGAAACAAATTACTCACAGCATATAGGGTTACCATAGAAACCATGCAAAAATATGTGAAAATTTGCAAAAAAGTTCATAAAATCAGGTTTAAAAATATCAAATTTCCCGCAAAATATCTGAAATTTTTATTTCAATCCCTGAAACTGTTCAAACTTTTCCCTTCAAAAACCCCTTCATCATATGGGCATCGCCGGTTAGATTTTGAGCTATTTCACTTTGTAATCCACTTATTAAATTTAGCATGGTAAAAAAATTGACTTACTTTCACTTTCACAATGAAGTCAAATTGTCATTGAAAAAAAGCCCCTTCAACATTGAATATATATAAAACATTGCAAAATACTTTTAAAAGTCCCCTTTTTTCAGAAAATGTTTTATCAACAATAGATTCTTCATTTTTAATCACTATAGCAACTACCGGTTTCCATTTATGTCATTTTTCATCCCTAGCCAAAAGTGCGAAACTAAACTAAACTGTGGAGTGCTGGCTTTATAACGAACACAATGGCCGATTTGTCCATTAATTAAAATATATTAAAACTGATACCTACAAAAGGGGGCCGAGTTGTCTATTTATGAGGGCCGACTTGTCTATGGGCCGAATGGTCTTAGTGCCGATAAGTCATGTATTCTACAGTCCCGATCAATTAAATGAGAGGGCGACTTCACTTCGCTTTTGGTGTCGTCTGAAGGCGAAGTGAGCGACTTCAGGGCGACTATTTCACCCAAATCGCCCAATAGTGTGAGCCCTGCAAACTTGTATTAAGCACATTTTGAATTTTGAATTAAAATCAATGAGACAGAGAGATAGATAATCAGATAGAGACAATTATTTGCAAATAAATATGACTTCTTCATGTTATATTTTTTATTCTAAGTTATGTCAAATATGCCTAGCCCAAGTTTAGGATTGAACTTTTCATCACAATTTTGACTGAGGCAGTAAGGGAGTCCAGCCTTTTTTTGTGTGGGAACTCAAGGTGTTTTCCCCATGAACTTATGTGAAAAGTTCATTGAGGCAGATTTAAGGAATATGTTTTCTGTTGGTGTGTAATTTTGTATGTCTAATGGGAGTGTTCATTGCAATGATTTAACTCATCAAAGTTGAATTAGTAAGTATTGATTCCTACAGTCTTGACAATTCTCAATTCATTGAAAATTCCGAATGGTCATGATGGGAGACCCATTTGAAAATGGTCAAAATCATCTCTGCCAAATCCATTTCAGATATATGGCTTAATTGCCATGATGGTACCCACAGAGATCGATTCCATCTCAATGATTTCTAGTTTAATTTGATTTGGCAAAATGGCATATTTTCTATAGTCTAACTTTGACGTCCTTATTATTGATTGGTCTGCTGTCCCCAATTCAAAGAACTAAATAAGGCTTTAATGCAGGAATAAATCTAAATTTTGAATAGAATCAATTAGAAATTAAATAATAAGGATTGTTTTTAATTTTTGACCAAGTTATGCTTACATGGCCGACTTTGGGACAGTTTACGTTAGTTCATGAAGCATAAACTGCCCCGAAGTTGATTAATTCCCATAACTTGCTCAAAAGTTCAAAACGATACTTAGATTATCTAGATATGATTATAAATACAAAAGAGATTTGATAGCTGAAATGAATTCCATGCACAAATGCTCTTAGCATAACTGATTATTTTTAGGGGTGGAGTAACTCATGACAACCAATTGAGTCACTTTTTTAGCATTGTTGTTTTTTCATCAGAAATATGTCTTAGATTGTTGTTATTCTAGCAAGAAGAAGTGACAGACGACATGTTGACATTTCATGAGGTTGTTAATCACATGCAAGAGCTTGAAAAAGAGATTATAGATGGCCATAAAACTCTTATAGAAGTAGGCATTTCACATTGTATTCTAATTATGAGAGAGTTTTTGCATTGAGTAGTGTATGGAATGTCACTCAGATCATAAATTCTAACTTGACCACAGACCACATCTGGTACCTTTTGGGTTGGAAAATTGAGATATACACACATATAGCAAAACATCTGAGAAAGATCTGGTTACAGTTTTTTTGTGAATCTCCAATCCTAATTCTACTCAAGTAATTCAGAATAATGCAAATGTTTTGTGTCCCAAAGAAATGAAAATTTCATGTCTAAAATAATGACTCAATACTTATTTTGTAATCAGCTGTTTTGATCAAAGAAGTTAAGAAATTAAGAAAGCACAAGCTTGTGAGGGATAATATTCACCAATATGCATGCAACAACCCTTTTAATAAATATTTGGAAATAAAATATGTTGTGTAATATTGTATTAATTGTGAATTTATAACAGCTGAGAAAATATTTGGACTTCCTTGCATGACAATGACAAAAGAATTGCTTGAATTTTACCAAAATTCCAATGTTCTGTTTGTTTTGTACTTTTTAGTCATTATTTGGTCATATTTCTGACAAAAAAATGGTTATCACACCCAAGAAACAACTTTCATATTTAGTGAATACATTATGCTTATTTTATCATATGTCACATTATGAAGTTGTTTCTAAGTTGTTACTATAGTTTTGGTTGTAAATATGTCTGAAATAAACAACAAAATGTATTGATTGAACTTAGTACTGATACAGAATCTTCTGTGACAAAATTTATAATTCTCTGCAGTTTTTATACCCTGCTACAGGAAGTGGCGATGTATTAAGTGATATCCTCTGAAAAATTGTGTCTGTCCCCTGATGGTTTCCAGATGATAACTTGTGAATTCAGAATTGTCAACTTTCCTTTCATCTGTGGCAACATCCCTTCGGCTTCTGCGTATGGAGTGTTCATATCACAACTCATACGTTATGCCAGAGCTTGCCGAAACTACGCAGACTTTTTGTATCGCGCTAGAACTCTAACAAATAGGCTTCTGGAACAGGGTTAAGTTGCTACAAGATTGAAGTCATCACTACAGAAGTTTTATGGTCGTCATCATGAACTCGTTGATCGTTATGGTGTATCCATCAGCACCATGAAAACTGATTTATTCAACGGGTTTTCCTTTCCTCGTTTGTCTACCCCGGACTTGACTTTTTATGAGCAACTCGGCGGGTGTTTCTAGAAAAGCGGAGGACGCTTACCCTACCGGTGCACCTGGTCCATGCTCCCAGTTTTTAGTGGAGTCCGAGTTGCTCATTTACTTTTGTTACTTTGTATGTATGATTTTAGTTTCTTTGTGTTCCTTGTTGTGTGTGTCTGTTTTCCATGTCTGGTCTTTGTCCCTGGATTACGTTCTTTTGATTACCGCTATAACCTTGGTTCCCTTCATTACTCTTGTGAACAAAGCATTGATTTTTTTTTAAACATTGCTCAGTTGTTCAGTACCATAAAACACAGGTCAAGTTTAATTTTCAGCAATATCCAAAATAGTTTTCGATTAAGGCCATTTTGAACATTTTGCCATCCCCCTTTTTCACCATTACATGCTGAGGTACCATGTAATGTTTCATTAATGCCCTATTTTTGTTAAAAGATATGTTATTATGGCACAAATGTGACATCATTACAACAACTAAACCACAAAACATTCATTTTCCTAATATTCATATATTTGACTATGTCTTAAACAATTTTAATGTTATTACAACAAAGTTGATATTTTTGGGCCATATTCCTGACCTGGTGCTTCTACACCTTGATTGATATTGAAATAGTTCTAATATTGACCAAAACTTCATATTTGAACTAGTGCAATGTGAATCTCACTTCTGGAGTTTCGTCCACTTAGCCGTTAATTCTGAAATTACTGTTGACATTATTCTCATCTATCCTAATATCCATCTGACAGTTTCAACAAACAAAAAAGAAATGCATTTTGGAATGATTGACAACTGCCATTTTGTGTTGACACTTGAGAACAATGCAATATCTGAGTTAATTTCAATTCAGCTCTTTTCAGAAAAAAAGACTGTAGCCTATGTCACACCTTACACCTATTTATATTGCATACCTTATATTTCGATTGATTGATTGATTGTTATCTTTTAATGCCTTTTCGGCGACTAGGGCCATATCACGGCAAGAACATTGAATGAAATGGAAATATTAAAAGCAAGATCAAAGTCTCTTCATAAAATAATGAAATTAAAACAAGCAGCTATTTACATATAAAAAGGTACATAAAAGGTGAACCTAAGACATAAAATACATATATCGGTAAAACATTTAAAATATTGAAAAACTAAGGAAGTTATCCAATTTAGATTTTATTAAATAAACCGATGTCCCGCAAGAAATCGATGATGTTTTTAGATGAAACGGTCTTGAACAAATCAAACATATTGGCGCAGTCAAAATAATTTTGCCTGATGTTGGCAAAATCCATACAATCTAGAAGAACATGTTTGATAGAGAAAGGGCAATCACATGGGATACACTCAGGTGGAGGATCACCAACAAGCAAATGACCATGTGTAAATCTAGAATGTCCAATGCGGCATCTAGTCATGACCACTTGCTCTTTGCGATTGCCCGACCCGGATTGATGAACGCCTAGATCGGGTTTTATGGAATTGAGTTTGTTGTGTTCAAGACCGTCCCATCGGTCCTGCCACATCTTTAAAATATATTTCCTTATTAAAGGTTTAAAATCGGTGTATGGCAAACTAACGTCCTTTATTATTTCATTTAATGCCTTCTTGGCAACCCTGTCTACAACTGAATTCACCTGAATACCAACATGACTGGGTACCCAGAGAAAAACAATCTCTATATCAAATTCCCGAAGTCGATGAATAAAATATAAAATTTGTAAGATAAGAGTGTTTTTCAGTTTGTGATTCTTAATTGCCAAAAGACAGCTCAAATAGTCAGGACAAATAATAAACTGTGACAGATTAGATTGAGTAATCAATTTAAGTGTTAATAATATGGCTCGAGCTTCAGCTGTGAATATGGAAGCGCTTCATGGCAACCGTTCAGTTACAGTTCTGTCACCATGGACAGCAGCACATGCAACGCTATCGCCATCTTTTGAGCCATCTGTATACACCGTCGAAAAATCTGGATAATTTGCTTTAATTTCAGAAAAGTTTTGTTGTAAAAATAAAGGATTGGTATCGGACTTTTTATATTCACGTAGATCAAAAATGAAAGAAGGGTGTGGAAGCTCCCATGGAGGGCATTTCGAAGTAACAACAGGTGTCACTGCATTGGTCTCCAGATGAATTGCTTCCAAATGAGGTTTTATTCGAATTCCAAAAGGAGGGGTTTTGCTTTCATGTTTTCGATAAATGTCGACATAAATAGGATTAATGACACAGTCGTAGGCAGGGCTATCTGGGTAGGCCATAAGTTTACATACATATTGAAGACCTAATTTCAAACGTCTGTCTCCAAGGGATGGTTCAGTTGCCTCGGCATAAAGGCTCTCTATAGGAGAGGTTCTGAAGGCACCAAGGCAAAGTCGCAACCCCTGGTGGTGAACAGCGTCTAAAATTTTAAGGTAAGATTTTTTGGCGGAACCATAAACAATAGATCCATAATCAAGTTTAGACCTAACCAAAGATCTATATAAATTTAATAAAATTGAGGTATCAGCACTCCAATCGGTACTGGACACCATTTTTAAAATATCTAGTGCCTTAAGACACCTAGATTTAAGTAATTTGATATGGGGAAGAAAAGAAAGTTTACTATCAAAAAGTAATCCAAGGAATTTTGTTTCTCCTACTATTTTGATTTTATTACCATAAAGAAAGAGATCTGGGTCCGGATGCAGCTTTCCCTTTCGACAAAAGTGCATACCAACAGTTTTAGATGTAGAAAACTTAAACTCATTCTCCAAAGCCCATTTCCCAATTCTTTTGAGGCAAAGTTGTAACTGCCTTTCAATATTACTCATATTTTGTCCCCTGTAGCAGATCAAAAAGTCGTCTACATACAAGGAACCGTCAATATTGTCCTTCAAAACTTGGGCTAAACTATTAATTTTAATACTGAAGAGAGTGACAGATAGAATATTTCCCTGAGGAACTCCCATTTCCTGTTCCTTCTCCTCAGAAAAAGTCGAATTTACCCTCACATTAAAATGACGATCTGACAAAAAATTAGACAAGAACTGAGGAAGTCTTCCTTTCAACCCCATATCAAATATATCTTTTAAAATACCATATTTCCACGTCGTGTCATAGGCTTTTTCTAAATCGAAAAAGACCGACACAACATGTTCATTTTTAGCAAAAGCATTTCTGATGAGCGTTTCAAACCGGACTAAATGGTCAAGAGTACTTCTGCCTTGCCTAAAACCACACTGAAAATTAGTGAGTAAGTTGTGCTTCTCAAGGAACCACACAAGGCGATCATTGACCATTCGTTCCATTGTCTTGCAGACGCAGCTTGTCAATGCGATCGGGTGATAATTTGAAGGATCCGTATAATCCTTTCCTGGTTTTGGAATAGTGACAACTGAAGCCGTTTTCCAGATGGACGGAATGTTACCAGAAGTCCATATCTCGTTCATTAACGCAAGAAGTGTATGTAGAGATGGATCAGGAAGATGTTTCAAAAGTTGATAGTGAATATTATCTAGCCCACTAGCTGTATCGTGGGCTTTAGCCAGTGACGATTTTAGTTCCTCTATAGAAAATTGAGAGTTGTAGGATTCAGCATTATTTGACTAGAAGTTTAATTTTGTCTTTTCTGCAGATGATTTAATTTTTTGAAAATCCGGTTTGTAGTTAGTTGAGGATGAATGTTTAGCGAACGTTTCGGCTAGCTTATTGGCGATATCTTTTTCGGTGGTTAGAGTGGTATTACCAACTTTAAGGTGTTTCACTGAAGAATTCGAATTTTTTCCTTTTACTTTTCTAATAAAATTCCATACTTTCTTGAGGGGAGTGTGAGATTTAATACTAGAAACAAAATTTTTCCAAGAGGTTCGTCTGGCTTGTTTCCATGTACGTCGAGCTTTTGCTCGAAATATTCGGAAGTTTGACAGATTTGCTGGTGTGGGATTTTTGTCAAACCGGCGATGGGCCTTGTTGCGTTCTTCGATCGTTTTGTCGCACTCATCAGTAAAGCATGGTTTACTAGTCCTTTTCGGATTTGTCGAGGTTTTAGGTATTGTTTTATTAGCAATTGATGTCAGTCTTTCATTAAATAATAAAATGGGATCTTCAACATCCTTCATCGTTTCTAATCGTAATTCTTCAAGACAGTGGGCTTCAAATGAAGCCCAATCTGCTTTCTCAAGTTTAAAACGAGGTAAATGCTCCAAAATAATTGGAAAATGATCACTCCCGCACAAGTCATCATGAACTCGCCATGTAAACTCTGAAAGTACGAGAGGATCACAAATGCTTAAATCAATAGAAGAATACGATCTATGCCTGAATGAAGGAACGTTGAAGATCCGTCATTAAATATGCAAAACTCTTCTTGCTGAAGGAGCTCCTCAACTTTTTTACATTTATCATTCGTATGATTACTCCCCCATAAAGGATTATGAGCATTAAAGTCACCCAAAATAATAAATGGTTTGGGCAACTGTTTAACCAAATCAACTAATTTATTTCTGCACAAAATTGAATTTGGGGGAATGTAAATGGAACAAACGGTTATGGTTTTATCAAGGGATAACCGAACGGCCACTGCTTGTAGATCGGTAGTTAAAGGAACTGAATTATGTATTACTCTGTCCCTAATAAAAATGGTAGATCCACCAGCAGCTCGTTCATTTGCCTCAGAAAATGTACTATACATTGTATATCCTTTTACGTAAATTTGATCCGTGTCTTTTAAATGAGTCTCCTGGAGACATAATGCAACTGGTAAAATAGACTGAACAAGAAGAGTTAATTCCAAAATATTAGCCTTTAAACCTCGACAATTCCATTGAAGTAATTTGGCCATTTTTATGGGTGACGAATGGGGGATATTTTCTCTGACTTGGATCCGCGACCACGACTCGATGACCTTCTAGTACGAGTGCCACCATTAAGGTCAATTCGAATTGACTGAGCGCGCTGCTCCTTGTATTTTTTCATGGCAACAGGATCTGTTTGGTCAATCTGATCAAGGTCGGGACCCAGCCAGTTTTCACCTGGACAAAGTCCATGATCTGTTGTTTCCATGTCAGACTCGGAATCCGACAATCTGTCGCCTAGACTTAGATTTCTCCAAGTCCTCTACACGGAAATTCCCCAACTTTTTGGGGGGTTGGACATTCTTCTGTTGAGATTTGGAAGACGATGACTGTTGTGATGATGGAGATGATTTTGAAGATGATCCGGAATTTTGGGATGACTGAGTCTGGGAACATTGGTGAGATTTCTTAGCTCTGGCCTTTTTAATTTCCTCTAAACATTTTTTGGATGGTTTCATTATTTTGGTGGATACCTCAGTGGGCAGTTTGGCAAGACCATTGATATCCTCTTTCCAACTCATGATCGTCTGCACCTCAACAGTCGAGGACAGACAAGCACGCTTTGCAACACTAGCATAAGATGTTTTGCCAGATGCAAGAAAATTGTTGGAAAGGGACCACTTCTGGCGAGTTTCACTATATGAAATTTTGTTTTCAGTTTTTATCTTTAAAATATTTTTTTCTTTCTTATAAAGAGGGCAATCTTTAGATGATGACATGTGAGCTTCCTCACAGTTTCTGCATTTCAGATCTTTTTTGCAGTCGATTCCCTCGTGTCCTTCTTCAGAGCATCGGAAACAAAACAGTTTTCCTCTACACTGGCCCTTTCCATCCCCAAACTTCTGGCATTTAAAACACCGAAGTGGGTTAGGAATATACAGACTGACAGCTGTCCTGTATGGACCAATGTAGACATGAGATGGCACTGAAGTGGAACTAAATGTTAACAGGATTGTTCTCATTGGTGTGGTTGCATCTGCACGTCGAGAAGTAAACCTTTTCACTGACTTAAGGCCTTGTGATTTCAGTTCCTCACCGATCTCTTCATCAGTCAAGGCGTCGAGGTCTCGACCTCGGTATTTAAGGACACCCTGTGACTGATTTAGTGACTTGTGTGCAGATGAAACCACATCAAGGTCACCAATCCTGGTTAATTTTAACAAATTTGATGATTGGCCTGGTCTGAGGCATTCAATTAAAATTCCTGATCTTATTTTCTTTGTATCTTTAACATCACCAGCTACACTCTTGATAGTTTTCTGTATTAAAAAAGAAGAAAGGTCATTAACATTTTTGTCTTTATCTTTTGCAGAAATTACAATAAATCTTGGCCAGTTTTTATCCCTTTCGTCAGAAGAATTGCAGACATCACTTTTTCGTTTTTTTTTTTAATAAGAAACATTGGACTCCCCGTTGTTTTTTGTCGCCATGTTAAGTTTTTATAAGTTTCATCGTCTCTGTTCCCCACCCGCCACCGAGTGCCAACACGGGCGATGCTAGGACTCTATGGATTTCCAGCAGATAGCATCAGGGATTCCAGAGACGACATACTCGAACAGAGCGTATCTATCAATGGCGCATAGACAGCGTACTACTCGATTGACCCATGAGCCACCGCCTTCTTCATTTGCCATTTGTAAGCTTGTGAAAATCTTAGAAACATTGGATGACACGGGGGTTACGTCACGACTGGAGTCTAGATACGACCTTCATCCACTAGGACCTCCTCGCCCACCAATAACTCACGGGTTGCAACTCACGGCAAACAAGTAGGTGAACCCACTTTTTATTTTAAACACCGGGCCGACGGTCGATGTTCGGATCGCTTTAGTCTGGCCTCTAACCTTTGACCTTTCCAGCATGTGTAACCCTACCAGGAGAAAAAACTCCAGCTGGCATAGCTCTTAGGATCACTGAAGCACGCAAGCCCCCCTACCACGACAAGGATAGCGATCCACAGAGGGGCCTTATATTTCGAAGCTGAACCTATATCCCACACCCTACTTGAAACACACTTGAATTATATTAACATTATATGATATAATGAACATGACATGTTAAAATATATACCACATGTCATATCAACCCTATAGTCCAAGTCACCTCAGATTGTTTGTGGTTTTTTGCGTGTATTTTTGTAATTACTCGACGGTTCCTTTCAAAAACTTGCCATTTTATTCATGTCGTTATGTACTACGATTCCCTTACAATTATTTTTCGTTCTTACCTCCGAGATTGAAAAAATTCAAAATTTATTTTTCCTACGAGAATTTTGCATTGAATGTATTGTTTATCCGCCATCTTGTTTCTATGGATATTTTGAAATGTTCCCTATTATCTCACAATTGAAGAGCTGAAATACCATGATTTCCCGCCATATTTCTGCTCTTTATCTTTAGTAAAAGACAAAACCAGAAGTTCCGAATGAAAATGTTACAACTGGTACTTAATAAGAGTCTAACCACATAAAGTAATAAATTAGCAGGGAACCAGAAATATGGCGGGAAATCATGTTAAAAATCCAAGCACTAACACAGCTACGGGGTAAGATAATATTACACAGCTACGGGGTTAGATAATATTTCACAACTATGGGGTAAGATAATATTACACAGCTACGGGGGTAAGATAATATTACACAGATGCGGGGTAAGATAATATTACACCTTAATGTAATAAAACTAAAATGACAGTAAGATAAATATACACATGCACACTAGAAATTGATATTATTACATATTATTGGGAGTAAGTTCTAGCATACTTGTCATGTACTTATATATACATATATATTAGATGTATTAATTTTCTTGATGCTTTTTGGCTATACATTTTATACCCTTATTGATCCCTTCCATTATAAAATCATTGTAATTTTATTTTTAGAAAACGTGGCTGGATTTAGAAAAGAAATACAAGAAGAGAAAAATCTTAGCAAAAATATGACAGCCAAGGAGAAATTATGTAAACAATAATGTGCTTTTGTCTTCTTCTGAAGGACGATTAAGTGTCTGCTAGATGCATCATGCCATCTGCTAGGACTAGCCACCTTTATGCAATCTGTTGTGATAATACACACAGTATTCCTTGATATGTGATACCATTTAGTCATAGTTGTACACTGGATACAAAACCAACTGAGAACACATTTAAATAAATTATTCATTATTTGCGTATTGTATCTGTGTTATCACATTCTTTCTGGAATGATGTTGCAATTGGGAAAGTAATGTTTCAGGATCTTGTGAGAAAGTATCTTAATTTAAAAGAGATGGCATGTAAGTACCTTTTGTAAATACATAAGGAGAGTAAGTGATCTGTGATATTGTGAAGTTGAATGTCTTTCTCCAAGCTTTTCCATCAAAGGTATAAAAGGATTTGAAGCCTGGACCATGTTTTTGAGTGTACTATAAATGGATCCAATACTACATACATATCCATGTCATATTCTGAAATGGGCATTGATACTTTGATTTCCTTTACATGCTAGTGTCCTTCACCACTCTATTCATTTCTACAGAACAAATTTTAATATAATTTTATTTCACTCTATTTGATAGCCTTAGACGATACCTGTAGCCAAACTACAAACCTCATTGATATTGGAGAGATATGAATAAAAGTAAACAATTTTAAAACGAAAATAATTAACTGAAATGATATTTTTTTTATTGTATTGAACTGATGTCCTTAACTTATTTATTGTGAATTAATGTATATAATTTCAGAAGAATTTTAATTGTATTATGTACACTTACAAGTTATTGTTTGTTTTTGTTGTATATTTATTTGAAATGGTTTTGCATTTAACTTTTCTGTTAACTGTCTTCAAAATGTTCTTTTCAAGTTATGTTAACCACTAATAGTCTTGCTTGATATTGTTTAGTATTAGGGAACAAAACTACTTATAGTTGTTTAAAATGGATTAGTCAAGCAATAGTAGCCCTGTTTTTTTCTTCAGATTACTGTATGTAAGAATCCTGCAAAATCTGAAAAATATGATACACCCCAAAAAAGGCCACATATTTTTTTATTTTTGTAATCAAGTTGTTTTATGGGTCTGTATTATGAAATGTGTAATAATTCATTCAAATCTGCCCGCTCTTAGGAGATAATCAACATTGAAAATCCAATAGATTCTATTGTATTTGAGTGCCATTTACAGAGTTATCTCCTTTAATTTTGAATTCTACAGTGCATCCTATACAATTTTTATCCCATATGAGCACGGGTTATACGAAAAACCAAATGTTAATTTCTGTTTACTGAAGCAATTTAAACAAAATATCAAAAATAAGAATATGTAGGCTTTCAAACCATGTATCACATTTTGCATGATTCTTAGCTGGAATGCTACTTAAGATGTCTTATTGGTCTATATTATGAAATGTGTAAATATTCATTCCAATCTATCTGCTCTTAGAAGATAATCAACACTGAAAATCCAATACATTCCATTGTATTTGAGTGTTATTTAGAGAGTTATCTCCCTTAATTTTGAAATCTACAGTGCATTTTATATAATTTTTATCTCCTAAGAACACGGGTTATATGGAAAACCAAATGTTAATTTCTATTTACTATGACAATGTAAACAAAATATAAAAAAATAAAAATATGTAGACTTTTCACCCATGAATCACATTTTGCATGATTCTTAGCTGGAGTGCTACGTAAGTATTTACTTTTTTTTTAAATATAAAACAAGATCTTATACTTTATGCCATATTTAAGTAAAGTTATGTCAATTTGTTTCATGTGTGGGGATTTTCTTGATGTGATTTGGAATGTTAGCTAAAAAGAAGTAGAATCGAACACTAATTTTCTAAGTGAATTAATGTGTTAAAGAGAATCATTCACAGTTATTACGTACTTATCCGTCTAAGAATCATGCAAAATGTGTTTAAGGTGTGGCACATGAAGAAAAATTACACAGAGATTTTTTGTTGCATTATCCATGTATTTATACGTCATCATATCAAGAAATTACTGTCTAAGTGTTTGTAATGTTTGCTTTTTTAAAGGGAAAGACCACCTTTGCATTAAAGTAGGCTCTTATGATAAATCATACCCATGTAAAAAAAATAAATAACCTTTAATGCAAAATGCACTTTTATAAAATGCTCAAGGCTATGCAAAGTTCGAAATCTTTGAGATATAAGTTGATAGCCATATTGCAGAACTCTCCTATCTGAGGGAAGATCATAAGCAGACTTTATTGATTTTTACCGATAGCTTCCGATTGGCTTGTGACGTTACTAAGTCGGTTTGGTACTGATACAGGTACTGCAAATAATATGTAAACGAAAGCGTATTCCGTAAATATTTCTACGATCCTGTTTATCTAATCACCAAAACATGTTGTCTTGTCAAGCTTACGATTGTACTAATGAGAAGAGAAATATTCTAAAAGTTTTTTGACCGGCAACACGAATATTCTTTGGAAGTAACCATTAGATTTTCCTCTGACATACTAGTCTTCTGGCTGCAAGTCCTTTTGTTCGTCAATATTGTCTGACATTTGCTTACATGTTATACCTCGATCTCTTCAAATGGTACAGAATGGTACTTAAAAGTCAAATTGGCTTTTTCGTTCAAGTTAGCCGGTGAACAGTCAAATTCTACACTCAGTAATTTCAAGAAAAACAGTGTTACGTATTATTCTAATCACAAGAATGTCTGAATAGTATGCATCATTATAGATAATTTGAGCAAAATTCCCTTTGATGTGTACTTGCTAATAATACTTTGATCTGCAAACTGACTTGATACCAGAAATTATTGCATCAGTTTGCAATAAGCATGCACCAATTACCCATGTAAGGATCCCTTTTTCGGTTTTTGATCCTTCAGGATCAAAATACCTTATGTCGCTGGTCTATCACTGGAACTTCCCTACTATTTTTTAATACTACACAAAAATATAGTCCAAATGTAATTCCTTTAAATTCATTCAGTACCTCTTTTATAACAAGTTAATATGTTTCTTGCAATTTATCTGCTCAATAATATTCTATTATTTATGCAAATAAAATTAAGATCTAGTCTGTGTATCAACTCAAGATTTGAGGGACTCCTTTTTTGCATTGAAAGATATTCAGTAATAAATTTACATTTAGGGAATTAATTTCTTGCAGTAATATGTGTGTGGAAGGATAAAATATGTTAAAAAATTTCTATCCTATCATTAATATTTTACCATTATAAACAGGAAGTGAAGAGCAGTGATTTTAACCAAGTAAAATTGGCGGGAAAATTCAAATAGATAAAAGTGTCCAGTTTTTGAAAATCTTGTGTTAAGGAAATCATTTTCTTAAGCTGATATTGGTTTTATTTTAAGTATAATTGTTCTGTAGGATAAATACTCGGTTAATATAGCTTTTGTTTGCCAATGCTCATTAACTTTTTGATCTATTTAAAATTGGGGAGAAAGGTGAAATGGAACAAAAATTTGTAAATGTGTGTGAAGTTGGACCAGTAGTATAGATTGACTTTCAGTTTATACATATTAAAAAAGGACAGTTCTTAATAGTATTTTAAATGCAATGTATGTTCGCAATTTTATTTAACATCAAATAATCTTCGAAATTTGTTCATGCTACAATTTTCACAAGAATAAAAAACCACTTTGATTTGAGGAGACCAATGAAATTATGTATTACTATGACATTTGCAATAATGGACAAATTCGTACTTCTAAATGTTACTATAAACAAATCCAAAATAAATATGATACATATACTGTCATAAACATTTATCCAGAAAAAATATAATAAATCAATACCGTATACTTTTCTAAAGGCCGATTAAGATTTTCTGCATTCTTACATGACATATACATGTAATTTGTCTGCTCTCATACTGAAGAGAAACAATATGCTATGTAGCTGATGTTAACCCTGTATTGTAAACTAGTTACTATAAGGTACTATTATAAAATAAACATAGTCCATGGATAGTAACCAGATAACTGACCATGTTTAAGATAGATCATACCTAATGTTTCTGGTAGATAAATTTTCATAGTTTTTCTCAACCATGACCCTAAATGAATATACTTTATAATTTTAATGAAAAAACAGGTTTCAAATTTTGTGTTTTACTGTATGATGGAGCATATGTTGTAAGCAATTTTAGATGCTGTCCAATATTAACTTTCTGTAAGAGTGGGGTATGTTTTGTATGACAATGTAACTGCATGTTCAATCAGCTCTTAATGATGGAAAATTGGCAGTGCATATTGCAGTTGAATTTTCAAATGAACCATTTCAGTGGAAGTAAATGTATCACAAAACATGTAGTACCATTCTTTCTTAAGAGCTACTTTGTGTCTAAACCTATTTATCTATACCTATTTATGATTTATAAAATCACTTTTAGCTGAAATTACTGGAGAGTCTCTCAAAGTTTCGATAGTGTACCATCCTGTGACACTTCAGCTATTTTCAATTCAAACATTGTTCTGGCAGTGTAACAATGAAAATGAGTTGAATAAAACAGAAATTATAGCCTAGTTTCACTGAATTATTTCCATATATTAAATTATAAAGTTATTCTTAAATAAAATTTCAGTATTGTAGTTTGTTTATAGTAAATGCAGACTGATTTTTTTTATGATTTGTTTTCCTTCATTTAGCCCTATTAGATTATATAATATAAATTATTTGACTTATAATGACTTAGCTGTTATCATCTTGAAGGTTAATGTGACTGTATAGCTTACACAAAATATATTTTCAGGTCAATTTTCTCATTGAAATATGACCATAATAATAATGTATATAATAATTGATAAAGTGTAGGAATACATCAGCATTCTCTTTAAAGTAAATTGAATTTAATGTACCTTGCTTAAATATATATATATATATATATATAGAATCGTGAAAAAGGTAAATGCAAGTGCAGTTTGGTTGATTTGTAGGTGGCAAAAAGTCATTTTGATTTTTTTTTATTGATTTTATTTGTTTGAATATGTGTGTGTTCTTTTCTCACAGTTCTCTTTTGAAAGTGGAATGCAAGAGGGGAGGCATGTTTCAGGTTTACATTTAATTTAGACAAAAAAGTTTTTAAAGATTTCTTTCTGATAATACTTGATGGTGCATGCAGTTTGAATTATCACCTATGCAATTGTAAGAGGAAGATTTTTTTTAATTAGAAATGCAACATTTTTTTTATTTATGTGGAAATTGAGTTTATTGGGATTGTTTTTTCGTTTAATGACATGTATGATACTAATCCAGTAGTATATATACACATTATGTATATTTTGGGTAGATGATCAGTGTCAATTTTGTATGTGAATATTTGTAACGGAATTAAACACTGTATTGCTCAAATGTGCAACCAGATTTAATATGACATTCATACAATGATCAATAGACAAATAAAACATTAATGCCCCTTTGATTGAATATTTACTGCTCTGTTAATATTTTATTGTAGGAATATCTTAATGAAAATGCAGAACTTAAAACAAAGAAGAAAATGACAAATATGATGGCAATGGTTCATTACTATCCTATATGATTATTTTGTACACACAGTATATTTTATTGTCCTCCCTCCTGGTCTGTTGACTGAGTGTAGAAGATATGTCTTTGAAAAGCTCTACTGAAATTAAATGTTTAAATTGACGTTAACTGGAGACGACACAAGAAAAGGTAATAAGATGGACAATGTGCTCTTTTATGTTTATAATATAGAAATTTGTTAGGTTTCATATATCATTCTCTACATTATTTTTTTAAACTCTCTGTCAATTAATTCATTCCAATGTGAATGATAATTGTTTGATTGTGATCTGTTAATGGTATTTCATTTGTCTTTTCAAATATCATTTTTGTTTAACAGTCACCATGGATTAGCATATTTTCATTTGTGTCAGGCATAGTTAAAATAGTACACTTTCTTATATTTTTTTACTGGTCTCATTCCTCTGAAAGATTTTAATAACATCCCAGTAACATTATAATTCATTTATTAATATTTATAATTCATTTATTAAAATTAATAAATGATTTATAAATATTTATAATTGAATTATAAATATTAATAAATAGGCTTTTTTATGGCAAGCCAAAGTGGACAAAAATAAATATTTTGTAATATTAGAAAATGAATTTTTAATATTACAAAATCATTTTTGTAATATTAAAAATTCATTTTCTAATATTACAAATTCCTGATTTAGTAATATTATAAAATATCACACATTTTGTAATATTACAAATTGAATTTGTAATATAAGAAAATGAATTTGTAATATTAGGAAATGAATTTGTAATATTAGAAAATCAGTCACATTTTTTAATATTACAAAATGATTTTCTAATATTTAAAAAATCGCAACTGAATACGACAAACCCATTTTCTAAGAAACATTTTTAATATTAAAAAAGTTTTTTGTGATAGAGTAATCAAGGAAACCAAGGTTATAGGTTAATCAAAAGAATGTAATCCAGGGACAAAGACCAGACATGGAAAACAGACATACACAACAAAGAACATTAAGTAACTAAAATCATATATACAAAGTAACAAAAGTAAATGAGCAACTCGGACTCCACTAAAAACTGGGAGCATGGACCAGGTGCACCGGTAGGGTAAGCGTCCTCTGCTTTTCTAGAAACACCCGTTGAGTTGCTCATAAAAAAGTCAAGTCCGGGGTAGACAAACGAGGGAAGGAAAACTACGACCCGTTGAATAAATCAGTTTCCATGGTGCTGATGGAAACACCATAACGATCCACGTGTTCATGATAACGACCATAAAATATCTGTAGTGATGACTTCAATCTTGTAGCAACATAACCCTGTTCCAGAAGCCTATTACAAATCTAATTTGTAATATTAGAAAATGAATTTGTAATATTAAAAAAATCATTTTTAAATATTAGGAAACACTTACTTTCTAATATTACAAATTCATTTTCTAACATTACAAATTCCTGATTTAGTAATATTATAAAATATCACACATTTTGTTATATTACAAATTGAATTTGTAATATTAGAAAATCAGTCACATTTTTTGATATCACAAAATGATTTTCTAATATTAAAAAATCGTCCTTGAATACGACAAATCCATTTTCTAATATTAGAAAATCAATTTCAAATATTCAAAATTAGTTTTTTAATATTAGATATTTAATTGAATTTTTAATATTTAAATGATCTTTTAATATTAAGAAAGTGTTTTGTGATAAAACAAATCTACTTTGTAATATTAGAAAATGAATTTGTAATATTAAAAAAACACATTTCATTTTTTAATATTAGAAAATCCTAATTTTTGTCCACTTTGGCTTGCCATACATTTTGATATATAAAAAATTCCGCCGCTTCGAACTTAATAAAGCTTCACCAATATGAAAATATGTATAAAAGCAAATTTCTGTAGAAGTGCCAGAAAAATTCACCATTATTTTTTTTATTTTTAGCAAATTAACTTCGGAATCCCCGTAGACATGAAAAGTGACCACTGCCAAATGTCCTAAATTTTGACCTTCTTCCATAGGACCAAATCACAACTTCCACATAAAATTACAGAATGTAAAAATCCCTTGTAAATATGACTCTTGCCCTACATGTCTGCAGTAAATACTAAGCAATGAAGTTATTAAATATTTTCATTTTAACACACTTATAAGTCAAATTATCCATCCTATCATTACTATTTTACTATTTATAAACAGGAAGTGAAGTGAAGAGCAGTGATTTTAACCAAGTAAAATTGGCGGAAAAATTTAAATTGATAAAGTTTTAAAGAAGGTACATTGTATCGATCTTTGGGTCTCTTATGATATTGACCAGGGAACCAGATTAAGCAGCTGACAATGAACATTCATAAATATTGGGGCGTGCTAATGTATATGACCTGTATAGTCTTGTAACGAGCCTCAGTGCCTGAATCGGAAACTGGGTAATGTTCAAAGCTAACCAATCATTTCATGTAAACTTCCCGTTCTCGTACAAGCAATAAACCCACGCAGAACACACGTTTTTGACACTTAAAAGGTACATTTTTATCTCGTATGAACCTAGAACTAATACGCTATGGCGGTAAACACGTAAATCTGCCGCAATACGAGGCGTATAACTACACATTTATGCGAATATTAAGTACTGAAATTACGAGTGCAAGTCGCAAACAATATAAGCGACTTAAAAATGTAAAAATCTAAAGTAAAACGATCATAAGGTAAAGAAAATGAGTTAGAAATGAATAAATTAAAGATAAGTAACATAAAAATGAAAAATACATAATATATATATATATAAATTTATCCGGAATAAAAAATCAAATGTTAATTAAGGTATTTCCCCACAGGGAGAGCACCTTACTGTAATTCTTCTTTTTATTTTTTTTTTCTTCCATAACTTTTTTAAATGGATTTCGCAAGGAACGTATTTGACACATTGTTACGACACTTCAGGCTGTAAAATCTAAATCACTAGGTTTATGCATTATGGACTTGCGGGAAAAAACGTTAACGCGCCTTCAATTATCTCCCCTAACATTGATTTGTCATTTTTGCCACTCTAAGAAAAACTTATATAGAGATAAATTGAAAAGTGCATAATGTTTGTCTTGTACTTGGCCAACAAAATGTCCTGTGGGTGAAACTTTTAAACTTTTTATTTCATGAGGCATAATAGTACAATTAATTTAACAAACAATAATAATGCATGTACTAAAATATATACACATGAAGTATTTGTATGCAGATGAAAGAGTAATATATTTAATACATCATTTAAATACAGACTTCACAATTTTCCAAAATTTCGCCAACCCAAGTACATATTTATCGTGACTATTCATGAAATATGACAGACTATAATTCTGTTATTTTAGATATGAACAGGTATAAATTTGTGTCTTTCTTGACTAAAAAAGTTACAGTTAAAAATATGGTGGAACACACCACCCATTTCTTGTTTATTACAAAGATAAAAAAAATTTCTTTCAGCTCTATTGATACTGAAAAAATCTACCAGCCTCAATCGGCAATTTATGACTGCTACATCTATATTATCAAATCTGATGGAAGCACAACAAGATATTTTTCAAAACTAACATCATATTTATTACTTCTATAATTTACACACTTAGGTGAATCAAATATTTGTGTGTTCCAATCCTCAACAAATTTTTCATGAAGAAACTGCTAAACACATTTTTAGACAGATTTACATTCTTAGCACAAATTGGTCATACCAGTAATTACCATCAGAACATTAATTTAAAATATCTTCATATACATAATAGCCGTTAAGAATGTTACACATCATCATCATCAAGTGTATATAACATGTTATACTGTAACGGTCACCCCAGACAAAATGTCTCTTAATTTTAGAATTTTACTGCCACCTCTCGGTTCAGAAAAGGGAAACAAAGTTGTTTTTCCGCTTGGAATTATCTTTTCAGATTATTTACCCTTTTATTTAAAGTCATGGTACTGTGTCCAGTGTTTACCGAATACTAAAATCATCGTAGCATGGTTCAACCAGCCGTAGTTTTCTCGTGTTGTTAAACCACATGTTCACTTTCATTTTATCTGTGTGTAATTTAGCTATTGTGGCGCCGCCTTTGTTTTGACGGCGTAAACATTATGAATAGCAAATGTTCCTCCAAAACTATTTCAAAAAATATTTTCTATGTATCATAATACTACAAATAGAATCAAATTTTCAAATGGACTAAGTTCCAAATTCAAATCAGAATGTGGTGTCAAACAAGGTGATGTTTTGAGACCTTTATTATTTAATATTTTTTTAGATGACATTGTAAAGGTATTTAAGTCAAATAATTGCAATCCTGTAAAAATTGGGGATATATCAGTAAAGTGTCTTTTATATGCTGATGACTTAGTTATATTATCTGAAAGTAAACAAGGTTTACAAACTAGTTTAAATATTGTTCATGAATATTGCTGTAATTGGAAATTATATGTTAACGTGTCCAAGTCTACAGTTATTGTATTTAATTCAAATGGTAGATCTTATATTAATAAGTTTATATACAATAATGATATCATTCAAACAGTACCAAAATATCTTGGTTATCCTGGTGTCATGTTACATTATAATGGTAAATTTAATTCAGCTGTATCTTTGCTGATGGAAAAAGCTAGAAAGGCTTTATTCAAGATAAAAGAGTCAGTAGGGCTAGATCATTCATGTCATTTTTTAGAAAAGCTGTTTGATACTTTAATTAGCCCCATTCTTTTGTACTGTAGTGAAGTCTGGGGTATAGATATTGATACATGTACTTTTAATAACTCAGTTGTAGAAAAATTTTCATTTAAAATTCATCAAGGAAATTCTAGGCGCACACTGCAAAGCTACAAACGCTGCATGTCGTTCTGAACTTGAACGACTCCCACTTCACTCAAAAATTATGTTTTCCTGTGTCAAATTTTTAAATCGTCTTCTTTCCTCAGAAAACACTTTAGCTTTTAAAATATTTCAAGCTACAGAAAACAATAACACTTGGACAAAGAAAATATATTCTATTATCAATAAACTTGGTTTTTCACACATAATCTATCAAAAATGTAGCTTTAAACCTATTTTATCAAATATAAAACAACGAATAACCGATTAATTTATGCAAGAGCAACATTCCCAAATCCAAAATTCAAATAAACTAACATTTTATCGAAATTTACACATTGGATACAAACGAGCAAGCTTTGTTGATATTTTACAAAAAAGATCAGAAAGATCCTCTCTTTGTAATATTAGAATCAGTAGCCATAATTTGGAAATAAAAAAAAGGCCGTCATCTATCAATTCCTGAAAACGAGAGATTATGTAAAGTTTGCAACTCTGGGGAGGTTGAAGATGAATTACATTTTTTTGCTAAAATGTGAAAAATACTCGAGAGTTCGAAGTCAATTTATATCCAAATCATCAAATATCCTCAAAAAAAAATATCGATTCAATTAATTACTACACACTGAAACAATGTGTACTTAGTGATTCGTATACTATACTAAAGATTATCACTAATTTTTTAGATATTATTTTTTCTATCAGAAAAAATTTATTTCATAACAAATCTCTTCTCATAACATTTGATTAATATTTTATTTACATGTATACTGCTACTATAAATGTTACACTTTTATGTATCAATTATATGGGTCTTTGCCAATTATTGTAATTGTGTTTGTGTCAATAAAGAATAAAGAATAAAGAATTTATAGTGAGTCACCTTGACTTTGTTGTAGTCAAATATAGATAATATGATGATGGTGAAACCTTCTAATGCTCCTGTCAGCTCTTATTTGATATGTTATACCTTCAAGTATGGTACATTTTGTAATGATATATATTTGCCCTAAGCATTATACTAATTGTCATGGTCTGATATGTCTATTGGCCGATATGTCCGGCATTCATAAAGAATTATTAAAGAAAAATAGAGAACGCGCGTATGAATGACATACTAATTTTACAGACAGATTTTCTCTTTATTATTGTATTAAAATATCAGATATTATTATTTCACTGCACTACTAAGATATTTTAGAGTTCCGTGGACATATTTTTGTGAAGCTTTTACCGATAATTTATGACTATCGGGGATTATTTTTCCACTTTATAAGGTTTCCCCGGTAGGTCTATCGGAAATCGGTAGTTGTCCCGATATCATAGTATATAACTGAACGCAGACTGAATTCCGGTTTTTTTTCTTTTGAGTGTGGAAGTTCTTGGTTAGATGTGCTGAAGTTAAAATTTTCGGTTAGTTTAAACTTGGCTTTTGAAGTGATTTTCCATACACAATGGAATTTTGGCTATTAATTTATATTCAGATGTACTTAATTACACTTGCTTTTGCAGTGTTTTCTATTCAGTAGACACAGTTGTCTTCTAGATATTTTTCAAATTAATTGCAACGTTTAGAACTGTGATGTTTCTTGACTATACTTGCAGTAAAGAACATAAATAAAACGTTTCCGGTGATTCTGAACTCAAACTTTGTTTAGCTAATGCTATTACATTGGGTTTCCATGTTGTAGAATGCTTAACTTGCTCATTTTCATTCTCTTGAAATAAATTACAATTATCCCATCCAGTCCTAGTAAGGGTTGTTCAACTGTGTGACCTTGGATGATATTTGTCTCTTGACAGTATTGAAGGTGCATTTAAATAAGGAATTCCAACTCCGATATATTAGGGATAAATTAATCATATCCCAAATAAGGCAAAGTTGTATTACCTAAGATAATCTAGGAAGTACTGATTTCATCACTATTCATTTCTTATTATAATCAATTAAGAGTAACTCAATATTAAATGACTAGATAATCATTATAAGTTTTTACCGTTAAGTTGGCTGGTTGAACACATGGCACTATGGTACATGTACTTTGACAATTGATTGTGTTGTTACCATTTATATATTGAAGACATAGTAGAAAAATGTATTGTTCTGTTATTGAATATTGATCTCAAATTAGTAAATATATTCTGCTCCATATTTGTGTAGATTTTATATTACCTTATACAGTTGTCTGGTTGGTCTGGCTTTGTCGTTCCATGGTTGTTAATCCTAGGAATATTCACACGAGAGAATACCATCCCAAACCGAACACAAAATCTATTTGATCGTCTGACAATAACAGTCATTTGCTGGTGAGATGGATTCTAATACATATTTAGCCCCCTCGTGAATGTAGTGCGTTACAAAACACACGTATATATCGGTGAATTAACACTTACACGAGAGTCTTACTAGTAAAGAGATCCAAACCGCAAGCAAATCCCCTTTACGTTCTTTTGTAGTTAAACAGAGTATCATTTATAAATAATACAATCATTTCCCTATTAAATTACACATTAAAAACTGAACAGATTCACTCTGTTACAAATCTGAGAAACCGTGATCGTTTCTTCTGTGAGTACTAGCTTATCTTGTACTATGAGGTCCCTGTGTACCTTCAAACGCAGGTGGTGGCAGCACATTAAATGAGAAATATCACATACATCAGTGAGACCATCATAAGTATTTAATAAAATTCGGTCAAAGCGATCAAAATATTCCTTGTATAAGTTATCTTACTTTAACCGAAATCCGTTTCCGTCATTTTTTTATTTTGAAAATCGTAAGGCGTAGAAACATAAGACTTTCACCTTCAGCCTTGTTATCCATACTCCTCGAAAACAGTAATGGATATTAACAAACATGAAGAAACTGAGAAGAACTTTTTTTAGGCCCCCCCTTACCTAAAACCCAGGATCCGGCACCTTAGAAAAAAATGTTGAAAAAAAATTGTGTGTGTTAAATCATGAACAACACTCACTTTGTGATCCTCACCGATGATCCTGTCAAAGAATTTTTTGGCCCCACCCCCTACTTAAAACTACTCTAGGCGGTGGATCACTCGGCTCGTGCGTCCTCGAAGCCATACCTGTATTGCAGTTAACTGTCAAGATAAAACTATCAATATCATTAATATTTACAGACTCCCAGATCAAAGATCTGAATTAGAAGATAATGCAAATGGTATTGATAAGGTTAAAGATAATATTGTCATTGTTGGAGATTTTAATTCCAAATCCTCGCTATGGGGGTCAACACCAACCGATAAAAATGGTAAACTTTTAGGACATTTTATTGAACACAATAATTTTATAGTTTTGAATGACGGTACAGGCACACATCGCTGCCATGATGGTTCATTCTACAATATTTATTTGAGCTTAACATTTCCTCTTTTGGCAAAAAAAAAATCATTTTTTTCTGTGCATTCTGACTCCTTAGGTTCAGACCATTTTCCTATTTTGACCATTTTAAATGCTAAACCTTTCAAGACAAATATCTGTACAGCCAAACGTTGGCAATTTCATTAAGCAGATTGGCAACTTTTTTCATCTTTATGTCAAGATGTCGATCCTAATGACATAATTAGTCAAAACTTTGATTTCTTGAATTATGTCATGCAATTACAAATATAGCAGATGTTGCAGTACCAAAAACCAACGGCACTGTTCAAGAAAGGGGATATTGTCCGTGGTGGACTCAACAATGCACTGACGCTAAAAAAGAAAAAAAACGTAATAAAGAACTATTTTCGATAAGTCAAAATCCGGAAATGATCACCAAGAATACAAAAAAAAAAAGAATTTATTAAGTCATTTCAAAAAACTTAAGAAAATGTTAGAAAAGACTATTAGCAAATGTTTTGTTCCAAATTGAACCACAAGTCCAACGTAAAACAAGTATGGACTGTGGTTAAGGGCTTAAAAGGTAACAGGAATAGCAATATTCCTACACTTTCTGTTGATGATTTTCAAGCAGTTTCCACTAAGGACAAAGCAAATCTTTTGGCTCATACATTTGCTACCGCATCAAGTGACCAAAACCTTGATCCAGAATTCAAAGTTCACAAAAACAATTTTGAAGCTTCAAATCCAATTCATAAGGATAACTGTCATACTAACAATCAATCAAAATACAATTTACATTTTACAATAGAGGAGATGTGTAAAATAATTAGAAATAAAAAAGCGTCAGCACCAGGTGACGACAGAATATCATATGAAATGTTTAAACATATGCCCGATAATACGCTAAATTTGCTTCTAGATTTGATAAATAAAATTTGAGAAAGAGGTAAATTACCAGATTCATGGAAGCAAGCAACATTATTCCTATTCCTAAGCCGAACAAAAATAAATCTGATCCAAAATCATATCGCCCTATTTCTTTAACTTCTTATCTATGTAAACTCAGAAAGGTAGGTTAATGAAAGACTCAAATTTCTTCTCGAAGAGAAAAATATTATTAAAGATACGCAAAGCGGCTTTAGGCAGGGTCGGTCTACTCTATACCATTTGTTAACGCTTGAGGGTGATATCAAAAAGACTAAAGTTAAAAAACAACATCTTTTAGCAGTTTTCCTAGATATCGAAAAAGCATTTGATCTAGTTTGGAAACCAGGATTGTTATATAAATGCAAATTATATGGCATCAATGGGCATATATTTAACTTCATAGCTGATTTTTCAAAGATAGAAAAAGTGAAGGAAAAGTTAATCAAGGAGAATCAGATCAATTTGATAATGGTATTCCTCAAGGTGGCGTTATAAGCCCCACACTTTTCAATTTCGTGATAGATGACTTGGTTTCCCAATCTCAAAACGCCACTTTATCACAATTTGTAGACGACAGTGCCATGTGGTTAAGGGATAATGATCTTAAAGCTCTTACTCGAAAAATGCAGCTAACGCTTAACAGCATTTTAGTAAGTGGTAAAAATGGGGCTTTAGAATATCACAAAGCAAAACAGTTGGAATTATTTTGGGCGATAAAAAAAGAGACCTTTGTCAGCTTGTAAACCAATCTCATTTAAAACACGTCAAATTTTTAGGTCCCATTTTTTGACAAACGTCTTACATGGAATAAGCATGTGCAGTATTTAGAAGAAAGATCAAAACCAATTTTTAACTTACTGACATATGTTATAAATATTGATTTGTTGTGACATGCATCATTAATTTGATCATCTATCCTATATAATAACACCTGGATGAACTGTCCCGTTCTACCATACATCGTGTACTAAGTTACAGCCCTAGATTAATCCTACGAGGAGGAATGACCCGGCCAGCGAAAGCTATATTTTTATATAGCCTAGCTGGCCGAGTGGTCTAGGGCGCTGTACTTAGTGCAGGCGGTGTTGTCACAGTGGTAAGAGTTCGTCCTTAAGCATTATCCTAATGTTCATGATCTAAAATGCCTATTGGCCGAAATTTCCGGCATTCTAAAGGAATTATGGGTTGTAATTGACCGAAATGCTTTGAGTCGAATTGTCCGGCATAGGTAAATATTATGGTTCCTATAAACTGCGATACGTCATAACAGATTAATTTTATTACATTTAGTATCGTTTCATATTGTTTCCAGTTGTATATTGTTTTGTTGCGATCTTTTTTGTATCGATTCTTCTCGTTTCGTTTTGTTTCGTTATCATTTCGCAATTTTAAAGTACCCAAGAAATATGGGTAATATTGATTACGTAATTTTCGTAAACATCTGGACGCCATACTGCAGGCTGTTATGGCTAACCCTATCTTGGAAAAAGTAATTAAGGGAACCAATGTTCTAGCGGAAATTAAAAGAATGGAATCAAGGGACGCAGACTGAACAATGAAAACAGACAAACACAACAAAGAAGATTAAGTCACTAAAATCATACAAAGTAACAAAAGCAAATGAGCAACTCGGACTCCACTAAAAACTTGGAGCATGGACCAGGTGCATCGGTAGGGTAAGTGTCGTCTGCCTTCTAGAAACACCCGCCGAGTTGCTCATAAAAGGTCAAATCCGGGTTAGACGAAAGAGGAAAGGAAAACTATGACACGATGAACAAATCAGTTTTCATGGTGCACATGGATACACCATTACGATCCACGAATTCATGTTGACGACCAAAAAACTTCTGTAGTGGTGACTTATAGCAACATAACCCTGTTCCAGAAACCTGTAAGAGTCGTAGCGATACAAAAAGTGAAAAATGGAAAAGCTATGATTAGATTTGTATTTTATCATCGAAACTCGCGAATATTTTCCGGGACTGGTTTGGTTCTCATTCTCATTTAAAAAGTATACGCAAATGAAGCTGCCATGATGCTGTTTTTCAGCTCCTGAAAATGAAGGTAAAAACCGGATTACTGTTGGAACCAAAAGAATTTTTCAATTATCTTCAAAAAATGAAACAGTTATGATTTAAAGTTGATACCCTATGCCACTCAATGGATTTTTTGCCAACCAAAACCAAATCACTGGTCAGTGATGACATCACGAAGAACTCTGCTTATAGGGTATTAATATGTGGGTGTGACTCATACCAAACTGCGATGTCATAGTACCAAACACGATATAATACGAAGGCCCGCTATAGCTACTTGACTTATTTAATACCCAAACTAAAACAGTCTTTGATTGTAAAAAAAAAAAAAACAAAAAACAAAAAGATAGAAGTCTAGAAATGTTTTAAGAAAGAAGTGGTTAAATCTCGTCTGCGATTTCTAGACACAATACATCAAAGTTTGATCGAACTATCGAAGTTTTTATGGTCAAATAGTATACCCATGATGTTACTCTACAGGCATTTGTATTCCAAGTGACATAAACGTCAAACGTTCATTGTTTTACAAGCAGTACTTATCTGTTCGTTACAATATAACAGATCTGTCATTACAATTTCAATTATCATGACTGATCACAATTGGACATCAACCATTACTGCACACACTAGAGAAAATTAAAGCAATTATATATATAGGGTTATATTTATAGAATGATATATTGGTTCCCAGGAGGAAAACGATGTTCATTTCAAACATAGTAGATTAATTGCAGGATTATTTTTCTTCACATTGCATTTTTATCATAGTTATATAGATGTGTACACAGGTATTTGTAGTAAATACGTTTAATAATTTATTTGTTTTCTTTTTGAACTGTTATTAATGTGGTGTGTTTTTACATAAAATATTCAAGGTTCTTTGTTGAGATTTGACTTGGTAGAAATGTCGGTTGTTTAACTAGAAAATTACTATTTAAGAATGGGTCTGTCTGAAAATCAGGTGGGGTGATTAGTCACATCTAAATGTAATCAGTGAAACAGCTAAAACACATTTGTTATGCCCTAAAAATAACTCTTCCTGCGTTCATTTTCTTGGTTCTGTTCTATATCTAGATATAATTTTATCTGTTTATATTGCAAATTTAGTTGGGAAAATTTCAAGTACTTTTCTATAGAAGAACGTAACCCAACTGTAAGTGTTAATATCTTCAATGAGGCCTATTGAAAAATTTCCCAATCAAAAGATATTTGGGATTAAGATGTTCATGAACCACTAAAATTGTGATTGAAGATTACCGCTGTTTCTTTTTTTTTTTATTTTTAGGGAATGCACATTGATTCTAATGACATTATTGTCCTTCTAATTGATGCACTGGTATTTTTGGTTGATACTGAGTCAAGAGTCTTCCTTCTTTATATATCTTTATAATATGCCAAAAAAGTAAAGACAACTCTCAGCACCTGCAGTGTTTTACTTTAAGTCTTTCTTTGTAGTTGTGAAGTAAACATGTGCTTGTTAAAACAAAAAATACATGTATATACTTATTATTAATTGCAAATATATAAAAAGTATCTCAATAACAAAAATTTCTAAAAATATTATGTTCGAGATAAACAATCAAAAACAAAAAGCATAAAGCACTAGATCTCCTGACTTATGAAAATCAGCATCACATATGCTACACTAAAAAAGCCTAAGATTTTTAACTTCGCTTAACGTTCACTGAAGTGTACGTTTCATTCCAAATTTAATTTTTCTTGATAAAAACTGCAGTCAATTTCAAATTTGATGCATATAGTCTCTTTAGAAACCAGGCAGTTCCTATGGTATGGGTTGCACATTGTAAATTTTATGCCACAGAATTTTTTTTCCCAGTCGAATACTCACATCATATATATGTCCATCAGTGCAAAGATTTTTTTAAATGGACAATAGATGGCTCAGAAAATGATTTTACAGCTCCCTAAGAAAGCAACTAAATTTTGCTCAGATTTTTTCATTTAATTTCAATGCTTTCTTTGTAACTTACTTCTCTTAAACCGTTGCAGTTAATCAGAAACCAACATTCAATTTTGAGAAAGGATGCATTTGCAATACGAAATAGATGAAATTTTGTTTTAGAACAAAATTTGTCATGTGCCACCCATTGCCTGATTTTGCATGGATGTCCCCTAAATGTGTTCTAGATTATTTTAAGGTTACAAAAAATAAAAGACAATAAGTTTGAGTTTTCAATGATGTATGTTGTTTTTGCTACTATATAAAAAATTTCAGCACTAATAAAACATGTGGATGTTAATGACATCAACTTAAGGAATGTACCACTAAAATAGAAGTTTCTAATAAAAGTATTATCCGATTAACAACAAATGAATGACAACACATGTATATAGTAAGTATCAAAATACAAATATAAAAAGCATGTAACAAGTCACTAACAATTCATAATGAATTTGCATTGTTCAAAACTTAAACAAATATTCACAACTTCTTTATAAACAAACATTTTTGCATTGAAAGATGATGGATTGCATTGATAGTTTACTAATAAGAATTCACAACATGTATATACATCTACTGTCAAATTATATTGTTAGTAATTTTCTTGGTTGCTAAAATTCACAAATTTTCCACAATTTTACTTTTTTATATTTCTCCAAATTTAAGTTTTAATAATATCACTTGGCAACCTTCATTCTACTTGCATGGACCTAAGGAAATTTAAAAATTTTGAATTTTGAAAAGTTTATCTGTTCCTGTCAGTTTTTGAGACAGAAAAAAAAACAATCTTCTCTACAACAAAACGATCTGAGCCAATACCTACAACTCTTATAAACAGTTTTGGCTCTATAGAATTTAACAAAAGTATTCATTTAATCAATTTCTAATGTCAAAATATTAATGGCTTTTCTGAATTCCTTACATGTATATGATAATATCAAGCAAGTACAAAATAAAATTCCACACTTACAATTAGTACATGTGCAGTATATAAATTCTTAAATTTCTACTACAGGCTGACAAAAAATAGTCTATGTTCTCAAGAACTGCAGCCCCCCTAAAAGACTTGCATGTAGGCCATTTTTATTCTGCAGCATAAAAAAAATCCTTTTAAATTTACTTTTTTTTAATTTGGTTTTCGTTCAAGAAAGTGCCAAATTGTTTAGTTTATCATTATTTTGATGCCATGGAGTATCATTCACAACTTTCCATATGGATATTTTCTGAACTGTATAATAAATATTTATCAACTTGAGCAGTACATATCATGACATATGTTACAAAAAAATTCATATATTAGCATCTAACCCAGAAAAAAAAACCTCCCTCCAGCATACTTTTATTTAAGTGGCCTGAGAACTACTAAATTTTTTGTATGGCCTAACATACAGTTGAACTATTGCTAACTAAGATTATAAAATTTAGATATTTTAAAATGTTTCATCAACGAATCCCTTTGGATTTCAACAAAAGATAATTATTTCCATATGTTCTTGTACCTTCTACAATCATGTATCAAAGTGAATAAATTGAATAATACAATCAAGTTTCTCTTGAAAATGACTTATTTAAGTATTTGTGAGAATGACCTTCAACTCTGTAGTACCATAATACCTTCTTCCTTTCATAAAAATATAAGATTCAACATGGACTGCTCAACTTCTCACCTTGCACTAACAAAACACTTTTTTTCTCATATAAATTATAATTAAGACAACAAAACATGAATATATTTTTTTCACTTCTTGTGAACAACTTTGTTAATATTTCACTAACAGGGAGAACTTTCATTTACATGTGAGGATAAATAAACAAGTTAAACAAAAATTTGTAGATAACTCTTTTTTTAAGAAATGTTTGCAGTTCAATGTCTTTTCAGATTTGAAGTTATTTCCACTACTTAGAGAAGTCCTCATGACTAACTGAAATTCAATAAAGCAATACTGAAGTTTGAATACATTCAAAACATATTTTAGAATTCATTTCAAATGCAGATCATAAACCACAAAAATTAGAGTATCTCAATACAATGTAACATCTGATATGTAATACAGAAAATGGGACCAACCCATGAACAAGTATCATTAAAAATATAAGTACAAAAGGTATGAAAATGAGAGCACTCATTTACAAAATTACAGAAAAACTCAACATATCATATAAAGTGTTTTTTTTTTTTTCAACAAACAAATAATCATAATTATGAGTATAATGCCACGAGTTTAGCTTTAAAGAAAATAATGAGACTTCTAATGTATAAAAACAATTAAAAGAATAATAAGGATTAAAAAAAGTCAGAATACTCAGATCTCTGTAAAAACAGGAGTAACTAAACACTTTAATGGTTCAAATTTTGGTGCATATAGTCCAAATATATATTTTTATCAAGAATCAAGTATGTAAGAAGATATCACATTGATGCAAATTCTCGCATGTCAATGAACAAGTTAAGTCTATGGAGATGTTTAAATTTTTGATATCACATTTCTTCAAAAATTACATTTTAGTTGACAGTTCCCAGTCACCCATGTATCTTGCTTGCAGGGAGTCTTTGTCAGGGGTGAACCCAGTGTTTGTGTAAGAGTAAGCAGGGTTAGAGAATGCATCACTTGACCCTTCACCCCATGTATCTGCCAAATGGCTTCCTTCGCTGCTACTATCATAGACCTCTGAAGAAGCAATACCATCATTTTGATCTTTGGTAAGGTACAAAAATACCTGAAAAAAGAAGTAATAGAAACATTTCTGTGCTTTTTAGTTCACCTGACCCAAAGGGTCATGTGAGCTATTTCTCGGTGTCCGTCAACATCGTTAACAATTTTTCAAAACCCTTCTTCCTGAAATAATTGAGCCAATTTGAACCATCAACTCAGTGAAACGAAATATCGTCAGACTGACAGACAAGTCCGCTAAAATGATCCAGTAAATTTTGAATCACCAACTTATGAATGTTCCTTAGGGTATTCTACATAGAACTGATGGGGGGATTTTTCAGAATGATAAGATCTATTAGTGGTCAAATTTTCTTATAAATCTCTTTAGCAATGTTAAGAGTCATTGCCCTTTTTCTACGTTTTTTCCCTATTTTTAATATTATTTCTTTCAAAAATCTTCTCCTCTGACACTACCAGGTGACTTTAAAACCAAACTTGGTATGAATCTTTCTTATGGTGTTCTGCATTGAACTGATGTGGGGACTTTTTATCCTTTGAAACACATGGCCGCCATTGTTAAAAATAGAACATAGTGGTCAGACAGAAGTTTTCCCACATATATCTCCAAAACTGTTAGGTTAAGCCAAATTCTGGCGGACGAAAATGTTTAGCATAATGAGATCAATCTGTGGTCGAAATCATGTAAATCTGTTTAGCCATGTTGGGAGTTAATTTCCTTCTTGGAAATCTTTTGCTATTTTTAATGTTATTACATTAATTTTTTTCTCCTCAGAAACAAGATTGAATTTGATGACGGTTGATATGATTGTTCCTTTGGTATGAGTGTTAGGAATTTTTACCCAAGAAATGATATGGTTGCCTTTATCAAATCAATGAGGTGAGCAAATCAGGCTCTTTAGAGCATTTAGTTTAGGTATCAAGTTTCAAGACGAAAAGTATTTTGAAGCTCATCAAAGAACTGGTTTTTTTCTAAATCTTCCAGAAATTGTAATAAAAAGATAATAATAGAGAAATGCTTCACTCCATTTATAACAAAAAGATATCTAAAACTTTTTCCAGTGTTTAAAGTCCCAGAACTCAGAAACAAAAAATGAGAAAACATCAGAATAACATATGGAAAGTCTTTAAAAAGAAATCATACAAAAATATAATCAAAGCATTTTTTGTTAGTTAATGGAAGGTCTGATATCTGTATACATTCATGCATCTGCAAAAAAAGGCAACACACAGGCATAATATTTAACCATGACAACATATAACTATGGATAATTACAAGCTTCAGGATTTTCTTTAACTGACTTTGTTTAAATGTTCAGTTGCTTAATAGAATTAGTTGACGTGTTTTTTATGGTGACAGCAATTTATCCTTAAAAGTAGAGGTTTAACAACTTACATTATCCAGTGTTGTCTGAGACACAGAATAGTGGATAATATCAAATTCATGCTTCACTCTCTCCAAGTGTCCAAAAATATCTGCCACTGAAGTTTTCCCCTTTGGCACTTCAATCTGTATTACCCCTTGATGGTCGTCCTAAAATGAAAATAAAAGGAGAATAAAGTTAACAACAGTTCTCAAAAACTTTTGATGAACACTTACTCCTGGACCAAACTATTTATTGCATAAAGCTGTTATAGAGTTGGTAATTTCATGATGCATTTGTCACACATTATTTATTGTAAATTTTTACAGCAGAGTACAGGTTAGTGGTGGATTGTTTCAACAACAAAAAAAAACAAAACAAAACAAAAAGAAAATACTATTGTTTTCAAGAAGTTAATAGATAAATCAAGAATTTAGTATGATTTATTTTATGAGAATTGTGAATTTGAATTACTCCTGAAAATCCTGATCTCCAATAAAAAAAACTGGACCATGTGCCATTATAGTTGGTTTAAAAGAAATTCATTCTTGTAGATCCATTTTCAATCCTCAAATTTTTTTTTCTTAAACATGTTAAATTCAGGCACATATTAAAGCACTACCAATGTTTACTATCAAGGAGAAATAAATATAAAATCTGTAATTCCTGGAAAAGGAGAATTGGAACTTAAAAAACTGAAAATATTAAAAGACAAAAAATAAATCTGGAAATACCTCATAAGACTTTTGCTTAGTCTAACTATACTTAGTAATAATTGATTCTACTTTTCTATAAAGAATAGAAGTCTGGAATAATATAAGAAAATGAAAGCTATAATATTCATACTTTTGATAGTTCTGAAGAAAAGACTATACAGATCCATCATCAGGCTTGTTAAGCTACATTTTTTTTTGTAAAAGCAACCATGTTTTGTCATGGGTAAAAGAAAATTTAATAGCATTTTGACAGTGTGTTGTGAATGCAAGAAAATAAGAAACACTCTATAAAACACATTTCCTGATTTTCTTGCAGTATTAATTTAAAAAAAAAAGAAAGATAAAATTAAATTATATGCAGGTCTTGTATGAATGAAATCTTATAGGTGCAGCTATGAGTATTTTAGAAAATAAGCATTTCTTTGTATAACAAGCAACTCGTAGCTAAAAGTGACCCAACGCCACAAAAAAAGTTCAAAAGCCTCATTACTCCTGTTAATTTTTTCAATCACTGTGGCAGCATAAAAATGATAAACTATATATGGTGACTAACAATCCTGCAAAATTCAAACAAAATCCATTGAGAGGTATCTGTGAAGTTGTGTCCACAAAGTGCTCCTTTCGTGTAGCATATACAAATTCAACCAAGTCCCATAACTCCTGTAAAATTTGTTGAATCAAAATGGAGGTGCAATGTGATGAACTAAAAATGATAACTAACAATCCTACAGAAATTTGAATAAACCCGTCCAAGCGTTTCTGAGGAAATTGCGTCTGCGAATATGACAATATGGACAGACAGACATCTGAATTTCTATGTCCCTTTCCATGTAGTGGCGAGAGAAAAAAAAACAAATTGAAATAACTGCATACTTTTTAAAGATATAGGATTAGGATTAGGGTGTAACTTAAAACAAAAACAAAAGTTCTTTAGCACACTTACTTGACTATTGTAGGTATGGTGAATTTTCAGGGATAGAATTGTGTTGTGGAATAATGAGAAAATAATTTAAATGAAATATGAACTCTTTCGTAAACAGTGAGTGATAAACAAAATAGAGTATGTAAGGTTAAAAAAAAATATCATATAAAACACGTGTAAAATCTTCAGTACCATTGTTGAAAAAAAAAAGATACATTTGAATTTACAAGTCAAATGTGCATGAAATCTAAGTAAAAGTATTAATATTTCTACAACAAGCATTTCTAACCATTATTATTTTTAGCAGTTTCTGTCAGCAATTATTTAACATTAGAGCTTTAAAAGATGAGTAGTTGACTTTTATATAAAAAAAAAGCTGTGCATTAAAAAGAATTTAACTTTACAAAGTAGCAGGGAAGTGAAAAGCGCATGAAAAACTGAATGAGTTTAATAATTGTACACAAAGTATATGTAGGATCAGTACACTAACACAACAAATACTTACAAATGAAACTATTGCATCCTAACAAAAAATATTTTTAATATTATAAACTGGAAACTTTTTTTTAAAAGTAAATATTAAAGCAATATTTATTTTAAAAGATTAACCATTTAAAACCTCAATCCTTACAAAACCTTTAACTGATTACATATTCAATGTGTAATAAACTATAAAAAGTCATAAATGTCTAGTTCAGCTAAGACAGTATCAAATGTATCCATAGCAAAAGTAATAAGAATATGAAATCCTATAAAATGCCAATCATTTAAGACAGATAATCATACATGGCACTTTTGGCAGTGTACAAATTGATACTGGTATAAAGGCTCTTTGAGAGGAAAAAAGTTACAGTCAAACCTTGGTAGCACAAACTCCATCAGACAAACTAGTAAGTTTGAGTGTTTGAGAAATCAAAGTTCAAGAAATCCAAGGTAATTCATACAAATTATATAGGAGAAAATTTTGGTACTTTGAATAGTGTTTGAGAAATTCCATGTGTTCAAACCATCCTATTTCATGGGAGTGAAGTTCAACTGTACTTGGAAGATGTGTAGAGGACGATTGAGAAACAAATGAAAAAAATGTTTTCCATTGGAGATAGTCTACATCCAAATAATGCATTACTACCTACAGTCTTAAACTCTTATTAGGCAGAACTTAAAATACTGTGAACATTCTCAAAAAAAGAACACCCTTACTTGAAATGGACTTAACAGTTGTATTAAAAACCTTTTAAACTCGACATCACATAAGATACTGTTAAAATTTGAATAAAAATATTTTCTGCGTCTTTATTGACACCTACCGTCGTTTAAATTGTCTTAAATGACTTGCTCATTTGTTTAGCCAAACGGCTTCTCCCTAAGCATTGAATTGTTAAATTCTGGTGAGATTTTAATTCTCGGTCCCAATATTTACATTGTCAAAAATCGGCCATGCTTACAGTAATCGGGTTGCTAGGAGATGTTGTTTACGTTAAATGGTTTGTCCAAAAACAGAAGAACCCAGGATGCATTTCGGCGTAAGTTGTCAACGTACAATACCGATAAGTTGATCAAGCAGATGATTCTCACCAGAATTTGACAGGAACTTATGAACTTCATTTGTAAACAAATCGTCCCATAGATACCAACATGATGTATATTAGTATGAAATTTTCCCATAAGGATTTGTTACGCATGATTAAAGCCAATAAGCGACTCGTTGGTACTAACACGTAATGCATATATGCGAACTATTTTCAGATTAAATAAAAAGAGACAACTTTAGCGGTAAGTCCAGACAGTTTAAAAAGTAGAGCTTCAATTCAAAAATGGGCTGTATGTGACATCGAGTATAGTTAGATCTTGTCCCTTTGGAGTCCAGTGATAGCTATTATAATTTTTCTAGCACATCTACAACTAACGCCCAACCTTCCTATCGAAATTCATCAAAATTCCTTTAATGTCAGTTCAGTAGAACTTTCATGGAATGTTAACACAGACAGAAAGACAGGCTGATTCATATGTTGCCTTGTTGGAGTAGGTATAAAATCTTTAAAGCTTATCTGCAGTAACATTAGCAGTACATTCAGCCTTTTGAGAAGTAGAAGACTACATTTGTGCACTAAACAATCATTATTTTTCAGGGTATTATTTACCTGAGTACGAGCTCCATGGAACATGTTGATGAAGGAGTCCCTCACCCTGACCTTTCCTGTGGATAACCCAGACAAGTAGATGGTAACAATATATCCATTACCATAACTGAAAAAATATATCAATGTCAATGGTTTTATCTGATCTCATTAAAAAATAGAGAGAAAATAGTTATCATGCACAACTGAAGTGAGTCAGGTGTGGCTAGGGTAAGTTTCATTGAAATCAGTTTTATAATTAAAAAAAGAAAATGTATCACATCAAAAATAAAATTGACATGGGAGCCAAACATTCGTTTTTTTGGGGTTTTTTTTGTCTCCTTTGATCAAGTAATTGTATGAAGAAGCTTGCTATTTGATTTTACTTCAAGGATTTCTGTGTCGTGTTCCTTTTAATTTAGAAAATTCAGTTTGACTATACCTTGGCAGAAGAACTTAATAAGGTCATTTTAGTTCAGACACTGTCTGTTTAAACTTACTGATGTTTTAGTTGCTGTGGGCTTCCAAGACACCTGAATTCTCCATTCACCATGATGGTTGCCCGTGTACATAAAGCATCACATTCTTCCATGCTGTTAATAATGAAACTTTGAATGTAAATTTAAAGCACCTTGGTGAGAGCAAGCTCAATATACCCCACACACCTACATTTGCACTCTTAACAAAAGTCCAGTCCTCGTGAACTAAAAGTGGTCCTCTTAACAAATTTCTGTGAAAATAAATCTCCTTCAGCTTATACGGCTACTAACCATTCACTTAAGTTTGAAGTAAATCTGTCCAGTTCTGAAGGCACTATCTAAACAAGAAGCCTATATCAATCATTTTTAACAAAGAAGAGATCTTACCATTTCTGCGAAAATCAATCCCATCCAAGCTTTACATTCACAAAATTTTGAAGGAAATTCATCAAAAAATTTAGGCCTTATGCAGGTAACAAAACTAAATCATCTCATTTATGAATCTTTTTTTAATATGGTAAACAAGAATTAAATAGAGTAAGTGAAAGCTAAACCTTACCTATGTGAGCTAAGTACCACAGATTGTTGATTTTTAATGGCAGCCAGTATCAAGTTCCATACATGTCTACGTGTGTTGGGGTCCATTCCAGTGGTTGGCTCATCCTTAAACACAAATACAAAATGTGCTAATATTCACGAGACCTTGACTCAAAATATGAAGCATGAACAAGATTCGTTTATCTGAAAGCTTCTTGAATAACAATTTAAAAAATTTGAAGTCAACATGCAGAAGTTGCATGGATTTTCTAGCATTTTATTTTTGTACGTGTAAAACTAAATCTTATAGAAGTAAAAACAGGGTTTTTTTTTTTTTTAAATCAGTTGAGGCAGTAAATTTGTGACTATTCTTCTTTCTTTTTAATTTTTTTTTTAAGATTCATCAATTTTCATTCCTTGAAATTCACTTTTAAAACCACTTTTCAGTTTTCATAGTTATGCTTAATACACACCAAAAGGACAACAGGTGGTTCTCCAAGCATTGCCATGGCAACAGATAACTTCCTCTTCATACCACCACTGTAAGTATGGACAATTTTATCTGCCTCCTTCATACCAAACTGTTTAATCAAGGTATCTACAACCTGGAAAAAAACAGAATCAGTTTAACTTTCTATATTTACATTGTGTCAGGTGTAGGAGTAACATGAGGTTGCACCCATTGGTCATGCTAGGAATACCACCGTTGGTACAGGAAGTTGAATTGTACAGCAACCAAAATTTGCTTTTAACAAACACCCCATCTATATGAAGCCACTTTACAAATTTGAAATCTTTCAACCCACTCAGAACTGATATAATTCTGACAAAAATTTTATCGGACAGACTGACAGAATGACCGATGGACAATGTGATTCCAATATACCATCCCAAATGCTGAGTGGTGATATAATTAATATTTTGCAATAATACACGTAATTGATATAGGTTTTTTAAAAGTACTAGTAAAATAAACAACTTTTTACAAAGATTTCAGTGCATTTAGAAAATAGGGAAAATTGCACATTACTACTCAAAGGCCAATTGTAAAAAAGGTTTATTTGGACAAGTTTTCAAACTTAAATAGTTACTTACCATTATTAAGCTTGTTTTCAACAATGCAATTAAATCTTCTGTTTTAGACATTCAAATGTTTAGTCCAATTATAATGACAGAATAAAAGGTTCATTGAGTAAATAAAGGGACTATGACCTTTAACCCTTGTTCAAAACTCATTTGAATAACTTACATAATTCCTACTTTTAGCTGGTAGCCCTCTAAGTTTAGCATAACAATGTAACATTTCTCTTCCTGTCAAACGACCATCCAAAGCATCTTCCTGTGGACAGTATCCAACTTCCTGTCCAATATTTAAATTACCCTGGGTGACTCTAAAACACAGAAAAAATCCACAATTCTTCATTTAAGCTCGAACAAATTATTATTTAACAAATTATCACAAAGTATGGTAAAAGAACAAGTAGAATATAATGGTTAAAAGGAGAGTATGTTGTGCAAGTAAAAATCTTTGTATTTTAAAAAGTTCTGGACAATATCTTTTCTTACATAAGAGTACAACTTACCTTTCACCTTTAATTAAAGCCCCCCCAGCTGTGGGTATAAGATCTCCAGTTAACATTTTAAAGCTTGTTGTCTTTCCAGCTCCATTCTCTCCCAAAAGTCCAAAACACTATAATTGAAAAAGCAAAATCTATCATGAATTGCTATTATTATAAAATCAATTTAAACTAAGATGAATCCTCATTATTTTTCAGGGAGGGCATACAAGCAGTAAAAAATGCTTTCCTTCTTCATTTGTTTCTATGAAAACAGTTCTAAAACTCTGACGAAAATAAGAAAACTCTGAAACAGAATGATACAAACATTCTTTTCAAAAAATTATAAAAATCCTTTAACATATTCAAAAAAAAATTGAATTATCATACAATACAGACAGACTACTGACAGTTGTAAACTAGACTGAGAATATGTTCAGAAAAAGACAGGCATATAAAAAGTACATCAGAGTTGGACAACCTACCTCTCCACGTGGAACACCAACACTGATGTGGTCTACAGCGTAGAATTCTCGACGTCCACGTTTAAACTCTTTTGTCAAATTTTTCACCACAAGTAGGTCATCACTAGCATATCCAGACATGACACGCTTCTTCTCATTAATGACAGCTTCATCTAAACCATCAAGTTCCTCTTCGGGACGTCTCCAACTGTTCAACGGACAAATGTCATTTATTATAATGCCCTTGATTAAAATTTTAGCAGTTTTAATGAGAAAAAAAAAGCCTATGGTAAAACAAATGAAGTTTTATAGAAGAGAGATGAAAAACAGAAATTTCCTTATATTTAACATGTTCTGTAATAACATAATCAAAACATTTGCTATAAATACATTTTCCATATGTTCTAAATATAGAATGCCCTAAACATTAAAAAAAATGTGGAAAGTGCATATGGTAAAATGCACTGCATGTATTTCAGCAATAAAAAGGTTTACAAAAGTTTTTGATGCACACTAAATCAGTGTTACTAAATGATTTACAAGGGGCCTTATCAGGACATAACTGTACGATGTCCTCTAAATGTTCTTACCTTGATGAGCAACTACAACTACATTCCAATATTAGTGTTATTGTGAAGAACACAAATCCTGCTATTCCCATGGCAACCAAATGCCAGCCAATCACATCAAATTTGAAAGGCCAAATATAAGGGTCATCACCAAATCGGCTAAGGACGTCAGCCATCAAATGGTTGGTTATGAGTTCAACAAATCCATTGACCAAGTTATATGGAGGGAAAATCTTGAAGACATGTCTCATTACTAAGTAAGCATCTTTAATACTCTAAAATTGAATTCAATAAATTAATTAAATAAGTTGCTTTTTTGTTTTTGTTATTGACTGTTTTTTTTTTCTTTATCCTTTTGAACTCCAGTAAAACAAGCAAAAAATGCACCTTCAATAAACTGGAAACATGTCAAAACCAGACCTTGACAGGTTTAAATACCATTTGACATGTGTAAACCTAAAAGTTTAAAATGTCTTGAAAAAATGCTAGCAAAAGCTCACTTTGTGGCACTTCTGCTCCTCTCCCTTAAAATCATATAAGAAACCAAAAATGTCATTCAGGTGGAAAAAAAATACAGGACACGCAGATTGCCATTCTGTGATAGATAATGTTTGAATTTCATCAAATTAAATTCTGTGGTTTAAAAAAAGTTGCAGATTAGAAGATGGTCGACCAATGACAAAGTCCATGTTTCACACATGAAACCCCAAAAGTCATTCAGATGAAAAAAACAAAATAAAAGGTACCCAGTGGAATTGTGTGGTCAAAAGACTATGTTTGAAAGTTTCAGAAAATTCCACTCAGCTGTTTTAGAGGATTTCCAGGTTAAAAATGGGATTAAAAAAAAAGGCGGAGGTATAATAACGAACAAGTCCTTCAGTTCAATCATGTAAGAATTCAGTTTAGACATATTTCATTCTACATACATAGAAAGTTTTAAGGGATAACAAGGTTCATAAGACCATTAAAATTTCTTGCTTTTATGGTCATTCTTAATGAAAAAAAGTGAAGGAGATTTCTTTAACCTTTTACTGTCCAGAAAAGGAAAGAAAGATTTGCACATTGTTTGCAACCAGATAAAAAGATGAGGGCAGATATTTTTTTTATTGATATGGCAATAGAAATTGATAATGGGAAGCCTATGAAGATACAGTCTTGAAGAAACAGGTGTGACTTAGTATATTGAGTAAATTTGTTTAAACATCATTTCATTATCTTTTGACATCCCAATATATACTTGATAATTTACCTCTACATTAGAAAAGAACTGTAAGGCAAAAACAACTGTCATAGACAGGATTCCAGTGAAGACATTTAAACAGAACATGACCATGTAGGATGTGGTAGAATCTTTAAAACATTTGACAGTCATGTACATCTGTGGTAAGGTGGCCCATCTGGAAAATAATTAGACATGACAATAACGAATTTGAGTATATTTTTACATGCATGGGCTGATAGATGAATGGCAAAAACTCAGTCATAAATTTAGATTCAACAGCACTAAGGCTGCATGTTAACATGAAAAAGAAGACAAAAGATAATAATTTAGATATATTGTAAACTATTTTATTTTGCTAATTACACAAATTCAGCAAGTGAAAAAAAAAAACACACACACCACAAAAATAAATAACCAAGAAACAGTCCCTTCCACATGTTACCATCATATTACTCAATTACCAACTTAAATGTCAGTCTCTGTAAGAATCAGGCAGTGAGTGAAACATCATTTTGAAAGTTTAATTTGACAATTTGTACATTCAGAATTTATGAAAAAAAAAACAAGAATTTCTTAATCACTTTGTTTCAAATAAAGAAAGAGTAATCAAGGGAACCAAGGTTATATAATCATTGAGCAAAATTATATTGTCAGATCTCTGACTTTTTGACATGCATGTTTCTGATTTTTCTTATTTTCCTGATACCTACAAAAAGTAACACTATATATTTCTAACCTTCTCTTTTATCTTCTTTATTTATTTAATTACTGTCAATTAAATAAAATACAAGTTTGACTAAAACAGAACAAAAATAAATAAATAATAATAATAATAAATAATAATAATAATAATAACATGGAACCACAAATCTTGTGAAAGCTTAGCATACTTACCCATACAATATAATGAGGGCAACAGAAGCTATCAGATTGTCTCTATCCCAGTAGACATCACCTCTGAAGGCAGCCATAACAGCTACACTTAGTCCCAGCATGATACAATACACAAACTACAATAAAATGTAGGCTTTAGTCATTGATACTAGAAGTACAACAATCCCAGCATGACACAATACACAAACTACAATAAAATGTAGGCTTCAGTCATTGATACTAGAAGTACAACAATCCCAGCATGACACAATACACAAACTACAATAAAATGTAGGCTTCAGTCATTGATACTAGAAGTACAACAATCCCAGCATGACACAATACACAAACTACAATAAAATGTAGGCTTCAGTCATTGATACTAGAAGTACAACAATCCCAGCATGACACAATACACAAACTACAATAAAATGTAGGCTTTAGTCATTGATACTAGAAGTACAACAATCCCAGCATGACACAATACACAAACTACAATAAAATGTAGGCTTCAGTCATTGATACTAGAAGTACAAGAACATACAACAATATATTGCAGTATTTTGCCCAACAAAACAATACGCAATTGGAGGAAGGCCACTTGCGATACTAGAAACTATTGGAATTCAGTAAATATTAAGAGTGTTAATTGTAAAAAACGATATTCGTAAAATTATAGGGAAAATCGTACAGGTTGGCAAATATGTCATGCATTATAAAAAAAGAACATTTCATCAATCAAATAGGACCTGCTTTTCATTGAGCCAAATCTTAAATGTGCTACCTCATTTCGGCAGCATCCCTCAGGAAAGCAAATTTCGAATCCAAACACCACATTTCTAAACTGTTACATGAATTTTTACGGAATCTCAAGTGAAGAGTTTTAGAAAATGCCATTGGCTACCTTTATATGAATGAACTTTGTATTTCCAAAAGACACTTTAAACTACATTCAAACAAATCATCACTCTATCTCTTATATACCATGTGCTAGGAGAAAATCAGACTACCACAGACTACTACTTTTAATATCTTTGGCTTTGACTCAGCTGTGGATTAAACTTGGACCTTGACCTATGACCTTGAAAATCATAAAGATTTTTAAATTTGTTTAAAACTAAGTTCAACCATTTGCACTTACTTTTCCAAGGGAATAATTAATGTGAAGCATAAAAATTTATATAACATACCATGTCCCAAAGCAGAGAAGTAGTCCAATACATGAAAGGTCCTACACCACTAAGAAATTGTAGCTGTTTTTCTTTGTTGACATACTCATTAACAGCGTAGACAGCCAGACCAGCTGGTATGAAGGTAAAGGCTATAAGGAATATGGCACCTATACCAAAATCAGCTGCCTTTTGTAACCTAGAAATACATCATAAATTAAAAATTTACAATTTAGCAACAAAAGATGATATAACCCACTCAAGGCACTTTTAATGTAGGGGGGTGGACAGCATCTTTTACAAATGTATGGATGTTTTTTTTTTGGTTTTTTTTCAAAGTGTACATAGTAATGCTTCATTATGAAAATTTTAATTCTATGGGTTGTAAGGCATAATAGAATGTGCCATCCAACCCTCCAAAATACTTTTTCCTGGAATAGTCCGCAGTACAATTTGCTGTTGGGCCCTTAAAATTTTATTTCCAAATGAATTTAAACATAATTTCCTGGTAAATAAGATAATTTGGTCTTTACACTGTAGTATAAAACTGTACTTACAAAGAATCTTCATCTAATTGACCATTAGTTAACATCAGAGGATGGGAGTAAACAGATATTCCTGTCAAATATAACATACAATTTAAAAAAGATGCTTTGTTACTGTTGTTATTAATGTTTTTTTTTGTGTAAATTTTCTTTTTGTTTTGTTTTTTTTCTTCTTCTCTTTTTTAGAGGGAATAACATTTATGATTTCTTTTTTTTGAATAACATATTTTTTTCATTATTGTACATGAATCCTTCTTTTTTTTTAAATGCTTTGAATTTTATGTAATTAAAGATTTGAATCTAACATACCATATTTTTGTGGTTCTGACAGAACTGAACTTCTCAGCATTGTATTACTAAGAGTATTATAGAAGGAAGGTAACGCATGATGTCCCTTGTTATTAAACCATACAGTACTTCTGAATGTAGAATCCTGAGTATCAAAAGACCAACCACCATATCTAAAAATAAAACATTAACTATTATCTAGTTTCTTTGCAATAAAAAGAGATCACATTTAAGCATAACATTCCTGTTTTGGTTTAAGACATGTTAACATGAAGTTGCACACATTTTTGTGCAGACATTCCCCACCTGTACAGGAAGTTGATATCAAACTACACCAAAAATTATTTACAATTAATGCCTCATCTATTTAAAGTTGCACACCAAATTTGAAATAAAACCATCTGGTCATTTTAGATAGACAGAATGAAGGAAAAAAAACAGGTGATTCAAGTGTACCACCAACTGACAGAGTGGGGATATAATAAACAACAATGGAACACTTCAGTCAAACAGACTGAACTTTATAGTCTTTCTTCAGAAACTAGCTAAAATGTTTTGCCTGCTTTCATCGCTGCTTGACCTAGTAAGACCTTTTAACATTCAAACTTTTTTCTATGAACGAGATGAACAGTGATCTGGTCATTATAAGGTTTTCATGCCCTTGATCTTGTATGACCTTTAATAATTTACCTCTTTTATATAAACTCTTATTTGGTTATCAGAAAAAAGTCACTGATGTAATTTATAATCTTGTATATATAACCTTTAATCCTTTACCTCTTTTCTATGAATTCTGATCTTGTCATTAGAAGATAGTCAGTGATGTCATGGCCTTCAAGATCAAATAATCTGTCTGTGGTATTTGTTGTAATCCATGGAGCCTTTTGATTTTTAGCTGCATCATTACAGGTATACTTGGAATCTACACAAGAGCATTTGGGTGTACCAGTGGGAGATGAAGGTGTGTGGAAGGTTGTCTCAGCTGCTACACACGTAAAAGGGTTACTGCCAAAAAAAAAATCCAACGCCAGTTTAGCTAGATCAGGTAAAAAAAAACTATGTTGTTGTTATACCTGTTAAACCTCCCACATTTGGGGGATACTCTCACAACATCAATGAACAATTGTAAATCTCCCACATAAAAATGTAAGGTTTGTGAAAGGTCGCTTATTAACATTACTATGTTGTCTGTGAAAAATACTAGGTAATTGAGTTTTAACATCAACAAATTAGCTTTTATGTAAAAATCTCCCATGTGAGAAAGTGTAAAAGGGGGAGAATCTCCCACACAAATATACGTAATTGGGGGAGGACCTTCCACATGAACTATTGCCAGGATTGACAGGTGTTGTTGTAGCTTCCAATTGTAAATTATATGTTTTTGTTGTACAAAAGGCATTCACAAGGACACCCTAATTCACCATTTCTTAAACAAAATCTTCCATCTGAAATCAAATACACATTTTTGACTAGTTAATATTCATCTGAGATGGATTTCTATGTTTACAAATTAATTTAAATAAAACCTGTGTATATTGCATATATTAAGTTGGAATTGTCACTAACCTTAGATCCATCCCTGCCATACAACTGGTTCCTGGTCCAGGGTTTGCATATAACTGGTATTTCATCTTCATTGACATAGGAGATTTTGCATTGTCTCTGAAAAGTTAATCAAACAAATGTTAAGTAGTAGTAAAATGGGTTAATTCAGCTTTCATTGAGTTATGACAAGGTTTAGTAGACTTCTAAATTCATTATAAATAGAATGTAATTTCTTTGTGAAATATCATGTCTCTTAAGAAATTCCTTGCAAATTTCAATTGGCCATTCATATCCACATGATGATTTTACAACTTCATTTAAGAATTCTAAAAATTAAAAATTGTTCCAGTATAATTCAGGAATGCTTTAATTTGTAAAAATATTCAAGCAATATGCTTCTTGTTTTGTGGTAAGACAAAAAAAAATGAAATAGCATGGGTTACTAAACCATTCCATTTCATTTACATAGACTGATATCTAGGCAAAAATAACAACACTTACTGACTAAAAACATAAGCATCTGGACCATACAGAGCAGGAGTCAGAAGTATCTTGGGAGCTGAAACTGTAGGCTTCAGTGTGTAGAATCCAAGCCCAGCAGCAACGAAGATAAGTGGTAGTATTACAAGACCAATCAACATTCTCCAGTCTCTTCGATAATGATGGAATCGCTTGACAAGGAGTGCTCCAATTTGTTGGAAACTCTGGCTAATAGTACTCACACGTTTTCTAGGATCTGCATATGGAACTTCTCTAGAATCTGCAATATTACAAATCAGTGACTAGTGTCACAAACAACTAAGCTAGAAATAATCTTTACAAGGTCAATTGAATGTTTTAGGGGCAGATAACTTTGCCAAAAAACTCTTACATTCTAAAGACAATTTTTTCAATAAATCTCTAGTGCTACAAAGATTAAATACTGGCCATATCAACTGGAGAAAACTTATCTTGTCAAATCTTTCAGTTTTTCATATTTTACCGAATTCTTACTAAGACTTAATACCTCCTTCGTGATCATGTTGGTTTGGGTCAGTATTTTTCAATGATTTTATTTTTGTTTGTTTGCGTAAGTCATGCATGACTTGGTCTGTGAGCTGTTGTCCTTTTTCACATACATCACATACTTTCAGGAATACCTGCAAAAGGTAAAACACATAGTGTGGCATCCCATCACATTCCAATACAAAGCGAGTTTTACCCTAACCTGTTAAAATATGGGTATAATTTTCAGTTTAAGTATACATATAAATGTCATAATTACACTAAAATAAAAGAAATTATAAATACTGTGAGCATTCTCTCAAAGCCATTTCACCAACTTCAAATGAAATTAAATGTTAAACATACGTTGAATGATCTAAATTTGGAGGAATCCTTCAAATACATCTACATATGTCTAATCATCCTATAAGATAATATTAAAATCCCTTGGCTCCCTATTCAAGCATCTAGCTTCATCTAAATGAGTTATTATTCTATTAAGTATACATCAAAACCCATTTAATTGGATACCAAAGATACATAGAAATATATAGTCCCTGGACCGATCAGCACTATTTGACTGATTGATGGCCACTGGCTGAATAAATGATTACAGATCAAAAACTGATGATCGATCTGATCACAGTTTTATTATGAAAAATGACAGATGATCGGTTCATGTAAATTTTAGAATTTCCATTGGAAGAATTGATTATAATACCAAATTAAATTTATCTTTAATTTATCATATTAAATCCATATATTGTATTTTGTAAAAAATAAAACAAATATAAAATAAAAGTAATTAGTTGATGTTTCAATCTATTGCCTTTAGTGAATATGTGTAAAAATTTGCATTCAAAAGTACACAATCCCTAAAATTTATTTAGTGGTCATGCGAAGCGATCATTGGTTTAACTGAACTGTTTGACGTATCAATGACTGACCAGAAACTGATCAGTGATCTCAATGGTTTAACAGATCTGTTTGACGTATCAATGACTGATCAGAAACTGATCAGTGATCTATGACCAATCATAATTAGAGTTGCACAGATCGGTTTCAAGTACTGTACATCCCTCTCAGACCTAATACACAGCTAATACTAACCTCTTCTAATGTAGTGTCATACAATCCATAGCTAGCAATGCCAAGTTCATTCCCTTTGTGGTCCAGTTCATACAAACATTTCTGTAAATTTTCTACATTAGCTAGAGTAGCAGACAGGGATACAGTCATTTCGGCACCAATGTCCTCAACAAGGTCTGCCTTTGGTAGGAGTGATGTTATCAATCCCATGACACTCATCTGGTCACATGATTCTGAAAAGAAAGTGGGAATATTTTAATATGGTGAAACAATTGCGAGAATTTGAACTTTTTGCTGCCATTTTGACTTTTCCAAAAATTCTGCAGGGATACATGACTTAACTCAGCTGAAAAAAGGAAAATCCTCAAGAGGAAGTGTTGAAAACATGATAAAGACAAGAATTGTAAGGGTAAGGTCCAGAAGAAAGAATGGGCATCTAATGGGATGTTAAAATGAATAATCCGATAAAATTGATATTAAAACCTGTTCTGTATTCTAAAATACTCAATAACTATTCATGGTCTGAAAGAGATCCTTCAATATCTTCTAAAGCCATCATATGGAAACCATTGAAGGATGGGCAGACAGACAGACACACAAATACTTGTAGGATATCACTTTGTAGCTTGCCATTAATGTGAGAGGGTATAAAAAGCTGAATTCCATTTTAAAATTGAAAATAATTATGACAGATAGTGAAAAACATTGCATGCTTCCTAAGGAAGACTTAGATTTATATTTAGTTCCTACCATGATAAGCTTCAAATTAATCTGCCTAACTTCTCATTTGATTCTTTTTTACACAATAACAATACATTGAAGTGCTCCTGTCCTTAAATCACGAGAAGTAACAATCTCACATTTACCAATGACATTTCTTACCTCCCTTTGCTATCTTGAGATGGTACCCACTTCCAAGATAAGCCTTAAGGTAATGTGGCGAACCAGAGCACATAATCCTTCCGTTATGCATGATAGCAATTCTATCTCCAATCATGTCTGCCTCGTCCAGGAAGTGTGTTGACAACAAAATAGTACAATCTATTAATAAATACAAAATATTTAGCTCCATGTACCACTTTGTACAGAAAAAATATACATAAGGAGACAAAATAACATGTGAAGGCAAACTGTCATTTAAATTAAGGATGAAGTTCTTAAAATTCTCAAAAAACTAGGTAATATACTTTCTAAAACTAAGTGCCACAATACTTGAAAATACTCAATTCTGAGAAAATTATAACATGTTTGTGGTGTCATTTTAAAAGACTTTTTGATTAAAGTTACCATGGAAACTAGAATACAGTAAGTATTTTTTTTTATCTTTTTGTGCAGGGGCCAAATTTGGGCTTTTATAGGCAATCCTGAAATTTTCAAAAGAGGCCAGAGTTTTTCTAAATTTTAAAACATCATTCAGTAATGACTAGTAAAAGAACTAATTTAACCTACAACAAGGTCAAAGCTAATTCAGGATAAACAAAAAATAATGCTAAATGTCAACATCACCAGAGAAACACGATAGAACCAGAGTATATAATACAGTCAAACCTCGGTAGCTCGAACTCCAAGGGACCATTGAAATGTGTTCGAGTTATCAGGAGTTCGAGAAATTGAAGTTCGAATATTTCCGGATTTTTTTTCGGTGCGGGTCCGAGTTCGACTTCATCGTTAGAAGTTGATTACTTCTTACAAAGTTGTGTTAGTTTGTTGATCCTTTTCATTCGCTTTCAGAAGATTATGGTGATTTGTGGACATTAAAAATGCTCTGTTCGCTTTTAAAAACGTTCAGAGTTAGAGTTCCTTGGTCAATAATTTGTTTTTATCTGATAATCTTTCATGCTTTCATCATACCGACTTCAGAACATTCTCGAACTTTAATCAGTACTATGTTAAGATCAAAACTACCTAATTAGTGATGACTCAAGTATTACCAGTAATTATCTAATGACACTGACTAATGATAGGGTTTCAGTTTTTCACACCTTTTATTACCCAAGCTGACAAAATGACGAGTTTGAGTTCGTGAAGGTTAATCTCTAAGATTTACTACCGAACGGACTGACTAGTCAGTTTGAGTGTTCGAGAAATCAATGTCCGAGAAATCCATGGTTATTTATATTGATTATATAGGAAAAAATTTTGGTGCTTTGAATTGTGTTCGAGAAATCCCGGGTGTTCGAGCCATCCGAGTTCGAGCGAGTGAAGTTCGACAGTATACTACAATTTGAAAGCGATAAACTTACTAGTTTTTCTCTTCATAATAAGGTTCCACATAGCTCTCCTGGCACTTGGATCTACTCCAGAGGAGGGTTCATCTAATATCACAACCTCAGATCCTCCAACAAAGGCCAGGGCTACCCCTAACCTCTTCTGCATACCTCCTGACAGCTGAGAGACTTTTGTATCATGAACATGTAACAGTCCTACTTCCTTTAACAATCTGAAATGTCAAAGAAAACTAGAAAAACAGTGTTTTAACTTGATACCCCACTCCCCCATTTACCAGCAAGCATCTTTTGATCTCCAAACTAATTTGGATCACAATCTTAAATAGGAAGTACACAATGAGCATATGTGATAAAGATTCTATGAAAGTCCTAATTAAATACCATTCAGAGGTATAGGAGGAGTAACGGATGAGAGATGAGTAATGGAAGGAAAAAATTAATTAAGTAAAGATAGAGGGTAGGACAAATAGAAAAACACCCTATCACTAAATACTCCAACCAAAAGTAGGGCGGTACAATTAAAGATGCTATATAGCAACTCACTATAAAAGTACTTCAACTTATAAGTAATAATACTAATTAAATCACATTATCATATGAACGTAAGGTTAACATACAGAGAACAAATCTGTGGGTATCAATTTTCACGGTTTCACAGATTGAACAGCTTAATATAGTGTTAAAAATTAATTTGACATTAAAATTAAAATTAAAATTAATACTTCTGTGTTCACTGCAGAAATAGCAAAAAATTAGTACACCACAAAAAGTCATACATTTAAAGTATAATAAATAAAGCTATATAAATATCAGCCAATCAGGTGTACACTTGATTGTGCAGCAGTTGATTAAGTGTACAGGTCCATATATATTAATAACAACTTACTGGAATGTATTATCTTCTAGTTCCAGTTTGGACATATTAGATTTAACTGTACCATAAAACTTCATGTGTTCTTCTACAGTCATACTGTAATGAAAATTAAAAAATTAATTTTTGTGAAATTCTTAATAGTTTAACATTATCAAGCAATATTGTCCATTTTGTATAACCTAACTTGGTATTTTAGCCACCCCCCTAACTATGGAACTTCTTCAATGGGATATCCAAATACACTAAAAACATGCATGTAAAATTCATATGACACCACAACATGAACTGCCCCAGGATTTATTCAGTGTAAACCAACCCCAAGTTGCTCATCCAATAAATCCAATTGAAAACAGTCCTTAAATACAAGAAAAACTTAATACATTTTTATCTAAGACATGGCACTACAGCTTATAATAAGTTCATCTATATAGGTCAATACAACCTTGTATACAAAATACATTCTAAATTACAAAAATTGCTGAATTAAACAAACAAGAAGTTGCACGTGTTGCTTTACTAAGTAAACACAAATGTGTACAGGAAGTTGATGTGGATCAGCAACCATGATCGCTTACATGATATGACCCATCTATTTATAATGTCAAAATAATTGCAACAAAGTTTGGACAGATGGACAAAGGTGATTCCAAATAAACCCCCACTTGTTGAGTGTGTATAAAAATCGCAAATAAGAGAACAAAAGTGGGAAATTTATGGACATTATAGAAATTAGCAGGTTTTGTAGGCATATACCTGGCATTATATTAGTAACAGCAATCCAGTCTTATGCAGACTTTAAATGTTCGAATTTGATTTCATAGGTTCTTGATATTATATTCAACATTGAAGACAATGTGACATGTGACAAATTAACAAACAGGCTGAAAATTAAAATCAATTTATCTGCAACTTCATCATTTTTTTCCAATATTCTTTCTGCCTGACATTTTCCATAAAGGGCTACTGCCATGATACTAAAAATAACAGCAATATCTTATGAAACATTATGTCAAATCCACATAATTTAATATGACCATTTTACTGTGAGAATAGATATTTCACGGTTTATTCTGTATAAATCGAATTGAAGTTCTTTATACAAGATAATATATTCAGAAATTAGTTACATTCCTTATATATCAGGGATAAACAGAATAATGTCTGTTTTGTATGTATCAACAGAACATCACAAGCCCTTTCAGGCTCACTGTGATATTTTCTGTCTTGGCTTCAAAACTGATATTATTCTGTATATGCCCCAAAAACTTGGTTTCCCAGGGGTTTCACATTTAAAGTATTACCCCAAATGGAACTCCAATCCTTCAAACTTACTAGTCAAACAAAGCATTATGTTGTGGACAGATTCCTATATGTTTAGCTCTGGATGGAGACTTGCCATGAATCTTCACACTCCCAGATGAAGGCTGGAGTACACCAGTTATCATGTTACTACAACAGAACAAAAATCATTAAATTTCAAACTGTGAATAATAATAATAAAATGCAAGCACTTTTACTAAAAGAAAAATTATTTAGAAATAAATTAGACTTGTGTTTTACTGTGGAACAATTATACAAAGCTTGGAATTAGTTAAACTTATTACATTTATAATTAAATAAAGAAAGATTGGTAAAACAAATTGACTTACATTCTAGATATTACTTACAAAAAGGAGTTTTATCCATTACTGTAAATGTATCAATTTTTGTGGTTGCTAATTTTCGCAGATGCTGTCAAGTGAACCTATTCGTGAGACTACTAACGGTTAAAGAAAATGATCAGCCTTACATAGTGTTAAATGCAATTTTGCTGGTACTTTTTTTTGCAGTTTTCTGTCCATCACTATAAAAAGCAAAAATTAATGCACTTACAGTACTACAAATGGTGAAGTTGTGTCCATGTATTTCTATGAAAATCTTAAGGGCAAAGTCCTTTCTCAGAACCATTGCTAAAATTGATAGTATACAGGTTTACTTTGTTAAAGACTTTGCTCTCAAAAGAATAATAAAAATGATCTTACAGTGTAGTAGTTTTAGCAGCACCATTATGTCCAAGAAGTATTGTGACTTGATGTTCGTAGAATTCAGCATTGATATTGTCTACAGCCTTTGTACTGCCAAACTTCTTAGTTAGGTTATTGATACTGACTCCTGCGACCATTTTCTTATCCATTTGTTCATTCAATCCCTCTGTAATAGATATAAGGGTTATACAAGTGCTGACAAATGATTCTAAAAGGACCTATGTCAATAATGATATTTACACTATCAGTAATCATAAATTTGACCATCAAACTTAGACTCATGATAACGAAAAACTAACTTTAAAATACATTCAGCAGACAAATTTTCTGATTCTTATTTTCTTAAGAAATTTAAAAGAAAAAAAATATGTAAAACCTAAGATCTTCATTTAGGGCTGTTCCAAAAATTGCAATGGGGTGAGTTGTTTTTATTTGACCCCACATAGCATACAAATTTTATTGATTATTTCTTTCATTGGCTTGACAAAGGCAATCTATCTTAAATAACCATCACCCATCAAATTTTAATAAATGTGCCTTCCTACCCTACTGCCTTCACAATTAATTCATTCTAGAATAGCCCTCAGCATTTAATTCAACCTTCATTTGACAGTATTTATTTTACCAAAAACACGTATTTAGAACCAAGGATTTCTATTTAGCATTTAATTCAACCTTTCAATATTTACCTGTATCTTTTCTATACTTATCAGCACTACTACCGGAATTGGATGATCTTCCCCAGTAATATGGTGAGACAAAGAAATACCAGGGCTGGGCAACTCCATATTTACCTAAAAGTTAAACCAGTTGAATTCTTACAATTATTATGGAAAAAACTTCAATAGATAAAAGAACAGATATGATGAGACACAACCAATGCACCAAAGTATAACCTAAATAAAAAATAGCTTATATTTTCAGAGATCATCAAAAGATCTTCAACAAGTGTGAATACACCTTTAAGAAAGCTCTGAAAGGTCACAACAAAAAATGTATTAAAATCCATGGTAACAGCATGGAACAATGTTATTTCTGATGAAACTGATTTAGTGACTAGAACATAATTGTTAAGACCACTAATGACTATCAGGTCTTTGCATTCTAACTTTTCTTAAGTAACATTGATAATATTTTTTTTAACTACTGGTTTACTAAATGCTGCTTTTGTGGCAAGTCAAAAGAGGCAACACAGTTTAAACTTGTAAATGTGTTGTTATAGAGAGCTTATGTTAATATTGTATAGCAGGTAAGTTTCGCAGGGAGCTAATGTTAGCGCATTTAAGCAGTCTGTCTAAATCGCCACAAATGAATTACTCTGAGCTTATGTACTTAGTGCAACACTTATTATTTGCCAAAATAAGATTCAGCAAAAGCTTCAGAATACCTTTTTGCCTCAATATTCCCAAATTTTACATGTGCCAAAATAACCCGCAATACAGTAAAAGCACTCTAAAACTCATGAACGTTTAATGTAAAATAGTGCCAAATCATCAACTTAGCTAACAGACTGATCTTTCTGGCCCTCCTTTACTATTTTAAAAATTCACCCAAGCAAAAGCTTAACATGCACGTTGGAGGATTTAAGACCATAGCTGGTAAAGACAGTCTTTTTATATTTTTTCCTCTTAAAGTATTAACTCACACTATTAAAACTGCAACAGGCACATCCAGGAATTCAAAAACATAATTAAAATATTTTCATATTACAAACGGTCAAATTAAGAAGTTTTTAGAAAGCTTAGTGCTGTAACTGACCTGGTTTGACATTCCTGACATACCAACCAATCACCAAATATATGGCTCCGTCAATGAGCATCATGATGCAAGTCCATGAGAAACTGGTTTCGTCCCCAGGGATAGGACTGTTGGCAATGTTGGACCACTGTATGCCTTCCATCAATGTCTCGTACCTAGCCAAGTGAAGAGCAGCAAAACCAAAGGCTGTGGTCGATGAGAGACACTAAAAATAGGATAAAATTCAGTTTAAGGGTTTGGCTTAGGCTGCTTTTACTGAAACAGTAAAATAGTCTATGGCATTCATCGGTAAATATTTACCGCAATAATATTTAAAAATGAAAAGTAGGCTACTTACTGCCAAAGTCTTTTCCCAGTAGACCATTTCTGCATTCAAGGAGACCAACAGAATGTATGGAAGATATGACATCAAATATACTATCACCACTGTCAATAAGGCTAGTGTTGTCTGTGTGAAGAATGCACTGACCATATAGCTGTAAACAAAAACATACAAATTTAATGTGCAACCTGTATCGATATGTCCCTGCCTCCACAAAAAAATGTCGACGTGCAAAAGTCTTCTAACTCTTCTAAAATTAGTCAAAGCAAAATTGCAGTAAACTATGATCAACTTTATTTGTTAACCAACAATTCTATCAAATATGAACAAAATCCGTTCAATGGTTTCTTGAGTGTAACCAGACATATACAGAAACACTGGTATTTCTATGTCCCCTTCCCAGGCAGGGTACCTATGTTCATCAACTACCACTTTGGGCTTTTTTTTTTCAAAGTTTTACTGTAGCAGTACAATAATTAAAAGATTCTATATATCATTCTTATATAATGAGCAAATGATATAACTACCAATTACCATAACCAAGATATCATCTCAACTGTAATATTAGCAATGCCCTTACACGTGTTTTCCTGAAGTCAAAAAAAGATATCTGCTTTATTATGGTCCCCAAGTTGAGTACCTCACTAGCTACAACTTTGTAAAAGGTTGGCATTTTAGTCATGATACATTGTGTTTTGTTTGAATTATTATCATTATCATTTTTATACCCACCACTATTGTGTTAACCCATGGTTACAATTTAATGTAATATGACTAACAAGAATTCTTTCTTAAAAACTCACCACATCATTATACTTGAGAAACAGAACGTCAGGAAGTACAAAAATAGAATGCCAATGTTAGAGAATGTGTACATGTCACCAAGACGGAGGGTCAGGATACACAGAGCTGCTACGATTGACATTACAATCATCGTACAAATAAACCACACCCACCAATTTATAGCACTCGACATTCCCATAATCTTCAAGATCTGAAATATATTACATAACCCAAGGAATGAACTTTTCTCTCTCAATTTAAAAAAAAATATGGATCATCTTTAGAGCTTGATACATCCTTTCTCTAATATTTAATGTATAAAGTTCATTACTTTGAAACTAACCAACAAATTACAAATGTAAGCTTCTTTCCATGAGGACAAACACTAACAAAATTTCAAAGAACAAAGATTTTTGCCCAAAACTTAAGTAAGCGGTCCTTGCACTTGAAAAAATGAAAACCTTAGACAGTATTGTGTTAATCTTTCTATGGAAATGAACAACATAAACAAATATTAGTATACAATATGTATAACAAAATTTCTTGAAGCCATAAAAATGTTTTTGAAATACCATCCAACATTTTAGTGGCTGGACAACAGTATAAGAAAATGATAAGATTTTTTACTTAACAAGAAAATTGGATAAAGATATTTTCTGCTCTAATACTGTACAAATAGTTGACATATTATAATCCTATTTTTATAGTAAGTTTATTCCATCTCAACATACTGCCAAACTTATATCCAAATCTTTAAAACAATCATATTATACATCTCACTCACCTCTTCTTGCCCTTTCTCTCGGTCCTTCAAAAGATTCCTTGTTGCTATGGCAACAGATACAAGCCAGGCAACTGTCATCAAAATTGGCAACAAGAAAGTACTAAGTGTAAACAAATACCTAATAAAAGAAGAAAATATCAATAATATATAGCAATATAACAAAACAACTTGTGAAGTCTGTTTCTTCATTTAAAATTTTGTTTTCAAAATATTTTCATCCATTTCATGTCACAAAAGCATCCTTTCCTGAAATTAAAAGTTGGTTTTTGATTGTTTGCAACATTTAAAGAGAAATCATTAACATTATTTTCATAAATATTTAAGCTAAGTACAAGTTTGCAGTGATTTATGTATAAAAGATTAAAAAGTTACTGCATGTGTGATAAGAATTATTGATAAATTGATGATTCATGACAATAAACTATATATCAACAAGAGTTTTATGATTTGGTAGTTTCATCTACTTCTTGGATGATTAGATATTATTCTATGCCATATCACATCATGTGGAAGAATGCAATATGAACTAGTTATATGAAAATTTCCCATTTTGATTGGTTGTTCTGTGATTGTGATGCATTGTTGCTAAAATCTGATTGGTGGAAAGGTTCAAGGATACCTTGTTATTAATCTTTCTAGACTCAAACCCACTCAGTCACAATGTCCCTACATGTAAACTTACATGTCTTTTCTGTAGCAAGTACTAGGAAACTGTTGCATGTAGACAGGATTAATAGGTTCTGTACCAGTCTGCAAGGAGATAATACTGCGATCCAACAAATCCTGAAGCTGGATAAATCCTCGGAAATATCTCAACTCAGACATAAAACTATCTTCTGGCTTCGGTTGCCAGTATCTGAAATCAAAGAAAAATTAATAATTTGAACTTGATTCAATCAAACCAAATCTATAAACTTTTAGAAATTATCTATTAATTCATGGTTTGAAATAAACAAATGACCTAAAACAATAAACGAACAACTCAGCAGAGCAATATCGATTTCTGTTACGTACAACTGTAATGCAAATTTTTATCATCCCAACCCAACTTTTTTTACCCTACCTTAGTGACTGGTGTTTCTAGAAAGGAAAATGGTTAGCTTACATCCTACAGAAGCACACAGATTGTATATAAATTTAATGTGGATTTTAATTTGCTTATTCAAATTTAATTTTCAAGTGTCTTCCCCTCATTTTCAATTTCAGTTTTTTTAATGTGTTATCATCACTCAATTTCTGTTATTGTTATGTCCGTTGTTTGATTCTCCTTCCTCCCTTAACTTTCAAATTTAAGATATTGCTTTTATCATATTTCCCTATATTTTACTTTTATGAAATATAAGGACAATCCCTGTAAAAAATTCCTACAATGGATGGAACACCACTTATTTTTATTTATAAATGAAATACAATAAACTCACTGTTCCTTAATGACTCTTGTGTATGCCACATTATCAATATCCATTCTAATTGTGTAAGACACATGTTTAGGCATTGAGGCTGTTGTTGCTCTCTTCTTCCTGGTTCCACTGCTGCCACCAAGGTTATTAAACACCAATCCTTTAAGGTAAGTATGGTTATATCAAGGCAATCTTTGTAATTCAGTAAAAGCTGTGTTAACTGTACAATCTTGCACTGAAGGATTTGTTCCTTTGTAGACAGTTGTTTGGATTATACAGATTCAAAATACATTGAAAGTACACAAAAATGAAAAATCTTTTGAAAATATCTGGTTAAAATACTGGTTTCCAGTTCATTCAGGATTTAGTTTACACAGGTTTCACTATATCAAAAAGCTGATTGTTTGCTTCTCTGTCAAGCATAATTTCAAATATTATATAAAATACAAAGATATATGTACATAGACCCAAAAGAACATTAACAACATAAAAACAAACAAAAACTGCTTACAAAAAGAAAATAGTATTACAGAAAAAAATGGTTCAAGAAATATACAAAGATCAAAATATCAAAGAGTAATCAAGGAAACCAAGATTTTAGCTGAAATCAAAGAATGTAATCCAGGGACAAAGACCAGACATGAAAATCAGACACACACAACAAAGAACATAATATAACCAAAATAATACATACAAAGTAGCAAAAATAAATGAGCAACTCGGACTCCACTAAAACTGGGAGCACTTACCAGGTGCACTGGTAGGGTAAGCGTCATCTGCTTTTCTAGAAACATCCGCTCGCAAAAAGTCAAAGTAGTAAATTGAATTTTACCTGCAAAAAACTGTTTCTTCTTATTCAATTCACCAGCCCTAATTTCCAATTGCTGCTCTGTTCCAACACCTACAAATCTGTCTTTAGATGTTACAACACAGCTCAGATATTCATCCATTGTCTGGGCAATCAAAGTCATGGCATCAATCTGTGAAGTGTTGACAGAATCCAGCGAGTAGAAGCCATCAAGGAAATCGGATGCGGAAACTCCAAATAGTGTGGTCATCATTGAACTCATCACCTCATTTCCAAGTACAGACTGTAGAGACAAAGACAAAGATAGATTGTTAATGGTTAGTTTTCTAATATCATTCCATTACAGGGAATATTTTGTTCAATTCTAAAATATTTAGCAGCATATAAGATATCAACTCTACATACTTTTTCATATCCCATTAAAATAGTGTACCTACACAACTGCTTTATTTCATCACATTTTAGTATTCAGTTTTTTATGGTAGTTTTGCTAAATCAAGTCTCTATTCTTAGCTCTAAACGTTTAGACAGCTGCTGCCTTACATTCAATTCTTTATGTAAATCTAAATTTTACAAAAGGAGGTCAATCAGATATATGAACTGGATTATGCTTATGATGGGGCTTGTTTCAAGGCCCTAAACATATACAATTGTTACCTCTAGTTTTGACTTCATGTTTTCATCCTTAATTAGGTCCATTAAATTCTTTGTACCTTTGGCCCATGTGGATGTTATTCTCTGTACATCAGCCAGAGCTTGGAAGGAGGAATCATACACCTATAAAAAAAAATTAAAATATTTAATACTGACAAATTATATACCTATAAAAAAATATTTGCTACCGGTAAACAGCATGATTGGGGAAAAAAAAACAATAAAACCTTTTATTAACTAAACCAATCCAAGTAATTCCAATTTCATCTATATAATTGATTTTCTGACATTCTAACAGGTCAAGTGGCTGTGAAATACAACATCTTCAAATAGCTCCTTGTGTGGTCAACTTAATGATAAAAAATTCCATGGGAACCATTGGAGGCTATGCATCAAATCTTGACTATGTCAGAAATTTGGTATTTGTGATTTTGAACACAACTTACTCTGAATTCATTAACTCTGATCAGTTCACTCAAATAGGTTGCATAAATCAGAAATGATATTACTCAGCTGATAAAAAGAACTCACAATTTAAAGTGTTGAATACACTATAAAAACATGAGTCATAATGGTACAATCCTAAATGAAAAAACTAGAATTCTTTTTAATAGGGCAAAAATCACATGTGAAAAATGTCCTTTCAGAATAGCTGCATTGAAATTGATTCTGAACTTGAAAATATGCACATGTACAATTTGACATATTTTCCTTTATTTAGTAAAACATTTTGAAATGTACGCCTTCCCCTTATTATGCTTTACCATTCCTTTCTTTCTGTTACCTTTTCAGCTATAAGCCTGCTGGCTATTGTGTCGGGTGTATATAATAGTTTTCCCCACAACAATGGCTTGAGATACTCCCACAAGACAGGACCATTACCCATTTCTTTGACAAGATCATACACATTCTTGCAGGATGCTGTAGATTATAAAATCAATATAATAAATGCCTTTACAAATTAAAACAGTGATTTGTTTATACCCTATACTAAGTGCCCTAACCTATATTCTTCTTAAGAAAAGTTTGCTTTTTGAAACCAAATTGCTGAGGTCAATTTCAGTTTCTTTAAGCTTTACAAGCATTTAACACACATTTTTAATGTCAACAATGAATCAAATATGTTATAGTTTTAGTCATTGTTACTTAAAGACAAAACTGTTGAAATCTCAAAATTAATTTCAAATATCCACAGATTTAAATGTAAGTTTTAACTCCTATACATTTGTATATTGATTTGCTATACTAGAAACAACAGCCATTTAATGACTACCAAATAAAACTAACCAGGCATTTCAGCCAACTCCTGCTCCTGCCTTTTCAGCATTTCAGTGAACCCTTTCAATTGTGAAGATGCCCCTGTTAAATCCTTTCCTCCATCAGAATTCTCTACTTTGGAAATATCATAGCCACAGAGGAGATCCCCGAATGTCTGTTTACTTTGGTCTCCTGTAAAAAAAAAGAATGAATACTTTGACTCCATTGCTGGAAAACCAGATGTTTGTGTTACTTTTATTTTCCCCAATAAGACCTGTGACATCAAAATAAAACTATGACTTATATTTTTTACAGTTTGACAAATGATGATCAATTAATGACTGAGCCACAGTAATATGAATGGAAAATTGTGGTAAAAAAGATGGGATGAACAATATCCCAATTTATAGTTTATATTAGTGAAAGGTGTATACAAAGGAAGCTTTGAAACTTAAAAACTTGAAACAATCATTGACAGTGTCAAAACAAGAAAAGTACTCATAGTCTTCCATCTGGTAGAAAAAGTTTTGTAACTTGATAGATTGATATATATCTCCATAAAACATAGATATGAGAAAAGATAAAGCTATTATACCTGTCAGATACTCTGGTTCTAAGAATATGTTGAGATCAAGTTCTTCAGTACTTTTCTGGAAAGCATCAAGTGTCTGCTGAAATTCATCCTGGGCTGACGTTAGTGAAGTCACTGCTGAACGCACATCTTCCTGGGATCTGTTCAGAGATTTGAAGAAGTTATCCAAGCCGGATGATACGTACTGTTAAAAAGACATTAAATAATATAAATAGGGTAAATATCAAGTCTAACAACCCACAATTCACAGATGCTGTAATACACAAATAGTTTACTTACTATATTCTCTCTTTCAGAAGATTCGTCAATTACTCATTTGTCCAAAATATTGAAAAGCATAAATAATTCTAACTATAATTTTATTATAAGAGATCAGGGACCATAATATAGAGACAAGCACTGTGCCAAAATTTCAAATATAATGAAACAATATACATTAATTTTAAAAAGCACAGAATTATTAGAACAGACCAAAGGATAACTTTTACTTGAAATTTTGGTAATAAAAATACAACAAAAACTTTTTAAAAATTATAACAGTAAAAAAATTCAAACGAAGAAAAATAAACTCATTGAGTATTGAAGTAAAAATACATGTAAAAAAAAAAAAAATTGAAAAATGCAGAATTCCACTTCAGAGGGGAAAAAAGGTAGGTTTGATATCAATTATTCTTCTCACATACCATTTTCACCATATCGCCAATATCTAATTCTCTGAGGAGTGACTGTGTTAAGTTAATTGCCTTCTCTTCTGACAGTGAACAAAGGGAAGAAACAACATGTTCTGCTGTCATATTGGATTCTGGTGGAAATTCCAACAATGTCTTCAGTCTAGTGGCATTACAAATGAGCCCCTGCATATCCTTTTCTTCATACTTCAACAACTGAAAAAAATAGTAAACACATGTATATTAAAAATACAGATAACTATAAACATGAATTTCATAGAAAAGAGAATATATATTATACAATGTGCTGTATATTACTGAAAGCTGCAGGTACATGACAGTAGAAAGAATTTTTGTAATTTTCTTAGGAAAAATTTCATTTTGTGACTTACTCGTTATCACATATATGGTCAATTTATAATATCAATACAACTATTTGACACAACCAAAGTGAACAGACTCCTCAAGTATAGTTTATGTTTGCATATATGGAACTGTGATGAAGTGATGCTTCAGTAACGAAACATTTCAAAGTCAATAGACCATGGCTGCAGGAGCATATGCATGAAACAGAGAATTGTGATAAAGTAATGCAGGAGAAGAAATATCACAGTCTCCCCTTTCATGACATTTGTTGCAAGCAAGGCAAAAACTGTATTATTCTTAGGACTAACAACAGTGGTGTGAAATACCTGTATCATTGTAGCTTACTGTAACACACTGTATAGTACTGACAACAGCGGTGTGAAATATCTGTATCATTCTAGCTTACTGTAACATACTGTATAGTACTGACAACAGCGGTGTGAAATATCTGTATCATTGTAGCTTACTGTAACGTACTGTATAGTACTGACAACAGCGGTGTGAAATACCTGTATCATTGTAGCTTACTGTAACGTACTGTATAGTACTGACAACAGTGGTGTGAAATATCTGTATCATTATAACTTACTGTAGCGTACTGTATAGTACTGACAACAGCGATGTGAAATACCTGTATGATTGTAACTTACTGTAGCGTACTGTATAGTACTGACAACAGCGGTGTGAAATATCTGTATCATTATAACTTACTGTAGCGTACTGTATAGTACTGACAACAGCAGTGTGAAATACCTGTATCATTGTAACTTACTGTAGCGTACTGACAACAGCGGTGTGAAATACCTGTATCATTGTAACTTACTGTAGCATACTGTATAGTACTGCTTATAAGAGCATTAGCCACTTCAGTAGACATATTCAACTGGTGTGTCAGGTAGTTAACAAATCCTGCTCTGTCAGATAGCACATCTCTAATCAAAACTGCAAAATTATACAAAAAAGGTTTTCAGTTTAAAAGTTTTAAAAATATGAGACAATGCTTCTAATGACTTGTTCAGAAGTTTCCTGGTTGATTTATTTGCTTTAATACTTATTGAAGAAAAGACATTAAAACACAAACAACAAACACGATTTCACTCAGTTGACAAAAAACAACTAGCAAAAATGTGAAGGAAAGTGTTGAATACACTATACAAATATGAGTTGTAATAGTGACATACTTACTGAAAAAATAGTAGAATTCAGTTTTAAAATAGAAAAAAAAAAATGTCTAAATCAAACTCCTTTAAAAGAGTAATCAAGGGAACCAAGATTAAAGCAGAAATCAAAAGAATGTAATCTAGGGACAAAGATCAGACATGGAAAACAGATCTAAACAATTTCTAACAAAAAACCTTACCATTAGGAGGAATGAAGTTCCTGATGACCTTTAGAGAGGTCAATCCTAGTGTTACAGTCTGTATATCCTTAACAATAGTACTGGTCATTACTTTTGGGTCTAACCTGGCAAAATCTTCTATCAACAGATTCAAACTAAAAGATAAAAATAAAATTTATGAAACAAATCATACTACAAATCCAGTGCATACCCTATGCTTTTAATAGCACTCTGCTCTGTGGTCTTGGTCAATATAAAAAAAGCAAAGCTAACACAAGATATGCCCATATGCCCAACCCAGTTTTTGTTCACAAGTAAAGCCCAAAGTAGAAAAAAAATATAGAAAAACAAAACCAAAGCCCACTAAAGGATGCCTCTATCCCAGTAACCATATGGTAAAAATGACAGAGTTGTCAAGCAAAAAGTTTATGTCAATTCAGTCAGAAATCAAATCCAACTTACGGCATGCCTTGCAAATTAGTTGTTTAAAATCAAAATAAAAATGAACAAGAAGCAAATGATAAACATTTTCTTGTTTCATGATGATGAATCTGTTGAAATATAATTTTATTATTAACATATGAGTTCAGAAATGGAGTACTTATTTTGTTACTGTAAAGTACATGAAAAACTTCAAAGGGAGGGAATATTCGAAAATGGAAAGTTTTTGATAAATTTAAAAACAAATGAAAAGATAGCTGAAGAAAGAAGAAGAAAGACAGAAGATAATCAAATCGAAGAGAAAACAGATGATAGTACAGAAAAAAAACCCAAAAATTTTGGCTAGATCAATATTCCACTGGCCAGAATAAGTTGGGAAAAAAATGGTTTCCCACACTGGAGAAAACAAAAAACAATGTGTATTGAGACAGACATACACCATGATCACTGTACACCTTATAGAGAAATAGACAAACCATGATCACTGTACACCTTGTGGAGAAATAGACAGACATACACCATGATCACTGTACACATTCCGAAATGTGTGGGGGAAAACAACTGTCAAATAAATACAAAATTGAGCATTCTTTCATCAAGATGTACATTTTACATAAAAATTAATACATTCTAAAAGCAATCCGAGGATATCATTATAATTGTAAGATCAGGTTGGACATACTGATATCAAATACATCCATCTATAATAATCTTTATATCCAAATATCATTAAGATATAAAAGCTTTTAAATACCTTTTTGCAATGACTTCAGGTCCATTATCAAACAAGAATTTCTGCATGTAAATCAGCAAATCTGCTTGCAGATTGTTGAAATCTAAATCCGGTAGAGAACTAAGAGTGTTCAAATGACCCAAAACATCACCTAGATGGCTGAGAGTGACAGCCCACCAAGTCAAGTCAGTTGTGTCAACTTTACCCTGCAAAACATAAGTTCTAATATATTCATGACACATTCACATTTTTGATTTTGATAATAAATGTTGAACTCCCATAAAGTCACATTTTGTTTTGGAAAATTTTAATTCAAAGATTTGTTTTCTACATAATATTGCCCTGGGTTTACATTAAAATTTGTGATTACACAAACTAACAAAAACTACAAAATATTGGTACTCAATGAAAAATTACATTAAAAAGTTCCAAGTTTTCAAAGGGGTACAACTCTGAAAGCAGGAAAAACAAGGAAAGGGGTACAACTCTGAGAGCAGGAAAAACATGGAAAAGCAAACCAGGTTTCTTCCATCATAACAATATTCTATCAAATTATGAAAGTCACTTAACAAATTATAGATCAATCGAAAGATATGTATAGACAATCTGACAATATAAAAGGAAAGACATTTATTCAATCATTCTGACAACTCTGAACTGAATTCAATGTAATCATAATTATTTTCATAGGACAAAAAGGATTAAAAAAAATTACACACCTACTATTATGTATACTATTATTATTGAGTGAGTTTTATGGTGTGTTTTTCTTTTTGTTGTTTCAGTTCTTTTTTTACCTTACATAAGACCTTTCGGTGATATCTGTAAGTATTTATTATTTTTGTGAGGTTATACGATGGTGCATTTGTTGCGTCTCTTATTAAACTAGTTTAACCCTAGTACAGGCATGCTCCTGTCAACATGCAAGAGATACTGGTCATTATAATGTCTTTGTGTCATTATTTGACTTTTTTGAAGAAGTGTCATCATTCTGATTTTATTACTTTTGTTGTCGAGACTTTTTAGAGCTTACTTGAAATTGTGTTTACACTTATTAAAGGTATGTTTACACTTGTTGTAGACCTTTCTCTGAAAGAATTTACTATTGGATAAATTATATGTTAAAACATACCAGTGACTCAAGCAGTTCTAAATTTAAAACTGATCTTATTATATCAAAAACAACATCAGTAGAGTTGAAACATAGGGCATTTGTAAGATCCGAGGTGGAAAGGTTACCAAAGGATGGTAAGGTCAAGGCTTCACCCAGAGCTGTGGAATTGCACAATAGGTTCTTCAGATCCACAGATGAAATGTTAGATAGAAGTTTCTGAAAAAATAAGAAAGAAAATGTTTAAAACAGTCCAAGTAAAACAATTCAAATTTCAGTCAATAATAAATTTTCTATGGCAAAATTTTAAAAATCAATCAACATAAGTATTTACAGCTAGATTCAAAAAGATCTTCCAAGTTTTTAAACCCCCAAAGTTGGCCTCTTAATTGTATTAAACACTCACTGCATCTGCATTGACTGTAGACTGTAAGAAAGTATTGATGATTTCTGGTGCTAGTTTGACTGCTTGTTGTATTTTGGTGTTAAAGTCTCCAGGCGAGGTAATCAGATCCTGGACTTTAATGGAAACTGAAAAACAACACAATAGTTACAATATCAATTTCTGTTCCTCAAAAACTTATTCTTGCTCTTCAAGATATTTCTAGAAATAAAAAACTTAATGTTCCAAAGCATATGTTATGCCAACTTCTTTTCGTTTATGTTTAAAGTCGTATATAAAATGGGGCATTCTGCTATTAAATTGGCATTTGACAAACAATCATTAAGTAGAACTCATTATAATAAATTGTTATCACAAAAATATGTCTTAACTGTTGCATATGAAAGCTTTTAATAAAATGAATTGATAGTTACTTCGTTATTAATTTCATATATTATAGGCAATCTATAGTATCAATACAACTACTGTAAAAGTATTAATTTTCACTGATTCTGTTAGTGAACATGTTCACGTGTATCAATTTTAGAAGTTTCTAAAAATGGTTAGTGATATATGGTGTTAAAAATCCATTTTGTGGGCACTATTTTTCAGTTTTCTGTCCATCCCAAAAATAAAAAAAAAAATCCCATGCAGTCTTATTCATGTATTCCCAGTAAACACTGACCTTTGACAGAAGACGCAAGTTGCACTATTCTTTTCTATTCCATTTTTACAATTAACAATATAATTAACAGGATAATATTAAAGTACACTTTCTTGGCTAAACCTCTGCACTTGATTGCACTATGGCATGTTCGATTCCTAACGCCTGTGTGACCTATTTTTATGAGTGTGATAGGGACAATCCAAGCCACGATAAAGGTTAATTATTATTTTATAATTACCAGTAAAGAAGATTTTTGGTACGTAAATATTTTTTACAAGTATTGCATCAAGTTACGTACGATATTTTCAGATACTGGTTATGATGGCTCGTAATTGTGAATTCTACATTATTTGTATTTTATCAGCAATACACACAAAGCTTAGTGCAGAATATGTACTTGTATTTGTTTTAGGGTATTGAAAAAATTACCATAAAACTGGTGTCATGTAAACCAGATGTTTTTCAATTCACAATTGGTAGGTTCTTTTATATTGTTTGTAGATTATCGTATATAGAATTTCATAATGGAGTTATCTCCGTTATTTATACATGTATATGGTCATGAGTAAATAGCACATGAAACTAGGTAAGTACATTACGGACTATTTTCAAATAAATATATATAAAATGTATATCTGCGATAATGTTACTTTAATATTCAAACTGCATATTTACACTGTGTTGAAAGTGCAACTTTTAAGTTAAAAGGAAGCATTGCTTTATAGATTTAATTGATATACATGTAGCTCTACTATTAAGCACTAATGAAATATTTCATATTATAAATAACATGTATGCGTAGATTGTGATATTATTTCATATTGAGTTCGCATGTGTGTAATTTGAAGTTAGATCATAATTCACTAAATTGTATTATTTGTTGTTACAGATTTATTAATATCTGGTAATAAAAATCGAACTCTAGTTTGGGAGTATATTAGTTGCCCTTAGTCCCACCTTCTACACATATGGAACTGCTAAAAAGTGATGCTTATGCAACTACATACCTAAAACAATTGACCTAGTACAATTGATTCATGATTAACTGACCTGGATGCCAACCACGGAAAAGAAATACCTTAATTTCCTCTTCCACAAAGTTAATGGCAGACAAGACAAAAATCAGAACAGGTGAAAACAAAAAAAATTCACTGTAAATCTTTTTCAGAAACGGTTACTGACCATTTTGTCATTTGATTGTTGCACATTTTAGAAAGGTATTCAATAGAATCCACATCATTTACATGAAGTTGGTATGTTGGGAGAGTCTTTTTGTTCTTGATAATACATGGATTTCTCTGAAACACATATCAAAATACAGAGAGGACTATGGTTGCATAAAAATACTGTGCATGTAGGTCAACAAGGCATTATCTGAACAGTGTTTCTCCCTGTAAAATGAATCACCTCTACAACTGGAACTCTGAATTTTAAATGGTTTGGTACTTAAAATTATGATCCATAAATAGAATGGCACACCATATTTATATTTATTTCATTTCAGAGATATCGTATATAATTTATGAGATATTTTCTATTTTTTTATAAGTTATCTCATATGACGTACAGTTAACAAGATATATCATCAAATATATGAGATATCCAATAAAGTATATAAGATATCTTATAAAGTTCACGAGTTATCTTATATTAAAAATATTAAAAATGTTAATATGATATCTTATAAATTTTATGAGATATCTGATATACTATATAAGATATCTCATATATTTAATGAGATATCTTATAAAGTATAAGAGATATCTTGAACATGGATTAAATATAAAAATGGCGTGCCATAAAATAAAATGTGGATGGGTGGACAGGCCAACAGATGGATAAGGGTACAGCAAATTTCCTACTGCAGAATGCAAGTAATTAGATACTTACCTGCTTGCTGTTTGTTGTAGCTGTCCATGATCATTTCCAGTAGGGGAATGACCTCAGGGTCAAGGTTCAAGAGGGTCTTGATCCCTGGATCAGACATCATTTTAAGTAGCTCCTGCATTAACTGGAATGATCTTTAAGTAAAACAGACATATACAAAATAAGTATCTCTACTAGTAGAAGTACCTTACAATACTTGGACACATTAAAAAATGACACTGTAGAGGCTCTACAGAGCCAGAATAATAAGCAATATTTTATTTTTGTAAAAGCTACCATGTTTGTTTTTGTTTTTTTGTTGGTTTTTTTTTTTTTTTTTTTTGGGGGGGGGGAGGGTTGGGAAATTCCTTACGCTCATACTATTAGGAAAAATAATATCAATATTCATTAAATTATGTCCAGTAGTTTTTGAGAAGGAATTTTTTCTAAGTAATAACATTATGTCAAAAAAAGGGCAATAACTCCCAACAGATTTACATGCAAATTTCACTACAGATAAATCTCATCATGTATAATCTATGTCCTTGAAATCAAAAGAGAATGCCTGCGTAATGAAATCTTATCTATAATTCTTAAGATCTTGGATTCCTAATGTATATTTCCAAGTTGCAAATGAAAACTAGATTAAGGAGGTAGACCTAGGGTAAGGGACACAACTCTTAGAAATCATTGGAACATTTGTATTCAGCATTTTACATCAATCTGATGTATGCATCAAAGTAACTTGGATTGATTTCATTCTGTTTCAAATGAAAGCTTGATATCCTTTAGTGAAATTGAATATGATACAAACTATTCACTGATTTCAAGAGTTATGTCCCTTACCCTAGGTCTACCTCCTTAAATTTTACATGAATCAAAGGTCTTTACACAGAAACAAGAACATTTTATCAATTACCTTATTAATGACCTTTTGACCACCATGCATAACTTTTTAAGTGCAGAAGAAATCAAGAAGAAGATTAAAATAAGTTAAATGTCAACACAATAACATTTAGATAAATGACTATAAGAACTTTAAGATAGCAAACTTTCAAAGCTGTAAATTTAAAGTTGACAAAAAATCTTACGCTGATGTATCTGCTAAGACCATCATTATGTTCTTTTGTATGTTATCTCCACATTGGGCCATCCCACCAGCAGCACTCAACATTGATTCATTCAGCATGCCGCTCAAATGGTTAGACAGCTTGACCATGTCACTGCACTGAAAGTCACCACTAACATTCATATTTGGATTCAGAATCTGAAAAGACAAAAAAAAACATTCAGAAATTTATGGATTTATAAATGGGGGTGTTTCATGATATATAACAACTAATTCCGATTATATTTTTTCCATTCTATGTACTTGCATCATTTTCATGACTTCTGCATCGAAGTCCAATCTGAAGATTGCAGAGTTCAATGTAAGTGAAATGTTGGTATGTGGGTGGGTATGAAATTTATATTAAAGACTGTTACCTTCTGTAGCATTCTGGTTATATGTGATGAGAAGAGATTTTGAAGGAAATCTGATGAATTCTTGGCCTCTGCACACAATATCTCTTCAACAGCTGAAAAAAAAATAATGGTAAAATACAACTGGCAAATGTGTAATCCCTATTCCTCACGAGGAAAAAGATATGAAATTCTGTAAATTGCGTATTGTACTCTGTATTTTCATAACTTTTCAGCAATTCCATGTAAATCCCTAAGCTTACAATCATTGTCTTCAGATACATTAACAAATGCATAAGATGATAGACATATAAAAAATGTTTGTAAGTTTTACAGTTGGTTAAAATCCATTTAAGGAGGTAGACCCAGGGTAGGGGACATAACTAATGAAATCAATGATATGTTTGAATCATATTCAATTCACCAAAGCCTATCAAGCTTTCATTTGAATCAGAATGAAATCAATCCATGTTTCTTTGATGCTTACATGAGATTGATGTAAATTGCTGAATACAAATGTTCCAATGATTTTTAGTAGTTGTGTCCCTTACCATGCTTACCCAAAGTCTACTTCCTTAAGAAGTGTTCATAAGAATATTGAAATGGATTCATAGAAGCTTTACAACATGTATAATTTTTACAGCTTTAAGGCCAAAGGTCAACTACTTTAACAACTACAGTATTAACCTGTTTGGAGCTTCATCTGGTTGATTGTTCCTTCCATATTTTGATAGACACCCACTAAAATAGGTCGGATTTCATCTCTGTACATGGCTGTGTTTTCAATGTAGAAAAAGGCAGCATCACATGTCTCTCCAATGCTTAAGTGAAAAGATTAACTGATTAATACATCGTAGTATAGAGTCCTATGACTGCTTTCAAAAAACGTTTGATCAATCGAACACACCATATATCCTGGAATTTTATTGTGCTAACAGACAAAACAGCCCACAGGAAAGTGTGTCATTACAGTCAGACACATCATTCTGACTCAAAAGCAAAGCCAAAATATCAACATTGGTGAATGAGGCATTTTTCATATTTTTTTTTTAGAAAGGGTCATTTTTAAGTAACATTCTTCCCTTAAATCAATCATTTTCAGCTTTTAACATGCTGATATCTCATTGCCCCTTCCTTTCCAAATCATGAAAATATATGGGTAATAAAGAATTTTACTTAGGGTATGATGCTTAAATCCAAGTTAGTCTAATTGCATGTCTTATGTTTTTTGTCACAGAACTCAGATTGAGCTGGGTTGATCACCGAAATAAGTAAAAAAATAGCTCTGCTTTTTAAAGCAGATGATATGTCTGTCATTTTTTGTGAAGTCTTACATCTCTTCAACAAAAAAATGGGAAAAAATAGTAAACAAATTAAAAAGGAGCTTTTTTTCTTTAAAACAATCATTTTACATTGTTTAATAACAGTAATATTTTATAAAGTTTCCTTCCAATTACCTGTCTTGAGGCTTGTTTAACTTTCCCATGGCATTCCATATTGGGTTTAACCATGCATCCAACCCATCTTGGGTCAAAGTCGTATTTTCAATTTTAGTAACCATGGTAACAAATTCCTCTATCTTCTTCTGAATTGCTTTGTATACTTTGGTGGTGTTACTGGTCTCCATGCTGCTTATCTTTCCTGCCATCCAGTCATCAAACTGCAAAAAATTAATTAATGAGAAAACATGTCATCATTGATACAAAAATGTATACCAATGTTAAATTTGATTATAATGGCGACCAGTTCATGCCTCCAACTGTCCCTAGATAAGCATGAAGTTCCATGCAGAAGAAAATTTGGTGAAGCCCTCAGCAAGTCTATTAAAACTTGACACTTGCTGGACTCCACAGTTGTGTTACACTTTGTGATTTAAATTGCAACACTTCAACCAACCTTTCTTCCCTTGAAAGACAGTATCAATTTCTATTTTGTCACTGTGGTATGATGTACTTAAAATTCAAATTTAGACAATGAAAATTAAGTGTGAAAGTAAACAGTGTTTAAATGAAGCAAATACCAGACATAACATAATACATACATTGAATCCATTTTCATACATACCGCTTTGAAGACATCCTTCATATTCAGCCTGTTGAGAATATCTCTGATGGCAGAGTCTTGCCTAGAAAGATCAGCACAGAGGTCATGCTGAAGGGCTGTAATATTGACACCACTGTTCAAAGGTATTCTGAATGTTTCAGCAAAAGTTGTTGTATCATTGCAAATCTTTTCTTGCCAAGAATTACTAAAGGCTATTTCCATAAACTGAAATAAACAAATGACCAATACATGTCCAGATCTGTGCTTCTGTTATCAATCCAGGCCGAAATGATACAATTAAGGAATATTTCTATTAAAGAATTTGACTGAAGATGTCAATTTAATCCTGCACAGAAACTTCTAATCATCAAATTGATTCCAAACCAATGTGACACATTTACCTTATCAGGAGCTAAATAGAAAGCCATAGTAACAGCAGCCGTTTGTGATCCCAGGGCAGTCACCAGCAACTCAGCTATACCAGTATTGTTTGGTAACAGAATGGTAAATGGTACATCAGAACCCATACCTGTAATATACAACAATCATTTAGGAATTTAACTGAATTATACAATATAAATTACACATAAAAGACTTGGGGAAAAAAAGCAAAAAAAACTGCAACCAACCAGGGTTTGACACTAATTTGATTTGTTTAGTAGTCAACAGGACTACTTCAGAGGTAAAACAGGTTGTCCCCAGATGGACATGACGGTTCTGGTCTTAGATCTCATGAAAAATAAGGCAAGATAGCCCACAGAACTAACATCAAAATTTTTCAGGTTGTCCTCTCCAAAATTAGGATGGTACAGGAATACCGGACTACTGTTAGTGTTGATCCCTGCCGACACAATCCAAAGTCATGTTTGGGTTTTTTGCTGGTACATGTCAACTCATTGAAACATAAATAAACCACCATAAGCCATGGTAAAATCAACATTATAAAAACATTCTGAAAAATCAGAATTTTTTTTTAGAAATTAATTATTCTTCAACAAATTATATAATTTACAGGGAAACATAGTGAAATAAACTTAACATTACTATGATTACGTACCTTTCAGGACAGAATACTGCCTTTCAACATAAGCATTAATTTCTGTGACGAAGTTGAGCATCCCTAACAACCAAGTCTTTGTACTATTGTCATTCAAGTTCAACCAGTTAAAGGACCTTAAACAAATAAGAAAGGTAAGTTAAACATTCACAGAAAAATGTCTCCAAATACAGATATTGTGAAGGCACTTTCATTCATGGGTACCATTTTTTGTTGTTAAAGAAAAAATACCAGTTCATGAATTTGAAACTCTATCAAACAAACAAATGGGAAATTTCCTTTTTTGTTGGGAACCAAATTTTGTAGGTTACAAAAGCCATGAAAAATTAGTAACCTCCACATAATACTTTTACAGATACCCCCACATCCCCTACATCTCAAGTTCATGGACAACATGGAACTTAATCAACCAATTATGCAAAGAAGAAATAGACCAAAAGTTGTACCCATGGTACAACTAACATGCTGACAGGAATTAGATGTGTGATCAAGTTTACGGATTTTTCTAGCATTAAGCAGGGTCCTGTAAAAAAACTTTCCCAAAGAAAATTGTATCAAAGTCATGCAATATTCCCAAAAATTTTACTTTGCCCCCTAATTTAGAATTCCAAACGGCAAATTTGTTGATATTTTTTTCCCCAAAAATGCCTGAATAAGGCATTTTCCAAATCACCCAGATAAGCCCCTGAAGTTGTAAGTAAAACACATCATGCACATAGTACAATTTGAACAAAATTTGCACTGATATTCTTTCATTGTTTACTCACTGATAGAACTCTGGACTGATTGTTGGGTTCATCCAGTCTCCAATGAGTACTTTCTGTAGTTTACTTAGATCTGTAGAACTCATTTTACTCAGAGTTTCAGTGAGGTTCTGAATCTGTGTCATAAATCTGTTCAGGAGTTCTGCCATGCTCTTAGTTGATGAACTGTCTGCTTTCTACAAATAAAAAATTATGTTCATTAGTAGTTTTTAGAAATATGTGTCTGCAGTGGAGGTACAAACACCTTAACAATGCATGGATATGTACAGCTCTAATTTTGGATGGTCATTTAATATTTGACAAATTATAAGAAGGTCCAGTCTATTAAAAATAGGCATTTCTGTTATTGATCTTACTTCTTACATTGTAGCAACATGGAGATAACTAATCTACATTTAGCTCCAATTGTTCTTATTTATAGAAATCAAAAATGAATATCATCAAACACAGAAGCATCTGTAAAAACAAGCAGACTAACTTGTAGACTGAAAGACCAGTTTATCTCTTCAGAAATGAATAAAATCGTATCATCTTACCATATTTGTGAGCAAGAAATATCCATAATACTCAGGGAAACCAGCATCTACCAATCTCTGGTTCCAGATCTTAGGATCCTGTCCACAAAGAGCTTCACGGACCTTCAATGGGAGAGTAGACCCTGCAGCCTCAATATTTGCCAAATAACATACACCAGCTTGTACCATAGGATCAGTACCAAGATCAGCTACCTGTAAACAGAAAATTAGCATCATTTACACATAACATGGCTTGATACAGTACCTGAACCGATCCGTGCAACAAAAATTGCGATCGGTCATCGATCACTCATCAATCCGTCAACCGATCCATTTAATTGATGATCGCATCACGTGACCACAGCGTGGTCAATGCATTTTACGGTTTTCGTTGTTTTCATTGTCAATTTTACACATATTTATATAATGTAATAGATTTAAACATCAATTCATACTTTTATTTTACATTTCTTTTGTTTAAATCAGACCAACGTCATCTTACGTAACAAAACTGCGATCAGACCAGTCACCGGTCATCGATCCGTCAGCGATCAATCAGTCAACGGTCATCAATCTGTCAAATCGTTGTGTGGATCGGTTCAAGGACTGTAATTGGCCAGAACAAAGATTTTATGGAAAACAGTGAAGTGGGGATAACGTCTCCAAGACAATTACCCTAACTTTAATTTTCACTTCAAGCCATGTTTATGCTCCATATATTTGACAGAGAATAAGCCATAAGACCAATGCCAAATTTAAGGAATGCACTATCACTGGAAAGCCTCTTCATTATCAGTACTTACTAGATCAGAATATGTAGCATTCTGTTTGATTAGGTCCAGGTGAGAATTGAGCGAGGACATGGAATTCCACAGACTCTGTATGGCTCCTTGACTGTTTGCTGATGAACCTGAAAAAACAATGATTTTCAATTTAAATTGTTGTTGAAATAACTCCCTAGTAAATGACAAAAAATTTGAGTAAATTTACCAGACCAGGCCCTGACGCCAAATAAAGGGAAAAAATACTTAACCTTTATGTTGCTGGAGTAAATGGTGGCAACTATTTTGCTGTATGTGTATAATGTTGTTTTGGAGCTAACTGCAGCCTGCCCAGTGGTGTGAGGGTTCTCATCATTCATTAGAGGACCCATGGGTGGCCTTTAGATGACATTTTTCATACCAGTGGGATTGCTGTCTCTTTAACATATTCCCTGTATCCATTCTCGTTATATTAAGTCAGAGAATATGCATATCTTCCATGGTAACTCTAATCAATGTCTTTAAAACTGTTGATGTCACAAACAGTTAAGAATTTTCACAGACTAATTTTTCAAGTTTTGTAGCGCTTGGACTAGACTTTACAAGGTCAACGAACAAAGAGGAAATTGACAACATCAAAAGTAAATATTCACTAAGAAAATAATAATAACTGTGAAATTGGGATTTTAAAAATAAGGTCTCATTAATCAAGTCAGTTCCATTTCACCTACATTCACTTGATGTTTGACAGTTTATTTTACCTTGTGGCTATAAGGGTAAACTGAATTACATAGTTAATTACATTTCTTTACCTTCCAGGCTGTTGATTACTTGGTGCAACTGTTTGTAAACCTCCTGCCATGAAAGGTAGTATGGATACACAGCTGGATCTACTGCTACACCATTCAACATTGAACTAAAGGATTTGGTCAATGCAAACATCCTGAAATTACAAAAAAAAAAAAAAAAATTAGACCTATGGCTACATTCCCTAAAATTGTAACAATAATTGGACATAATAAACATCCTGATACTATATAAAAAAGTCTGAGAAATATACATGTGAAATGGATCTATAGCTTAACTCCCCAACACTGAAATGAATGAGTTTGTCATGGCAAACATCCTAAAGATAGGTCATAGTAATAGCAATAACACATAAACCTACTATGAAGTTTCAGAATATATTGCACTTCATACTTCTAGCTATGGCAAGCTGAAGTTATCACTCACTTAAAATAATAATGAGTTAATTTCATGTCTCCTATACTACATGTACACAAGGAAGCATCACAACAATTTAATAAGACAAACCAGAAGACTCCAACGACATTGACATTTATGAAAAGCAATATCTAACAAAATGTACACCCCTCTTCAAACGGATTAGGGGTGTTTCAAAGAAAATCTACAAATCCTTCTAACTGCAACTTGTATCAAAGGAACATTTACATTTGTGGCGAAGTGAACATTCCTTCCAGGGATCTTAGCACCAAAGACCAATCCAGCATATCTGTGACTCCATTGTCAACTAATGGAGGTCGTTCAAACAATGCCGTCAATAATGTTGTAAAGTTGGTAACACTCTGTTGTAAACCATTCCAGTCTGCAGCCCCTGGTGTGGTACTGTTCCAAATCATTTCAATCTGAAAATTAATACTTTACATAATTACCTTTTATGAGCCAAATTTAATGTTAATGGGATTCATGATTAAATGATACAATATATGTTATGACAGTCCTACAACACAAGACTTTCTTAAAGCAAATCTAAATGCTTTGTATAATACAGTAAAGTGAGTAATTTTTTTTTACAAAACACCAATATAAATTCAGAAAATATTTACTCTGGAGTTATATTAGCATCCACCAAAGTTTTTCATGTACATTTTTGTGTCAAAATCACAAAATTTTACACCTGCCAAAATAACCTGCCGAACTATAGTTTGCTATACATCGTACAATAGTTTTAAGCCTGGTTAACAGAGCTAAGCAGAGGACTACAGAATGATTTAAAGTTCTTATACTGCTTGGATGAATGATACAACTATTGCATACTTAATTTGATTTTTTAAGTTATATATAACAGAGAATATAGCAACAGGTGAAATAGGGACAGAAACTCCATCCTCACCTGTTTCTGGAGCAACTCTGATTTAGACTGGTCCATCAGAACTTGTTGTAAGGCCTCTGGGTAAATACACATGACACTTCCCAGATCCTTTGCCAGCTGAGATAAAACACCATCAGGGGTGATGTAATCGCCTAATTTCTTAGATTTACACAGACTTGTAAATAAGTCTGTTGATCCAATCACCTCAGAGAGCTAAGAAAATAAAAAAATAAAACCTTAGAAGAAAAATTAAATTAATTCCACAGAACTTTAACTTGTGGTGCCAGTTTTTTTTACTTGGCCAGATTTATTTAAATATGTAAATGAATTTAACCTAATTACATAGCCAACAGAAAATTTTTACTCTTGAAATAAAATTCATATTTTGCTTGAAATTTCCAATTGAATCCACAGACTATTGAAAGTTTTTACCAAACATTATATGAAATGATAAAATATTTTGTTTAAAGGAGGTGAGCATATATCATACACAGTCCAGTTACCTTGGACACATTAATTTCATTTGATATGACTGTTTCATTCTGTGTTTTCCTGAATATTGAGTTTAAGATAGAAATCAATTCTGTAGAATTCTGGATAAGCATGGATGTACCAGAGGTTCCTGTAGAATACAAATTAATTACAAATCATTTTAAGGTCAGGCTCTTTAAAAAACTTAAATTATCAATACAAAGAATTGAAAGAGAACAAATTTTGTTTATCACAAGCTCGTTTTTTAACTTTGTGAGGCTGTGAAATTATTTTTAACTCAATGAATAAATAAAAATTAAATGAAGTAGGCATTATGAGTTAACAGCAAAATTTAATTAAATACAAAATCTTTTTTAATTTAATTTGAATAAGAGAACAAATATAAATAAAAAAATAATAAATAAAATAGAGCACTTATCCCACTTGGAGACTATGTTATAAAAAACTCATAAAATGTCAGAATGCAAATACAATTACATACCTATTTTAAAAGACTAATTAAACATACCTTGTAAAACAGTCAGTCTGTTGTTGATTTCCTGCATTATAAGGTTAAATGTCTGCACTGATTTGACTAAAGTATCATCCTGAGGTAACAGAGAAGTCAACATCGAGGACCTGCAGTAAAAATAATAGAATTCAAACTGTCAGATAGCAGTCTTCAAGAATACATATTTTGCCTCATGTAGAAAAGCAGATGTCTACCCTATCTTTCAATGGGTTCCACACATTTTTTTAAGTCTACTTTTATTTTAACTTACTTTTAGTTTTCTCATATTTTGTGCTTCATTATTTTTTTTCCTTGGATTAATTAAATACCATAGAATTTGACTTACAACTGACGATGCAGTTAATGTTAATTTCTTACTTACCATTGAGGAATCTGTCTGTCAAGGTTCTTCATCAAGCTGTTTCTTAACCTTTCCAACACATTTACCAAGGAGGTAACATTAAATACTTTGGCAAAATCGGTTTTCTGCATCATGGTACTTAAGATGTTTGAGAATTCCATGATGTTTGGATAAAGTGTTGACATGTTGATTACTCCTTTATTTAACTCTTCCATTAGAACAGCTAACTGTTTAAAAAAGTATGCACATAACTTAACATGAAGTTGCACACATTATTGTGGTATGCATACCATCATTCGTACAGGAAGTTGATATTAGAGAGCAACCAAAATTACTTACAACATTTGCCCCATCTACATGTAGCCACACACCAAATTTGAAAATCAATCCATCTATCTGGATCCGAGATTTTTGTGACAAAAACTTTCTCTGTCATCCATATAGTGAAAAATGGCAAAGTCCCACAAGATAGGAAGTTGATATTAGTAAGCAATCAAACTTTCTTGCAACATATGCCCCATTTATATGAAGACACACACCAAATTTGAAATCAATTCATCCATTGGGATCAGCGATAATTATGACAAAAAATTGGACAGACAGATGGAATGATGGATGGACAAGGTGATTCCAATATACCACCTACTTGTTGAGTGGGGGTATAATAACCATACACAATATAATTATATTGAATACAACAACATTATTCATATGTAAACAGACCACAAATAAGAATGAAAATGCAAATGAATAGGAATATACATCAAATATATATATATAAATTGTTTTAACCTTTCATGTGTAAAATATTTATTTATTAAATTTCAGATCAAGAAAAAAACTTTTTTTAGTGATTAAGGAAAATTTTTTTCAATCAACCAGACAAAAACTTTACTACAAGCTCAATGCAAGAGATGAATATTTTTTATTATTAAAAATCCCATTTGTCAAATCATTTAATATCAGGAAGCGCCATCTTGTAATTATAACATTAATTATGACTTTTATGCACCATTTTTCATTGGTTTAAAACTTTATGAGGCATCTTTGAAGGACAATGTGACCTTTTAAACCCAATCAACAGTGAATATGCCCAGTCTAGAAAGACAATTTTGATAAAAAGATCATTAATACACAAGAAGAATATTCCTACAGCTCTAAAGTCTCCTACTAAAGTAGTCCTTGTATATTTTTTCTCACCTGCTGTTGAAACAGATAGTTGTTGACAAATCCTGACATAGCTTCTTGTGTAATTGTTGTTTCATTTAAGGCACAAACAGTCTGCCATACTTTATGTACAGCTGTCAGGTTGCCATTGGTTACCACATCAGCCCAGAATTTATCACTGCAAATGGCTGTGAAATTACTCATCAGGTACAAAGAAAGCTGCAAAAAGCAAGTTAGAACCTTAAAAACACTACTTTATCTTCCTGTTATTAAAAGATCTGCCTTTTTTTAATACCATTTCAATTCCTTGACTGACTTAAGTTGAATGGTTTTTTTTTAAGATATTGGTTAAAAAAAACACCAGATGTTTGTCATTCTGCATATTACCAAGTAATGGAGTTAAATTCTCTAGCTTTTTTTTCCGTACATGTACATTTGAAGGCTTCTAATAGTTATATATAACATTACAAGGGCTCAAAGACAGTATACATTCTGAAAACTAAAACAATGTTGATGGTAAAAATTCCTTCAGACTGATATAGCAGAAAATTTCAAAAGAAAAGAAACCATAAAAAAATTGACTTCTCACCTTTTCAGCATCTATCTGTGCATGAATCAGTTCTTCCATCCATTCTGGATTCTGCAGGACCATATCTATAGCTTTACCCACATTAGAACCATGCAGCAACATAGACACATTCATTGGTTGGTCTGAAACAGATTGAACAAGGATAAGATTCAATTTAATGGACTGAATTAAAAACTTGCCTTTTAGATCTCATTTTTAATTCATTCTATCAACTAGGTTTTCATTCATTTATAGTACAAATTTACTCTTAAACTTCTAATAATGTTCAGTCTTTAATTATTAAAATCAACTCTGAGCATATCTTATATAAAGAAAGAATTTAATGGATTTAACAACTTGAATATTATTGAATGAGTGCAAATAAGAGATAAGATTAAGTACCCTACAAAATTTCGACAAAGGCAGTCTATCTCTGAAGTTGTTTCTGATTGATGTGATCTAACAGAAGACAAAAACATCAATAACTTTTTCTATCAGTTGGCTTGATACCTACAGTTCATATCTTTGATCTGTTTGTTGAAGATGGACAACCAGAGATTAGCTGCAGCTAAGACAGTTGCTGAGGCACTGCTTATAGGGTCACTGGTGTTAACTGAACTCATCAAAATATTCTCTAATCTAAAAAAAAAAAAACAAAAAACAAAAAAACAAAGAAAAGTATACAACAAAACACATTGCCATGGTTTGTTTATAAGAACAAAATGTTACTAACAATATTTTTTTTTAATCTGCAGCCTAAAAATGAATCAATTGGTGCTTAATCCACAAACACCACTATGTTTTGATATCCACAATACAATGGATGACTATCAACTAAATGAAATCCATCTCTGAGGGCCCCACTGTGCAGGAAAGGCTGTACATCAGCCTGTATTAAATATATAATTTGACCACAAACAAAGGTCAACAACCATGGTATGCAACACACTCCTTGACCTGATTTATCCTCATTTTATATTTAAAAAAATCCACACCAAAAGAAGAAAAAGTCTGGACACAAATATGTATCTAAAAATCATTTATTTGACCTCAAGGTCAAAGTTCAAGATCAAAGGTCACCAACATTGGTGCATGACACATTGTTTTGAACAGACCTATCTTCATGCTGAATATTAAATAGCCAAAGGACAAAATAGTTACAGCCCAGACACAAACCTGTCATGCCAAACCATTATTTGGCCATGAGGTCAAAGTTCAAGGTAAATGGAAGGTATGATAGTACCTGAAAATTACATTGTGATTGATGTGTGGGGAGTGCACAGGGGTTATCTCAGCCAAAGTACTATCAATCATAATACAAATGGTATATTACATATTGTCTTCAGCTGAACTACCTTCAGGCCAATATTAATCACCTACACACAAAAAGGTGGGGAAAAAAAACTTGCAGCCCAAACATAATTTGTTACAGGACTTACTATAGGGTGTCAGCCATTTTTTTGTACCATGGCCCTAATCAATTACTTCAATGAGATTGAAAAAAAAACTGAATGTTAATTTCATTTGGTCTTGTTTTCAACCTTACTTGCTTTAATTCTCAACATAAAAAAAAACGAGCACCAAAGATCACTTACAATTTAGCATACATATCAGGATAAAGTCCCTCCAGTTTTTCCGTCTCCTTCATTATGGCTGACTCCAGAGCTGTTACATTCAGCTGCGAGATACCACTGAGGTCAATACCGCTCAAATCCACCATTGTTATGTTAAATAACTTCAAAACATTAGCAGTCAGTTTCTCAACCTCAGCTACCATGGTCTTGATATCAAAGGTACTATTTTGGTTGGTTATCTGGAGAAAAAAATGAGACATTTAGCCTATTGTGAAAACAGGTCTTTTAAGGAGTCTGAGATAAACTGACTTTTATTGAAATGCTTCTTTTTCTCCTAATTAGGTTTACATTTCCCTACATTCTGAAAATATGATGTATTATTTCAGCATACATTGGTCAAGAAAAACAAGCAATCTGTGAGTATCGCATGGAAATACAAAATCCTAGCAGATGAAAAGTCTATTATAAAGAACAGAGGGCAAACTTAATGCGTAACTTGTTAACGAGAAAAGTGCAGAGTTTTGAAAGTCCAAGGGCCATAACTCAGCAAAATATCAATGAGCAGGAACAAAGTTCAAACTTGTCATGGTAGAGTAATGTATCAAATGGATATCTGCAAGTATGACAAAATAAATGTTTGGAAAATTAATTTGCCAGAATGAGGGACAAAAAGAGTAAAAACCTTAAGTCCCTTTCGGTGCAAGTCACCAGTAGGGGAATAAAAATTGAAAACAAAAGAACAAAAATTAGTTTTTATGATACACTTTAAACTTAGGGCAGTGGCATAATAAGACTTACAATGTGTATAACATCATCTAAATGAAACTGCTCCATTAACATCATCAGAACATTAGATGTATTAGTTCTACACAGAGATCCCACTATGTCTGTAACATTTATAGAGAGCTGGAACATTTCATTCCACTGATTGGCATCACACAGGAATGACTCTAAAGCAGAACTGTCTCCAAGAACAGATATAAACTCTGACACCTGATATGTAAATTAAGAAACATGCAACAAAGCAGTTTGTTTTAAAATAAAAATGGAAAATAATGCACATTTTTTACTAGGATATTTGCCTGAAGTCCAATATTAAGATTAAAATTACTTTACAACTAGAAATAAGTTTACCTAATGAGCTTTTTTTTCTTACTAAGTACTATGAATTAAATTATTAAATAAATGGATTAATCACTTCAAAGAATTTTCTCAAGGCACTTGCTTCAGAGAGTCCCCCTTGATTATTAACTTATATTCAGGAATCAACCACCTTAGTTTGTTGTTTGTTTGTTGGGGTTTAACGTCCGAGCAGCAATATTTCAGCTATATTCAGACAATGAACGTGAAATTGATGATAAAATGAACATGAAATGATGATGAAATGGAAAAGGGATGGGACACAAGGACAATGGGGTCGATAAATTTTGATTGCCACTGGAAATAGGGAGAGGTGGGTAGGGTCGGGCAATTTAGCCTCCTGTGGCAGAGCCCTATGGTTCCTACTCCGGGAGAATACCACAGTAGGGTTCTTTCAAGTGCGAGGAACGTGGCATCTTTCTCAACACAGTGCACCATTATGGTTTTCCGTATTATAGCCTGACAACCCCAGCATGTAACACACCAGGGGTACCCCATTCCACCACCTGGGGCACACATCCCAGTTGCTCTGTGGGCAGAGCACCCTAGCCCCCGGCTAGGGTTCTGAGCACCATTTAGTCGCCTTTTACGACAAGCTTAGCGCTGCTGCGAGCCTATTCTTTTAACACCCGGACCTGCACGGGGATCAACCACCTTAGAGGGACAATGGTTGTTCTTAGGGGAACTCCCTCCAAAACAGCTCTAGAGAAAACATAGATCATCAATTTTTTTCATCATTTAAAAGTCTAATACCTTTCCTGGTTTTAAAAATCCACTAAATAACTGGTTTACAGATTCTCCACTGATACCAAGTGAGTTCAGCAAGGCTGATACACTACTTCCATTTTTCAGGAAGGCGCCAAAATCTAATTTACTTCCTGGTTGTAAAAGTTTATCCAAAATAACATTAGTTAAATGCATTCCCATTTGTGTTGTTTTGAATGATGATAATAATTCATTCAAAATAGAAGTGCTGGTATCATTACTCAGAGTATTTAATGACTGAAAGTATGACAAAAAGTTCCAAAGATAATCGGTACTATTATATTGAGACAATGCACGTAAAGTTTTTGAAGCATCAAATTTTACACTATCAGATGTCATTAATCCTGTCAAAACTTCGGACAGTTTCATGGAATTCATTATTATATTTTTCCAATCAGGTAAAGCAGAAGCATTCTGAACAGCACTCAAGTAGTCTGCTACTTTCAATTCTGTCATTAGCTTTTCTAAAATGTCTGTCATATTTCCAGAACAGATTTTGTCAGGTGTGTCAGCACTCACAACAAATATAACATGCCAATACTTTTCATCTTCACAGAAATATTTATATGGATCTGACATGGACATCAGCTTTACAAATTCTTCAGGATTTTTTATCGGAGATTGCAACAGTTCAATTAAAGCACTGTCATTAATCTGTAAAGTTGTATAAATGGTGGACAAACTTGGAACAGACCTAAAAAGGTTATCTAAGGACAGAGTTGTAGAATTCATTGACTGCAAATTGTCTATCAGTAATTTTAGATATGTATCCATGATATGACCTATTGACCTGAAAGATTCGTCTGTTAACAAGGGTTGAACAGATGTCATAAAGGTCATCAGTCTGAAAAAAACCAAAAAAACAACAACATTATATATGGAAAGGTAAACAGATTTGGAAATATTGCAAGCAAGTTTATACATGATATTTTAAGAATCTAACACTTGTATGAGTGCAAGATAAGGAAATCTTAGACACCCAAAGGAAAGATTAAATCGTTCTCTAACAAGGCTGGCATCCAAATGAGAGAACTATCATATCTTACCAAAGGGTGTCTGAGATTTCCAAATCTCGCATGAGAAACGCTGGTGTTTGATTCTTTTTCTCACTTTTGAGTTTTTCTGATTAAATGTTTGAATTAAAATTACCTACATTTAACAGCTGATCATGACATATCGACCTCATCACAATACATCACGACCAGGTGTAGAAAATAGGTCACTTCAAAACACTGGGTATACCGGTAAACGAACTGCAAGAAATACTCAATCTACAGTTATTCTTGATAAATTATCATTCCAAAAGAATTTTCAAACTCATATAGGTAAGATATGATCATTCACTAATTCTTTTTTTTAAACTGTTCCATTTTTTTATGGTAATTTAAATCACATGTTATGTCTCAACCCATAGTGAGATCATGAAATCTTGCACAGCTAATAAACAGCTGCACTTTAAGCGCATGATAAGCCCGTTGCCCTTTTAACTTGTCCTTATGCTTTTAATGAATTTATATGATCAACTAGAAATACTGTGAATACCCTCCATCCCAAAAAAAAAATGTAAATAAAAAAAGCACAAATAATTTGGCACTATCAAAGCTACCTCAATTTTAACTAAGTTCATTGTCTTGATTTTTCACCCATACATTTCTATTTTGTTTAAAACGCACTTTTCTGACAAGATTACCAAGTACCTTTTATAGTTATTGGTCGATCATCATAACAAATGGTATGTTTTGAATGATTTTTCAACGAAGAAAATTTCCTTGGCCGTTGCTGGCTTTTTTCAAAGAGTAAAACTTCGTAACAAGGAAACGTAAAATTTGACATTTACACAAATCGGAAGGGAGCTTACTTCAATAGATATGAACAATTCACAAAAGTTTCATAAAAGTTGGTGGAAGCGTTTTTGAGTTATTGTCCAAAGTTTGGACAACAGACGGACAATGGTATACCATAATCTGTCCCATCTTTGATGGACGTATAAAAACAAATTTTCTTGTCTCTTTAATGAGAAAACCCCAACTACCACTTGGACAATAATTAAGTAGATCAATAGGTTGTACGTGGACATTGATTAAGTAAACCCATAGGTTGTATTAACTCTCCTTACAAACATCAAATGAAAATTCTTTTCCTTGATGTACATTTACCTAGGATACCAAAGCACTATATGAAAGTCATTAAATTTTTTTTAAGGATTTTTCTTCAAACATAAGAACATTTCTACAAACTAGTTATGGACGAACAGATGTACTGAGAAGAAATTATTCCTTTACACAGCCAAATGTGCAACATATGAAAATCATATGGTCAATTACATATGAAAGTCATATGTTAATCAATTGATTCTCATATGGTAATTTTGGTCTGAAACAAATGATTATCATATCATGCTCAATTCATAGAATTATCATATTTCAAAACCATATGATTATCCTATATGGCACATTTGGCTGCGTATCCCCCTATTTGCACAAAAGAGAGGGGTAAACAAAATGAAAATTGACAATTGAGTAAGAACATATGGGAATACTAATGCAAAAACTTGTGCTGGACAGCAAATTTTCAGAAATCTGAAGTGATTCTCCACTTGAACCTATAACTCTACAATGTTCAACAATGTTTGATTTCATTAATCCTGTGTAGATATAACCTCATTAAAAAGTCCACTTACTCTTTAACTACATTTCGTTGATCTTGTCTACTTTCTGTGTACTGTGCCAACATATTCAGCCAATAGGAAGCATTCATCCAATTGACAGGCAGATCAAGTGATGGTGGATTGGTCAACAGCGAGGTGAGGGGTGTGGTCAACTTCTCTACACCCATAATGATTGACATGAGGTCAGAGGCTGAAGTGGAGTTGCTAAAAGACTGCAAAAATGATGAAAATAACATATAGCCATCAATTTATGTCTGAAAAATACAGAACAATTTCTGTGAAGGGAAAGAAGTGAAAACTATTTCAGTAACTTCCAACTCTTCTCAAGGTCTTCTTTCAGAAAATGACTTTCTCCTTTTTTTTCAAATGGTTTAACAAAGGTAAACAACAACAAATATTAAGCACTGCAAATGAAAAAAATATTTTACAATGTATTAAGAATCTGCATTCATGTAGGGCATGATTCAAAGCTGAAAAGATTTCCATGAAATAATATGCATCACACTTCAATCTTATTACTTAATTCTTTAATGCTGGTTTAAAAAATTACAGCTGAAATTATCAATGTTTCATAAATTAGCTTTGGCAATGACATTTAACTTCAACATTTTTGCCATTAAAGTGAATGACAATTTCTTACCTCAGTGATGATAGAACTCAATATTTCACTCTCCTCCATTAATTCACTTATCACTTTCATCAAGTCAATGGCACAGAAATCAGTCTTTAACTTGCTGACATCAATACTGGCATGACTTGGAACAATGAAGTACTCAGAAAAGTTTCCAGTATAGCAGAGAGTTAGGATGACAGAGGTTATGTTGTCATTGGTAAATAAAGCTGACATCTGAATTGAACAAAGAATTTGTTACTAACATGCTTCTACTTGTACTTAAGCACAGAAAGGGGTCTGGGATTTTTTGGAAAAAGTAATGTTATTCCAAATTGGAGCCAAACAATTTTTTTAATCAGCATTAGACCTAAAAAATAGGATTCAATGTACCCACATCGTAGATTTTAAAATAAAAATTTTAACTGCTGAAAAAACTTAACTCTTTTTGTGCTTGCGCATAAAAAAATTTCTAACTCAAAATAAAATTCCAGGCCATAAATAGCGGTTACTTTGATGTCTAATGAATGAAAAAAAGATATTTTGTTTTAATTAAGCATTTATCAGCAATTTTATATTTCTATGTAATACATGTATATTTGAAATCAATTGAAACTACAATATTTTCAAAGCAATTGAAACAAGATTGTAAATCAATTTTTAAGTTCTAAGAGAAAAATTGTACATGAAAAAAAACTTGAAACATAACCCTTAACAAATACTAATCTCATTGTTTTCTTTCCTAAACTACACATGGCATGTCAGTCTCACAAAAGATACCAACCAATCCATTAAAAAGCCTTAAATCATATACGGGTATTGATACAAAAATCCAATTCAACTATTTATTTAATGAGGATTAATCTTCAAGATTACCAGATAAACAAAGTAAAGTAGCAGGTATGTATTCAATTTGTTAAGCAATATTAGAAACAGACAGACAAACATTTTAATGCCCATTTGTTACACTGTTCCTAGTGTTTGAAGGCTATAGAGAATCATTCATGCTAAATCATGTCATGAAAAAATCTTTTTGAACTAGACAATTAAAAGTCGTCAAATAGCCTATATATACTTTTGAAGTACATGACCTATTTTTAAATCAGGAAGTCAAACACAGAAACTTTGAACAATTCTGGGTATGGTATAATAATATAGGTATAGAACATGAGCAAAATTAGGATTTACCTTTGAATTTGATCATCAAGAAGGTAAGAAAACATTTATTACATTCCTATTAGAAACTGTGGCAAGCGAAGTTTTGGTAAGGGAAAGTTTTTTATAATGTTCAACTTCCTGTTTGGCAAGTGAACTTACTCCTGAAAGGACTTGTACAGTTCAGAAAGTAGATACAGATTGAGGATATTATAACAACTAACCACCCCACTGGATTGAGACTGGCTATAATTTTGTTTGCTCAAAATAACTTGTTTCATTTCTTTAATTTAATGCTTAGAATACTGTCATGTTAGGATAAGTTACCTTGATTTCAAAACATTAAGCAGTTATTATCTTGCTTTACCCACATCCACCTTCCAATTTTAATACATTTGTACGTCACCCACATCCGCAAATGTAAACGAACCTTCAAATAAAGCTATATCACAATTTTTTTTATTTCCATTTTTCAGTTGTGAAAAGCCAAACCAAATAATAATGGCTTCAGCCCAGCCTGAGGAAACACCACAGACTCCAGCCAAATGCCAGTTCTGTGAAGAGTCAGCAGATAATCAATGGAACTGTATTACATGCAATGTATTTTTCTGCAATTTTTGTTCTGTAAAGATTCATACCAAAATACAATCTAACAAAACTCATCAAGTCATCAAACTGTATGATTATGGAAGTCAAGAAGCTCACATCACATCATCAGGCTGACCTTGAAAACATGACATGCAGCAGCCATGAAGGTAAGAGATGTATTCCCTATTGCAGTGATTGTGAAATCACAATTTGTTTCAAATGTTCAAGAAGTACACACTTGGAACACCACATACATGACATCTATGAAATCTATGAGAACAAAAATTCCCAAATGGAAGATCTTGGACAGAAATTGAACAACCATCTCCTGTTTTCCAAGCAGAAAATACAAAACTACTACAATTATTGACAAATACTACTAAAGATCACAGCACCATAATTAACCAAATTCAGGGCCAAGAAAGAGTAATAAAGGATGCAGTGACAAAATATGCTCAAGATTTGATACAAAAATGTGACTCAATTTACAAACCAACAGAAGACAAACTAAAGAATGATCTTATAAACACTCAGAAAAGTGAAGAAGATTTGATGAAAAGAAAAGATGATATAAATAGTATTCTGCTGTCAAGGAAAGCTTCCGATGTCTTTGATAAAAGCAAAACAACTGATACCAAGTTAGCTGAAAAGACTAAAAACAAGATATCTGTACCTAGAGCTGAGTTTATGCATGGTCAAAATAACGATACAGTCCTTAACAAAATCTTTGGTGATTTATATAAAATTGATGCTCTAACATTGGTTCATACCTATGAAAGTGACATAAAAAATATAATTAGTGTTCAACATGTTGATGACAATGTCAAACTTATTGGAAGCTTCGCAAGTGACAAACTACAGAAAGTGAAGATTGACGATGGCGAGATGACAATATTAAAGGAAGAAGATATCAAGGCCTATGACATGGCCAGGATGTACAATGGAGATGTTCTTATATCATCACAGGATACAGAACTAAGACTATATAAAACAGAAGAAAAAATCAAATCATACAAAGATTTCTCTCCATTAATTACAGTGGCAGTACATGTCAATGAACACAAAGAAATTCTAGTAGGTCTTACAGAACCAGAATCTATTGATATCAAAGCAAACAGCATCAGAGAATTTGTTTTAATGAATTGGAATGGAGAGATAATCCATACATATGAATATGAAAGAGACAATCAAAGACTATTTACATGGCCACAGAGTATTAATTCCAGTAAAGACACTATCCATATTATTGTTTTACTGAACAGTGCCTACTAGGGAAGGGTGGTAGTCTTAGATTATAGGGGTCAGGTTAAATGGGTCTACACTGGTGGTAATAAACAGCAGTCTGGTAGTGATAAGTTTTACCCATCAGACATAACAGTGACCACCAGTTGTCTTATTCTGGTTATAGGTAAAAACAACCATTGTGTCCATGTATTGAATCAGACAGGAGATTTAATCTACTGTCATCACATCAGTGACTTAGGTATAGAGCTTCCTTGTTCTCTGGCCACTGACATTAATGGATTTCTATGGGTTGGTTGTAATACATGGACAAAAGAGAAATCACAACGAGCTAAACTCCATAAATTGAAGTTTGGGTAAGACAAGTAAATATCTTTTTAATTTAGGCAACTTGCAACCAATTATAAAATTTAGTTTCAAAGCTTTAATCAATCCTCGGTAAATTCATTATGTTTGTTGATACACTTACTGTAAGGGTACCCTTATCAACAATAGAAGACACATTATTAATTTGAAAACTTTTCATTTTATATGTTTTTGGATAAATCAAGCTTTTCAAAATGAAATTAAGACTAAATTACAATCCAATAATTCTAATTTTGTTTGTGTCTTTTGTATTACATGTATCCACAAGTAATGTTAAAATTCTTAAACATATGATACCATTAAGCACATACAGTTTTGTTTTTCAAGGGAGGGTAACACAAAGTGAGCTTTGCTCATAGTTGAGTGAACATTTGCATCTATTGTTGGTCACCAAAACAACTTAGCAGGCTAAGCATTTCCCTTGTAGTAAGTGGCAGCAAACAAACAATGGTTGTTTGGGGGATATCATGGGGTTTTTAAAGAACTACAATATCTAATTCAAGAAGAAATTTTCATAACTGCTTCAAACTTTCTGTGGTGTAATGTTTTGTTGAAAAAAAGGTAGAGTATGAAAGTATCTTTTGTGTATTGTGGAGTGTCTCTATTCATCAGGCTATTTAAGTGTTTGCTATAGTGATGTAACAAGTTGAGGGAAACTCTCTGGGCTTGAGTTTCCTTTTTTTTTCAAGCATAAGGATACTTAGATAAAATCAAAACAGAGTTTGACTAATTATGGTGAGTTTACAGAGTTGAAAAATGACTATGAGATACCTAACTCAAAGTGTTATTGTTTCTGTAGAATTATTAAACAGTTTCTCATTTACCTTTGGAGAGTTCACAGAGTTCAGATGTGTCTATAAGACACCAAGCTGGATAACCAAATCCCAAAGTTTCATTGTTTCTGTAGAATTACTAACCAGTTTTTTCACCTACCTTTGGTGAGTTTACAGAGTTGAGCAGTGTTTCTAATACACCTGGCTGGACAAACAAATCCCAAAGTATCATTGTTTCTGTAGCATTACCAAATATGTCATCTATACTAATAGTAGTCTCTGAAATGAAATGAAGGTGTTTCTTTGTAAAAAAAAATTTAACAGGTTTTTATTTTGTATATACAAATTTCAATAACAATATATTGTTTTTTTTTCCATTACATACTTTTTTTTATTTTGAAAAATATTAATGCCATTAAGAGGAGTTTACTAATTTTTGGTGGTATGTTATGTACATAACAGCAGTTTTTGATGGGAAAGGTCTTTTTTAATTAAAAGGTATACAACCACGTAGAATTCACTGTATTTATATCAAAAGAACCTAAAATTTATCTTGATGGCAGAAAGTATTGTGATGAGTTAGTTAACAAATGCAGTAGTTGTATGCTTGAAAAAAATTATTAAAGACTTTGAGATGTGATAGATTAATGTTGTAAGGTTAATAGGTTCTCACAATGCTTCACATATTGATTATTTTTTATATTAATCTTAAAAAATTGTTTTGAGAGTGGCAAGGGAAAATGTAAAAAAAATGCACGAGTGGTAGATCTTTCATTATCGAACAAAACAGCATACAATGATACATATTTAGATAAACCTATCAGTAGCCATTCTAGACATCATTCGCAGCATAAAGTCTTACGGTATATATATATTGTATACCATGAAATTTTACTTATATTTTATGAATTCTATACTACATTTCTATAATTTTCCGCAATTTATTTTTACCATATTATGAGTCAATATTTACCCCACAACATACAGCATCCTTTAACAGGAAAACAACCAATAGGAATAATAAAATAAATGATTTATCATCCTTTTCATATTTTTTAAACAGAATCATACTTACTGTGAAAGTACTTATATTCCTAGGTATCAATGTTCCTGGTTTTGAGGAAAAGCACAATATTGTGGATTCTTGAATTTGTGGTTTTGATGATCCTGTGCTAATACAACCTAAAGTACATAATCCTTACCATTGGGAATCAAATTATGTGGTTTACCTTACCCACAAAATACATGAAAATTGGTACCCCATGAACTATAGTACTTTCACAGTATGTCAGTATGTCCCAATGTTATTTTTTTTCTTCATAAAATGAATTCAGCAGTATCATAAGTTTACAGTAAACATTTAAAAAAATTCGTTTTGTGTACCTTTGACAGAGATGAAAGTGACTTTTGGGTAAAAAATCAGAAAACTTGGCTTGGGGGTTTGGAGCTGCCTGAAGCCCCCAAGCAGGGTACAGGGGCACAGTCCCGGAAAATCCAGCGACTTCAGGTTTTCGAACCTATTTCTGGCATGTCCTGAGTATTGTTTTACCTTAGTTTATATTCATTTTGAGAAGATGCAAAATACTGATTATTCAATAAATTTCACAGAATCTACTGAAAAAATTAAGAAATCTAAAGCATTAACCTTTGCATTTTCTTGGGCTTCTGATTCATACCTGAGCAGCGAATAATTTTGCAAAACAAGATCAGGTATATGCAAATGTGTACTAGACATATGAATGCAATTCTAAGTTGATCAACCAGATCTGGGGACATTGTAAAAGGTAGTTTGTGCTCTGCTATTGTACAAAGGACCATACTCTCTAGATTACTGACTCTGTCATTAAGACCAGTGGTTTAATCATTGCTTGTAATTGTACTCCTAACATGTGATTTTGAAATAAAAAAGATGAAGTTGTCTCATGTCTTTGTTTTTGTATTAGATCAGTCCTTGGGCATTTGAACACTACAACCTACAATTCCAAAGCTTACAACATATTTACAGAGAACACACAATGCTTTGCCAGGAATATCTATTTTTTTTTAATTTTCACAGACTTATACATCAAATTTTTCACTTTCACTTTTTCACCATCGACCTAACTACTTTTGTTTCAAACCAGTCCAGACTGGTTTACGATCATTTCTTCACACAATCCGATTCAGGTATACGCTACTGACCAAGTTTATAATGTTCACGAAAGTCATGTTAGAGCGGTCAAACAAGAATCATCCTGAAAACGGGTAGATTTTACAGACATAATATCATTGGATGATCAGATATATAACCAAGCTTTAGAAAAAAAAATCACCAAATTCAGGACTCACCCCCACCCACAAATATTCAAAATGACCAAAAACAGCTCCCAAAAAAAGCGAGTTAGTGGATCTGCAAAACACTTTCATCCCTACTTTGATAAGCAACACATTAGAATGCCCAGTTTTCAAGATTATCTTTGTTGACTCCTAAGTTTAAAGAGGAGCCTGTGCTATAAATATAAGTGCCTTATATTTTATTCCCATGAGTAGATGTTCTTTAAGTTTTCATAAGATGTTGCAAGTTATGTTTTTTTTCCTACAGATTACCGCCACCCCAATTTCACAACTTCAGTATACCTGCTTTTACATTAACCAGGTGTATGATCTAACACCACATGAATATGTCAAAAACATACTATTGGTCATTTTGTCCAGGAAATATTCTACAACATGGTATATAGCTCTGGTGGTCTGCACTAACTGTCTGAATGTGGCATCACTATCTATCAAAAACTGTAACATATCTTCTAAACCTGTGGCATTGTTGGTGGACTGTAAGGCACCAGGCAGTGATGTGGCTAACCTTAAAAACAACAATATGCAACTGCAGTGAAACATGGCTTAAATAAATCATGAGTGAAACTGCCAAAACTGATCAGGTCTTGAATTCTGTCTTTATTCCTAATTAACAATAAAAAGAATTATTCCATCATAGACAGGCAAAATATGTAATTGCCCAGATTCCAGATAGAGAAAAATAGAGTCCCATGAAAATAAAATCTGATATGGGATAGCAACCAAAACAGATCATAGGTATGCCTTATTTTTACAAAGCTTTATACTACAAATTGGGAGCCAGAATAATAGCAAAAAAACTCAAATGAACAAAATGATATGCAGCCTGAAATGTAATGCTAATATACCATCCACTCTTTGAGTGAGGCATAACCTTTAGATCATCATATTTCTATACGAGTTCATATGTGACCTTTTCATTTGGAACTTACTGTGCTAGTCGTGTAGGATCACCTATTATCAAGTTTAGCTGGTTAATAGTGTCTGTCCATCTCTGCATGTCCAGGAAAGTTGGCAGAGTGAATTTACCCATATCTGAAGTGGATGTCTTTTCTATGTAACTCATTAAGAATTTGGAGAATGCATTAAACTGTTCAACAAGTTCTGTGGTGTTCATAGTTGTTGTTGTTGTGGTGTTGGAAAACTGAGAAAAAAAACAAATATTCATTAAATAGTCCAGTATATAAATGAGACAAAAACTGCATTAGGCCTAAAAAAAAGAAATTACCAGTGTTTTGTCTAACCCTCCCGAACCTAATTTTCTGTGCCTATCCTAAGTTTTCTTTGGCAAGCATTATTCAAGTCCGAATGTGCCTACAACACAAACTAGTCAAAAACTTTGGAAAAAGTTGCCTACCTACCAAACTTAGTATTATAGAGCATGTAAGCTGAAACAGATTTTTTTTTTCTTGACCTTATTAATGAAAAAAAAAAAGAGATAAAATATGTAAAATACATAATGGCTCTGTCCAGCCTTAAACATGGATTATGAGTCACATTTAATAAAAAGTTCCTGTAGGATTCTCATCAAAAGAGAACACAACTTTACCACGTTTACAAAACAAAACACTTATAAAAATGGTCAATATAAAGTTGATGTCGCTCCAATCTGAAATCAAATCACAGGATATGGCATACCTATAAAAAGCTGTTGTCAAAATGATAACTACTTGCAGTAAAAACTGTAATAAAACAAACAAATTGATGAATAGACTGACAGACACCATGATTACTACAGATCTCCCACAAAATCAGGGGGTATAACAAAGAGGGACCATTAAACACACTGAACACAAAGGTGATGTTTCATTTGAGCAAAATCAGCCCATTACCACTCTACTTACCAACTGTTCTATTTCTGGAACTGCATTATATCTGGTACTCTCTTCTAATAGCGAAGTCAAGTTAAGTTTACAGAGAGCAGTATGGAAGCCAGACACACTAAAGTTGGAACCAGGCAGATCAGACAGGATATCAGTCATTCCACAGAACTGGTCCCATGACTGAGTGTTGGCTAAAAGGTTACTAATCTGGAAATACAGTTATTAACAATGACTTTAAAATTTACATTAAGGAAAGTAAATAGTAATTAACTTCTAGAAGAACTAGTTTTATCATATAAGCTTTTTTGAAGACATTGATGCCTTAAAAACCTTATACATGTCTTAATCCTAACCAAAGGGTCAACTTAGCTTCCAATCAGAAGACACAAAGTGAAACATTCATTAAAATAGGTTTATAAATGAAAATGGTGTTGTTGTCCGACTGAAAATATCTCTTAAAATCTCTTTAAGCATGACTATACTAGTGTTCTTTAACATGCCCACAAGCACTGTGCTTTGCAGCAATATAATATTTTAGCATTTTGCTATCTAAATATCTTTTGGCTAAAATGTACTATGGGAACTGTGTTGTAATTTTTGGAGACATTTTATGAGCAATGCCTTGTTAAAATAATAGAAGAAATACAGACTAATGATATTTCAGTATAAAACCAAGAATAATATGGATACCTTATTAGAGCTGTAGATACTGTTGAACACCCACACTTGATACAACTGAGGTAAATCTTCCATCAGATCTAAAACCTTCTCCATCTCAGGGTATCCATCAAACATATTTCTAATGTCAGTAACCGCTAAAAATAAATATATCAATCATGTTAGAGTAACTATGTTGATTGTCATTTAATGTTCTAGTCATGTCTTCAAAGAATTAACGACATCTCCTCTGTTTCACATGGCTTGAACATACAGTTGACACACATTTTTCATGCAGATCTTGAAGTAAATCCAGCTAACAAGACTTGGTCTTAGGGACCCAAGCTAGTTTCTCAAGATGTGAAAAATTCTTCTGCTACCATATATAATATGACACCTTAATTATTTAAGTTTGTTTGAAAATGCTGCAAATGGACCATCCCAAAACTCATTGCTCAATCATTGAATTTTTTTGTGTCAGTGCATAAGTATAAAATACCAGGTACATCTTTTTTTTTTCAAGTCCATGAGAGTTGCATGCTATTCTCTATTCAGATTTACTTCAGCTGAATTGGTTTACATTGTTCATCATTCACCTAGTTGTACTAAGCTTAATACAGTGAAACCGGGCTAAACCAAAGACAATCAACAGGTACCCTGTCATAGCTAGACAATACCTTTACATCAATCTTAACTGAACAATTGTTTCATGTACATGTATCTGACAATGGCAGAATTTAAACTGTCATAAAATATAAACTTAAACTTACAAGAGCTCTGGTTTAATCTTGCCATGACCACCTTCATGTAAACACTGAGCTGTTGTAAAATAGTGTTGACTTCAGGGATGGCAGCCAGGTTTTGTAATGTTGCCGCAGTCAATTGTTGTGACAATGAAGTCAAAGTACTGAAATGCAAACAACTCATAATAAAGCTCATTTTTTTTACAAATGAATGCTAAGAGCTGAGAAAAGCTGGCTATATTGATAGAGAAACATTTTACTAATTGATTGTAAGTCTCCCAGTATGTATTAAATTAGTCTGTTTTATCTTCCATTATTTTCTGGGTCCATTGTGTTTTGGATTTACACACTCCACATATCTTACTTCACCTGTATATACAAAATGCAGCATCTAATGGGACATTAAATGATATCCTGCCACATTGCAAAAACAATTTAAAATGATCCGATCAAACCAAATTTGAACTGGATCTGTATTTCATGATATTCAATAACAATACAAAGTTTGAAAAAATCTTCAATATCTGAAAACCTTCGGGGCACAGACAGACACCTTACTTTTCAAAGTGTATAACATAATACGAAGCAGCAAGGTATAAAAACTATACAAGCATACTTTAATTTGATTAAGATTATATCTGTGTTATTACAAAAGTCATATTCATCTATTTTTAAATTTTCACTTCAAATTCCATTCCATTTTAAAATAGAGCTTACTTTACTGTAGGCAAAAGTTATACAAAAAAAAATATGAAAATTTCTAAAAGCCTTTTTGATTCATAGTATCAAATGGGGACAGACTGACAGACAGCTTAATACCATAATGTGTACAACAAAAGACTAATGCATAGAAATGAAGCATATCAAAACAAGTTACTCACTTCATATAGTTTTCAGGTTTTATTCCTTCACTGATTCTACTGACAAAGTCCTCCCATGCCCTCACGTACTCTGCCTCAGACAACCATGAGTTGTCGTTACTAATGGTAAGGTTTGGAGGATGCTTGATAAGATCTGTCAAAAGCTGGTTAAATGTTTCATAAGTTTTCCATATTTCTTTAGGTGTTGCAGTACCATTGATCTGTGTCATCTGCTCAAAAATAGAAATACCTTTATCTTTTTTCGTTGATTCAACTCAAACTAGCCCTCATCAATGCTTACTTGCCTCAGGCATAGAGCTAGTGACTGAAAGCAAATTTGCTAAAGAGTATTCCTTTATGTCACAATTTAACATATACTTAACAGATACCATTAATAAAATATGTTTTGCGCCCATTACAAATACTAGACAGTGAACAATGGCATTGTAAGAAAGTTTTGTTAAATCCTTAGAACAGTATAGATATGACAAATGAGAATGCAAAAACTCTCAAAAGTATATACAAACATATATTATTAAATCAAACCACTTACAGCTTGTACCAACTCCTGTAATCCATCAACTCCAGCCATCAACTCCTCAAACAGTTTAGTATAGTTGATGTTTACACCACAAATCTTAGTTTGTAAGTCTGCTGGGTCAACTGTGACATTAGCTGGTATGGAGATTATAGACTTGAATGTTGACAGGTCTGAACACATTTTCTCCCAGGATGTCATCAGCTGATTGACCTGAAACCACATAATGAAAAAAAATCTAAGAAATCTTCCCTTTTCAGCCAAACTCATTAGTGTATGAAAGTCCAACTGTACAAAACTCTTACAATTTACAAAGGAGAACAGTAATATAAACAATTTGAGTTTAACCAAAAGATTAAAAGCATTAGAAACTATTCTTTTTCTAGAAAATTCAAAGTTTTATATATGGTTTTGTTTCTATTTGTTACATTTTTTACCAGCACACAATCAACAAATATGGCTTACCTGGAAAGATATTTGATTTTTCTGAGTATCAAGAAAATGCTCTTTTAAAAGCAACTAGGAAAGTACTGAGGAATTGCTGTACTACTACATCTCTTAAGCCTAAAGTACTCACAATTTACATGCTTACAAGGCTTACTTCACACAGTAATGAAGCATTGTCTTTTTTTCTTTCAAAATTCTATATAGATCTTAATTATGTAAACTATGTAGAAGTTTGCAACCTACCTTTGTGGGTTTCTGTAAAGTTTCTATCATAGTCAATAGAGCCACAGTACTGATTTCTGGTGACATGGACACAACACTAAACAACTTATTCATTTCCTCTGACTTGAAATACCGTCTTAGGTCGACATGTTTTGTATCTGCAACCAATTAATAATGATTTAGCATGGTGGAAAAAGAATGTTTGGCAATGATGTTCATCAGCAGAGTGCACAAGTGTGTGAGATTTTAACAATTCATGTCAATGGGTTAATCAGGCAAACAACATATACAATAAGTGCTCTAGAATTTTTAAAAATTTCAGGTTTCCACAGGAAAACTCTAAACTTTAAAGTTGCTTTCCAAACTTAACAAATCCTTAAAAATTTTCAAGCTTTCTACTTGCCAAAGGGAAAGTGGGGCATAATAAACAACTCTCCTACACAAACACTGCACTTGGCCCGGAAGACAATAAACACTGACATAGCAATGATTCTTTTTTTCAACCACATTATATGAAAAATAGTGTAAACTGAACATCAGAATCAAGTGACCTTTAATTGTCATTGGATCAATAATTCCCATGGAGTTAAATTGAAATAGATTTTATATATGAACCATAAACATGATAAATGTATCAGATGGTTTGTCATGCTTCTGGTCTCAAAGTCTTTATATTAAGTCTTATTGGGATCTGCAGATTTGAAATCCTTCCAGTGACACTAACTTTCCCCATTTTCACATTGGACAGAAAAGCACGAAAATACTACTTACAAAATTGCTTTTTAACACTGATTTTGGAAAACACTAAAATTGATACCTTCAAATATGTTCACCTGACAGAATCCATGAAAATTAATACTTGACAGTACTTTTAACACTCTAACCTTCGGTTTTTCACTTCCTTTCCTCTTTAACATGTTACTTCACTTACCATTAAAATACTGCAGCTGTTTAACTAGAAAGTTATAAATCTGTAACTGCTGGTATAGCTGGGATTGCAAAATACTAGCTTCCATGGATGATAGGGTATTATTACTGTTTGATTCTAGTAGAACTGATCCAACAGAATTCAAACCATCCAAAATTTGTATCAAACTGAAAAATAAAGCAACACAATAAACATTTCTTTATGACTTAAAACAAGGAGCTCATTGGTACAGTTTAAATATAAATATAAATAACAATTGACGACCACATAAAATCACATTGTTCACTGTGAGCGCTTTCAACATCTTGAGTCTCAGACAGTTAATGAATGTTGTTAATGGCAATGAATTGTAAAATATACAATAACCTAAAATTACACCTAGACCTGTATTAATGGCACCAGATACTGTGTTCAGAAAGATTTGTTTGAAAGGTACTTTATATTTCATCAAGATAACAAAATGTTATGAACTGATGGAGGGATTAAATAATTAGACTATAGAAATCCTACATTGTACATTATATATACCCAAATTATAAATGTAAGGAGCTAGTATTATCACTTTCACAACACTTACTTTTCCACATCCAGGTCCTTAGCCATGGTGAACACTTTAACAAAATTACTCCATGACGTGTTTGATTTGTGAAGGTCAAACCTCGTAAGCAGACTATCCCATGAGAAAGCTTCCATCATTTTTGTCATATCAACTTTCATCAGCAGGTCAAACATCTTTTGTGTATTACTGATAACTATGTCCCAGTCTAGGTCAATATTTGGGACATTGTTGAAGTCCATCATTGCCAAATTTGTAACCTGTAATAGAGCAATGATAATGAATTCTTGCAGAAGATTTTCTAGTGGAAATCTGCTAAATGTAAAGGAAAGTTCTTTTAATCTATGATTTTTTAAAAGTAGCTGAAAACATTTCTGGCACAGACTGTAAAAGAGGCTTCAAGCAAAAAATGTTTACTTAAATACAATCTAGAGTTCTCTGATTTTGCTAGCTGGCTATGTGCTTAAAAAAAATCCAGATCCCATCCTATACAATAAAAACATTTGCAATAACTATTTCCCTAACTTGTTAACCATTTTGGCCACAAATGGGAGACACTCCTCTAAGGGGGCAATATAGTGTGACTGAACTTTTCAAGCTGATAAAATATACTAATGTTATTATTAATTACTGTAAACTACACAAAATCTGTCTTCAATATCTGATGAAATTAAATATTAAAAAGGGTATTAGGTTAATAATAGGGAGACTCATTAAAAAGGTAATACAAGTAGGTATATTCTCAATAACCTTTACCTTTTTCATATAATTCTGTATAAGTGGGTCCTGACCTTCTCCTAGTTCCATGGCAATTTTGGTCCAGTTTAGTTTACACAGCTGTTTCTCAAACTGCAGAAGGTCTTCACTGCTGGACAAAAGGGCCATGATACTTTTCCCTTGGCATATCTTTGTCCAATCTCCATTCAGTAAAACTTTGAAAAACTGCAAAAAATATTTCAAAATTACTTAATCCAATGTAGACAATTAAGTTCTTGATGATGTCATTGTACATACAAAACCACTTTGTTCATAAATTGAAATTTGATATTTCTTTTTAAAAAGTAGGTGCTTCGAAATATTTTAAAAATTGGTCTAAAAAGCATTTAATTAGAGTATATTTTTTTCAAACATAATGGCTTACATGTAGGAAGAATGCCTTGTGAAAACAAATCCATCAACAGGTATAAAAACAAAAATACAAGAAGTGGTCAACATCAAAGCTTAACATAAAGAATGTGTGTAGATTTCACACTAAATGGCAATTTCATATTGGCAGTGAAGGCTTGAAAATGTCCTCTAGACAAAATGTTTATCTTCCAGACATTTTTTCTATTGAACTCTATTGAACACATCAAAGTTACATGTAAATATACCTGTGAAGAGTCAATAGTGGTGTTTTTAAGAGCATCTAGGAGTCCTGGTACTGCACCAGCAGATGTTGTCACAAAATCAGCCAAAGTTGATGACATACTGAGAAGACTGTCAAAACCCAGCAAATCAACTGCATAAGATGAAATGTATATCATTTATAACATTTGAGGACTCACAAAGCATGTACATGTATGGCCTTTTTCAGTTAGAGGCAGTACAAGGTATTTTTACCCTTCTAAGCTACAGAAATGTGAAAGGTACCTCCTGAGTTTTTAAATTTCATACATTTTTATAAATGAAAATGATAAAAAGTACCTCATACAAAACCAAAGGTACCTGCATTGCAAAAAATTAATGAATCCCCTGCTAAAGGTAATGTCAATATCTTATAGTCCAATATATCAGTGTAACCACTTTATAAACAAGAAGAACTACATACATTTGAAACATTTGTTTACTGTATATTTCGTGGCTTTTTATTTACACTACACTTACCTATTAAAACATTCAACACTAGAAATTCAACCTGTAAACATCATGAACCTGTCTTTATAATGTAAATACACTTGAAGCTGTTTGTCAATAACTTCTTGACATCCTTCAGATTGAGGTAAATTTATAATGCAGAAAATTCATGTTTCCAAACTAGAAACATGTGCCTCTGTTGCCAAGCTACAGAAAATATAGATCCTTTTAAATTGATAGATACAAGCTCCAAATTGTACTTGCAATCAGACAATAAAATATCACAAAACTTAAAAGTACATACATTGAGAATTTTCCATCTGTTTATTGGCCAGTAAGACATAGCTATTCCAGACATCTAGATAAACTTTGATTGTTCTCCATGTTGTATCGTTGGACAAAGAATTATCTAGTTGTTTCATCAAGGACATAGTGCTGGTTGTCATTCTGTAATATACCATCTACCTCTTGCAATGTATATAATGCAATGTAATGAAGAAAATAATTCTCCAACACAGGGTTGGAATTTTACATTAAAAAATGTAACCAGCTCTGAATCAAATTTTTGCTGTTTATTTAGGAAATTTAAAAGTCTACTTTTGAAGTACCCCACCAACTGCCTCCATCAAAACATTTTGGTAGATTTTTTTTTCTATGTATATTTAGGATAAATTCCAGCAAAATACATTCAAAACTTTGTTGAGATAAATTTTAGGTAAGTGTTTGCTAGATTGACTGGACTTATATGAAGACAACTAGCAACAAAATCAGAACTAACAAGTATAAAAAATGCAATGCAGGTTTGTAGTGTGGGCTATATTTAGAGAAAGTTGCCATTGAGTTCGATCTTTTTGAAAACTAAAAAGTCCCTAATTGCTACCAGAAAAAGGACTGTTAGCCTGAGTGGTAAATGTGAGATACACATATATCAAACTTGACCTTTGTTAAATGTTTAAAGCAGTGTGTTAAAGTTTAAAAAGATTAGATTTATTGGTGTAAATACTATATGAAATCCAAAAATAGGACTGATAGATGAACAAACTGATGATGGACATGAGTAAACTGTATACTCCTAACTCTTGTCGAGTATGGACACAAAACTAAACAGTCATTTGTTACAAGTTGTTCTTGACCACCTTCATGGTTTAAAAAAAAAGGTGTGAAAATTTACATGTCCATTATTATATATTAGCTTGGTGGACAATAAAAACTTACTCTGTGACATTTTGAACAGTCATTTGTTGCACGTTGTACATGACCACTTTCATAGTTTCATCCAGAAGAGACATATTCATAGAGAGAAGGGTAACAATGGGGTTATCTGTAGTCATTGATTCAGGGTCGTTGTAAAGTGTCATCATCATGTTCATGTTTTTCATCATCCCAGCCCAATCAAAGGGAGACGATTCTGTATAGTTGGCTGTCATTGCTTTCATGGCCTGAAAGGTAAAAAGATCAGTTCTTCTATTCTGCCAATTATATTGCCAACTTACATTTAACAAATTTTCATACAGATTGTAATTTTTTTTATTGCAAAAATATTTGTACATAATAAGCTGTAATGCTGTGCACCAGCACCCAAGAGGAGAAGAGCCTAATGTTTTAATTTATAAGCTTTCGGATGGAACCCATAAATGATAAAATTTATTTGTTTTGCTGTTCCATGGTTACTACCAAATGGTCAAAATAAATCTAAATGTAGGTGTTTGTTTACTGATAATAGTATAAAAACTACTTTACAAAAAAGTGACCTGAAAAAAGGGATGCTTAATACCTGATCACACACCAGGAGGTCAATAAATAAGCAGAAGTAAAAAGGAATCATATTGCTTCAAAGCATTAGAAATTCAAGTCTGCTGACTAAAATGGTGCACCTGGTCGCCGCATAAAAATTTCAGTATTATTATATTTGATCATTTTCAAAAAGATTTTTATGTTTTATCTTTTGAGTTCTAAATAGGTCTTTTCTTTGTCTTCACTTCCGTAAAAAAATATCCTTATTTGCAATTAATAAACAAGAAAAATATTAACCACGAACTATTTTTTTATACTCTTAAAATCTTGTACTGATACATGTGAATAAACTCTGAAACTTGACACACTGCAATGTTCACTGTATACTAGTTTTCACTTTTTTCCCAGAGGACAGAAAAGCAAGAAAAATTTCAAAACTACAATGCTTTTAATCATATTTGACACAATAATTAATACTTTTAGAGTAATTTACAAATATGACACACCATGAAAATCAAAAGTTTACAGTATTTGAACTTCGAAACATTTTCTCTTACTGTGATTCAAGAAGGAAGGTTTTCCACATTATTACATTTGAAATTTTAAATAGACTTACCATCTCAAAAGCACCAGACATGTCATAGACAGAGGTCATTTCAGTTATCATTTTGTCCCAGTCTGTATCACATACTATGCCATTTATCTCATACATGGGAACATAGGAAGGTACAGACATATTCAAAAGAAATTTCTGCTGACAAAAATCATCTAAGTCTTTACTGGAAAAGGCATCCTTCATCTGAAAGAAGATGTGATTAAAACCTCTTAAGTGACTATATCACAACTGATTACTATGAAAGATCTTAAATTCGTAAATATCAATTTTCGTGGATTAGGGAAGAAACACAAGTTTGTCGATTCTTGAATTTGTGGTTTTGAGGTTTTCAGTATACACACCAATAAAAATCTTCTTTTCATTGGGAACCAAATTTCGTGGTTTGGCCTACTTGCCAAAACCACGAAATTGGTACTAAACCAACAATAGCACCTTCACAGTAGTACATACTTGCACTATGGATTTAGCTTTTTAAACAAGAAGTCATGGTGAGAGCACACATAAAAATGTAAAAGTTACCAATTTTCACAGTAAACTCATTTTAACTATTTTCACAATGGACTGGTATGTTCATGTGACAGAATCCAAAAAAATGTATACACTTACAGTACTTATAAGGCATTTTTTGCTCATAATTAATATTGAAATAATTAAAGTTTTAACTACAGTGCTGATTGGTAGAAGAGAACCATAAAAATTTTAATACACAAATGCACTATAAAATTTATTTCTAAAAAAATAGCAAACAATATTTAGATTTAAGCATTTCAAGAGTACTTCAAGGAACTGAATACTTACCATTTGTCCATCCTTCATCATGTTAAACACACCTTGTACTAGTTCTGGTGAATACTGGGTCACAGATTTCAACATCTCATTCATTTTAACCATAGAACTTGTTGGTGCTGGATAAAATATAAAATCTTATTTTGATCTTTCAATTTTTAAGCAAAAACCATGTTTTGAGCCTTGCATAATTTGGGGAAAGACACTTTTATTAACAAAAAAATTGGGCATCTAAAGATGGGAACAATTTTAATTGGTTTTTTATATGAAAATTTGTCTATCAGAACATTCAAATTCACATTATTCAGTCACTTTGTTACATGTATAATTCGTAAGAAACGTAAACATTATTTTTTCAATGTTCTCTTGGTTTCAGGAAATCTATGATACAAAAGATATATACAACAATGATATGGCAAATTAAGAACTTTTTGATTCAGTCTATTATAATTATTCATTTAAAAGATCTTGACAGCATCATCAATCGAACATACCTGTAAAACTTGGTAACAATGCATTAAATTGACAAAATACATTCACTAAAGCTCTTAACCTTTTCAAAAGTTCAAAAATTCTTACACTGTAGCTGTTCCACCTGTTTCACCATGGAGTCCATGTACAGACTGGCAGACACCAACATAGGTTGTATACTCTTCCACATCACTGTTTCTTCTAAAACTGGGCCAAATGTTACTATGACAACAGGCAAACTGAAAAAAAATCAGGCTCTGACAAAGACTTATCAGATGGTGGTTCTGAAAAAAGGTCGTTCAAGGCACCATTAGGACATCTTGAGAAAAACATTTTTCTGTAGAAATCTATTTGAACAAAAAGTCTAACAAGTTTCCTTTACTATTTTGGCCTCTGGGGTAAGAAAAATAAAGTATTACCACACAAACAATATTTTTTTCATAGTACCTGACTTGTGTGTTCATCATGTTAGACACTGCAATAGCAATCTTTGTCCACTCAGAAGCATGGGTGTCTATTCCTGTAGCTGATGCAACATTTCCAAACCATGAAGAATTGATCATAGATTGAAAAATTATTGTCACATTCATAACTTTTAGGTAAACATCACTAAGTTTCATATCAGTAGGAACTGTAGTAGAACTTAGAATCTTGTCCATCTGCGTCAAGTATGACTCCATCTACAAAAAGAACAATAACATTTAGCCATGTTCCAAGTACTGCACCACATTAAGCTGTGTTCTAGGTACTGCAAGAATTAACTTCTGGCATCATTATTTACCCATGATATGCTTAAGGAGCTATTGCCCACCAATATAATTTTCTATTACTATAGGTAAATATTCCCAAGACAGTCTAAAGTCAAGTTATGGTTGGCAATACATTGTAGCAGTTGTACCTTTTATTAGCTTGTCTTGTTACCTACAGTTGAAATATATTGCATTAATACCGACATATTTACTTCATTTGTACACACCTATAACTTTTTACATAATTATTTCAAACAAGCATATAACAAATAGTATGATAACTATGAATCAAGTTCAGTAGCACTCCAGATAAGAATCATGCAAAATGTGATTCATGGTTGGAAAGCCTACATATTTTGTTTAAAATGTCATAGTAAACATAAATTAACATGTGGTTTTTCAATTAACCTTTGTTTGTCGGAGATAAACACATAAAATGTACTGTAGAATTCAAAATTAAGGGAGATTACTGTAAATGACACTAACTATAAACCATTGTTAATTGTCTCCAAAGAGCAGGCAGATTGGAATTAATGAGTGTACATTTCCTCATATAGACATATAAAGCAACTTAATAAAAACAATAAATATGTGTAGCCTTTTTGGGGATGTATCACATATTACAGAATATGTATGATTCTTACAAAGACTGATACTTAATAATACTCCTTCACTTAGAAGCTGTTGCCACTGGTTTTTGAGGTCAGTTTTTGTTTTCAAATATATTCCTCTGTATACTGGCTTTTTACTTTAAGCAAAATTGTGGAAGAATCTTGGAAGATTATTCCTGACTTAGTTCTTAGATAAAGTATAAAACGTAAAACAAAACTTCTTTACCCAACGCTACAAGATGGTTCTTTATGTAGGAATAATTATTAGTGATTTCTCCACCTTTGAACATCTTCCCTATTACTATTGGAGTTTTTTTTCTTGTAAAATCAACCACTAAAAAATTGCTACAATAGCAATTATCAAGAGAAAGGATTTTTGTTTCTTTTTTTTTAAATTGTCCATTCATCTTTATGCAGACAAAATTCCTTCACATGATTTTCAGCTGAATTAAGCCAATACATTTGTGACAAGCTGATGTGAATTTCACACGAAACTCATTTTAATCAATTGACCAAGAACAATATTTGCAATGTATGTAAATATAAGACACATTGACAACAAACTATTTTAACATGAAATACCTTTTTCTGAGAGTCTTGAGTACCAATGGTGGCCACCATCTGATTGACAGCAGTGGTAACAGTTTCAATGCACAGAGCACCTTCTAGTGTTGACCTTGTTGTAGGGTCTATATCTTTTACTTTAGCTATTGCACCATGACATACAGTGACATAACTGTTAGTGTTATTGTACAGAGTCTGTAAAAAAGTAACCACCTTAAAAATAAGACTAAAAACAGTTCTTTTGCTTTGTGCAGAAGGATTGCATGTTTATTTTTTACATTGCACAATACATTTTTTGGGTGTTTTTTTTTAAACTGAAACAGGTCAATGAAAAATTAAGTGTACCAATTAATCATGCATTTAAAAGCTTTAAAGTCAAGATTCATATAATTAAAGGATTATTCATATTCAAATCTCCATGATAAAACAGTACTTAAAAGCATATGGATATGGTTTTGGTCTACTGTTAAAAAATTACTTTAAATTCTGATATAAATGTAGTTAAAATACATTATGAGAGCACCAAGCTATTAAATCCAAGAAATTAAGAAGTAAACAACTTCACAAATGCACACGGGACAGTGTAAACACCTCGGACAATACAGAACACATAACATTTGTCACAGGACAAAACTACGCCTAAAAAAAAAAGAAAAATCCATGGGCTCCTAAATCGAATAAATGTTGCACGCTAGAAAATGCCAATGACAAAATAAAATCAGATGTCAAACACTTATCCAACAACTACATTCTATCTTTCTTCAACATCACGCCCGATGAGAAAAAACCAATACAGTCGTTAAAAAACCATGATGATATAGTTATAAAACCAGCAGACAAAGGCAGTGCCATAGTAGTTATGGATAAAAATAACTACATCTCAGAAGCAATGCGTCAACTTTCAGATGAAAGATTTTACAAAAAGCTACCCAGCGACCCTACTAAATCTTTTAGTGAAAAAATCACTTCAGAATTGAACCAAAATGTTCAAGGATGACAGCATTTCTGAAGAACAGTTACAGAATACTTAAAACCAGATGATCCAAGACCCGGACGTTTTTACCTTCTGTCTACAATTCACAAAAAAATATCCCTGGACAGCCCATAGTTTCTGCTAATAGTCACCCCACCGAAAAAAATTTCTGAATTTGTTGATTACCATCTCCGACCCCTTGTTCAAAAGCTCCCGTCATATTTAAAAGACACCACAGACTATCTGAGGAAAATGGAATCAATGAATCCTTTATCTCCTGAAACACTTCTGGTCTCCATTAATGTCACTTCACTCTATACTAATATCCCACATGATGATGGTATACAAGCCTGCAGAGAAGCTTGAGAATCACGAGATATTTTGGACCCCCTACTGATTGCCTAGTAAATGTATGCGGATGTGGTATGCCGCTTTTTCATTCAGGCTCCTTATCATTTGCTTATGTGTGCCCTTGATAAAGATACAATCACCCACAGCGTACGTGATTCAACTGAATCCTTTTTGATCTTGAACTTTGTGAGTTTTATGCTCATAAGGTTTTACGAGTTTTATGCTGAAGAAGGATATCAGTTTTCCGTAATATTCAATGTAAATTTTACCATCTTCTGGTGATGTGAAACATATTTAGACATTTTTATATATATCAAACTAAACATCTCACCATGATATTTTCAACATGAAGCAATCTCACAAGGACCTCCATGGTAACATTAGGTCCATAGTTAACCAGCTTATTCATTGCATTCAAAACTGCAGAGTCACTCTTCATCATAGTTTCCATTGAGGTAAGAGTATCTAATTGTAAGAAGATAAGGACAAGATTAATATCATTTCTAAGTACATATTAATTGCTCGTTTCCATACCTACAATACAAGCACGTATTGTATACAGAATGGCATAGTAGAGGCTAATTTCAGGGGAGATAACAGGATTTCAGGTTAATGGGGGATGTAAATAAAATTAAAATAATGTAGCAAGGCAAGAAAATTTTGGATAATAAATTTGTGAAAAGTCAAGATTTTCTGCAAAAAATGTTTTTCCTTCACAATTTCAGGGGCATACACCCAACATGCTCATCCTCAGGGATCCACACCCAAATTTCATGTAGATAGGGAAACAATTGTCAATACATATGAAATAGAGATTCTAATTATAATGAAACCCCTATCACCAGTAAATCTATGGCCAAGTTTGTGTCAGTAAATGCTACTCTAGTGATTTCCCATGCAACTAAACACCAGTTAAATGGTTGAGTCTATGTTTTCCCCCTTCCTTTAAAGACTGCACCAGACTGAGTTCAAATTTGAAAACACAAAATACAAAAGAAAAAGAAAGTCTAAACAACAATCTACATAAAGAAGGTTCCCAAGATAAAAAATAAAAATCTAACACAAAATATTATTTTCAAACTTGAGTACATGTCAATGTTTTTTTTTTTTACAGATATCAGTCCTTGGCTGAAAATACTCTTTTCAAATTTTTTCTTCTTAAACTATGAGTAAATTAATGGTTGCAAATTCTTATCTGTGCAGATTTGACCACTGATTTACCAATTATGACAACATAGCATGCAAATGCTCTTTAAGCACCACCTGTAGAAGAGGGAGATTTGGCATGCTATAAAACCTAGATTTAACCCACCATTTTGTTTGAAATGCCTGTACCAAGTCAGGACCATTGTGGTGCCAGCTAATCCGGTGGTGTCATACCTATTGTGTGAGATTAATTTTGGACTTGAATTAATTATGCATCTGATTAGTGTTTCAGTAATTTTGTTGTTACCCTTATTTGCTGTAATAAATACCCAAAATATAAAAAATACAGATCTTTCTTGAACATTAATGGGAGTACTGTATTGAATATCAATCCATTCATGTAAATTATTTATGAAGATATTTTTGTGTTTTTGACAGACAAATTGATGAGACAAGACTGATGTCTCCCTTGTAAAGATGGAGGCTACTACTTTGTAGTCGTACCTTGTACATACTGCATGGCCAACATAGCCATGTCTGCAAATGTGTCAGCCAGACCAAGCATCATCTGTGTTGTCGGTACACCAAAGATTTGATTTAGCATGTTCTGGAGCATCTCCATAGAGGACAGGCTGGATCTAAGAATAAATCATGGCAAAAGGTAGCAAATTTTTAAAAATAAAGTTTTCCTTTTTCTACATCAGTGATGAGACTGTATAAACATGAAAATACTGATGCATTGAATTTTTTAAAACAAGGTGACCTCAGTAATTCTTATTTCATTTTCATCTTTATTTCCTTTTTTTATGTTATTTGAGTATATAGGCACAACTCTTTCGCTGTACCTATCTGTAATGATGTTTTTGGGCCAGCTGTAACCTGCCACGTTGTATGAGTGTTTCCTAAGTACTCATTGAAGACCAATGGCGGCCTTGGGCTGACATTTTCATCCCTTTGGGGTTGTTATCTCTTTGACATATACACCATACCTATTCTTGTTATATGATACAAGAAATTAAAACATACATTTGTAAACCTTCAAAAATAAAGTAAAAACTAATGACCTAAATGATTAAGTCCATATCAATTCGAAGTGACAAAAAAGACTTTTACTAGTTTATATGTAGGTTTTCTATATCTTAACTCTTAGTGTCACCTGCATCAGAAACTTAATCCTTGATCTTTGGCTAAGCTAGTTACTACATGGAGTCAACTAACATTCCCTGTGTAATTCAGTTTTCAATAACATGGAATGTTGTTACAGAGATTCCTCAGAGTGATTTAGACCCTGTTAACTTACAATCTCTCTAGAGATGACATGTCTCCCTGTATCAACTCCATGGTCATGTTTGTAATATCGGTAATAGGAATTTCTTTAAGACTTTCCAGGAATGACATGTTGGTACCCACTATACTCAGTAATGATGAGGTGGATTTTAAAAGGGCAGTCCAGTTAGCTGTGGTACCTGTATTAATAAAAAAGTGAAATTTTCAAAAACAAAGCATGTATGTATATTTTTTTCTTGTAAAGCAGAAGAAACTGAACTTACTAGAGTACATTTGCATATACCATAGTAATAAAAAGTCTCTTGGGTATGCTTACTGTCTTGCATCTCATTTTAGTAAACTACTGTCTACCGCACCATTTGTCCAACCTCTCACACATCTTCTGAGATCTTGAAATGGAAACTATCTAAGGGATTTCAATGCATATTCTGTCAACTATTTTCCAAGTTCCAGATGGGGGTACCAGCTGTACATCAAAACTAGGTTTCAGCGTCTTTCCATGTCAAATAATTTCTATGAAAATTTTGACCTCCTGCATTTTTGTTTTTGATACACATGCAACAATTCTATATTACTTTCTGTATGTGTGCAGTGAATCATGTACAAGTACACTGCATTACAAGTACTTGTGATAACATTTTCAATGTAAAGTAATACACTGTACATGAACATGTACATATTTCAATTTTCATGGAATGTATTCTGATCCTGTTCATGTATTGGTCTCCACCTGAGCAATGGTCATCATTTTCTATATTTCTTTTTTTTGCTAATTTCCTTTCCCAAGAAAAGGGGAGTATCAATATAAATAAATACACTTTAAATAAGTACATTTACATACAAAAATGTATGCTTGCAGAGTTCTCAATAAGAACCGGCGACTGGCAATTTTGCCGTCTTCTTTGACATTGGCACCGGCTATTTTGTTGCTCAAAAAAAAAAATAAAATTGAAAAAAAAATGTTTGGTTATTTCACATTTCATACATAAAAAAAAATGTGTCAGAAACCTTTGATCACTACAGTACGAATGAATAAACAAATTTAATTGTGGTTAATTCGGCGCTTTTATAATGTACATGATCCTTTTTTTTCAAACACAGTCCTGATTCCATATCACGGATTCCGTATGTGGGAAGTTTTAGAATCAATTCAACAGTTCCGGCCATCATTGACCAAAGCATGTCACAGTGCAAGTACAGAAAAATATCATCTTATTTTTACTAAAAAAGCGATAGATGGTGTGTATAAACAAATGCCAACATCTTTCCATGACTTTACATCATTTTTTAGGTGTGATCAGGCTGAACTCTTGCTTCACATAAAAAAATCACATAAATTTTCAAATTTTTAAGCAAAATGATTTTCTCCCACCTACTTTAAAACTAATTGAGAACCCTGTGCTTACTATACATAGAAGAATACAGGACATGTACATGTATGTACCTACCTAACATAAAATTACCCCAAGTAGGATAGGCATTGGTAAACAAAGATGTTTTAAAGAGTGACCTTACCAGAGCCTACTGCATCAGTCATGTCTTTCAGGTAAGAAAACAATGCCTTTGTTTCATTCCAAGCTGCTTTGTCATCAGTGTATCTTGTAACAAGTGGGTCAACCCAGTTTAATACATCATCAAAACTGAAAATATAAAAATCTACATGTACGTTTGCAATGAATATGTAGTCACATGTGAAAAAAAACCTAAGCTGGGCTATATGTATGCATGGATTTATTTTCAAAATGATTAATTGTGCTGCTGTAAAATCAGGAAGTTGGGGTAATGCCACTATTAAAAGAATCTTTGTTTTCCCTTTGTCCCGGTCATGATTTTGAGACAGACCAGGCATGCAGGTGTTTTTTTTTTTTTTTGTGGTTTTGAAAATGTGATGTTCTGACAGTACAAATAGAGACATATCATGACTGGCAATTGAAAGACATAACATGCTACTTCAGGTTTACAGCTTTCTATCTATTACTCCTATTCTAAAAACTTTTTTCAATATTTATAACAGAGGGAATAAATAAATAAAAAAACAGATGCCTCTAAATTTGACTGCGTCTGAAGCACTTTTCTGGATTGACCTTCATCAGGTTCAACCTGCGGCCGAAAATGTGGAAAGCCAAGAAAAAGTAAAAAAAAAAGAGACAAGTTCAAATCATTGAAAAATCTAGTCTATCAGAGTGACCTGACTTGGTATGTCTCTATCTGTACAAAATGGTAACACCTCCATATTTATTGCTGGAACACAAGGAAAAAATCCCCTGATTGAATAGACAGATTCTCCCAAAATAATTTTTTGACCTGGTGGCTTTTTTCAGGTTGGCAAAAGGGAAACAAACTTAATTTTAATTTAAGATGTTATTAATAGGAACCTGCTAGAACCCCCAGAACAGTGCTTGATAACAAATTGTGCTTGACAATAATAAATTACTTTAATACTGTTCCTAAACAAGAGCATAATTGTCTTTATATGTAAGTGTTTTCCTTTTATTCATGTTCCCAAGTAAAAGTTCAATAATAAAAATGATTGAGAGTATTTAGTTGTGGCAACAACAATTTCAACAATAAATATTAACATTTTAACATAGGCTCAGGAAAAAGTTACTCTTAGACCAATAGGTAAATTACAGTAACTGTAAAAAAAAGTTCTTTTTGAAATGTCAGTCAAACATTTTCTTAATGTTTAAATGTTGATCAAATTCTCCTTCAGATGAAAATTTAATGGAGAAAGAGTTCAAAATTACAACTGTCCCATTTGTGATACATTAACCAGGGTTCTCACCAGGAATGTTTTGCAAATTGCATGGGTTTTACTGCAGTAATGTTTGAATGAGACAATCACTATAGCATTATAGTGCCTTTTTCAGTTGAACTACAAGTGCATGCACTAATTAATAATAGATTGAAGTTTGTAAGCCCCCTTTTTGTGTTGGATTCCTCCAAACCGAATTAAAATTCCTAAGTTTTATCAAATTAAAAAAATATGAGAAAACTTTTATTTATATTCAAGTTAATTTCTACTATTTGAGAATACATTGAAGCTTGAGCAAACACTTCCTTCTTCCCCTTGATGTCAGTTGAAAGGGGGTTAGTATTCAAGTTTTGACATCCAAGAATTACAGTTCAGCAAGTTTATTGTATGTATACATGTAAGCTTAACTCAGATTATGTGACAGTGTTATGCTGTATACATGTAGTTTTTAGAGGATAGATAGAAGGAAACCTGAGCAACTCTTACTTTGCATTAAAAAGCAAACCATGAGGTGCAGTATATGAGGAATTGTAATAAATATTCAAGAATATTGACAATGAATTTCTTAATTCATCACCATTTCAAATGAATAGGACTTCTTTAAATTATTGCAAATAAAACTTCAAGGAAAAATAATGTGCTGTTGAAATTACAGGAAATGTGAAAACTGCAGGGGAAGTAACTCATTTGGAATTAATAGTGATATTTTTAAATTTGTTTACATGTGTGGTTCTACAAATTTGAGACCTGTTAAAATGACAGTATTGTCAAATTAATTGTGGAGTAGAAATTAATCTTTAGAAAATGATTGAATGTTCATATAATAGAGGTATATCCAATCATGATTCATTTTCTAATTGTCAAACCCTAGTCAGGTGATTGCTCCTCAGAGATTATTTACCCATCATAAAACCTACCCTTACCTGTTAAGACAGCAATTAACACCTTTTGTTAGATTTATGATTCTTCCAATTAAAGAAACAAGATTGAAATTATTTGTCACATTTTTTTAACATATACTACATAACTTAATTTTGTTTTGTAAAAAAATCGTAGGATGAACATCATGTGTAATTAACTTTGTAAACTTCCGGTTGTCCGGGTTGTCAAAAAGCAAGACTTTTTCAACGATTTTTAAAATAGTTTTAATGATTTTTAAATGAATTACTGATGTTAGGACACAGCTGATATTGTGAAGACGTGTCCTGCAAGTTTTTTTTTGCATCCAGGACGCGTGTACGTGCCTTATCAAGAACCATAATGAAACTGTGGCATAGTCAAAAAGCATGCTTAGAGCTAAAAACATGTACTCTTCTTTTGCTCTACTCTAACCCCTTTACCTTGCATTATTCAATGTCACACATGCTTGGTAATTACCCTGCAGGTAACAGGTCTACTCTTAATCCCTTTTGGGATTCAGTGTTTGGAGCTGTTTTCCCATTTGGCCATCCCAGTAGGCGGTCAAATCAGAAAACAGCTCCGGATACTGAATTGCGTTGCTCAGCATGATAATTAATAATAGCGAGCCCCGCAAAGCGCTGTGAACTCTACGGTTATTACATGTACTTTCTAAATTTCCCTTAAGGTTCCCAAATATACTAACAAAAAAAGTCATATCCCAGAAGTAACAAAAAAGTGACTGTCCTTACGGAGAAAATTCATCATTTCCTTCAATCAAACTAATAAAAAAATATAGGTTACATTTCAGTAAAAATAAATTTCTGATACTTTTCAAGTCTTTTTCCATTTGTTTTACTTATTTAAAGAAGCAGCTGTGATGTTTTTAAAAACTTCAGGAAACACATGGATGTACGTACATGTATCTCCGCTGTTCCACTGTTGCTGTTGTCAAGAACTTAACCCGCCTTGGAAAAAATTAAACTCTGTTTGTATTATCCAAATCGAAGCATAGCTTTTCTAAGATAGGAAAGGCAATCATTTTCTTTGCAAAACTGAAATGGATGTTGCTAGAGATGCCCTTAAGGGATAGAAAATATAAAGTGCTATATAAAGTTAAATTTTGAAAGCAAGGGAAAAGGGGAGTATAGGGTTGGAATTTTTTTTTTTTTTTTTTTTGGGGGGGGGGGGAATTAAAGTTATTCATTTAATGAAAAAAACTCCCCCTTAATTAACAAGGCAGATTTTCAAATAAAATATTGATTTCGGTTGCTGCTTGAATACAAATAAAAACATTACACATGTGAAGCAAAAATTTACATCCGTGTCGACCCCCCCACCCTCCTTTGTCATGTCTAGCACAGACGGTACATGTGTGGTAAAGCTCACGGTGCTTGCTGATTTAGGCATTGCCTAATCCATATTGAATGTAGTAGTCAATCAAGCAAATATACATGTAAGCATTGTCCTGTTGTAGTGTAGCTGCGAAATCGTAGCTCTTGATCCTTTTTTTTTTTTTGGATTCTGCGATCTAACATTAACAAAATACAAAAAAATTGTTAGAGCTACGTTTCACAGCTATGTTGTAGTGTTGTTGAGACTACATCACTCATCGGTTAACTTCCCCATTTTTGTCTCACCTTTTCGTGTCCACCTTGTTCAATGTGTTCAAGGTATTCAAATACATTGGGATATTGTTAAGCATTGCTTTTATCCCTTCAATATCGGCACCAAACAATCCACCAAGACTCGACGTCCCGGATAACAAATCAATCATTGTAGCAATATCGTCTATCGCATCGTTCAGAACGTAATCATTTGTCAAAGTTGTGAAGGACTTAGCCTGGAATTAATATAACAAAAAAATTAACCAGTCATATTTGACAAGTTTTAAATCATATGATAAAATCGTCTGCAGTTTGAAAGATCGCGGGTTTTTCTTGAAAAAAAAATAATGAAGTATATCCCGAGCTAATTTCTCTAAAAGCGTGATGCAATCCCGATGTCACATTCAAATAACCGCGCATCAGTGAATTAACGTGAAACAAAATTAAATATGATCTATCAATATTAATATTGAAGTAAATAATATATGCGTATAACATAATAAAATAAAGATAGAAAATCAAATAAAAATATACTAATGCCGTTCATCAGTTAAAATTGTCTGTCGGGTCAACAGTTTCCGATAATACCATGTCTTTAAAAGTAATTTTCATTTTGCATAAGATTGATAGAAGAAGAATAAGACAGCAATTGTCAAGTTATCTCGAAAAAATCAGAATGGAATGTAGGCTTTTTACTGTGACTTATACTTTGACCCTCTATTAAATTTAGGATTTTTCTAGTAGACTATATTTAACTCATTGATTAAATGTATCAAGAGGGTAAAAACCTGTATAGTATACTAAAAAAACTTGCTTCTATCAATAATTTTAAGTTATAGGTCTAAAAACCCTTTTAAGAATAAAAGCTTCATGGCATAACTCACCACTCTTAAAATCGAAGCAATGTCTATCTGCTGTTGAACAAGTTCCGTGATTCCAGGAATGGCACTATCAGGGATATCACAAAGTTCTTTGGAAACCACTGAGACGTTTGTACTTTTTGGGAAAAACATATAGCTTTTCAACTTTGTTGGATCACATACTATTCCACGGAAATCAATGTAACCCGTTGTTAATGAACTCAACAACTGAAAAGGAGAAATTTTAATTTTAGGTTTCAAAGAAACTTGTCCACATTTTCGTATCGTCCCATTTTTTTGGTTTTGTTTCATTGTTTTTGGTTTTTCTTTTGTTTTTTTGTGTGTTTTTTTCGTTTGTTTTTCGTTTGTTTTTTGTTGTTTGTTTTTGTTTGTTTTTTGTTTGTTTGTTTGTTTGTTTTTTGTTAAATGTACAAACACAACATGCTCCACTTTTGAAATTGAATTTTTGAAGTGTTTTATTTATTTGATTTCTTATATATTATAACAATGAAATACGGATTCGTGGAACACTATATTATGACTTTCATAGTTATCATTTATACCAGTATGGTCTCTGCAACTTACTTCTAAAACATTTACAGTCGAATCTAAAAATGAATCAGCGACATCTGAACTCATGACACTTAAACCATCCACCAATATCTGTTTCACTTTTCCCGGGTCTTTGAAAAAGCTTCTAAGTTTTAAAGTATCATTTCCTGAAAAATACAGAATTTTTCAATACTTTCAAATACTAAAACAAAATTGTACCGTATACGTAAAGAAATACATAAATGCAATGAGAAACTGGGCAGTGGGAACTTTAAACAAAATCATAATTTTCGTCCTAAAAAGCGAAGATACTGGTCTACCGATTTTTCTTCCTCTACTGTGAAACAAGTTCATGTCCGAAATTTATAGACAAAACGCTTAACAGATTGCTGATATTTTTCTTTCTGCGCTATCATACAACGATTTTTGATGAGGTATAATTTTGGTGAGCAGATTAGCGAGAAGTACTTCTATCTTGAAAATGGCGAGATCTACTTTATGACCAATATATTAAATAAATCTTTAAATAACAGAATTTGACTGTCTTTTTGGATATGAACCACAAACACCTCCTAATTATAACATGAATTTGTCATACTATACATGTATATTTATGATAAATTATATCTAAAACTAAAGTTACTTACCAAGAAAACTTGAAGTTGAAATGTTATTTGCTGGATCGACAAGAGCATTGGCTAGATCTTTAGCTGTTTCTATAGAACTAAGTGCTTTCAGAGTACTCTCCTGTTTAATGAATGGTTCAACATCTGATACTAATTTCGATAGTCTGAATAAAAGAAGAAATTAAAATAGAAACTGAAATTATTTTCATAGTGAAGAATCGTTTGTAAAAACATATACTAGTATCGTCTGACAAAATTTAGATAACGATAGAGACAATGTTTAGAATGAAGTACAGAAAGTTTTCTTGGTCAGGACCATTTGGCCCGTTACACCAGTATGGTAAGCGTCCTCAGCATATTACATGTATATAGAATCATCCACCAAAATTGATCATATGATATCAGTTCTGCCTGGGTTCAAACAAAAGAGGAGGCGGTATATATGCATGAGCCTGAATTTACATAACAGTAACAAATTCCAAGGCGCTTTTAAAATTGAACACCCGTGATAAAGAGCACAAAATAATACAAGTTGAAAAAGAAATATAGAAATGTTTCAACATTTTCTTTGTAAGTCCAGCTTTTATCTTTCTTTAATTTTCAAGACAAGTGATCTTTATAATTAAAACATTAACAATGAAAATTAAAGTTCTACATTTATTCTCCCCCATTTTTCGTTTGCTTTCGTACTTACTTATTAGCCTTTGAAAGCCTTTCGTCTATAGAATCTTTGGCTTCACATTTGTTATCTATATTACATATGGAAGACTGTAAAAATGGCACCAGTCCGGCACTTGGCATGGCGTGGGGAGCATATGAACCTAAAAAACAAAAATGTTATAACGAGTGGCCACTAAGCACATTTTACAAAGCATATACATGTGCAGTTAGGGCATATATATGTGGAGAAGAAGATACACGTTAGACTATGTAGTATGTGCGAGACTGGTCGAGGCAATTAAGAGTAGTTTTTTCTCCCTTTCTGCAAAAATAACAGTTATATACAAATGTGCATATTAAATTTGCTGCCCTTTGAAATCATATGGTAAAATATTTAGATTTCCAATTCAAGTGTAATTTTCAAACCTGATTATAAGCATTTCAATAAAAAAAAAAAAAAACTACGAACATTGTGAGTGTAATACTCGGTGTAATACAATTTCTACCATCTTCTTTAGTTTTGTTCTAATTTCAAGACATTCTTATGAAGAAATTACGCAAACCTGGGACAATGACTCAAGACATATATGTTTAGAAGTCAAAAATACACCAAGAGATATTAGATAACAATTTAATCTTTTTAAGTTGGGACACAATTTATACGTATTTTCGACAATGACAAAGTGAAACGTATAGCATGCACAATGACGTCTTGATCCATTCAAAGGTGTGTGAACGGTGTCACATTACAAAAATCTAGTTAAAAAGATAAATTTTCAAACAATTTCGTAAATACGTACGACCATATGTTATTGTACAATCTCAAAGCAAGAAATGTATCTAATGGACGTTTTAATGGAGTTGCAATTGTATATATCAATACTTACTATTTGAAGTCATGTATATAATCATTGTGATATACATGTACTAAGAGACAATGTCAATGTCGATTTCAGCTACATTTTAAATTGAAATTCATCGGTAAACGATAACCATGTTCTTAAGTCCCTTTATTTCGGATAGAATAATATTGTACACATAACCCAGATATACTTAGGTAAAATTTGAGCAAAATTATTTAATAATATCCCGCAACTCCTTTTTTTAGTTTCAGGATCCCGCCCACGAGACGCCTCTTTAAAAAATCTTTGTAATCATTTACTTGCATCAGTGAAAGAGTAATCAAAAGAATGTAATCCAGGGACAAAGACCAGACATGGAAGAGTAATCAAGGGAACCAAGGTTATAGCGGTAATCAAAAGAATGTAATCCAGGGACAAAGACCAGACATGGAAAACAGACACACACAACAAAGAACATAAAGTAACTAAAATGATACATACAAAGTAACAAAAGTAAATGAGCAACTCGGACTCCACTAAAAACTGGGAGCATGGACCAGGTGCACCGGCAGGGTAAGCGTCCTCTCCTTTTCTAGAAACACCCGCCGAGTTGCTCATAAAAAGTCAAGTCCGGGGAAGACAAACGAGGAAAGGAAAGATATGAACCGTTGAATAAGTCAGTTTTCACGGAATTTTAACTGAGTATGGGGAATAAAAGTATACAGTGTTGAAAAATCATAGGTTTTAATGCGATTATATTCAGGTATGTCTTGAACTGATTGCCTCCAAAAGATCTTTCGAATTTTTCAGGATCCACATTGAATTAATACCACTACGGGAGTAACAAGTGTTGTGGTAGGAGTGCAGACCCTCTTTGACAGTTGTGAGTGTAGAAGTTAAACGTTTTGAAAAAGGTTTGGTGGTACATTTTGCAGATCGAGCGATGGATTCTTGTGGAGTTTAGGAATCCAGTACATAGACGGTAAATCACAATCATCGTCCTTGGTAGAGAGACCAAAAGAGGATAGCACAGAATTATGGTTTTCCACAATCTCTTCTTTGGAGAGTGTGGTAGCAGTATAGGTCTTATCATTGCCATTATTTTCTACGTCTACCTCTGATAATAAACATTGGATGTAAAACGTTTTGCAGACAAAAACAATGTTGTTTTGGGCTTTGTCTGCTGTACGACAACATATTTGTCATGTATTGTAGAAAATGTTTTTGCTACATCGTGATCTTTGAAAATTGATGTAGCCTTGGCACTCATTGACCTATATACAACTTTCATTCGTTTCAAAATTAAAGACCTCACGGCCTTTAACCACTCTGACAGAGAATCAACGTCTTCTTGTTCTCGTTTTATCCATTTGCTCATTTGCTTTTGTTACTTTGTATGTATTATTTTAGTTACTTTATGTTATTTGTTGTGTGTGTCTGTTTTCCATGTCTGGTCTTTGTCCCTGGATAACATTCTTTTGACTACCGCTATAACCTTGGTTCCCTTGATTACTCTTGCATAGTCCTCGACGGCATCCATAAGAACTTTAAAGTTATAATTCCAATTTATGGAGCGTGGTTAACGGTACTTGGGACCTTTAGAAAGGATATTACGCAAAGATTCGTTTTCGATGATGGTTAAATCTCTCGTAACGACGTGACTAGAAGGACCATATTTGAATGGAGAGTTTTTGCAAGAACAGTCAGGTTGTTTTGGCTTGAAGTCCTCAATCTGGAGGTTCTGGAATAGCCTTTAATAATTGAAAATTTTGGATGCAATGGGTGAAGTATAGGAATATGAAATAATTGGTATGGATTTGTCCTTGAAATATAGGGGAATTTTGTTGGTAACGTTTTTGTGATGGAGGATGTTAGCCAAATTAATTGCATCTATACCTTTGTTGACAAAGGTAGTGGAAGAAATGATTGTTTTTCTTCATCTTGATTTTTCACACAAACTGGTTTAAAGAGTCTGTCGAAACCAATATCCAAAATGATGGTAACAAGTCTGTATAATGATGAGGTGGGGTCAGAAACAGGAGTGTCAAGACTTTTTTTGTAAAGGGAGTGTAGAAGAGTAAGAGGTATAGAATAAAGTTTGGTTCTAATGTGATGAAGTCCAAGAGATTTTTGTATGAAAGGAAGGAGACCGTCTATGGAAACATCATGTAACTTAGGTGACGTATAGTGGCGATGGCCATGACTCCTTTCCCGTCTTGGATTTTTGTCAAATAAATTCATCCCATTTACGCTATTGTTATATTGGCTTGAAAGGTTTCCTATACTTTTGATGTTGTCATTGCATCCATTGAAACCTACCCTTGTAATGAGCAACGTCTCTGTTGTCACAGGCATTCCTGTACTCCGTCGAAGCACCTGGAACTAATGAATTGGTACACCCTCGACTGTACCCCACTGTTTTGTTATTACAGTAAAATGAGACACTTGCCTTATCTTATCGTCTACATACACCCGAGAACTACCCCGCTATTTAGTATCCCCACTCATAGAGCAAAACGTATCATACGATTTTAAAATTAAAAAAAAAATGCTACGCCTTTGCTGTACATATACAATTCCTCTCCTTTTTGAAGGTTGAAAATACACATCTTTTTTTAAAAAGAGGAGAATCTAATTCTAGCAAAGATTTACTACGTAGAGAGCAACAAATCTTTAACCATGTGCAGATATATTTTATCCTGATTCGCACAAACTGCGTACAAAAAGTGAATCGCCAAATGCGGATCCAAGTCGGGAGTGTGTCCCTGATCCCTAATGGATTTGAAAATGTGTTTGAATGTTATTCATTTTAAGTTGAAACATTGAAATATACTGAGGAAGCAATATAGTTCAATAAACAAGCAAATAAATTCGTTATCTGGAAATTTGACATGTATTATAAAAATAGAATATGATGCATATTTTTCGCATACTTTTGCGAGAAAAAAAATTGGTATCCCGCGGTAGGATCTGTCACAGTGGATATGTTACTGATCTAAATGTACCGGTAGTATTTTGCGTTTATATGTAAAGATAACCGATTACAGTTGTATAAGATTTTGAACTTACATGTCGGTTTGTCTGATGGAGGGACGGCTGTGCGGATAACGGCGACTATGACGAAAATAAATACAGGCCATACTAGTTCCAACAGTAGAATGTACTGAAATTAAATAAAATAAACGTCAACATAGGTCAATGATACACTCACTTCGGCATTAATAAATTTATTTATATTTTTGTAAAATTACACCCATATGGGTCATGCAAATGGCGATAAAAAATGAATACAGTATATGATGACCTATACATGTTGACAACGTAAGGTCAGAACATCTTGAAAAATGAAGAAGGGGACTGTCTTGGAAAACTGTCCATAAAAGGGAGATATAACATTTATAAGGAATGATGGCAGCCTCATCCTGTAAAAGTTCTTAATGTGGCCATTAGGTAATGATATATTTAGGAATGACCAAGGGGCAAAAAATGAAATAAACACACGAAAAACAATAAGATATTTTCCATGCGGGAAAGATCTTTAAAAACCAAATAGAAATTGCAAAGGAGATAACACTACACGTCTAGATGTAGCGGAGAATTCTTGACCGACGTGGACCACTATATTGCTATTCCATAGTATAGAGTGCTTTATGAAAATGATAAGGATTACAAATAGGATTGCTTTATATCAAGTTTTAGCAAACTCGGTTGAATGATGTTGATCCTATAGATGTTTTAAAAGTATTTCAAACAGACGCCGGACAGATATACAACACATCTAAAAAAGCAATTATAATTCGTTTGCACATTTCTAAGTCTCAAAATAGTGTTTTTTTTAATATGTTTTTGCTTGTACTTTATATTATACAAGCTTAAGGTTGCTATATACAAATACATGTACTTATATTTTCAAAGGTAAACATCGCAAGACTTGATATCAATATTATTTATCTTTCGAAAACCCTTAGCAAACTTAGGCGAGAAAAAAGACAAATATATCCCATTCAAAATATCACGATGTTTTAAACAAAAAAATATCGAATTTTTCTTGGCTAGAATCACAGCCAAGTTCTATACTTAATTTTTGAAATTTTGAATAGTTAATTAAATATTTGTTTTGTCATACTTAAAAATTCTAGTGAGGATTACGGGCGGTGAACTCGATATTGTGAACTCTAAAAGATGTGTAATATTGTTCCCAGGACCTTTCTGCATTTGGACATACCTATCATTTTAAGTAAAATTTACAAAATATAATCAGTTATTAATTTTTAAGTTTTTTTATTACAATTTTAGGGGACCTTCGCCCGGCATGTCCCTCCTAGGAACCACGCCTGGATGACTTTTGATTTTTGTATGGCGCGTCCAATTCGAAAACTTTGCTAGGACTGGTATTTACGAACAGTTTTAAATATATTAAGTTATAATTTATTTTATCATATTCGAGGTGTTTGAAACTTTTAAATTTAATAAAATAATTAATACCCTTTGGTGAGCAGTTTGATGAAAGGAGGAGGCATTTCTTGTAACTTTAAACATACATTATTATTGAATGACCTTATTTTTTTTATTCCCGGAAAACCTTTCATTTTTCGGAAACATAGGAAATTTTTTTCTTGAAACGTAAATCCCGGAAACATAATTTTCCTCGAAATGCCATACCGATTCCCGGAAACATAACCAGCCGTTCTTACGAAAATTGTGAAAGTTGGTTTGATGACTTCTCTGTCTAAGAATCTGGCAAATTGTGTATAATGTTTGGTACATGAAGATAATAAACGCTAAAATATTATTAAATTATCCAAGTATTTATACCACATAACCTCTAGAAATAACCACCAAACTGTTAGTAAAGTTTGCCTTTTTACTTAAAGATATTGGTAGTTCAAATTTAGTTGATATGCACTATTATAACATAGCGGGAGAATTTTCCCACACTATTTCCCTATATATGCGGTAAAAAATATTTACATCACAGATGCTTCAGGGTGAATTTAAATAGCTTTTCGGTTGTTTTCTAGGTGTATTGTAAATATTTGAGGCAAAAAAAACCCAAACTGAGAAAAATGATGTGCCACACATAGTCGATTCGTACACAGAACGGTACTTAAAACAGGATTTAATATACATGTACAATCTATATAACTATTTTCTTTCGACAGAATGAAGATGACATTTTCTCGAGATATCATTGGGTTTTAAACACCAAGGGTTTTGCTCTCATTGCTATATACAACTCTAAATAACAAAACTACAGAGTATTGTATTTTTATTTCGCAATTAGTGCCAGTCTCTGTAAGAATCAGGCAGTGGGTGAAACATGGTATGAAAAAAAAACCCACCAGTTTGACTATGTGCATCATCAGAATCAAGATTTTCCACATCATGTTGGTGAATTGAGACATCGTTTCATTAAAATGCACTATAAATGAACATTTAAAGGGCAGAAAACTCTGTCAAAAACCTCATTTTTTAACATTCTATTGAAAAATTTACGAGCAAATCCAATGATGCAGAGATCAAATAATCGTGTTTTTAAATAGAGAATGTACCCTTGAGTGGTGTTAGATTGTTAGATCGGTGGGGTTTTGACCTGCATGTTTCTGATTTTTCCCATTTTGCCTGATTCTTACAAATACTTACACTTTTCAGTAGATGTCTTTATTTCAAATAACAAAGAAAAATTGTATTCAGTAGTAAGTTACTTGGAGACAATTGTAGAAAAGATCAAAATACATGTATATGGGCTAGATGCACGTAATTGTAAGGTCAAGAACATTGAACCCTGACCGAATACGCATACGGTTGTATCGAAGATTATACTAATTTGTCTTACATTTGTAAAAAAGCATATTCGATTTGTTCAGTCTGCAAAAATTATTTGACTTAATTAGATAGCTATGTTTTATAAGTTATCGTAGCAATACAGTTCTTTCTATCTATGTGGCAATAAAAAAGTCAAATTAACATTCAGTGATGTAATTATGTATATTTTTTAAATACTGTACAAACAATAATTAAAAAAAAACACCCTTAGTTTATAGTATTTGATGAAAATAAAAAAAATCAACTTCAATTATTGCGAACTCATTCCAGTCGGAAATTTTCGCAATTATAAAAGATCGCAATAAAATTCCAATTTACAGTACCAAACACATGTACTAAGTATATAATTATAAAAAAACATAATGAAAAACAAATTACAATTGTTATACAGTTTCCAGTATACCGTATTTCTTCATTTGTTTGATATTTTTTGACAAACATCTTGGTAACTTTAAAGCCGCATTAGCTGTCAAATTCGTATTTTGTTTTCTGTTGAAAGAGTAATTAAGGGAACCAAGGTTATAGAGGTAATCAAAAGAATGCAATCCAGGGACAAAGACCAGACATGAAAAACAGACATACACAACAAACAACATGAAGTAACTAAAATCATACATACAAAGTAACAAAAGTAAATGAGCAACTCGGACTCCACTAAAAACTGGGAGCATGGACCAGGTGCACCGGTAGGGTAAGCGTCCTCTCCTTTTCTAGAAACACCCGCCGAGTTGCTCATAAAAAGTCAAGACCAGGGTAGACAAACGAGGAAAGAAAAACTATGACCCGTTGAATAAATCAGTTTTCATGCTGCAGATGGATACACCATAACGATCTACGATTTCATGATGACGACCATAAAACTACCTTAAATATACCTTAACTTTGAATTATTTCTACTATACTCGGCGTCACATAAATAACATACTGTTAAAATTTGAATAAAAATATTTTCTACGACTTTATTGACACCAACCATCGTTTAAATTGTCTTAAATGACTTGCTCATTCGTTTAGCCAAACAGCTTCTCAAAAACAAGTCGCTTATTAGCTTAAATCATGCGTAACAAATCCTTACGGGAAAATCCCATACTAATATCCGCCATGTTGGTTTTTACGGGACGATTTGTTTACAAACGGAAGTGCGTAAGTTCCCGTCGAACTCCGGTGACAATCGTCTGCTTGATCAACTTCTCGGTATTATACGTTGTTCGCGTAAAATAAATCCGAGATATCCGAAATAACGCCGAATTGCATTCTGGGTTCTTCGGTTTTTGGACAAACCATTTAAACGTAAACAACATCTCCTAGCAACCCGATCACTGTAAACATGGCCGACTTTTTACAATGTAAATATTGCCACCTAGAATTAAAATCTGACCGGAATTTAACGATTCAATGTTTAGGGAGAAGCCGTTTGGCTAAACGAATGAGCAAGTCATTTAAGACAATTTAAACGACGGTAGGTGTCAATAAAGTCGTAGAAAATATTTTTATTCAAATTTTAACAGTATGTTATTTACGTGACGCCGACTATAATTTGTACTTTTCCTGTATAATTTCATTTGATATCCACACATAAAATGCATTAAATACATGAAATAGGTGTCTATATATTTATTGTCTATTATCTATTGTCTATTATTATCGACCTAGATAACCTCGTATGCATGTGACTTCTGGTGACCTTAATCTGCGCATGTGCTGTAACGGTCGCTTCTTTAGCAACAAATCTGATTGTGAAGCGAAAGTGGTTATTCAACGGTAAGGAAGACCGACGGACTCAAGCCTTATAAGAAAAAGGTTAGAAAATAATGCAAGGATCCTTTTGAAATTTATGTATTGTGATATAATGTGGCTCAAATATTGTCATTATTCATTTGAAAACTAATCAAGAAATAGATGAAATGAAATGGTTTTTTTAACCAAGGTTAAAGTATTTTTAACCCACGTGTATGTCCTGTCGGCAATCTTCGGAAGTAATGGCAAAAAATAATCAGATCAGAGCTATCGATCTTCTCGGATTAAAAAAAAACGTTATTTTCACAATATTCTGTAGGTATTATCGACATTGATTGCTTCAATTGCAATACTACAAACTTATTTCATTGAATCTGCAAAATTCAGTAGAATCAAAACTGAACAAATTTGACAGCTAATTAAGCAGCTTTAATATATAACTTGAACTTACAGGTTCTCGTTTTCTGAGTAATAAATTCTTCCAAAACAACTGCCCAATCTGTCTCAAAATTCCCATCTTTGTATATGTATCACGATGTTACTTCTAAGCTGCTAAAAGAATAAGAAAATAAATACAAGTTATTCAAGGTAGTGTCTACCTTCTAAACATATCGATTTGCAAAATAATTATTCACTGGTAAATACAATTATCATAGCTACACTTTCTAAACTCCATTCAATAACAGAAGCGGAAATGACATCTGCTTTTTGTTGCAAAAAAAGCACGAAAGTGAACAGCGGCGGTTGTCTCATGAATATCCCCCTTAATTACTTGCTCTAGTGCGAATTCGGTCGCGTCATCATAGTGACATATTTTACTGTGAAATAAAAATATTGTCTTCTTACTTTGGAATTCAATGCCGGACTGATGGAGGGAGAAATTGAGGGTGAATATATAGACACATATCGAGGTGAAATCAAAATCACGGGTTCGATGTATTGCGAAACATTTTTGTTATGAGAAACCGCCTACAGTAGTTTATTGGTTTGTAAATCTACCTGGATGAGCGAACTTGTACTGGTCCATATGGATGCATAATAAATCGTCTAATTTTATATATTATGGATCATGTTTGTGTATAATGCATTGATTCGCGTCTACATTTAATAATTTCAACTCCTGTTTATACTCTTAAGTATGGTCGCTTTCGCGTATTTTATTTTCCCGTGGACAAGGACTCGGTGGGAGGGACTCTAATAAACAAACCAAATATTCTATTGTTTACAACCAGCTACATGTAAGCCCATATACATTGTACGTTGGTTACAATATAATGATTAATGAAAAGGTACAAAAATAAAGATAATTATGTTGATTAAGCATTCATACTTTAAACACTAATTTAAAAAAAGATACAAGAATAACATGTAGTTCATTTGGTAAAAGTAGGTTTATCTGAAAAGCGAACAGATTACCAAACAAATATTTGTTTAAAATAAAAATAAACACGCATCGTTCACTTAAGAGAGCGATTGTCATTGAACTTAGATATCGAACTGTTAAGGCCCCTCATAGCTATTCTTTTTTTATCTTTATGTACCAACCATTTTATAGCTGAGGATTGGGCGTGTGCTGGGATTTATTAAAAAAATGTTTTTTCCAAATTTGAGCCCAAAATGTTTTTCACTCAGTCATGGACAGAAAAAAATCCTCTCCATTACTTTTTTACAATGTAGATTTTCAAACAAAATTAATAACTCCGGTTGATGGTGAAAAATATCATTTTCGCGCTTGTGCGAAAACAAATCTTACTCAACATAAAATCCCAGGATAAAAAAAAAAGGTCTGTGCATTAACCAACGTCTAAGGACACTTATCGTACCGGTGCACCTGCTCCCAGATTTTGAGTTGCTCATTTGCTTTTAAGCATGAGCGACAGAAGACCAGAAAAAGAAGAAAAAAAAGATACTTAATAATTTCCCAACTATCGACCCACAGGTGTTATAGAACAAGCTTGCGGACATAAATACATCTAAAGCATACACGTACCAGTAAGTAACATATACACGGATAATGGTGGATTCTAGTTGTCGAAATCATCCCGTTTTACTTGAAAATTTTGTTAAATATCGCAAAATTTGGACAAACATGAGCAAATAATAGCCTGAACCCACCTTTTTACAGAACACTCTGGACTCCCCCTTTTCAAAATCTCTACCCTTATAAAGCGCGAGACGATATTCTGCAGAATAAAAGCAATTTCTGGTTGCATTCGCCCAGTTTGATGAAAAGTTCAAATTCTATATCTATACAATGGCTGGTCCAGAAATTTTGAAACGGGGGAGTGATTCAAGAAAATAAATTGGCTTACTCATTGTTCCTAAATTGCATAATAACAAAGGGGATCAAAGCCCCGAAACCCTCCCCTTCCGGGTCCGCCTAAGTAATAAATATTTCATTTGATATTTGCTTGTCACATAGGATAGTTAACACTTAATGTTGAAATAGAGCATACAATAATGTTTTTACCTTAAATACATTTAATACAGTGTGTTTACACGTACGAAATACTTTCACAATACATAGAATACGGCAATGTTTACAATGATAAATGATGGTGTATATCACAGAAACTATTAAAAATAATTTCCCTGAAAACAAATAACAACATGTTTACATATAAAGCTTTCGAATTACAGCTATAATTTACAAGCCTTAGCTGAAAAGTTACTGAAAATTATTGCTTCTATTTACTTTTTACATTTCTATACCGTTTGATGCAGTATCATGAAAGCTGTCTGTCGTCTGTCTATCCGTCCACATGTCCTACAATAACTGAAAACGAATCAGTGGATTTCAGTAGTGTCGTTTTCCGGAATAATGCAGGTAGTTATAAAATGATACTCTCTTTCATATTTCAATTCTTTTCGTAATTATTGAACTTGCTCAGAAGAGCTTGAATTCTCGCCTGGCTTGATAAGCCACATTCTAGAAACATACCAAGTTTGGTTCTTATTAGTCCAGTAGTGTCAGAGGTGAAGAGTTTTGAACAAGAGCTTCTCAAGAGCCTGAATCGCTCCCCATTTTTTTTTAAATTTGAAAAAAAAGTAGATATTGCAATAGTGAACATTTGATCAATTTACATTAACCATCAATCTGCTTTCGTTTTCTAAATAATAAGCAAAAACTGATAAAAACGTCAAAATAACACTTTCAAGAGCCGTAACTCCAAGAAAGGTCAACACATTTTTGTGAAATTTGCCCCAAAATAGATATTGATATACATTGTACTGGACATTTTATCAATTAACGTTAACTGTTTTCCAAGTGATAGGCAAAACTGGAAAAATCCTCAAAAATGACAATTTCAGGGGCCTTAACTCCAAGAATAAGCTACTGTTTTGTTTTTTTTTAATTTGCACCATTGATGGATCTTGTCTTTATGTTGATAGTACGGTTTTATTTGTGAAGCTAGCTGTTTCCCTTTTCAAATAAAGGACCAAAACCTGCCAATAAGGTAAAACCCGCATAAAAGGATCGGTAAATCGATAGTCAGGGAAGAGCCGAAAAGCTTGAGATGTCTCAGATTTCTCCAATCTGTTATAGTTTTTGAGATATATACAAAAATATATGGTGATTCTCCTATGTTTTTTTTCAGTAACAGCGGCCACGTTTATTTAGTTTATAATGGGGACAATATGGGGAGTAGCCATGCCAAGGATGATTGTCAGCAAGTTCCATCAAATTCTTTTCATTGGTTTCTGAGGAGAAGTTTATAAAGAAAAATTAACGACGGACGACAAATGATGATAACAGCTCACATGGCCTTTCAGACGAAGACGACATGCGATGACCACGACGGTGGACACCAAGGGATTGCAATAGCGGGCCAGGTGAGCTGAAAAGGGGTTGGGTATCACACGGACTTTTAGTGCATGTATTTATCTCATTACATATTCAATTCACGCACTACATAATTATAGTATCCTATGTGACCTTGTATGTCTGTCTATAAACGTAACAATATTAATGCATAATATCAATGTATTCGAGGTTTGATTGAAAGATCTTCCATTAACTTTCCAAACTTCTTTTTAAATTCTCATTGAGAGTCTTAATCTAAGGACACCATCAGGTGTGTACTCCATATCTAAACCGAAGTTGTTGACTACGGAAGCCAATTAGTGTCAGGTGGAGAATATTTTATGCCCACGCGACAAACTGTCGGGGGGCATATTAATTTACCCCTGTCCGTCCGTTCGTCTGTCCGTTCGGATTACACATGATCATGGCTTGTCCAGCTATCTCCTCGTACAGTTTTTGAACTACATCTAAGATATTATACAGAATATTTCTACACATGATGAAGGTGTGCAGGGCCATAGGATTTTGATTTTCGTGAAATATTACAGAAATTGGTGAAAGTTAAACTTACTTTTTTGGTCAAAAATAGGGCTATATAACTTGTATGGCTATCTCTTTCTGTAGTTTTTGAACTACATCTAAAATATTTTTGCAAGATGTTTCTACACATAATGATGGTGTGCAAGGTCATAGGATCTTGATTTTTATGAAATATTACGGAACTGGGTGATAGACTTTGTTATTGTTGTCAGAAATATACCCCAAGCAACAAAGTTAGGGATTTGTTATGGAGGGTATTAACATTTTTTATGTGTCCATTAATACGTCCATCGGTCCTCTTTTTCTCATCGCAACTGACACTAACAAACAGAATTTCATAACACTATGTGGCCAGGATACAATATGTAGATATGCATATATTTAGGAATTTCTGATCCCCAGGCCATGAGTAACACAAGTCTTGGAAGGATTTCTGAATCTGCAAACCATGTCTTTATACAAACATAAACATGTTCATAATTTGGGAAATCTAGCGAGCGGGGGCATCATTAGTGTCTTACGGACACATTTGATTTACTAAAACAAAATCACTAGTAACAAATGAGGCGGGGTCTCCTGTAATAAACAGGCCTTCTAGTTTTTTTACTGAGCTAACTGGTTTCTGGTTATATCCACTTAGCTAACTGGTTATATACAACTACTTACCGGTTATATCCACTTCCTAACTGGTTATATCCAGCTAGCTAGCTGGTTATATCCAGTTACTGGTTATAGCCACTTGGCTAAGTCAATAGAACTAGTTAGCTAAGTCGATATAGCCAGTTAGTAAGTGGATTTAACCAGTTACCTCAGTAAAACAAATTCTCCACTTGACACTAATCGGCTTCCGTAGTTAACTAGTACAGCATATTTGCCACATAGAAACAAAGGATCAAGGATGGGGGGTATATTCAGTTTACTTGATGACAAAAAGACAGAACAATATATTTTTTTTTAATAAAAAAAAATGATTGTGCAGGTACAAAATCCCTTTTAGGCATTTGAAGCGTGTTCTCATCATCAAAATTAGAAAAAGAAAACAAGAAAAGTTTGAATAAAGAATTTTTATCAAGGATTTTTATAGTCTTCTATTACAATATTTCTTAAGTAAAAAAAATAATATTAAACCGAGAGACGTACGTAGTTACTATAAATAATCCAGGGGGATAATCTAGTAGCTTCTAAAACGACTGCTCAGTTGGTACTTTTTTTAATGTTTGAGTTTTAGTTGTGTCCTTTCACAAAGTAAACTAGGTTTTAAGATCAGATGAGACAAGACAGTTTTATTCACCAATTGTGGACTCTCGTGGATAGAAAAAATATACAATGATTACAATGATTAAAAAAGTAGATGTGCAAAAACAATACGACTAAATTGTTCAAGGCAAGAGGGAAAATACTTGAGCTCCAGGATAGCTCCCTTTTGAATTTTTTTGTGTCATGTTCCTCTGTTCTCGGTCGTCATCATGAACTCGTGGATCGTTATGGTGAATCCATCTGCACCATGAAAACTGATTTATTCAACGGGTCATAGTTTTCCTTTCCTCGTTTGTCTACCCCGGACTTGACTTTTTATGAGCAACAGGGCGGGTGCTTCTAGAAAAGCCAAGGATACTTACCCTACCGATGCACCTGGTCCATGCTCCCAGTTTTTAGTGGAGTCCGAGTTGTTCATTTGCTTTTGTTACTTTGTATATATGATTTTAGTTACTTTATGTTCTTTGTTGTATATGTCTGTTTTCCATGTCTGGTCTTTGTCCCTGGATTACATTCTTTTGATTACCGCTATAACCTTGGTTCCCTTGATTACTCCTTCTCATCACTGTATTAGTACAATATACTGCAAGATGAAAATGAACAAACACAGACTCCCAGAATTACACGTGGACCTTCGCTGATCGCTAAGTAGAATTTGTATGGACTGTTTTGTACGATAAAGGTACCAATATTGTTGTTCTATGAGGTGTTCATGTATTTTGGATTGCTTTTTTACATACATGCCAACGCTTTGATCCTCAGGGATTTTGGCCATATTTCAGGGTTCAGGGGTAAGAAAAATATTTTCAGGGTTTTTAGAAATTGTCAGGGAAAAATATTCCATCCCTTTCCCCAATAAGAGGCTAACTAACAGAAAAAATGGTTGCCCAGATCCTTGGAAACAAAATCTTTTCTCCTCCAAATTCTTAATTATCGTTTTCAGCCTGGTGGGGTGCCCCGGTCTCCCCGCCAAGGCACTGCTTTGGACCCATAGAGGACCTTGAACAGTCCCTAGACCCCTCGCTGATTTTATCAGGATTTTCATTATTTATATGTTGGCAAGCATGTTTTTACTGGTCAATGTTTTGTTGTCATGAAGTATGTGTCTGGATCATCCATGTCATACGTTTATAAACATCGGACATTGAAAGCCCTTACTTAACTCGACCACATTGTATATGCATGTAACAAGTTTTTATCCTCATCAGTATTTACACCTAACGGATAACACACCTATACTCCTTTTATTGATCAAAAGATTTTACTTGGTCGATCATAATGAAAGAACGGTTACTTGGGAATGTTTAAGGCTGGCTGAACTCTGTGCGAAACTAACTGTAATAAGTACTAATATACGAATAAATAAACCTTTATACGATGTTTATGAAAGAAGAGCAAATGTGTATGGATTAAGAATTGCGTTTTAAAGTACACGTCTTTCAAGGGAATGAAAGTGAACTTCTTTCTAATATTATAACTCGCACTTTTTGTCAGTTCGTTAGTTTTGCATTACAGTGTTTTATCATTTTATGAAATTCAGGTATGCAGCTAAAAATCTTTTTTAAAATGGAAGGGAGTGTAGGGACCTCGATTAAACATATGGAATTTCCGGCATGAACTAACTTTTAAAAGATAAATAAAAATAACAACAAAAGACAAAACAAAAAACAAAAAAACAATTAAAAAAAACAATTAAAAAAGTAAAAAATCCTGTGCAAAACATATTTTAGAAAATCTGATTATTTCAGTTCATAAAGATTCATTGTTAACCTTCAACATAATCAAAACAAAAGTCCCTAACGATACGGACCAATTTCATAGCATAAAATACGCATTTTACATACAGATCCAGATATATCTCCTCAGATCTGTCCTTGGGAAATCAAAGTGTGTGTCACGGTGCGTGTTTCTCCTGGTAACGGTCTAGTGCACGAGTGGTAAAACTGGTAGAATAGAAATCATCGGTTTCTATGGAGAAATCCTTAGGCTACAGATTTAAAATTCAAAAGCGGCATTATCATGTATACAACCACCATCCTAATGGTAATATAGGTTGTCACAATACGATGGCTAATAAGTATAAAATAATTAAGTTTTGTACAAGTGAAGTATGATTTTGGTAATTCCTTATATTAATTCCTAAAAAAATCTGTATTTAGACGTTTTCTGACAGGTCCGATGGTTTAAGTTAATTCAAAATTTCAAGGTCTTTCTCAACTTTATCCATACAAACTACTTCCAACACCAAAGAAAACAACCCAACAGCAACAAAACAAAAAACAAAAACAAAACAAAAGCAAAACATACAAACAAACAACAAAAAACTACAACTAAAACATTACTGAACAAATTATCATGTATCAGCTAGTACAAGTACAGGATTGCAGATTTTTTTAACAATTTTGGGGTTTAAGCCTTAGTAAGCTATTTTGTAGAGCAGATGTGTCACATTAACGTATATGTACTTATATTTTTGATATTAGACCTAAAAATTACCTGCAATTCCGCTTAAACTACTGACCATAATGTTTTGTGCCTCTCCTTAACATGTTTTGGCAATTTTTAAAGTGTGGGTCCAAAAACAAAACAAAACAAAACAATAAACCCAAAAAAAAACAATTAAGTTTTTCCTACCTACCAACCCTAGGCTTTAAGAACAAGATATAGCAGAAACAGAGGTATTTTCAATTTTTTCTTTGCCTAACGATAAACTCTTAAAGAACTGTATGCCTTATACAGATGTACACCCTATACTTATTGGCATTGTTTATGTTATTTTCTTGCTAAAGCTTTGAGTAATATATGCATTAAAAATGGAATAGAATTGAAAACTGTGCTTCGTTAAAATGTATTTGTTTAAGGGTAGGAACTGACAGCGTAGAATTAATTTGGTAACATGGCAATTTATTGTTTCCATAGGCGGATCCCATTGGGGAGAGGGGTTATAAATTTGAAAATTTATGAAAATAACACATCTTGTGTTAAACAAAATATTTTGTGTCCCCCCCCCCCGGCCCCCTTAGGTGGTCCTCTGGATCTTTTACTGTGTTCATTTGATCAAATAGTTTTTTGGTTTACAAAATGTATATTGCATATAAAGTCATAAATTCAAATCTATATATTTTGATATTATTTGTCTTACCTTTCAGGTGATTTTTTTTTATAATAATCCAACAAAACTGATATTTCTATCAGGTTTGAAATATATCTAATACTGTCACATGCAAAATTACGACAATCCTCTTATAAAAAATTTGCATCTTTTACGAAATATGAGTTTTGCACAATCCCGTATATAGTTTTTCACCTTGCATTTAATTTTTGCTTTGTTCGATACACTTAGGAAACAGAGCGTAGCATTCAATGTCAAGTTCGTATATGTCGTAGTGAAAAGGCATGTAAAGGCTTTTTGAAAATAACAATTAACATTCTTCACGTGGATGCAACAACAACGGATTATTATAGTGCTAAAATGGTTTACCATATGGCTAAAATGGTCAAGATAGTATCCAGAATAAAAGTGTCTTTTGGTGGATTTATTGATTAATAAGCTCTGCATGGCAAATCTTAGCATATCTGAACAACTTAAATTCTTCAGAATTAAATAAAGGTTTAAAAGAAAAAGAGGGCATCTGATGATAAAGAAAAGTATAGTCAGCACTCCACAGTATTGTAGAACTGCCTAATTTTGGTCTTGTAATCTGATGCTTTGTAACATTTATCACTTTAAAAATTGCCAAGCACCTGTAAATCTATATACCTAGAAATAGCTCAAGCCAAGGCCTTCAGGGTGCAGTAAAAATTTTCTGGAAAAAAAATTACGCACAGCATATAGGGTTACCATAGAAACCATGCAAAAATAAGCGAAAATTTGCAAAAACAAAAATTCATAAAATCAGGTTTAAAAATATCAAATTTATCGCAAAATATCTTAAATTTTTATTTCATCCCCTGAAACTGTTCAAACTTTTTCCTTCGAAAACCCCTTCCTAATATGGGCATCGCCGGTTAGATTTTGAGCTATTTCACTTTGTGATCCACTTATTAAATTTAGCATGGTAAAAAATTGACTAACTTTCACTTTCACAATGAAGTCAAATTGTCATTGAAAAAAAGCCCCTTCAACATTGAAAAAATATAAAACTTTGCAAAATACTTTTAAAAGTCCCCTTTTTCAGAAAATGTTTTATCAACAATAGATTCTTCATTTTTAATCACTATAGCAACCACCGGTTTCCATTTATGTCATTTTTCATCCTAGACAAAAGTGCGAAACTAAACTAAACTGTGGAGTGCTGGCTATACATGTCAAAAGAAATTATGGTGTTCTGGGGAGAAACGTCAGAATGAAGGGCAGTGGAAGGGAGGGAACAACAGTTAAATTTGCAAAAAAATAATGGCAACAACATCCACTTTTTTACAAAAAAAAACCCATTTTTTTTTACATTCTCCTACGACTTACATTGTAAGACTGATCGCACAAAATATGTAAAAACATATTTAAACAGATAAATAAATGAAGGACGCAAAAACAAACAAACAAAAAAAACCTTTTTTTTTTAGGGTCGGATGACCTTACAATCAACTTCAATATATTTACAAGACGTCTGCTGCGCTTGCAGCATAATACTTGGTTAGAAATGAATGATTTCACTTTAATGTCAATGTTGGTCATTGTGTCTTCGTGTCGTTATTGGACTTTTTAGTTGCTTTGTATGTTTTATTTTTGTTATTTTATGTACATTGTTGTGTGTGTCTGTTTTTCCTGTCTGGTCTTTGTCTCTGGGTTACATTCTTTTGATTTCCGATAGAATCTTGGTTCCTTGATTACTCACCCTACAGCTTTTAGAGATACGTTGTAAATTAAAAAAAGGATTTGTGGTATATTAGTACCCTCGATATGTTCACAAAGGACTAAATAAAAAACACAGGAATAAGTTCCAGATTCTGTGAACAAAACAGTTTTTTTAATATCTTACGTTTTCAGAGACCGTGAAAATCGATATTAATTCGAAGACCATTTTGTTTCTTTTCTTATTTGTTTGTCCAGATGGAAAATCTATTAAATTTCGACAGAGAGTAATCATGGTCAAATCATGCTGTACCCTGGTTACCAAGGCACAATTTTCTACTCCTGCATGAGATGACGAAACAGCTCCAGTACTACTCCAGCAATGTTAGAGGTTGTCTGGCTTGGTGCTCTCGTTGGATTATGGAGGATGACTTCCACTTTTTTTACATTAAATAAATATTCTAAGTCCTATATATAGACACCTGTTCTTTTTTTCTATTTTTTTTTTTATCGTTGCGAATGCGCAGACAACATTTACTTCCAAGTTGACCAAAATCAAACTCTCCGAGAACAGAAGAATCCAGAATCCTTGGTTTTACGTGTTAAATTCGTATTGATTACTGTAATGAAGATTCGGTTTTTTAAGTAATAATAGATCTTAAACTAAGCATGAGTAAATAAAGACATTTAGTATTATACAAACAGTACCATGACCAAATAAACATTTGATAACCTCTCTGTTTTTAAACGATCCAATAGATACAGCTATCTTTAAAGAGAAATAATAAACAGGCGCGTAGCTGCCGTTAGGCAAGAAAGCTTTTGCCTGCACTTAATTTTGCCTTTTTTTTATAGATAAAATACATCCAGGAGAGGCATAAATGATGCTCAAAAACGCTATCTCCGCGGAGTTTCGGGGGGTAGCTTCGCCCCCTAGACCCCCTGCCGTAATTTTGCCTACACTTCAATTTGGCCTCAGCTACGCGCCTGATAAAATGTCAAAATAGTTGTGAAATTTCATTCGCTCTGACACGTTTATTTAAGCGATTTACTGTCCATGTGGAAATTAATGGAGAGGTTTTAATCATTATAAAATTTGAATGTCCACCATAGTGCGCTCTTATTGCCTAACTCGAACAGCATTAGACCCCAGCATTCGAACCTAACTTGAATATATTACAAAAAATAACCCAAAAGAATTAGTAGACATTTTTTTCAAGATGGGTAGTCATGTTTGTAAATCCCATTGTCTAGGTATGGGTAATTATTTAATGAAATCACTCTACTTCTCGGAAGAAAATATAAACGTATCGCTTCACCGTCTAGCTTAAAATGAGTGTTCTTATCGGATTCTTCGCTTCTATCACAGAAACGAGGAAATTACAAAAGTGGGTTCCAGGATGCCATTTTTTTACCAAATTTTGTACAAATTTAAGAAAGTTTATCAATTTGTGAGTTTCAAGAATGGAAAACGCAGGCAAACATTTTATTTAGCAAGTATAACGAAATAAGGGCTAAATCTAAGTTCGTATTCAACGCTTAATTTCTGGATTTTCCCCCAAAACTTGGAGGTTGAATAGGCAAACCATGTTGAAAACACCCCCAAACCACTTAATAATCAAAATGCTAAAATTTTGTGAGAAATGGAATTTGTGAAAGTTACCAGAGCGTGATTAAAATATTTCTTTGATGAAGTAAAATTGCTTTAATCTTAAAAATGAAAAATAGAACCGTATCTATGTTTTTTTGTAACTTACAATGTAGCTTCAACAACCATGCCATTTGATAGTGTTAAAGTAAAAAGAAGTCAAAATTGGCAATATACAGTATTTAAATTAATTCATTACTGATTTAATTGAGTGATATGACAGTTATTCATTTTCTGGTGGTACAAACAGTGACGCTACAATGTCTGGCATTTGGTTTTTGAACTTATTCATTTGTTCAAGTTTTGAACCAATAATAATAATAAAAAAACCAATCTAGATAATGCGAGTACAGTTTTCACCCAAACCTGAATAACGGCAAAAATCCTTCATTTTAATTTGTTCTCACATGTGCATTTAAAATTTCATTTAACTACACACGAACTGGTCACATTGAAAGTATTCTCAGTAGGCCTTACCTGACTTTATTGAATTTATTCCAATAACCAGTTTAAACAATCCCCTTTTGTAAACTTCTTTTAACCACTTTCTTTTTCTACCACGACATTGCGAATATATTTACGTACTAAAGGAGATTAATAATTGTAGAGCCCAATATTTAACCTTTTCGGTTGATCAAGATTGTTCAAGATGAAATAGAGCGTGAATTTCAATGTTAGTCACATTAACCTATGTGTGTTCTTCGATCGATTAAATCGACAAACTTAGAGCACAAAGTCCCGTGCAGGTCCGGGTGTCAAAAGAATAAGCCTGCAGCAGCGCTAAGCTTGTCGTAAAAGGCGACTAAATAGTGCTCAGAAACCTAGCCTCAGAAAATCGTCCGTAATAACAAAACAGTTCCTATTTGAGGAGTTGTATTTTTGTTGAGAACTGACCTATGGCAAAATGTTCGGTATCATCTGAAAGCTTAATGTCTAAGGAATATTTCTTGATCACACGTATTTGATGTATAGAACAAAAATACAAAATTGACCATACTATGGGGCACCATGATTTGGCATAATTTTGTTAAGGGAGTGACTTTTCAGCCCCATTCTACTTTTACTTTGCGTTATCTCTTAGAAGCCATTGCGGGTAAGATGATATTTTTAGCAGAGTTTCTGAAAATGTTGCTCTTTACAATGATACCACTATCATTTCATTTTATCAAACAATAAAAAAGTTGTGGATTTTCAAAGTGCTATAGAAAGTAATGGGGATTTTAATAGTGGTTCTACACCTATAGGTGTTGTTTAACTAGTTATAACGATTGTACAGTTGCATAGTGTTCAAACCTTTATTTTTTATTGTGTTTCTTCAGGATTCTCCGAGTTTCGATCGATTGTGCGTATCTATAGAAAATATCGTTATTATTGACAAACTGTCTTATTATGAGCCACTTGAGGACAAAATGTATAAGTATTATCGAGAAAAGGAGAAATCATATTATTCAGTACAAAGTTCATGTAGCTGTGATGTTGATCTTGGAAAAAAAGTTGCAGGGGACGACTATTTGATTCTGATGGGTGAGATGGGGGTGGGGCTGGCAGTTGTTTTACGAATCGGTCATTGACACTCATTTACAGTTAGGTATATAATGAGTTCAGAAAATGTAATTTTTAAAAGGAATCGACCCGAGGGCGTTAAGTAGATTTTAACTACTGTAACAGTAAAATGTACTCTCTAAGATAGGACAAACTGGTTAAAAGTCAAATGCTATATAGTAATCGAAGTTCTCAAATTAAAATGGATTTGAAAATTATGAGTTAAATGTAAATTTCATTTCTGCTCTCCACAGTTCGTTCATTTATACTTTTTCACTTTGCGCCCGACGTTGTATTTTGCATAATTCAGTATTTCATTGATTAGAAATGGATATTTATTTTGACAAGTCATGACAATGTATCAATTACAGAGGACGAAGTCCGGTTTATTTATGTTTCTCCAACATTTAATTAGTAGACAAAAACATCTTCAATTAAGATTAGGGATTATGGGGGTCCTCAAAAGGGTTTGATAGTTTAAATTTACCTGCATTTTACCTTTTTTAACTAAGTAAAATACTTTATCGATTTTTTGTTTGTTTGATCACAGTAATATTATTATTTTTTGTTTTATATCTGACTTTTTTTTTTCTTTTGAAAGAAGACAAATATATATTATAATTATTGTATTACAAATTACAAATATATCACAGTTATTGCATACACATACAGTTGTGTACATGTATAACCCTTTAAATTGGCGGGTTACACAGTCTTTATGCATATGGTCTATAATTGACGGTTGACGGTATGAGATGCAATAATTGCAAAGTCCCAGTTCACTATATACAACTTTATTCACATCTGGTGAAAATACATGTGTACATTTGGAAGTCAGGGGCATACTCCTCTATTAAACAAAACCTGTTCTATATTTTTACTGACTAGCGGACAAATTTTTTTTTACATATTTACTTTGTGGCTAAAAATTAATCTGATCGTTTATTTTAAGTTTAATGAAAAAAAAAACACACACATTTTGTTCTTTCAAAGAAAAGGGGGTGTTGATAAAGTTAATACGTTTCACAAGTCCGAATCTGTAATTTACAGTGACTCACACATGGACAGCTTCCTGATAATGTATTTATAGACCGGATGTTGTGTCTGTAATTAGATATGCCATAATGATATGCTTTTGTATCTTGATAGCAAGCTTAGTCTGATTGTTCTGCCAGTAAGCAGCCGATTTCAAGCATTATGAGCCTACCCGTAATAGACCAATTAACATGTACCGTTATAGATTTTTTACGTGGCATTGAAATTTTTTTATTTAAGAAAAAAATATAACAAATATAAATAAATATATTATGTACATGTGTGTGTGGTGGGGGTATAATTGTTCATAGATTTCACACTGAATAATGTAGAAGAATACACACATAGACCCGTTTGGTAACAAAATATAGTGTGCCGAAATCGGCAAGTACCCAAATGACCATAACATTGGATATTACTCGGCATGCAAGTCTTCCGGAACAAGATTTAATAACATGTTAATAATTCGTTCTGTTTATTGATATTAATAGATGATTTATCAACACGTTAATAAATAATTATCAACATGTTAATAATTCATCTATTTATTGATATTAATAAATCATTTATGCACATGTTGATAAATATTTTCGAAGATGAAAAACATGTTTTAACTTTATGTCCATTATATGCAGATCTTCGTGATTTCTTATTGGAGGATGCGTGTAAATACAATGAATTGTTTTATGCATTGTCTGATAACGATAAATTTATTTATATTTTTAACTGTGAAGAATTGTGCCAATTAGCTGCTATAGTACTTTATGTAGGAGGATTAGTTTTTTTTATATAAATAGATAACTTTTTATAAATGTGCTGTATATTTCTTCTTGTATTTTATTTTGCATGTGTACATATATGAATATATCTTGATAGTCTCTCATAATTCTCAATAGAATGACACTTTTATACTGCTTTTCATACTTTTATGTCTTTTATTGTTAACTTTCAAGCATACGTATGTTGTATAAACTATGGTATTTTTTATGTTATACAAGTGGTGATAAATAAATAAAATATTGAATCTCGAATATGAAGAAAATCTTAAAACGATAAAATAAAAAAAGTCCAGCACTTAAAGTTAAAAAAAAATCTGTTTTCACTAAAAACGTCCATCGGAGTCCGGCTGTCCGTTTTTTTTTCTTGGCTATACACATGTAACATATGATAAAAACAACGCAAAATTAACAAAACATGAAGCACTTTCAGAGATACATTGAAAGCATAGCACAAAGTCAATTTCAAACAATTTATCACTACCGAAGTTCCATACGTATACAATAGGATGCCTGGATTGCATGACCTTGTTTTTTGGAGCAGTTCTATTAATTTGTAAATGTTCAGATGGACGTGTCTAATGATTTCTTCAGCTTGCTGTGCCATCCTTCCAAAGTGGTTGTTGGTGCGTCGTCCTTCGGTTGAGAATTGGTCCTATTGGTTCCTGTCTTGTCCCTCTATCCAGTCTTCGGTTACATAGTCGGCGAAAGCTGTTGTGTCGATGCCGATGCCTTCTGCGTCTTCAAATGCGCCTAACCAAACATCCTCTACCAGGTCTGTTGGGATGAGTAGATGTGCGGTTGCTCGTCTCACCAAAGGTCGTAGGTCGTCGTTCTCTTCGTAGGTTGTTGCGAGTCAAAGTTTCTGTGTTCGGCGCCAAAATACACTGAGTATAATGGAAGAAGCAGCTCTTAAGTGACACGTTGGTTAAAGCCCTCTGTGCGGAGTTATGGGTAGCAGTCTGGAAGTCGAAGCGAAGCGAAGGTGGACTCAAAACCTTAAAACCTTGACTAGGGAGGATGGAGCCTGATATGATAATCAGTTTACATAAGTAATTCCATTTTTATTATATAAAAATTTCACAAACATATGATTATCATAAATAATTAACAAACAAAAATTGTATGGCTATCATATGTAGATTATCATGAAGGGTAAAAACACAATTACCGAACTGATAAACTCTAAGCAATAGTGAAAAAGAAAGTCCGTATTACAAATGGCAATATCAGAGTAAAAACAGGAAAGTTGGAAACCACCGCAATGGTGCTGATTTCCGATAGAAATGGTGGGTCAAACAAGCTTTTGATAAAATTATATGTTTGTTATATGAATCGAGCACCATATGATTATCATATGTGGATCATTTGGCTATGTAGGGAGCAGTAACTGGTCATTACCTTTGACATTTTACGACAATGAAATGGTGTAACCATGTGCCATTTGGTATAACCTGTAGGAAAAGGTGTGAGTAAAATAGTCACAGTTTGACAAAATTTAGCTTTAAATTTAAGAGTTTTTTTTCTCATCATGTATCGTCTGTTAAATGTAGAACTGAACTACTGCTTTACGATATAAATCTTTGGTGACACTGAAAATATAAATGTATTAATTAAACGAATTTGGGCATTTTCTTTACGGTATACGGTGGTGCATTCCATGAGTTTCATAGATTCACCTTTTCCTAATATTCCGTCAATATTACAAATCAATACTTGCATTTCACCAATAAATAGTTTATACTTACGATATTTTTCACTTCTCTTCTTTCAAAGTGGTTTAAAAAACAAAGTAGGATAAAAACTTCATTTATTCTTAATGTATACATCTCAAATTTATGATTTCTCACAACTTGTTTCGAAAAAAAAATTACTGAAGTCATAAAGGGAAAATAGATCCCAACTGAACAAAATAAATCATTAAAATAGGCGTTTAAGTTACACTTAAAAATCATAAGTATCAATTTCCTTTTTAAAGGTCCGTTTATACGTTTATAAATGCAGAAAAACCTGAACCATTTGAAATATTCCAAATCAAAGAAAACGATCCAATTTTTCAACTGCAATTTCGAAACTGAAGGATGATGACCTACTAAATTGAACGAATGCCAGTTTTCAGAGTAATAATAGACCCATATAATATTATGTGTCAAAAGACTCAAGTGAATAATTAGATACACACCTTTTAATGATATTAATGGAAATAGCTACTTTCATTAATATTGTTATTCATTTTAAAGATCGTGTTTATTTCTGTGCATAGGCCAGACCACTAAATTTGGTTCCCAACGGAAAGATTTCCACTGTTCAAAGTGTATACTGAAAACCTCAATACCACAAATAAAACAGTCCAGACTTACTTCAACTAACTGTTACAACTCACTGACGCCCCTGCCACTTGTCACTAACGGTAAAAATTTTTATATAAAAAGGAACAGATTTGGTGTAAACGCAACAAATGCACCATCGTATAACTTTTATAAGAATAGTAAATACTTACAGAGATTACCAAAAGGTCGTCAATAAATGTAAACACGCCTTCAAGTAAGCTCTGGAAGGCCCCGACAACAAAATTAATAAAATCCTCGGTAACAGAATGATGACACTTCGTCAAAATAAACTAGAAAGTTCAATAACTACACGAAAACAAGTTAATTATCAAAGTCGTCAAACAGTAATTGACACTAGGGCGAAATCATTCATTTCTAACAAAATGCAAGCGCAGCAGACAACTAGGACAAACATCCGAAATCGGCAAAATTAGATGCGTTGTAGATATGTTTATATTATAACACCACAAAGCGAGAGGTTATAGTTATCATGCTTTCTGTCTGTACAAAATTCCAACCTACTAATTTGAACCATTGAATGGAATTGATGAAACTTGATGAAACAAATTCTTTATCATTTGATGTCATCGTGACCGGGGGCCTCCGATAATGTTTTTTCCATTTGAAAGACTCTTGGTGCTTCCTATATGGTTTCTAGGACCCGAACAATCGTCATAATTGTTTTTAAACATAAATCAGAATTTAGTGATCACTGGGTTTTGAAAATCCGCAGAATTATAATTAACTTGGATAAAACTAGGACTACAGGCATTAACATATGGTGCTCTCAACAAATTTTCGAGAATTGAACGTGTATATCTAAGTTTACCACTGAGGTTTAACTGTATTACACGTGGTTCCTTTTGGAAAGCCCGACCTATTTCCTTCTACAACTCGCTTCGACTTGGGCACTGTAGCATTTTTTGTCGCCTGTTCCAAATCTAGTTTTTATTAATCTTGTGTGAATTCAAACTCCTTAGGGAATAGTATGGTACCTATTTTGCTGAACATGTAATGTTGTTTCAGGGGCCAGTGGAATGTTGACTCTTGGTAGAAGATTTTTCATTGTTCAGTGAAGGTCCATATAATGCCATTCGCGGTTTTTCTCATAATCTGGTAGTTCTTGACATATTATTATATAGATAGCAGTGTTTTATCGAATGTTCCCAGTATAATAAACTTCGATAATTCACACTGTGAAATAAATTCAGCAATTTCACTCTCGGACTTTTTCCCGTCAAAACGTCGCAATTTTTATATCAATCTGACAATTACAAAATTATTATTCATGTTGAAAATATCGATAAAATATGGAGAAAATATATATAATAAATTTCAATTAATTATCCTACTATTCTCTGCCCATTTCTACTTTATTCCCTTCTCATTTAGGCCAGAATCGGTTGCAGCAAAAATGGTCCCGGGTTCGATCTCCGGCGGCTGGTTCTCATTTGAATTTTGTCGAGTGCACCGTGCTCAACTGTTGTTTTTTGTCGAGTGCACTGTGCTGTAATGCTACACCTTTCTTTATAATTAGCTGGAATTTCATTATGTTTGTACATTATATTAAATGGGTGTCATCCCACTTGTCCTGCATTTGTTAATTACAGGTAAAATATAGGTGAAAATTTGTAGGACAAGTGGAAGGTGTGTAGTTATTAATTACCTGTTAATTGCTTGTTTATCACAACAAAAGATCAAAGGGAGCTATCTATAGTCTGTTTTAAATTGTGTGAAAAGGTAGCCACATTCAAAAGGTAAAGTCTGTAAAATATATAAATAAAAGTCAAAAACTTTCATTTATATATTTTGCATTTTGGTTTACGTTTTGTATGGAGTTACCATTATAATACTATTTTTTTCTTTGTAAACATGTAGGTTGCAAAAAATTACACAAAATATATCTCAATATTTTATTTCGTACATAAATATAACAATGAAAATAACAAATGTTTACATTTGCACTACAAATATCATTTATAAGCACTAATACATCACATTGTTTTCATAAAATGTTCATTGTCACACAAAATGTTCATTATCACCTAACCAAGATGTATCAGATGAGAGGCGGCGTCAGCATACTGCACTAGATTCTACTGTCATCTCATTGTTGTGAAGTCTTTGTTTGAGTTGTTGCAGTCTGGTGCCTATATTGCGGTACTTTCTGCGTTTTCGTGCTGGTAGTCCTCCGGCGGCAATCTGAATGATGTCTACTTCATTGACAGCTTGAATCTGTTTGATGTGAACGAGTAGATGTTTGGATGAGCAGTTTGTATGTTTCTTTATCTTTGAGTGCCATCCTTCCAAGTGATTTGTTGTTCTTGGTCCATCATAACTGAAGTGGTTCCAAATGTGGCGGTCTGACTCTACCCATTGTGTGGTTACACACGGTAAAAGAATATAATCGGTGTGCACAAAGTACTATACCTATTAATTCACGATTGTGTCATTATCTACGTAAATACATATTTGTATGAAATCATCTAAAAATTTTAGGAGTACATTGTAGTTCAATATCATGTCTGTCTGCCTTCTACATGCATATATTGTACATGTGTTTCTTATTCTTGTTTTAGTTCAATTTCTATTTGTAGTGTACGTTTCTTTATTGTGTTTTTTTTTTTTTTTTTTTTTTTTTTTTTTTTGTTGTTGCTTTTTTGTTGTTGTTGTCTGTTTGTAGTGGAAGGCAAACATATAGATTCCCTGAAATCAATACACCATTCTATGCTATAAAACTTTATTCTATAAATTTTCAGTTGAATTATATCGAGCTTGAATTATTTGGTGATACAGTGGTATTTCTTTTTAGTTTACGGCGAATAAATCGTCCAAATCGTGAGAGCTGTTTCCGAATGGATTTAAACACACCACGTTTGTTTATTTCTTGTTCTGTAGTATTTTGTGCTGACGCTTGGTTTTCGAGGCTCTGTGAACCACGCCTCTCTCTCGGATCTGTAGGTCTATTTGGGAGATTTGACTGTAAGAATAAATATAAACACAGAATAAATGTAACATAATAACCACTTTCCTGGTTATGAACTGGCTATCAAATCAAAACGAAGTATACCCTTCTTCGACACATTGAAATTTGGAATTTTTGGGAGTCCACGTTTTCAAATTTAAGGATCGTAAAAATGCATTAGATACTCCAAGGAGTATGATGACAAGAAATTAGCATCATCAGATTTGCGGATCCAGAAGAAGATTTTGGAAATATTTCCGAAGTAAACCATAATTAATCTAACACAATAATTTGTACCTACCGGCTGTTCAAAAGGTCGATCAATTCTGAATCTGACATGTTTATTTCCAGTAAGAACGCCCTCCACTGGTGTTCCGTTTACCGACGGTGCTGCACTGTGTGAGTCTAATCCTACTTCCGGCATTGGCCTATGGTCATGTGCTGCTAAATCAGCCTGATGGAAGATGGTGGTACTTTTGCCAGGAAGTGAGTCATCACAGTTAGCTTGACGAATTGTTTCGTCAATTTTCCTGGCATTGTCCAGGTGCTTTCCTTTATAGCTCTTATTGAATGCTGGGGTATGGGTCCTCTGTGGATGGTATGTAGGCTGTACCATGTTCCCACTGAATACTGGTTTTATAACCCGTGTTGGTTTGATTGCATGGGCTGAAGTCTTTGCCATATTGTAGGACTTTGATGACGTTGCTAAATTTTGGTCGCGAATGTTGTTAAGTATAGGCACCTAAAAAGTTAGGTAGACCGTAGTTAACGTAAGTGTTCAAAAGTTTTAAAAATGGTTAATCTAAAGTCCAGATTATTAGTTTAAAAATTGCGAACTTTAGCATGCAGTTTTTACACGCTTATTTCAGTTTAACGTGTATTGTTTCATTTTGTTTTATAGTACAGTAACTATTCATTTGAGTTATTATTCAGTCTTTTATTAGTTTCCGCCCGGATATAGCTGAAATATTGCTGCTTGGGCGTTAAACTCCAATTAATCAATCAATCAATTTATTACTTATATGCAGATTCTTTAGATTATTGAATCATTCTATTATTTGCTAGAAATAATACACACATTTTTATTTTTTCATTGTTCGGCTAGGGACTGCATGAACATTTATGTCAGAGCTATATATAAGGATTTCAGACTGACAGACACATGTAAAACTGTCATAAACACTAACAGGAGTGTTTTAGAGTTTGCAACCTACGCATAATTTCGTCCGAGCAGTCGTTAACTTTAAAAAAAAAAAAAACCATCATCTGTGACGGTGCTGAAATATGGTGAAAACCATTCTATGACGTTGCAAATCTAGCTGTCCGTTCCTATGACGTTGGTCATATGTGGGGCTTCTTTTAATGCCTTATCCATGCCTAAAAAAATTACCTGTGGATCCGATTTCGTCCCGATGCATGTCCTCTCTGTTGGTTGTACCACCACTCTTGTTGTTCTTGATTTCCTACCATTATTGTTTGGCTGAAAACAGATTATGCATAGTTATTTACACTCATTTCCACATATAAGAAGCGAGCAACATACGAGTTTTCTTATACGATAAAAAGAATGTTAAAATACATGCAAATATCGTTATATTGAATGTTGATTGAAGTTTAATCAAACAGGAAAATATTTTTTTGGATGTACCTGGTCAGTTAGTTTCAACATTTCCTTCAATTCGTTTCTTTTCTTCGCAGTTTCTTCTTCCATCAGGCGTATTTCTTCTCGGATCATTTCTTCCACACTGTCCAAACTTTCATCAGAGCTAGGATTGGCTGTTGGTCCTGCTGACTCATTGGGTGAACCGACATTCTGTGAATGACAATTTTAGTGAATGGAAATAAAATCAAATGTAGACTATGATCACGCTGACCCACATCCAAAGTAGCATCCTTCGTACAAGCATTCAAATACACAATATTTTACCTTGATGTTTGTATTGGTTATAAAGATTCTTAATGCCACGAGTTCTTGTTCCGCGGCGTAAATACTATAATTATAAACCTAGAGAAAGAACGCTCCAATCACCCAATACTCTAAACTATGTATCTGTATTTGTGACATCATTAAGTATGAAGAATTTGATTGGAGTTACTAAGTGAGTTAAGAATATTCCCAGACTTAAATATTTTAAAGTTTTTATATGGCTCATATGCTATTGAAATACCAGCCTGTTTATTTATCGGCGATGTAAAGATCTTGTTCACTTCCATTTTGCTCATGTCAGTGTTGCTGTCCATTCTACTGAGTGCCATCCTCGTCCCAGCAATCTATAAATATAAAAAAGTATAACTTTTAAGATATGACCATGATTTGTATGGAGTAGTAAAAAGTTAATTTTGTAACATAGTATAGAGTAATCAAGAAGAAACAAGATTCTAGTCCTCTGCCTTCTAGAAACACTCGCCGATTTGCTTCAAAGTACGAAAAAAATACTTGCTTTTTAATGTATCGATAGTAGTCACAAATTCATTTGTATTATAATTCAGACATACATTTTATGGAAACAATTTTATTGAACGACTGAACTGAGACACAAAACATGCTTTACTAAATAAAAACCCACCAAAAGACTTTTTTGGTCAGGACTATTTGTATTGGATTGGCTACTGTAACCAAATTCATCGTCCGTGTCTATATCAACTCCTACGCTGCAATCGGAATCGTATTCTCCATCTGAAATATCCACATCGGCATAAAGATCCTGTAGAACCTCTTCATTTGTTCTGATTTTTCCTCGAACGACGATGTAGGATCTCTCAGAAGATACGCTATCGCTATCCGACATTCTGAACACAGCCTCTCTTCCTCGAAACTGTTCAGAAATGGAGACGTCGTCAAGCGACGTCAATAGTAACGATTGTTCGGATGGATCCATTTTTTGATTAACATTTTTAGTGCATTGGGTGCACAATGTGGTACCTCGATTTTAAAACAGAACTACAGAATTGCTCAACCATGGTGACATTCAAAGTCGAAACAAGGCCAAGTTAACGTTTTTCGCGATTTTGGTGTTTTTGTGAAACCTCATTTCATATTACATGTAACCGAAAAAATTGCGACCACTGTGATAAACATTATTTGTCAAAATTTGTAACTATTCATACAGGTATACGCTTTTATATTTTAGATTTTAAAAGAACCAAAATGATGGATCTGTCTAGAAAAAAAAATATTTCTGGGTTTACTAGAACTCCTATAAGTATGAAAAAGCAAGACTTTAGGATATAATTTCAAATGAGGTTAAGAATATGAGTCATTCCTTTTATGCTTTGTTTTATACTTTGTCTCGTCTAGGTTATACATTGTGCAAATTATCTGGTTTTTTTTATGGAGGTGGGGTGGGGGTTGTTGATTTTGGCTTTTATGTTAAATAGTTTTTAGCTGCTTCGTGTAATAAAATCAACAGTTGAATTATACACGTCTTGCTGCAGTATAATATGATATGTGTATGCATGCACATACCTGTGCGGATTCAGATATTTTGGAAGAGGTCCTGAAAAAGTTGGTTCCGGGCTATTAATTGTTCATCCAAATTATGCAAAAAAGATGTTACTCAACAAACAGGGCATCCGGATCGGATTCCTCCATTTATATTAAAAAAAAACTTTTTATAGCTCATCTTTGTAGTTATTTCTAAATATGTTTCTAAAAAGTAATAAACGTGGAATTCATATGAATTTTGAACTTAGGATTATATTTTACAACTGCAATTTAATTGAAAAATAAAACTGTTCAAAGCATAAGACTTCAGAGGGACGACTGTGTTATGGGACGAATAAGCCAATTAGTTTGTTACCTCACTCCCCTGTACATATAACACTCCAATGCCATGCTTCGTGGATCACTACTTCGGCTTTTGAGTATTTGTTCAGCAAAACGTGATCTTGTGTGTGTTAAACAGGTAATTTTTTAGTAACTCATTAGATTATTCACTGTTGGTTCGAATTTCCCCTCACCCAGCAATTCTCCCTCCCCCGCAATTTCGCCTTAGGCTTTACTTTCAATACTATTATTACTAAGAGAGTTCTTCAGGATGTCATCACTTACCTGTGTTTGGTTTTGGTTGGCAAAAATCCAATTTTTAAGATAATTGAAAAATTCTTTTGGTTCCCAAAATTGCAAATAAGATTGGCGAATTCTACTATATGCTAAGGTTAGCTGAATATCACACTTCAAACGCTTCTAATGACTTTCCAGTTGTAACATGCTCATCTTTCTTACCTAAATCGATTCTAGATTCGTTTTCCTTTCTGCTTCTATCATATTTATAACGGGAGGGCATATATGATTTGACTTACTAAATTACACCTCAGCCACTGAGGATCAAACCTTAAACCACACAACGAAAAAACGAACTGACTAAAGGATTTATCCTTAAGCCAAGTCAGTAAACTGGCTGTATAAATCATACTACTTACAAAAAGATAGGTTGTCCAGTCACATATTCATTTATACAAATATTTCATGTTTTATAAAGTTTCCATCAATTTACCTGAGGAGCCCTGTTTGGTTGATTTAGGGAAGGAATGGTAGCAAACACTTAATTTTCCATCAGAATTAAGACAAAATCAAACAGATTCTTATGTATAAAATTGATTGTAAGTTTTGACATCACAATGCTACATGTATATATTGTATTTTCACGATTTCTGTTGTGATGTTATTACTTGCAATATTACATTTAGGACTTTTTAAATTGATCCTTTGTCTTACAAATATGTCTGCTACTTCAGTAAAAAAAATGTAATTTGGAATAAGGTTCTGTTTTATTTCATCTGCAGTAATATGGTAAAACATGATTTGCATGACAAAATTAGATCTTGGCTGAGGCTACTGGGGATGAAATCCACCATACATTTAATGAAATTCCAGTGACAAACGCATAGGAAGTTACTCCCACTATCAATTATGCAGCCCTACTAGAATTTACTATTCAGGCTGCATATTTGATAGTGAGAGCTTGTCCCTCTGGACAAGCCAATTCAAGTCTGCCTAAGAATTACAATGTTATCCCATCAGCAAACTTGATTTAGTCATGGCAATTTAAGCAAAGTTGGTGAAAAAACAGTCGATGCTAGTATTGACAAGACCAATTATCAATACTGGTTTTTTACTGGTTAATATTGGTCAATACTGGTCGATTGAAGGAAGCAGTAAAGAGTAATTCCTTAGAACTTTTCCATTTTCCATTAAAAGTATTGTACAAAAATATATCTAAAACATGAAAGGGCTTTGAAAACTTGTTGTTTTAGACTTATCTCTTCAAGCCACTTTTAAAACACTTTCAGTTATGAGGGGATGTTGTTTTAACAGTAAGTGTTGTTAGTTGTCCACAAGTCAGCTTGATTTGGAGTAACCTGTTCTACTCTTAAGTTACTTGCTATATACATAAAATGTACCTGTAATTAGTACTTCATGAAACTGAGAAAAGTTCGTGAAATTTAGTTTTGATTCTGGCTTAAGCTACATTCATATGAAGAGGTCCAGTGGCTCATAATACTATGGTTCCCATGTAATTCTCAAAAACTCAGAAAAAAAGTTACATGTAGATGTTAATTGGATAATGTACATGTACATTTATTTTCATAGAAATTTAATTATCAATTTTAAGATAAATAGTTTAGCTAAAGTGTAAACATTGCTAATTGAGTTGATTTCAAGTCTTGTAATATTGAATTGATATCTTATGAATAATGAACCATTTTTAGACACAAAAAATTATTAGTGCATTTAAAAATGTCCAGGTGTAAATCATTACTGGAACTTACATTACAGCTTGTATTGAGGTTTCTGTGTAGCTGTGCAAGTACAATTAGTTGCTGGACCTCATTATAGGTAAGAATCTATTTCATTACTGTTGGTTTTTTTTTTTAGAATAAACTGTCCTTGGTAAATGGAGCTAAGTCATACCATGATTTATCAGATGATGAAGGTGACAGACCCATATATGAAGAACCTGATAAAAGTAAGGATGTTTCCAGTCCAATCTCCACTAAATCAGTGTCAGAATCAACCATAAGAAAGTTTAAATCAGTTTATGACGAGAGCCAGCAAATATTTTTGATAGATGCCTTCAATAATGCCTCTTTACACACATTATCAGGAACAAAACGAAGTGGAAGTTTAAAGGCAAAGAAAATCATCAATTTTAGGGAAGATATTGGAGGTTTCAATGACTTAGGTGATTTGTTGAAAGTTCCTGGGGTAGGACTTGCAGGTGTTAATGATATTTGTAGAACTTTGTTATCACATGAGGATAAGGACGAGGATGTTAGTGTTAGTGAACCACCACCAGATAGCACTGAAAAACAGCCAAGGGCTTTTGTTTCACCTCATCTCACTTCAGAACAAAGGGAGGTAAGGCAAAAAAAGAAATTGCCATTTTGCCGACAGATAAAAAAACAAAAACAAAATCTTAATTCCTTCTTCATATGCATTAAAACATCCAAAATATGAGTTTTAGTTATAGCAGTTACAAACCTCTGGCATTTTTTGGGCAAAAATGTAAATTTAGCAGTAACTAGTTTCCTTGCCATCAGTGCTACAGCTACAGAGTATCAGTATCAGTACAGAGTACATTTGTGATTTTCATAAACAATTAATGGAGAATCAAAAGAACTGTAATATTTATTTAAAATTTGATATGAAGTATTAATCAAAATAATAAATTTATACAAAATTGATCAAAAAACCAGATAAGTTGTACATTTTCTTACCAAGATGAGTCTAAGTTAAGACATGCATAATGACAATGATTTAGTTACATTGTACATGTATGAATTATTGATATCTTTGGAGATCAAATGTATTCACGACATTCATGTACTACATGTTTTGTAGTTATTAATGTTATGAAATTGTAAATGGAAAATACTTAGTAAATGAGTTCTGTTTTTCTGAAAAAATACAGTATATTTATTAAGTGAATTTTTATTTTGTTTTCAGGAACTACAGAGTATCATTACATTTGTTGTGTCTTTTGAACATGTGACATTTGCAAAGATTAACAGAGAATTACAAGTTGAGCAATGGAGACCAATTCCCCTGTTTGATACATTTGTATCCAAGTTAGACCACACTTTATTGTATGAAAGAGTTAGTAACTATACTTACATGTAATGCTTTCTTAGTGCTTCCTAAGCCCCTACAACATTTATGATCTTGAACTTGACCAACATTCTAGCCTCTCTAGAAATTGCAATGCACTATATGAATACAATAGTTTTACAGTCATCACAATGACAAAAGTGTCCTTTCCAACAGATCATTGACCTCCAATTATTATAAATGTTTTTTCTTTCACTGTATCTTGCTAGAGACATGAAGTGCTAACCTTCTAGTGCACCTGAGTTTACCCCCAGGTTTTTTGGATGCATATTGTGTGTGTGTGTGCCCTGATTATTTAATATTGATTTAAAACATGTACTTGTAATTTACCTCACACCCAACTATACTATCAAAATTAACCTACATTTCAGATTCAGCAAGCTTTAGAAGAGCTCCCAGATGCAGATATATTTCTACGAGAAGACCAACATTATCGTTTCCAGTCATTAAAAAGTGTCCCTATTCTAGCTAATATGAAAACTCTTGAGGCTGTATTTACTTACGCTTTAAACAGTAAATACGACAGAAATGTGGTCCATTCAATGAAATCAAGCTACAGGGATAGAATGTTTAAGTTGAGGGTTGGGAAAGAAACAGTTAGTGGAAAACCAGTTGTCATGGATATTTTCAGGAAGAAACTGACAGGAAAAAATGAATTCTTTAATGATGTGGAGATCCCATCTGAGTTCATGGATGATTATTTGAAAGAAAAATCAGTACAGCAGGATAAATTGACTCGATCATTGCTACAAGGTTTAGCATTTTATAAGTCTGTTATATACAAAAAATAACTACAGTATTGTCGACCAAAATTTTAATTTCTCCACTTTACAGTGGAGTCTCTCGTCCTTCACTGTGACTCCTCCAAAGTAATAACTGGGATAATTTGACCCATTTCAATAGTTTTCAGTATTTTTTTCTGTCCTTTTCTGAAATGTTATTTAAAATGCTAGAACCATTAAATATACCTTAATATAAATTCAGGAGAAGTTAATCACAGATAATTTTTGAAATGTTGACACCACTGTGGAGAGTGGAGTTACTATGACTTTACTCAAAATATCTTCTCTTTGGTGAGTGGAAACACTGTGACTCCACTCAAATTATCTCCATTGTGGAGAGTGGAAACACTGTGGCTTCACTCACAATATCTCCACTGTGGAGAGTGAAAACAGTGACTCCACTCACAATATCTCCATTGTGGAGAGTGGAAACACTGTGGCTTCACTCACAATATCTCCACTCTGGAGAGTGGAGAAATTTAAATTTGTATAAGAATCAGGTGTGTAGTAATATGAAAGAAAAAAAAGAATGAATATGACAAATCATGAACATTTTTAGCTACTTTACATTCTGCAAAATCAGAAAGTACTGGTATAGCTAATAATTGTGTTTTAAAGTTGCAGGGAGGGAGGGAGAATGGGATAGATAGCAACATTCAGCTTTCTTTATTATCTTTCTTAATTTTTAATCAACTGTAACATCATTTGAGTATGGCCTTAAAAACTAATTGATTAACCTTAATACATGCATGATCTAATGTACCCAAGTTGTATTATGTCAAATTTATATTTTTAAAATAGTAGTTTGATCTCCTGAGCTTGAGATCAGGAAAAAATCTTTTAAAAGTGAGAGATTTAACCCATTTGTTTGAGGTTCACATGCATGTTAAAGTAATTTATATACTGTAAATTAAGAAATTATACCCTTACTCAATGGGTGTCTCTGGATGTTATACACCTTTTGAAGTTGTATATTGGAATCACCTTGTCTGTTAGTCCATCTGATTTTCGTGGCTCCCAGCACAGGTGGATGGATTGATTTCAAATTTGGTGTGTGGCTTTAGATCAGGTATACATTGTAAGCAATTTGGGTTTCTTTCCAATATAACATTCTGTACTAGTGTGGGTATCCCTAGCACAAAAAAGCATGCAATTTATGTTATTATGAAGAATGTGACTTTCATAATTGCTATATTTGAAAATTCACCAGTTTTTCTCTTTACTACAAAAAACGTTTTTGTCTAAAATTTCAGAATTACAATAATAAATGCACACAATAATTTCTGAATTTACAGTATTTTTTTCATCTTTTTCAAGTGAATTGGAATTGTTTGTTATGTTTATAAAATGCATTTTAGAATGAAAACATCTGAAAAATTATGAATTACTGACCCTTTTGGGTCTGCCTGATTGTTACTTCAATCTGTATTTATATATTTTGTTTCTTGATTGTCACCTTTTTAATTGTTTTGACTGATTTTTTCTATAGGATATGTGTACGAAATGTACCTTAAATAGTTTTTAAAGTCATCACTGCAAATGTTTAATGGTTGTCACCGTGAACTTGCAGATTGTTATGGTATACCCATCTGTACCACGAGAACAGATTTGTTTACCATGTCATAATTTTCTTTTGCCCTTTCACCTACCCAAGACGTGACACTTTATGAGCAACTCGGCAGGGGTTTCTAGAAAAGAAGATGCTACAGTCCTTGAACTGATCCACGTAATGATTTGATGGATCGATGACAGCTGACTGATTGATCGCTGACGGATAGATGACCGATGACCGATCTGATCACAGTTTTGTTATGTAAAATTACGAATAATCTGTTAAAAATAAAACTAATGTAAAATGAAAGTACAAAATGATATTTAAATCTATTGCATTATGTAGATATTTGTTAAATTGACAAAGAAGACAACGGGAACCATAAAATATATTGACCGCTCTGTGGTCACATGATACGTTCACCGGTTTAACTGATTGGTTTGTTGGTTCAATGACTGATCAGAAACTGATCGGGGATCAATGACCGATTGCAATATTTGTTGCACGGATCAGTTCAGGTACTGTAACCTTATGGTTTTACCTGAGGTGCTTTCCATTAAACGGTTCAGTTCATTTAAATTACATATTATTGATTTGTACTCAGTGGTTCTTCTCACACAATGAACCTGATGAATTGTGAGTAGAATCATAGGAAGTTGGTCCGTACCAGTTAACGGAAAACAAGCCGTGTCTAAGTATGCTCCCAGTTTTTAGTGCAGTCTTGAGTTCCTTATTTGTGTTATTTAATTTTGTGTTTATTTGTGTGTACTAATGATTTTTCATGTTCTTTTTATACCCCTGCAAAAAAAAATACCAAAGTATTAAGTAATACCCTTTGAAAAGTTCTGTGTCTGTCTGTCCATCCCGGACTGTTACCTGGTGATACCTTAAAAACAGATCAGTGATTTTTAATATTTTTTGCACAGTTGTTTAGTACCATAAATTATTGACTAACGTTCCCATATTCCCATAATAACCTAAATACTGCCAATACAATAGAAAATACAAAAATGCACCAATACATGATTTAGCCGTCCAATACGTCATTGGCCTAGCCAATATGACGTATTGGACTTTTTAGTCAAAAAAGTATAATTGCGTAAGGTTTTCCATATTGGCTGGGTTATTGGTCTTTGGCTATGCCTCATTCCAATATGGCTAGCCTCGGACCAGTAACTAAGCCAATATGGAAAACCTTACACGATTATACTATAATACAGGTCAAAGTGAATTTTCAGAAAAATCCAAAATATTATTTTCGAGTTAGGCCATTGCGAACATTTTACTATCCCTTTTTTTCACCATAACATGGTGTGGTATTATTTAATGTTCCATTTATGCCCTATTTATTTTTGTGTGTCGTTTCCCCTAGTCTATTTGTTAAACATGGAATAACTTCTTTTTTTTTTTATTTCAGTTCTAATCCTGATTCCCTTGATTACTCTTTCCCTGATTACAATGAACTTTATCGTGATATTACCTTATTATTTATTTGAAAGCATGGTAAAGGAATTATTTAATGATGTATAATGGTATGGTTCACAATTGCATTTTACACATTTTACACATAAGTTCCAAGAAGTATTGTTTGCATTGTTTAATGACACTTCAGTAAAGATTAAAATGCAATAATCCGAGTTTTGATTATTGCTATACAAATGTCCACTTCGCTTTGTGCATAGAAACAACATTCCTTTCAAGGACAAAATCATATAAATTTATCCCACGTAACAGAGTCAACTTGTGAAAAAGCTTGTAAAAGCCACGCTTTGATGGTGATGCTGATGATATCATTTAAATGGATGATGCAATTTTTGCTGAACTTGTATTCTATTGGATTTAAAGAAATTGCAAATTAAATTCTTTGTAAATCCAGTTTGGCGAGTTTGGTTCTTTTTGAATTTGTAGCACAACCAACCCATACAAACCCTTTAACATCAACAGCCAGACTAACTGGATTCTCAATACCCAATTTGTTGACCTGATGGCAGTAAACTAAATTTCCTTCCTGATTCAGTATATGAATTTTGTGCATTTTAAAATCAGCAATCATAATAAACCCATTTGTAGAAATGGCCAAACTTTTTGGGTAAAACTGAAAAGTATCAGACTTGTTTATCAACACCAGTGTAAATCAATTGGACTTCACCCCTATAATCTAATGCCACCAACCTTCCCTCCCATTTGCCGTTCAGTAAATCAATAACATAGATGTTGTTATTGCTGGTTGTGATCCTACATGGTGCGGTAAATAGTCTCATTGTTTTTGTCATATTCATATGTATGGACTATCTCCCCTGTCTGATTTAAGACAACAATTCTTCTTATGCTGTCTGGTTCGATATGAATTGATTCGGATTCTCCATGTCCTACCAAAATCTCTTTCTGTTCATTGACATGAACACTAGATGTAGCTAATGGAGAGAAGTCTTTGAATGGTGTGAGTGAACCATCTTTTTGTCATATTCATATGTATGGACTATCTCCCCTGTCTGATTTAAGACAACAATTCTTCTTATGCTGTCTGGTTCGATATGAATTGATTCGGATTCTCCATGTCCTACCAAAATCTCTTTCTGTTCATTGACATGAACACTAGATGTAGCTAATGGAGAGAAGTCTTTGAATGGTGTGAGTGAACCATCTTTCGTATAGAGTCTTAAATAATTGTCATATGACGATATCAGATAATCTCCATCATTTGTCAAGGACATATCAGATACTCTTATGTCTTCTTCCTTTACTAAGTTCATCCTTTCATCTTTGATCTCCACTTTCTGTAGTTATTTACTTGATGAGTTTCCAATCAGTTTGATTTTATCATCAACATGCTGTATGATAGCAACATTTTCCAAGTCAGTTTCGTAGGTTTGATTTAATTTTAGACAATCAATGTGGTATAAATCACCGATGATTTTACTGAGATTTAAATTTTTTACTAGGCCACTCACAAACTTGGTTTTTGGTACTTTAGTATGGCTCACAATCATTTCAGGCAACTTTGTTCTTATTGTTTTGCTCTTATTTAAAACATCAATAGATTTTGTTGACAAAAGAATACAATTCAAGTCATCTTTAATTTTTAACATTTCGTCTTTACTTTTCTGAATTTTAACAAGATAATCAATTATTTCGACTGATATCGGTTTATATATTGAGTCACTTTATTGGATCAAATCTTGAGCATATTTTGTTACCGCATCCTTTATGACTTTTTCCTGGGTCTTAATTTTTACGATAACATTATTGTGGCTTTTGGTATTATTTGCAAGCAATTCCTTCAGATTAATTTTCTCAGCTCGGGAAAAAGGAAAGTTGTCGTCAATAGACTCACGAAGGTCTGTTGTTTTCGAAACGTTTAGATAAATTTCCTGTATGACATGAAGTCGATGCTCCAAATGTGTACCTCTTGAGCGTTTGAAACAAATAGCAATTTCACAATCACTGCAATAGGAAATACATTTTTGACCTTCATGGACGGTGCATGTCATTTGCTCAAGGTTAGATTGACGGTGGGACGCAGCGTAGTTTTCACTCCCATAATCTTTTAGGCTGATAACCAGGTGCGTTCTAGAAGATTCTGATTTTGAATGAATCCTATCGGAGCAAAGTTGACAGAGAAATAAATTGCAATTGATACAGTTCCTTCTTGTATATGTGGACTCTTCACAGAATTGGATGGAGACTGTGGTCTTTCCTCTAGCACGATTGAACCCATAATGGAAGTCAAGCTTGTTTAGCGTTTAACAACTGAAATATGCGAATATGGAATAAACAAGAGGCACAAAAATTACTAAACTCACCATTATTTATACATATACATATAAAGACCATTCTGAAGCCGGAAAAGTATACGAAGATCTTCGAATTAATTATCATTGAACATCCTATTGTAGCCGAAATATATCTGAATGCTAAACAAAGAACAGAAACAGAATTCGGCTAGACAGATTGGTAAAAAAGTGTCCCCTCTGCCGGTATGTTGATATTTGTTTGGAAATTCAAAATTTTATATTCCTAACAAAGCCAACCATACTCATGCTAAAATTTTAAAATGTCTCAACATCCATCAATAGTACCCTTACCTGTAAATAAAACGTAGGTCGCCCAATCTCATTTAAGTCGTGCAAATAGGGTCCAAGGTCTTTGAAAACATCTACTGTCGGAAAACTTCCGAATAAAATATGTTTGTATGTTTCACATTATGGTCTGAACAGCTAAAATTAGTAAAAAGTCTAACAAAGCAATTTTCCATTACCTTTTGAATAAAAAAAATCATACTCAAACCTCCGGAATATGCCAAAACCGGATGTCGCAATACTAAAATTTCATAATTTAAGGTCACGAATGCCGTAAATCGTTTCTGATATAGGCTAGAAACCACTAATTCCACTTCTCATAGGCTTCTATGCTAATTTCACAATATTCAATGGCTTCTCTGGACTTTACCTTAACTTTAATCTGCAGAGGACTATATATCAGCATGATTCCACATATATCAGCTCACAATCCTCAGAATGGCATGTGGGGTTAGCAGACTTGCAGTGCAGTACTGGTCACCGGAAGTGAAGGGTCTATAAAGGCTAAAAACCACTAATTCCACTTCCCATAGGCTTCTATGCTAATTTCACAATATTCAATGGCTTCTCTGGACTTTACCTTAACTTTAACCTGCAGAGGACTATATATCAGCACGATTCTACATATGTCAGCTCACAATCCTCAGAATGGCATGTGGGGTTAGCAGACTTGCAGTGCAGTACTGGTCACCGGAAGTGAAGGGTCTATAAATAGCATGGGAAATCCCAGTGTTTTCACAAGACAGGGGTATATTTAAAAATCATTACGGAGATTAGGCTTCACATCACAAGAAGCAAAATGTACCTATAAAATGTACAGAAATGTTTTCCCTTTCAGAAACTGTTTAAATTGTTTAAATAAGATGAGAACTTTTTTCACAGCACTATGAGGAACAGGGGTAATTTCTGCGTAGGACTATTTTTGCGTACGTTCCAAATGCTCATTGGTTGAATTGGTGGTCTGTAACCTTAAGGCTAAAAACCACTAATTCCACTTCCCATAGGTTTCTATGCTAATTTCACAATATTCAATGGCTTCTCTGGACTTTATCTTAACTTTAACCTGCAGAGGACTATATATCAGCACGATTCTACATATGTCAGCTCACAATCCTCAGAATGGCATGTGGGGTTAGCAGACTTGCAGTGCAGTACTGGTCACCGGAAGTGAAGGGTCTATAAATAGCATGGGAAATCCCAGTGTTTTCACAAGACAGGGGTATATTTAAAAATCATTACGGAGATTAGGCTTCACATCACAAGAAGCAAAATGCACCTATAAAATGTACAGAAATGTTTTCCCTTTCAGAAACTGTTTAAATTGTTTAAATAAGATGAGAACTTTTTTCACAGCACTATGAGGAACAGGGGTAATTTCTGCGTAGGACTATTTTTGCGTACGTTCCAAATGCTCATTGGTTGAATTGGTGGTCTGTAACCTAAAGGGTCACTTTTTGTCTTAGAAAAAATAAATAACTATACAGGTATCTTCCTACACACATACTGAATGCATTTGCAAAGTTTCAGTGAAATGTGACAAGCACTTTCTTAAATATTTGATTTTTAAATATAGGGTAACCAAGTTGTGCGAGCAAAAAAGTGACAATATTCTACCATACTTAAATGCATTAGATATTTGCAAAAAACTTTTTCTGACTTTTCAAATAAAAAATATCAATCACAACTCGTTTTTTAACAATATTAATGAAGAAATAGTTTTAAAAGTAATCATTTTCTGAGAAATTGGTCTATTTTTAAAAATTTATTTCTGACATGCCTCCCCCTTTTTCTTGATCACATGTCAAAAATCCTAAATCTTTAAATTTTCACAAAAGGTGATATATTTGGTTTTAAATTTGTAAATACAGTGTTTTCACATTAAAACATGACCAGTAAAGGGCACCTAAAGCAAAAAAAGTACTCAACAATGGATTTTCCATGTTGCCATAGGGGAATGCTGATATGGCCTTAACCGCAGTAATGAAAGTGAGTTTTTCCTCATTTCTAACCTAATTTTTGCTCAAATCTACACAAAACTTGATTTCAAGTGCTTATTACCACCATATTTAGGTAAATATAGCCCTCAAAGTTTAATATTTGATATTTTTACTAAATTTTCTACACTTTTTACAAGATAGGACATGAAAATCAGCCAAAAAGACCAATTTTCCATAATTTGGACCTATAACTTAAAAAAATGCATATTTTGAAGGATTTTTGTAGTGTATTCCTCTCATGGCAAAGTTAACAAGATCTTCAAGTAGTTTAAAGCTATTTCAAGAAACTTTTCATTTTGCCATGGCTTAAGCTTAAGGCTAAAAACCACTAATTCCACTTCCCATAGGTTTCTATGCTAATTTCACAATATTCAATGGCTTCTCTGGACTTTACCTTAACTTTAACCTGCAGAGGACTATATATCAGCACGATTCTACATATGTCAGCTCACAATCCTCAGAATGGCATGTGGGGTTAGCAGACTTGCAGTGCAGTACTGGTCACCGGAAGTGAAGGGTCTATAAATAGCATGGGAAATCCCAGTGTTTTCACAAGACAGGGGTATATTTAAAAATCATTACGGAGATTAGGCTTCACATCACAAGAAGCAAAATGCACCTATAAAATGTACAGAAATGTTTTCCCTTTCAGAAACTGTTTAAATTGTTTAAATAAGATGAGAACTTTTTTCACAGCACTATGAGGAACAGGGGTAATTTCTGCGTAGGACTATTTTTGCGTACGTTCCAAATGCTCATTGGTTGAATTGGTGGTCTGTAACCTAAAGGGTCACTTTTTGTCTTAGAAAAAATAAATAACTATACAGGTATCTTCCTACACACATACTGAATGCATTTGCAAAGTTTCAGTGAAATGTGACAAGCACTTTCTTAAATATTTGATTTTTAAATATAGGGTAACCAAGTTGTGCGAGCAAAAAAGTGACAATATTCTACCATACTTAAATGCATTAAATATTTGCAAAAAACTTTTTCTGACTTTTCAAATAAAAAATATCAATCACAACTTGTTTTTTAACAATATTAATGAAGAAATAGTTTTAAAAGTAATCATTTTCTGAGAAATTGGTCTATTTTTAAAAATTTATTTCTGACATGCCTCCCCCTTTTTCTTGATCACATGTCAAAAATCCTAAATCTTTAAATTTTCACAAAAGGTGATATATTTGGTTTTAAATTTGTAAATGCAGTGTTTTCACATTAAAACATGACCAGTAAAGGGCACCTAAAGCAAAAAAAGTACTCAACAATGGATTTTCCATGTTGCCATAGGGGAATGCTGATATGGCCTTAACCGCAGTAATGAAAGTGATTTTTTCCTCATTTCTAACCTAATTTTTGCTCAAATCTACACAAAACTTGATTTCAAGTGCTTATTACCACCATATTTAGGTAAATATAGCCCTCAAAGTTTAATATTTGATATTTTTACTAAATTTTCTACACTTTTTACAAGATAGGACATGAAAATCAGCCAAAAAGACCAATTTTCCATAATTTGGACCTATAACTTAAAAAAATGCATATTTTGAAGGATTTTTGTAGTGTATTCCTCTCATGGCAAAGTTAACAAGATCTTCAAGTAGTTTAAAGCTATTTCAAGAAACTTTTCATTTTGCCATGGCTTAAGCTTAATAAAGGGTCACTTTTTGTCTTAGAAAAAATAAATAACTATACAGGTATCTTCCTACACACATACTGAATGCATTTGCAAAGTTTCAGTGAAATGTGACCAGCACTTTCTTAAATATTTGATTTTTAAATATAGGGTAACCAAGTTGTGCGAGCAAAAAAGTGACAATATTCTACCATACTTAAATGCATTAGATATTTGCAAAAAACTTTTTCTGACTTTTCAAATAAAAAATATCAATCACAACTCGTTTTTTAACAATATTAATGAAGAAATAGTTTAAAAAGTAATCATTTTCTGAGAAATTGGTCTATTTTTAAAAATTCATTTCTGACATGCCTCCCCCTTTTTCTTGATCACATGTCAAAAATCCTAAATCTTTAAATTTTCACAAAAGGTGATATATTTGGCTTTAAATTTGTAAATACAGTGTTTTCACATTAAAACATGACCAGTAAAGGGCACCTAAAGCAAAAAAAGTACTCAATAATGGATTTTCCATGTTGCCATAGGGGAATGCTGATATGGCCTTAACCGCAGTAATGAAAGTGAGTTTTTCCTCATTTCTAACCTAATTTTTGCTCAAATCTACACAAAACTTGATTTCAAGTGCTTATTACCACCATATTTAGGTAAATATAGCCCTCAAAGTTTAATATTTGATATTTTTACTAAATTTTCTACACTTTTTACAAGATAGGACATGAAAATCAGCCAAAAAGACCAATTTTCCATAATTTGGACCTATAACTTAAAAAAATGCATATTTTGAAGGATTTTTGTAGTGTATTCCTCTCATGGCAAAGTTAACAAGATCTTCAAGTAGTTTAAAGCTATTTCAAGAAACTTTTCATTTTGCCATGGCTTAAGCTTAAGGCTAAAAACCACTAATTCCACTTCCCATAGGTTTCTATGCTAATTTCACAATATTCAATGGCTTCTCTGGACTTTACCTTAACTTTAACCTGCAGAGGACTATATATCAGCACGATTCTACATATGTCAGCTCACAATCCTCAGAATGGCATGTGGGGTTAGCAGACTTGCAGTGCAGTACTGGTCACCGGAAGTGAAGGGTCTATAAAGGCTAAAAACCACTAATTCCACTTCCCATAGGCTTCTATGCTAATTTCACAATATTCAATGGCTTCTCTGGACTTTACCTTAACTTTAACCTGCAGAGGACTATATATCAGCACGATTCTACATATGTCAGCTCACAATCCTCAGAATGGCATGTGGGGTTAGCAGACTTGCAGTGCAGTACTGGTCACCGGAAGTGAAGGGTCTATAAATAGCATGGGAAATCCCAGTGTTTTCACAAGATAGGGGTATATTTAGAAATCATTATGGAGATTAGGCTTCACATCACAAGAAGCAAAATGCACCTATAAAATGTACAAAAATGTTTTTCCTTTCAGAAACTGTTTCATTTTTTTAAAATAAGATGAGAACTTTTTTCACAGCACTATGAGGAACAGGGGTAATTTCTGCATAGGACTATTTTGCGTACGTTCCAAAGGCTCGTTGGTTGAATTGGTGGTCTGTAACCTAAAGGGTCACTTTTTGTCTTAGAAAAAATAAATAACTATACAGGTATCTTCCTACACACATGCTGAATGCATTTGCAAAGTTTCAGTGAAATGTGACGAGCACTTTTATAAATATTTGATTTTTAAATATAGGTAACCAAGTCGCGCGAGCAAAAAAGTGACAATATTCTACCATACTTAAATGCATTAAATATTTGCAAAGAACTTTTTCTGACTTTTCAAATAAAAAAAATCAATCACAACATGTTTTTTAACAATATTAATAAAGAGATAGTTTTAAAAGTAATCATTTTCTGAAAAATTGGTCTATTTTTAAAAATTTATTTCTGACATGCCTCCCCCTTTTTCTTGATCACGTCAAAAACCCTAAATCTTTAAATTTTCACAAAAGGTGATATCTTTGGCTATAAATTTGTAAATACAGTGTTTGCACATTAAAACATGACCAGTAAAGGGCACCTAAAGCAAAAAAAGTACTCAATAATGGATTTTCGATGCTGCCATAGGTGAAAGCTTATATGTCCTTAACCGCAGTAATGAAAGTGAGTTTTTCCTCATTACTAACCAAATTTTTGCTCAAATCTACACAAAACTTGATTTCAAGTGCTGATTACCACCATATTTAGGTAAATATAGCCCTCAAAGTTTAATATTTGATATTTTTACTAAATTTTCTACACTTTTTACAAGATAGGACATAAAAATCAGCCAAAAAGACCAATTTTCCATAATTTGGACCTATAACTAAAAAAATGCCTATTTTGAAGGATTTTTGTAGTGTATTCCTCTCATGGCAAAGTTTACAACACCTTCAAGTAGTTTAAAGCTATTTCAAGAAACTTTTCATTTTGCCATGGCTTAAGCTTAAGGCTAGAAACCACTAATTCCACTTCCCATAGGTTTCTATGCTAATTTCACAATATTCAATGGCTTCTCTGGACTTTACCTTAACTTTAACCTGCAGAGGACTATATATCAGCATGATTCCACATATGTCAGCTCACAATCCTCAGAATGGCATGTGGGGTTAGCAGACTTGCAGTGCAGTACTGGTCACCGGAAGTGAAGGGTCTATAAATAGCATGGGAAATCCCAGTGTTTTCACAAGATAGGGGTATATTTAGAAATCATTATGGAGATTAGGCTTCACATCACAAGAAGCAAAATGCACCTATAAAATGTACAAAAATGTTTTTCCTTTCAGAAACTGTTTCATTTTTTTTTAAATAAGATGAGAACTTTTTTCACAGCACTATGAGGAACAGGGGTAATTTCTGCATAGGACTATTTTTGTGTACGTTCCAAATGCTCATTGGTTGAATTGGTGGTCTGTAACCTATATGGACTTTTCTGGTCAATTTGCACCAAATAGTATCCGAACTATAAAATACTATGATTAAAAGAAACCAAACAACATAAGTAGGAAATAAATTTAGAAATGTTGGAGTGTCGCCGATTTCCTGATTCCTCCGTTACGAAGATTTGAGTGCATTGAAAAATAGCATATAATGGTGTTAAAAACCTTTAATACAAGTTACGATACTTAGGAGAAGGTATCTTAAAATAAATATTAAAAAAATATGCTAGGAATATATGCAAGAGTAAAATAATTTATCAAAATCGACATTTTTAAAAAATACCGCTGATCAATTGATTCCTCCGTTACAGTAAACAAATTTTGTTATTAATGATAGAAAATAAAAATGTTGCTTTTACAACAATAACACTATGTTTGCTTATAAAATCAAACTATATAAATAATTTTTATTGTATACATTCTTTTGAATAAATTTTATTTTTTAAATGGGAATTCCTCCGTAACGATTCCTCCGTTACGTGAAATTTTTATATTTAGCATATTTTCTCTTTTACACCTTTGACACATTTATCACGTGATCTCAAAAGTTTACAGGCGGGATTGTTTTGAAAATTACATGCCTTCCATCATGAAAAATGGAAAAAATAACTTTTTGGCGGCTATTTTCATTTTGACACACTCACAGACATAGACAACAAAATCATAATGGCATAGAAAAATTGGGAATCACAATGTACCGGTGTATATGGAAAAATTACAAACGAAAAAGAGTTTACAATGTAACGGGGGAATCGTGATTCATCCGTTACATAATTTCACATTAAGAAAACATCAATTATCGATGTTTTGTTTTTGTTTCAGAACTTGAATTAGAAGGATAAATATAAATAAACCTTTTTTCATATATTTTTTTGAAATTCCTGAAAAAAAATGTTGTTAAGGCGACACGTTTAGTCTAAGGTCTAACCAATCATGTTGTTGAGTTTAAAAAGTTATAAATTCATAAAATCCATGTTGGTTGGTTGTTTGGTTGGGGCATGTTAGAGATGTGTATCATGTGATATTTTTGTTTATGTAATTATATTAAAATCGATATCTGTGATGCCTCTGCATTTTTGTTTTGTTGTTCGTTTAAGACTCTTGAGACTCGCATACTTTGTACTTTGAAATGGCCGTTATTTTCTTGCGTTGTCTTTGTAATTAGGAGATTAAATCAGATGTAACTGAAACGGAGCATAATGAAGCAGAACATCAAGATCAACTATATGTTGTTGATGATTTGGGTGGCCGCTATTTACGAAGGAGATTGGGATGTTGGCAAAATCATTCTAAGTGACATTGCTGATGGAGATTTCTTTATTTCTTTTATGCGAAAGACCAAACTAAAAGGCACATACATGTACAGCTTTAAGAACCCAACGCCACCCGATACAGTGAGGGTCTACGGAAACCAAATCCTACGTAAAATAGAAGAGCCATCGTCTATCGGAAAGAGTAGGCGATCGTATTCTCTTTCGAAGGAAATGATCAAGGACATTGAAAGGCTCCACGTCGAAAATTCCTCCGTAACAGTGCCTTATCAAGATTAGAAAAACCAATTATGTTGTTGATAGTGAGGACTATAAATGTGTTGCTCCGTACAAACTGTTATTTTCTGGAACTATTGTTGTCGTTTTATGGAGAATCCAATGCATTTAAGTGATACAAACGTTTGATGTGAACAAGACGATTCCTCCATTAAAAAACGAGACTACCTGAAAACGTTTATTTTTTTTTAGAATTGTGTGTTCAATACTAGAGTTTACATTGTTTTATTGCATTTTCAAAATATCATAACAAAATTAAACAGAAATTGTTCATTTTTTCTATCTCTTTTATTTTCGGTATTTCTTGATTCCTCCGTAACAATTCTTACTCTCAATTCCTGCTGAATTTTTAAGTAAACTTAAAGTGTTACACAGGTAATGTAAATTTGTGTACGATCAACATTTATGAAAGTGCTGAAAAATGACTGGCTTCATTTTAACTTGCTAGAATGGTTAAATAGAGTTAATTTCACATAACACTGATTTGAAAATTCATATTAGGACAAGTTAATGCAAATGTGAGGTACTTTGAGATGTGACATACACCTACATTTTCACTGTAAACATACAGTTAAACCCTTTTCCTTCTTGACAATATATCTGAGATTAGGTATTGAAACATTTTTAGCACTTTATAGTTACAATGGCCAATATATTAAGCCTCCAATTAGAGTGGATGTTATGGAGGAATCAGGGGACCAAAAAAGGAGAAAGAGTCCCTGTCTTTGAAGGTCTGTACCTCAAAAAGTAGTTGAGATTTGATCGAGATATTTTATATTCTGAAGGACAGATATGTATAGAATTAATTAACTAATACATTGTCTGGAAATATTGTTACCCTATTTAATACATTTTCTACATTCATATGCACTACTTAAATGAGATTGGGCGAGGTGTATATCTTCCATATTGTCTCTTCTATTCTCGACTTTCGACTATGCAACTTTAATTACTGGTAAAAGTGGAAAATGACTAATTGGAATTATGCAATTCCACTTCCTGGTAAAGAAAGTGGTATAAGACGGTAGATAATTTTAAAGTTCTAGTATATTTTTAAAACGTGAAATAGGTGTGTATCTATTTTTTTGTCGGTCTTAAAAGACTTGGTGCATGTGTATTTTCTTTTTAATCATTCATTTCAATTGGTCTCCCAGCAAAACACCTTATAATAAGTATTAGTTGTTTTTAATTATGAATGTCTGTGGTTGACCCTTTATAATTGAAATGGAAAGATATGTCCGACTCGAATCTTGGCATCAACATTCTATATTAGGAGTCTTAGTATTTAAAATCAATTAATGTTCCAACCAAAGCCCATAAGTGCAAAAGATCCCCGAAAAGACGACAACGGAAACCATCAGGCTGTTCAGATGCTTCTTGGCATGGTGATTATAGAATAATTGACCACGTAAATGGTTATAGAGTTATTAAGTACAGCTCTGCCTTAAAACCATACAAAAGCTTATGATTAGTGATTCATGCATTTCTTAATCCCAAATATTTTTATCGGAAACCCTTCAGTAGGTCTCATAGAAACTGTATTAAAAACAGTGCAACTGAAAGTTACCTACTGGAGATACAAACACTTATTGATAAGTTTGGTTACATTCTACTACAAAAAGTACGGGAAATTTTTCCTTCAAAATTATACATAATAACAAGTCAAAAATATTTCACAATAAATAACAGATCCAAGAAATGAAGATAGGAAGAGTCGTTTTTAGAAGGTAACAGATGTATTTGAATAGTTTCATTTATTATATTGAGATATGATGAATCACGACCTTCCTGGTTTTTAGAGAGAACCCTACCTAAGTTTTGAAAGTACTTTTGCAAACGCACTGTTTTGCTTTTTTTTATTTCTTGCTTACATAACTGGGCACGTGTCAGGATGCTTTATTCCACACTTGAAAGAGTAACCAAGGAAACTAAGGTTATAGCGATAATCAAAAGAATGTAATCCAGGGACGGGACAAAGACCAGACGTGGAAAATAGATATACACAACAAAGAACACAAAGTAACTAAAATCATACATACAAAGTAACAAAAGCAAATGAGCAACTCGGACTCCACTAAAAACTGGGAGCATGGACCTGGTGCACCGGTAGGGTAAGCGTCCTCTGCTTTTCTAGAAACACCCGCCGAGTTGATCATAAAAAGTCAAGTCCGGGGTAGACAAACGAGGAAAGGAAAACTATGACCCAATGAATAAATCAGTTTCCATGGTGCAGATGGATACACCATAACGATCCACGAGTTCATGACGACGACCATAAAACTTCTGTAGTGATGAATTCAATCTTGTAGCAACATAACCCTGTTCCAGAAGCCTATTTGTTAGAGTTCTAGCGCGATACAAAAAGTCTGCGTAGTTTCGGCAAGCTCTGGCATAACGTATGAGTTGTGATATGAACACTTCATACGCAGGTGCTGAAGGGATGTTATCTCAAGTTCTTTTGGGTAGATATAATGTATCAAATTCCCGAAATTAGGATTGTTTAAAGATAATACGTCATCTATAGAGCGGAAACTGAGATTGAAGGATCTAGCTAAACGATATTCTTTCTTTCGGATCAGATCAGCTATAAAGTCAGCCTCATAAGAGTGAAGGAATAGGTCAGCAAGTAGAGGAGTACAATTCCCATTGGAATGCCGACCGTTAAAAATCCCAGCATTTTGTAAACATCTTCTGTATATTTGGAAGATGATTTGGAATTATTTCTCACAAAGTATGAGGAATCTCTACCAAGAACTATATACATGTATCTAGGTGAACCATCTTTTTTGAAAAAAACAACGATGTAAGTTTTCAAGTCGGGATTTTAACTGAGTAATAAAATCAAAAACAGCAAAAAAGTCCAAAAAGGGCAAACACTCCAAAATAGATTTTCACCAATCACAAATAGATCTCATCATACTGATCACTGTTACCCCCATGTCAGTATAATTTTTAAACCTAACAATTTTGGAGACATAGACAAAAACTGCAGTCTTACCCCTATGTCCTAATTCTAGTAAAGTCGGCAATGTTTTTTCACGGATCAAAAATCCAAATGGTCAAATTTTTGTTCTAAAAAACAGCCACACCAACTTTCATTGAAGTCTGTTCAGTAGTTCCTGATGAGAAGATTTTTGAAAATATTAACATTAAAAACAGCAAAAACAAAAAACGTCCAAAAAGGACAATAACTCCAACATGGGTCAACAGATTTCATCATGCTAAACACTTTAACCCAGTCAGAATTTAGTTTAACCTAATTGATTTGGAGATATGTGTGAAAAATTACTGTCTGACCCCTACATGTATGTTCTATTTTTAGTACTGGTGGCCATGTTTTTCGACAAATCAAAAATCTGGATATCCTAAGAAACAATCATGCCTAGTTTCATCTAAATCATTGATTTGTTTCAGAGGAGAAGATGCATGAAAATTGTTATCAATAACAATGACAACAGACACCAAGTGATGACAATAGTTCACATGGCCTACGCCAAGGTTACCTAAATATCAAGGATTTCATAAACATTCAAAGTGAGTTTTTTTTTCAACACTATATACAGCATAGTTATCTCATCTCATTTATCCATACATATTTTAAAAAAAAAAACTTGCAGACTCAGCAACAAATAGAACTATATTTTTTGTCATTATGAGTCTTCAAAAGTCCCAATGGATTGTTTTCTAAGGCTATTGAAATATTTGACAATTTCACTTATATTTTAAATAGTAAATTTTCAAAGATGTAAATAAACATGCGAAAATCAATATAAATGCAATGTCATTCTTCATTTGAAACTTTTCAATGAAACAGATAGTTTACAATTTTTTTTGGCCTTAAGGACAACAATGTACATGTATACGCTACAATAATACAGTCTACTACAGCTTTTAATGTGTTCATGTCTTCTTCACGTCTCACTAACCACTTCTAACGTTTCCATTACTTTACATGTTAAAAAAGTAATTTTCAAAGTCTCACTGTGAATTCCCAGGACAAATGACATCTTAAAGCTGCATACTGTTGCGAAGCTTGGAAAATAAGGCTTCCAAAATCATTATGCTAATGGTACGATGATAGTAGAAATTCTTCACAAAATTTACTTGAATAAATAATACTGAAAATCCACATTTTTACCTGTTCTGCTAACTGACAGCATGGAGGCATATTACTCACACATGTAAACAATATTCATACACTTTTGTAGTTAATTACATATATGATTTTAAAGTACACATTCTCAGCTTTATTTTGACTACTTTTAATCATAATACACACAAATAATGCACTTACAATGCATATGTCTAGGTTCAGTGTGTTTTTGGTACTACATAGGGGGATGGCCATTTGACCCGGAAGTGGTTAGTGAGACCTCAGTTCCAGTATTACCAAGAAGCTGCCTTTCTTGTATTTGGCATACTGTAATTTTTGGTATGTACAAATGTACTAATTTTCAGTATTTCACTTGGGACTGAAAAGCGTGAAAAATAGAACCCATAACATTGATTTCTAAACTATGTAATACTAATAATTTTTTTTTAAACCACGAAAATTGGTACTTGTGAATCTGGTCACAATCCATGACAATAAGCAACAGCAAATTTAAAAGCTTTTCTCAAATATTTATTGACTTAAAATTACTCTGAGCTATTGCTCTTTCAATTTAGAACCATCTTCTAAAGTTAATTTGTCTAATCCTACATCAACAGTTTTGTCACCCTTAACTTCACAACTATCAGTTTTCTGGCTAAAATTTCCATTCCCAGCATGAAAGTCTACTTTTTCAGGTCTGTGTTCAGATTCAGTCTCATTGAAGCATTTGTCCTTAGTTTCATTTTCGACACATTTGTTATTTTTAACTTCAGTTCTACTTTCACTTTCATTGTCTTCTACATCACTGACTTCACATTTATCAGAGTGGCATCCATCATCAGCACTTCTTTGATTTTCATGTTCAGATTCTTCATCACTTTCATCAGAACTGCAAAAGGAAGAAAAAATTTTTTTCAAATAAGGAAAAAAACAGGAATATAACTAACATGTATGGCAAGCCAAAGTGGACAAAAATCAATATTTTGTAATAATAGAAAATGAATTTTTGATATTACAAAATAGTTTTTTTAATATTAGAAAAGATTTTTTAATATTACAAATTAAATTTGTAATATTAAAAATTCATTTTCTAATATTACAAATTCCTAATTTAGAAATATTATAAAATATTACACATTTTGTAATATTACAAATTGAATTTGTAATATTAGAAAATCACTTTGCAATATTGCAAAATCAGTCACATTTTTTAATATTACAAAATGATTTTCTAATATTAAAAAATTGTAACTGAATACAACAAATCCATTTTCTAATAAGAAAATTAATTTCTAATATTTAAAAACAGTTTTTTGATATTAGAAACTCAATGCTACTGTCAATCAATTGTTGGAATCAGTGTCAGTTCTGTTAACGTAGTAATTCCACAAGCTACCACTGCTAATTTTCACTTATTTCACGTTTGACAAATATTAAAGCATTTAAAAAAAAAAACCACAAAACTAACTCATGACACTTCTGTGGCAGATATTTTTTTCTGAATTTGTTTTTTTTTTTGCCTCAAATATATTCAATACATCTAAAAGAAACAACCGAAATATATTTAAATTAATCATGAAGCATCTGTGATGTAGATAGTTTTTACTGCCTACATGTATATAGGGGGAAAATGTAGGAAATTTTTCATGATATTTTTCCATACTGCATTTCAGCTAAATTTGACCTATCAATATCTTAAAAAGACAATCTCTACAAACACTATGATGGTTATTTCTGAAGGTTATGAGGAATAAATACTTGGATAACGCAATAAAATCTCTGTGATTATCTTTGTCTTCATGCACATTTTGCCTGATTTTTAGATAAATAATAAATGTTTTGAAACTGCTAATACTACTTTTATTGAATATATCCTATTGACAGAATTCACAAAAAAATGCAACTTTAAAAAAAGCACAATTACAGTACATGCTTCCAGTAAGTAAAAGAAAAGTTTTTGATTAACCAAAGCAATGATCGATTGTTGCAACTCTACAACACTGTAAGAGTAATCAAAAGAACCAAGATTCTAGCAGAAATCAAAAGAATGTAATCAAAAGACAAAGACCAGCCATGGAAAACAGACACACACAACAAAGAACATAAAATAACCAAAATAGTACATACAAAGTAACAAAAGTAAATGGAAGTAAAACTGGAAGCATGGGCCATGTGCACCAGTAGGGTAAGCGACCTCCGTTTTTCCAGGATCACCCACTGAATTGCTTATAAATAGCCAAATGCAAGGTAACAAATATTTTACCTTTCAGAAGGTGGCCATTGCATTCTGTTTGGATTATAGCCATCAAGACTCATATCTATATCTAAAAGATCTACAAAAAAGATATAAAGGAAATATGTGTAACTTTTGATAAAGCAAAACAAAAAGGAAATTTTGTAATGATGAGCTTGACATTTGATAAACAACCAAAAACTTGTGTACTAGTACATTGCAGATGTCTTCTTTATATCAAGAATTTGCCATCCAGGGAAACTTGAGTTATGTGGCAGAAATCTTTCATAGACATCAGTAAGAAACAAATTCTATATCCCTGCAAATTGTGTATAGAACTGGTAAGTTAAAAAATATTTGTTTGTCCCATTTTTATAACTGCCTTTTCAATATAAGTAAAATTCAAATACTTGGGAGTGACTCTGAAATACTCCCAAAAAGACAATAAAATACTTCCAGATATGTGAAATCACTTGGAGGATTTTAGGATGGGACTCTGTAAAACTCTGTGATCCACTGGACACCGAAATATAAGTATTAGAATCATCCCTTTCTGGGTGTATTATGAGTTGGCAGCTTATTGGAATGTGTGAAATTGATAAAAAAAACCTTGTTTTCATACATTATTTTATTTAACATCACAAATGGCTGATGACGCCAACCGATTTGTAACGGAAGAAAACAACTTAAATAAATTTGATAAAAATAACTTGTTTCAGTTTGTTAGGAAATACAGAACACTGACAGAGGAAATAAGACAATACTCTATGAGAGTGAAATATGCCAAGTAATCCTGCAATATGATTTGAACAGTTTAACATGGGATATACAACAGTTAATGTTATTTGATATCTTCACAGAGGATACAAGTCTAATATTCTCATTCATCATTCAATATACCCTTCGCCTATGGCTCAGGAAATATAGAACACTGACAGGGAATATGACCCCATATCTCCTGTGAAAACCCCAAATTATGTACTGTATCAGTGGTTTTTTTTTGTTTTATGTTATTTTCACAGCAGACAAAAATTTCAATGAATAAGGCAAAGATGATAATCTCTATTTTATCTTCATAGATATTTCGTGTTTTAATTTTTGCATTGCAACACTGACTGAATATAGCAGAAATCAAATCATATTGAAAATAACCAGTTATACGGTATATTATTCTTGAAGTAGTAAATTTCTCTGACTTGGACTTTGGCTACAAGCAAACATATACCTGTGTGTTACTTGACCATATACCCAAGTGGTTCTATACCATTTCCCTGCGGAAAGTCACAGCTATTTAGCGATAACACAATGTTCAATTTAAATAAATTAAAAGATTTATGTCTTTTGTTGACTGTTGAGTATTCGAAAAACGCTTGAAATATTTGATAAAGTCAGAATTTTAAAATTCAAAAGAAAGGACTCTTTCAACCTGATAATGAGGATGAAAATGGTGAATATGGGGATAAATGCGATACTTATGTGCAAATCTGTAGGTATGGAGATTTCTTACATCTGAAGTACCAAAGTAGGAACTGATGCATTGAAGGTAAGGTGCTGAAGGTGTACAAAATCTCAATATTTATGGATATGAAGATATATGTAAGTAACTTATAATATAAGTGTTATCGCTTCAAAAGTTTGTAGGAATATGTTATTCCTGTTTGATGGAACAGAAGAAACTACATGAATATTAAACACAAAAAAGTAAAAATGAGTTGAAATATTTTTAAATATTGGTTTTATATTCTACAGTACCTTCATCTTTCCCAGCTCTGCTCTCTTCTGTAATTTGTTTTAGGTAGGCATCTTGGACAGCTACAACCTCAGCACTGTTTTTACAGGCTGCATATTTTTGTAGAAGTTCATCATTGACTTCATAAAAAGTATGTCCCCACTTAAACCTGTCCAATAATCTGCTGCCAAGGTCTTTATACCCTGGAAAAAGATTGTGTCTTTTGTAAAAGCACCATTAGTTGAACAGTGAAACCAGTCTTAACAAAACCCTGGATAAACCAGTAACCTGTCTTAACCAGATTCTGTAAAACGTGATACATCCCCAAAAAAGACTTACACATTTTTATTTTTGTTATTATGTTGCTTTATATGATGAAATGTTTTATCATTAATTCTAATCTGTATTGTCTTTAAGGAGATATTTCACATTGAAAATTACTAAGTTTTCTCAATTAATTTTGAATTCTACAATACATTCTTTATAATTTATATCTCCTAGGACCAATGGTTATATGAAAAACCACATTTTACTTTTTGTTTACTATAATACTTTTAACAAAATATCAAAAAATAAAAATATGTAGGCTTTCCAACCATGCATCACATTTTTGCATGAATTCTTATCTGGAGTGCTACTTAAACTATTGTATGATACATGTTTGTCTTTTTCAACAAAATATTACGGATTTCTAACCATGTTTCACATTTTGCTGGATTCTTTGCTGGAGTGCTACTAACAGTGTACATGTAGATAGTCCAATTCAACCTCATTCAAAAAAATCGTTGTTTTAAATTGACATTGAAATTCATATAGAAATTTATTAGAGATTACAGAAGACAGTAAATTGGATGTGAAATTCTCTTTAGAATTATTGGGGGAGGGGACGGTTAAGAAACTAAAATAGATTTTGAAGGTGTATGAATAAACCAAACCTGTCAAATAGAAAGCTGCAGCATAAGCCTCCACACAGGAGAGTTTACAGGGACGGCCATAGTTGATAGGGTTAGTAGCTACAAGGTATGGAAGGAGTCTGGGGTAGCCTCCCCTCATCCTGGAAAATGGTGTTTCTTCTAGCTTATTCCATGAGCAGTCTACAACAGCTAGTCCATGCTGTGTTATGATATTCCTGAAAATAAAGAGATTGATGCACTAAAAAAATAGAAATGAATGGGATTACATTTACTACTTTCAATTGAATTAACATACAAATGTACAATTAAGTGAAAATCAACAAAACATTTTCTGTCTTATTAGTGAGCAACAATTCCTTGCCGACCATTCTATATTTCCGCTAATTTAGATAACCTTTTTAAAAGTAATTGTACTTACTTGGAAGAAAGATAAATGTTCACTGATGTTTTAATTTTCTTTTTAAAATATTTTTTTTTTAAATTTTCACCAAATTACAAATGAATTTTCAATCAAAGGAACTCCCCCCCTCCCCCAAAAAAATCAGAGGAGGGGGCAGAAAGAATTAACAGTCATGTGGAGGGACACAATGTTTCATAAAACCCTATAAGCACATTTTACACATGTACATGTAATTACCTGTCTTCTGGAGAGACAAACATTTTACACATGTACATTTAATTACCTGTCTTCTGGAGAGACACACTTTGTTCCCATTGGACTGAGTATCAAACCACCAAATTTTTGTTGTAATTTCAGTGTTTTTACCAAACCAAATCTGCTCAATTTCCTTCCAGAACATTTCTTTGGATCACATTGTTCAAAATCCCACATTGCCAAAGGACATGGAAATTTCTCAGTTTCTACTTCAGCAGGTTCTGCAAAATTATATGTCAAATGTAAATGTACCTTTCAAATTGTAAGTTTACCATTGTTTACAAAGTGGAATTTTATGTAAACTTCAACAGTAAATCAGAGTGTATTGGAGAAGATTATTTGATTTGTGTATAAATTATAGGGGAGTGTAAGAACCAATTTGAAATTAAATAAGCAGAATTCAAAATATTAGAACATCACGTTAAAGGTCATAAACATTTTGATATTTAAAAAAAATGTATCAAAACGCAGCCAAAATCAATAATTTTTATGTTCATATAAATATATGTACATTTTTACATGTAAATGTCTGTTCAGTGCTGGCAGAAGAGTTTGCTGTAAATACAATAGGTTGCAAATGTACAATTTTTTTTTCTGATCACATTAAATGATTTTTACAGGGCAATTTAAAAGTTTTAGAGGCTGAGCGGTGAGCATACATTTTTTTTTGTATTAAAACAAATACAGTGATTTCTACTGTTTTGTTGAAGGGAACCAGGGCCCATGCAATTATAAGATAGCATGAAAATTGTGGCTTTGCGAAACAATATATATGTACTTTTGTACATATACATAATGTACATCCATGAGAGCAAGGATTTTTTTCATAGTACACGTTGTACCTGTACAAACGTACATTTGTACCTATAAAGTATTTTTTTAAATTAAGTGTCAATCTCGGTACACTGTACGTGTGTAGGAAGTACATGAATGATGAAGCTGCAGGTTAAGGGCTAGTACAATTTATATGAAGAAAGGAACAATGACCTTTTCCAAATATAAATGCATTCACCCAAGAGCCACACTTATTTTTGGTAACAAGACACTTCAAATAGTGTAATAACACATGCATACCAATGTTTCATTCAAGTGTAACATTAGATAAGATAGATTGCAATATCGGGTGAGTAAAACCCCAAATGATCTGATAACCAGTAGAACTTGAGACAATGTTTTAACTATGACTAGTAAGTCAACATTGGGAATTTTGGAGCAGGTTTCTCTTTGAGAATGGGGCCAAAATTTAGATCCCAAAATAAGGGCTGGAAAATCACTTAAATATGAAGGTACAAGTAAATTTGGTGAATACACATGCATGTCCAATTTAACAATTCCTGATTCACTAACGATTTGGATCCAAAATGAGTGGGTAAGAACTTATTTTTCTTCTAGAGCATTTCAGGTTTCCATGTCACATACATTTACATGTATATCTAGTTTTAAGTAAGTTTTGAAGCATACACTACACTCAGAGACATTTGTGTCTCTACCCCTCAAATCTGACCTGAGTAAACCTGACATTTTGAGCGTTTACCACACAGATTCCACGTAGCCAACACTGACCGTTTGTGTATTGCAATAGTCGTAAAATTTGATGAGGCATAACAGGGAATTTGTTTTAAGATACAACGTATATTGCTTTTGTTTTTCAGGTAATTCGAAGCACTCCAGTTAAGATAAAAAAAATTAGTCATGTCATTAAAAATTTGGCATCATCTCTTTTTTTATATTTTGTACATGTTTGTCATTTGTTGATGTGTTGTTTTTTTACTTACAGCTACATCCAACAAGAGGGAGACATCATGTAGAAATATTACTTCGTATTTTTATCAAGTAATAATGCAATTTTTTGATATTTTAATTTTGTACTTGTAAATTGATATTTACTACATGTATTCATAAATATAAATAAAACACTTTAAAAGTATTGATTTTTGTAATTTGATTTGAGTGACGGACTTGTAAAAAACAGTCTGGTGACCCTTTTGGTTTCTGATAGTTTTAATAATTGAACAAATTTTCTAGAAATAAAAGAAACTAATTACAGGTTCCAAGATAATATGTACATGAGAATTGTAAAGTAGAAGCCCTTAATCATCAACTAGTATTAATTTTGACAAATGGATTAAGAAATTTCACATGTCCCCCAAACTCCCTTGTAGTGATTTTCTGAGGTCCAAATGAATTTTGGAGGTCAGTGACCTAGGAGATCGGGTACTAACGTCCATATTGTCGGTGAAGATCAATGAGATTAACTTCACCGAGCTGGGTGATTTTTCACCCAGGTTGGTGTTTCTCTGTACACAATTAACAACTGGAATATACGATGTCCCAGCTGGGTGGGTGTAACACTAATATTTCACCGTGAAAAATCCAACTGGCACCATGTTTCACCGACTAACATGGATTTAAAACACCAACTTGAGTGTTCGAGAAACACAAGTCGCTGAGTGTAGTGTACTAATTCTAGTTCTTACTTGTGACTGCCTTTTTAGTTTTGCCTAGCCATCAGACATCACCCAGGGACTTAATATTACACTATGTTTCCACGCATCACAAGAATCTCTTTTGACCTGAGAGTCAACTTTTATCTTCAACATAATTTACTTCAAAATACTACAGAGTAAAACAAGGAAAATTAACCTAGTTCATCTTGTATGAAAGAACTCGACAGTCCGCATGCATAACCATCACTTGAATCTTCGTATTCGGAGGTTTTGGATAGTCTATTTTTTCGTTTGTCTCTTTTACTATTGTCCACCTTCGTTTTATGACCATGACTTCTATTTGATTTGCCCATTTTTCAATTTTTTATTTCGGGCCTTCAGATTATTACAATTTCGTGGAGGCTGCCATTTTGAAAGTCACGTGACATTCATCGTGAAGTGTTCATTTCTAGTACTTGATGTTGTTGTTCGAAGTTTAAATGAAAGACATTTTCTACTTTTAATTGAAGAATGTGTCAACAATAAATTATTTTTTATACCTTAGATGACCAAAAAAATATATATAACCAATACACATCGCAGTAATAGAAAATATCTTATTTGGAATCAGGATCCGTAGTTGGTTCTACTTCTTATATTTTCCGAGGTTAGCGGGAAGTTTGAAAAAAAACATAAACAAAGCTTTCAAACAGATTGCTACCGTACCATACTGGTAATTTTGTATTTTCGGTCTAATTAGATCGTCAGGTTTAACTTAATTGTCACGGATTCATCTGATATTTATGAATAATGGTTACACGAACATTATTTCTGATCGATTTTACACTTCAGGGCCACAATCAGGCTGAGGCTTAGCTGCGAAACGTAGCTCTAACTATTTTTTGTATTTTTTTTTAACGTAAGATCAAAATAAAACAAAAAAAAAAAGATCAAGGGCTACGATTTCGCAGCTAGATGGGGCTCAGGTAGCAACTCTAATCATAATGTCACCTAGTAATATGGCACTTGGTCAAAATGGCATCTGTAAGACTGTATATACATGTAGTTAAAATGGCACCCATCATAAATGTATGTTTAATCATTCAATAATATAAAAATAAAGCCTCTGATATATTTCATATTCTTCCTGGTATTTTGTTGAGGTTATTTATATTTATAAGACATATCATACATAAATTGTGATAAAAAATGTTTTGTAATTTCACCTGAATAAACTTCATTTTGTCCTTCACATATTATATTATTTTCATTGAATTATTTATAAAAAATGGAAAAATACATAAGACAATGAAAGTACTTTGTGAAATTAAATGAAATACCAAAATAAAAACAAAAACAAAAAACATAACCACATATAAAAACTGGATTAAAATACAGAAGTAAATATCACATTTGTTACTTTGTAAATAATCTTATAAAACTTATACATTTTACAGAAGAAATGTGGATATCAGGATATCAAGACGGTAATTGACGTAGTGAAATAATCTAATTAAATAATTATAATAATACCTGTATCACCTATTAAATACACAAAGCCATAAATTATAGGTAATTAGCAAAGTCATTAAACCATAATCCAATTCCCAAACTGATTTACTGAATGAATTTGCGATCAAAACTTGAGTAGTATTTCATTTTCTTAATGAAATCAGTTTCTCAAAATAAATAATAAATAAAATAAATAAATAGTAAAAATATTTTATTGGTAATATTTATGACTAAATATGTGTGTGTGACTATATTAGGTGCCATTTTAACCAAGTGCCATTTTAACTAGCACCGGCTAGGATTGAATACATTGCAATATGTTATTTTGTGTGTACAAAATAAAAGGTTTATTTACCAATTAAGGTTCCTTTGCAGACAGAGCAATTACTAATAGTCATTCATAACATAAGAAAGAACACATTAATAGACAGAAATTAACTGATTAGGTTCGTTGACATGTTATTTGTTACATATAATATTCATACATGTGCAACAAATTAAACTAAGGAGATGAACTGAGAAGTTACATAAACATAACTATGACATTGTTAAAAACACCTACATTTGTATGCTTCCAGGGGCACACCTTGATCTCAATATAGAGTAATGGTTAGGATTATCTTAACCCTAACTACAACATGTATATGTACAAATGTATGTACATATGTACATGTAAATATGTAACATGGTACATGTACATATACATAATGTACCTGATTAAATTAAAACTTTATGTTCATTTATATTTTTAAATACAAAGTAATATAATTATTCCTATTTGCATGGTCACTAAACACAAAAATGTATGTGTACTGTAGTACATTTGCAGGTATACATTTTAACATGTACAATGTACATGTACATTGTATTTATACATTTATCCCCTCCATATTCCACTTCAATGTAATTTCTGGTTGTGAGGTAAGAAATTTCCAAATATCTGAGTAATTTGCTTTCCCATACATCTGCACACTTCTAAATCTAGGAGGGGGAAGGCTTGATAACTATCAGTTTACCTGTCTAAAAGTTGAATTATAATTTTCGTATTTTTTGTATTAGAAATGAGATATGTAATTTGGAAGTGATTGTTTGAAAATTTAAAATGTAGGATAGTAGGCACAGAGTTAATGCAGGAGAAGTCTTACATATCCCATTTAGTTAAGACATTACCCATAGCTACAAGTTCGTACATGTACTATATAACTTAACATATGCATGTACATACATGTAGCTAAGAGGGTGATAGAGCAGTTTGTTGACCTGACAAAATCTTACCCCATGAAATGTATTTTCAAGGGATAATGAACTCTATCACCTTCAAAGCTATATGTTATTTATTTTATTATACAATGTACTGAATGTTTCATTGTAATTCCTTTTTAATTTAAGCCCAAAAAATTTTATGTTTATGGTTCCTTTTTATTTTCTTAATTATTATTGTTTTATTTTCTATCAACTTTGCATTCATTTGAAACTGTACATGTCACACCCTTGTTTTTGATGGACCTTTTCCCCGCTCTCAAACAGAAATGTCAATAAGATGTATTTTTTTGTTTTAAGTTTTCTTGTTAATACTGTAGTTATTTAATAGAACTGTTACTGTACTTGGTTTTCCCTAAGAAGCAACTGATGGCCAAATTGCATGGTTCAAGCACACTTTTGGCCTATTCAAACTGAGTTTTTCTTTACAACATGTTCTATGCAACATTATTAAGTTTTAACCTGTTCAAACATTTTAGCTGTTTATGGCCGGTTCCAGCAAAAATTCGGAAGAACCCTGCAGTGTAGGTCTGTACGAGGCAGAATTAACAACAAGAAAGGTCAAGAATTCAGTGCATGGAAATTTAACGACATGAATTCTCATTTTAACACTTTCACTTTTTAATTTGACTATACAATTTGAAAAGTTTGGATGCAGATACATGTACATAGTAGAGTTGGCATCATAACTACAAAAATATATACATGTACATGTACGTCTGCTGACTGTCATTTAATTGATTGGTATTATTTCAGTTATTTGTATGGAAGTTGTACATATTGATTCCTTCAAACACAAAACTGACTAAGATTGAACTGGTACCCAATACATGTATTTACAGGAGTGAATTAAGCTTTTTTCACGAGAGGGTAATAGACAAAAAAAACTATCACCGTCTGAGACATGTGATAAAGCAGAATATTGCCCTTGTATTAAACCAATTAAAAGCCAGTTGACATGAAGTACATGTATAATAAAAACATGTATAAATCCACAAAGTTGTCATTTTTTAGTTTAAATAGCTCTGTCCCTCATTAGCAAAGCCTTAAGGTCATATGATCTTTATTTTGAAATCTCCTTTAAACATCAACTTTATATTTTACATGTCTTTCTCATATTTATTTGATTGGTATAAATACAAATGTAAATGACTTACTGTAAGGAATTTTATGAACCATGATGTTTTTTAATAAGCATTAAAATAATGAGTAGTGGTAAAATTTCCAATAAATGTATGTGTAAGCCTCTACAACATATGTATTAATTCAGATCAAAGAGGGCCCAGTACTGCCTCATGCTTCCTTATGCTGTCTTTTGTCGATAATGTACATGTTGAAAGTCCCTGAAGCAGTCCCCTTTTTAGGAATTTCTGGATCTGCGACTGTATGAATACAAAACATATATTGTATATGCAAATGCTTTCAGTGTTCTCCCCATAATTTTTAATAGCACAGTGCTTACTGGTACACATTTAGCACAGCTCTTTCGGTCTTCCTCCAAAATTATAGCACAGTGCCCATAGTGCATTATAACTAACATTAATTTCTGACAACACAGTGCTAAGAATCATCATGCTGCAAAGTGCAGAGCTACACTGGCCTGGGAAAAAAACTGAGTCATTTGTAAAATTCTCAAGAATATTCTATCAAAAGACTTGTTTTTGTTTATACAGAAAGATGGACGACCAAACAGAAAGACCAGATAATGTAATGAATGTAGCGGAAGAGTTGATACTGGTCATGGCCAATGATAAGTCAGACAAATCATTATTAGATAACATTATCAAAGAATGGCAGAAAATTTACACCATCAGAGAACTGTTTAATGAACAGTGTAAACAAAACTTACAAGGTATGGTAATACAGACTGCAAATGTATGTACAAAAAAATGTTAGGGACAAATACAGGAAAATTTAGGTGTTAGCTGTTGAGCAGAAGTCAAATCCATGTTGACTGGTAGACAATTCCCTCTTATTACATGTATATTTTATCAGAATTGTAACTGCTGGCATGTGGTTCAATCCCCGGCCATGTCACACCAAGCCTTTAAAATAACTGCTTCTCGGTTAAGCCTTAAGTAAACAGGAGATAGAGTGATGACTGGTTTGCTCAGAGTCAGAATAAAGTGTCCGAGTGGAATGATGTGTCTACAGTGTACCTGTGGGTCAGTGCCTCTGTGAGCTTTATTGCAGTACAATAAAAATTCAGCTTAGTGTGTTTGACTAGTACAAAGGAGGGTCTGTTTGATTAAACATTCTTTTCCTGAAATGCATGAAATATCTGTCATAGGATGTAAACATCAATCAATCAATGCACTTTGTCATTTTGCTTCACTGTAGTACATGTATATGAGGCTAAACATGTACATGTATACAAAACAAAATACCAGCATTGCATCCAGAATATTATGATAGAGGGGCTTGATTAAAAAAAAAGAGAGAGCAACTACATGTAAAAGGAATGTCATGTTCTGTCTTTATTTATTCATATAAAAACCTGAACGAACTGTTGCAAATGCATTTGCAATACGTCATCGGTCATCAGTCATACATGTAAGTCCCTAAAAAAAACTGGCGACTTGCTTTTTATATTACATAACTCTTGCTTAATTTATCAATTTTACAGAATTATTTGTTCTAGTTTAAAGTACAGATTATAAATTTGATTTGTTTAAAATGAAAAATTATGACTAATCAATGGTCACTAGAAATTGGCATCCATTATAGATAAGTGAATAATCAGTCATTGATACATGTATGTAAGTACATGTACATGTACCACAGCAGCTACATGTAATTTTATTGGAAAGTACTGGTACATGTATCAAAAATGTTTTTTTTTCTGGAGTAAATTCTAAAAAAATATACATGTACATGCATTTTTTATATCTAAATTCTTTTGCCTTTTCATTACAGTCATGACTGAAATGGAAGCAGATGAAAACAGTAAGTTTAAAGAGACAGAAGTTGCCCTAGAACAAGTCAACCAAGAAGGTCAAAATCTAGAACAAATAATTTCCCAAAGAAAAGAAGAAATGTCTGTAATGTCTCTGGAATGTGAAAGGTTACAACAAAATTTGGAAGAATGTCAGCGTGAAGTTCAGAAGAAAGAGGCAGAGAATCTAGAAGAGGATATGCAGAGGAAAATTTCTATACCCCGAGCAAAGTAAGGGGGAAACCAATTGGCTTATTTAAGGGGTGGGGATGGGCAGGGTATGGATCAGATTTAGAATAAGAGGCTGGACCAGACTGAAAATCCAAACAAAGCATGCAACATGAATCTTTAAAGGTCAATTTAAAGACCAGGTCTGTATAGACATTGGAAAAAAAATCATGAGTGGACCATCTACATGTACAAAGTATATATTTGAATGTAAATGTACTTTTATGGATTCAGTTATCGAGGCTACATGTATACATTTTATTACACCTGCTCCCTATATTGTAAGCTAAAATAAATTCTGATCTGCAATGTAGATTTTATGCTCTGCTTTAATTAATAATATCAATATCAAAAGTGATAAATGTTTTGTTTTGTTACACTGCAGGCAAATATGTTAGTGAATCATTGTAATTAAAGAATATTTTTCAATTATCTTTGCTTAAAATTGAGTTTTATTTTTTTGCTCAAGGCATCACAGCAAGGGCAATACAAAACAATTAAGTGAAGTTTTAACTTATATTTGCAAATGACATTAGAGGTCAAAATGATGACAACTAGTTTGTGTTCACAAGGATTAATTCTCTAGCGTTATGCACAGAATAAACAGTAACACCAAACTTGGAATAAAACCCCTTTACAAGCTAGGCTACCTTAAGTGGGAAAAAGCTGTTTAACTTTAAGGAAGTAGACCTTGGGTAAGGGACACAACTCTTACAAATCAGTGGAACGTTTGTATTCAGCATTTTACATCATTCTGATGTAAGCATCAAAGTACATGTAACTTGCACTGATTTAATTCTGCTTCATATGAAAGCTTGATAGGCTTTGTGGAATCAATTATGATACAAACATATCACTGATTTCAAGAGTTATGTCCCTTACCCTAGGTCTACCTCCCAGCAAACCTATCACTTCTAACTTGATTAATTGGGTGTTTTGTCATTATTTCAGACATGATGTCCGACTATACAAAATGATGACCAACTTACACCTGGAGACAAAAGCACCACCGAATGAGCTGAAAGGATGTATCCTTTTGATTTTGTAACTTTTTTCCCCTTCATAAATGGAAACTCATTTGATGTCAAACCAGATTCTCTTCATCTTTTAAGTAAAATTTCACTTTTTAAATCCGAATTCTACAATTATTATTTTTTTATTCTGCATACCTACCTCTAATTTTGTCAATGTCTGTTAAGTGCAAATATTTCTCCTGCATGCAAAAGTGTCTGATCTGTAACTTTCCACCTAGGCCCATGGTTTTTTGCATGTATATACAAGAAAGACATTCACCCCACCTTGACCTCTGACCTTAAGAATACTGTACCTGTTAACCCTTCCACATTAGGGAGGGACTTCAACAAATGTAAAGGTAATATTTGTTAGAGATTTTTTGTTAAAATTTCTACTGTGAAAAATGCTTAAAAATTGAATATTTAAATAAACAAATTTCTTTTACATAAAGATCTCCCACATGAGAGAGTGTTAAATGGCAAAAAATCTTTCACAAATACCGTTCCTAAGGTTACCAAGTATGCCTTTAAAATGTAAACTTTTTCCACTTTTGTCATTTGTATGTTTTAGTGTAACAGATAAGTTCTTTAGTTTTAAAATGTAATACTCAGGAAAAATTGTAACATATGAATTCTTATGTTTAATAAACATTGGTATGATTATGTGTATGTATGCAGTCACTGATCAAGTTATCTTTGTTCTATACATATTGTACACTTATAGACAAAACACGATGTTGCACAATTAACATTTAGTTGTGATTTTTCAGTAAAGGTTAATTAAAAACTGTATAGAGGACTTGTCTGTAACTTTATAAGTTTATATTGATTTTACAGATCAAAATGTAACCTGACTTACCACGATCATCCCTGGACTTACACAAATTCAACCAGACTTACTAGGATCAGTCCAAGACTTGCACTAATACAACCAGACTTAGTTCGATCATCCCATAACTTACACAAATTCAACCAGGCTTACCATGGTCAGCCCAAGACTTACACAAATTCAACCAGGCTTACCACGATCAGCCCAAGACTTACACAAATTTGAACGATCTACAAATAGACCTATTTTACATTTAAAATTTTAACAGTACTCATAATATCTAAGGGTAAATTTACGTGGGTGTAAGTTTACCTTTATTAAAACAACATTTAAGCCACCCCTTATTTAAAGTATTTTCATCTGACTGGGTATTGATTTTGGCATAACCTAATTCCACTATAATTATTCTTCTTTAATGATGTCTTCAGATATTTGTGGACAGGAAGATGTTTCACCAATCTCATTGGACAAGTCAAAGATGTCGAAATATGACCTTGTGAACTCACTATGGGATATGTTAGAAGAAGACTGGTGAACAGAAAAGTTTGATGATTTTAATTAACATTTTTATATATCTTAATATATTTTAGGAAATTAACTGGAAGTGAAAGTTGGATGAAAGACAGGTTTTAAGGATCATCTTTTAAAAATAAGTTTATAATGAATTTTATGTAGACAAGATGTCATTGGCAGATATAATTCAATAAATAAAACATGAAAGAGCTGTTCTCAGCTTTATAGTTTTTTATACCCTGCCACATGAAGTTGCAAAGTATTATGTGATGCTCTCTGATAAATTGCTTGTCAGTCTGTCCTTCTCCCAGCAGTTTCCAGATAATAACTTGAGAACTGATCAATAGTTTTTTTTCAAAAAAACTTTCACTTTGTTTACTATATACTAAAAAATATATATTAAGTTTTCAGCAAAATCCTTAGTAGTTTTTGAACATGTAGCCATCCCAATTTTTCACCATTACAGTGCAGGGTATGACATGTCATATTAATATGGTGTGGTATCACTTTATCTTCTTTTTATGCACTAGGCAGACCCAGACATTCATAAGGGGGTGGCTTTGCCCAAGAAATTAAGGAGAGAGTGTTCTTGGACCCCCTTCCATTTGTCACTAAACTCTTTTGTTGGGTGCTAAATTTGGCATGTACATGTATGTAAGAACATTTAAAAGTTTATTTCCAATATTTAAATAGAAGTGAATGAAATAAAGATGTTGAAAAATTAAAATTGCCTTCTTGACTAAAATGACAATATTGCAATAATTAATGTATGCAATATTTTTAGAATTTACAGTAACACACTGGCAAAGTGATTCTTGTCAGAATATAAAGATCAAGGGAACTTGGAATTAAATGGTGAAAGTAAATGATATAATCCATGGATATGCATGGAAAATAGACAATACAAACATAAACCTTGAAATAACCAAAATACCATAAAAAAGAAGTAAATGATCAATCAACTGGGCGCATGGAATTGTGCACCAGTCAGGTAAAGGTCATCTGCTTCTGTAGAAACAATGGCCAAGTTTCTCATAAAATATCACATCCAAATCAGTCTACCAACCTTCACATCTGTGTAGACTAGAAATATTTTCATTTCTTAATTCACAACTTATTCACAGATAAAGTATCTATGTCATAATGACTACCGTATTTCATGATCACTACCACACACACTAACAAAAGGAACTGGATATATAGAATTCGATGATCTGTTTTATTTCTTAAATCGTTAAACATATATCTCCGCGCCAAATATAAATCACTCAACTTCTACGTGGATTAACAACGTACAATCTACAAAAAAACAATGAGAAATAAATTATCATGTCTAAATTTAAAAAAACGAATTGTACAAATAAGTGTAAGTCCAAAGAAGAATGTAACTCCGACTGGTTGACTCCCTTCGATGAACATTAAACCCCACGCTATTACTCGAATTACTGGTTCAATTATGTAAGTACTCATTGAACAGAATTTATCCGATCAGCCGCACATAAATATATTTACAAGTTACGTACTAGTATTAGAACTATCTGTAATAGTTCATTTCTATTGATCTTATTTTTTTCAATAATTGTATTGAATAGCGGATCTAAACGGGTCCGGTATACCGACGCAAGCCCCCCTTTTGAAACTGAATTAAAAAAAACTTAGTATAACAATTTTTTGATGTTGACATTGAAAATTCGCCTCGAAGGAACGAATGAAATTCCCAGTAATTATCTGCGCATCTGCCCCGTCCATCTGTCATAATTCTTACCAGACGCAACTCATCTCAGTTTGGTGTATGGTTTGATATCTTTCAAATGTTGTCCAATTATTAGTCATCATTAGCATCTTATGTTCACTTGTTTCTGTTGCATTATTATGCTAATTCCACTATACATACAAGAGTAATTTATGGCACTTTTGGAGCACCTTGTAGACGCGACTCCTGTTACCATGCAAATGACGGATTTCGTTCATACTTCGCACGTTCTTCATTCTTCGTTAACTAACCATGTACGGAGCTGGATTATCTGATGAGTCTTTTTTTCTTGGAATCCAAAACACTGTATGTTTTTGTATTCTTGGCCATATTTTTAACAGAACATATACACGAGACTTTTGATTCAGTTAGATGTGAAAGCGACAATTAAAAACCATATTGCAAATACAAACACAAGAAACGTGTAAAGGACGCCCAAAGAAATTAGTGCATGCTTCGTACAATAACACTTCCACTTTTTTCCCAGCATGCTCTAATTGGATATGGCCATGTTTTTTTTTAAGCTCTAGAAAAATTTGGACTAAAATGTAATTTTCTGTCATTTATTCACATAAGTTGGACAATTAAGTAAAACGAACATTTTAATGTGTGAACTGATTTATGTATTATGTTTGGATGTGTATTAGGAATATTATGAGCATTAGTAAACTCTACTCGTCATTGCCATTCATCGGTCAGGTAAACTATAAACAGTAAACATAAATCCAAATAGTGTAAACATTCCATACCCCTTTACAATCCATAATTATGAGCTAAAGCAATGACACTCAATCAGTTGGACTAGATACCCCTGATACTAGTCAGCGAAATCGCAGACAAAGCAAACCAACTCCACCAGTGCCGGAGGAATCTAGTGAAAGATATATAATGTCTTCTCCAACTGAGACCGGTTCTTCGCCTATTGCCGTTGATCCCACTGTTATTTGCCACTCTCCAGTACCAGCTGGTCTCTCATCCTTACAATACCAACCTGAACAAGAAACTAGTATGCCTATACAAGCAATCTCCTGCACGCTGTCTCAAACTGATGTTGTGAGAATTGCACTTCAGCTGAAGGAATTTTTACATGAAGAAATTGACTACACAATTAAGGCTACAATTGACCAGTACAAAGATGAAATCATTAAACTAACAAAAGAAAACGAAAAACTACGTGACGATATCGATGCTTTGGAACAATACGGACGTAGAGATTTAATGCGTATAAACGGTATTTAGGACGGTGGACGAACGGAAACTGCCGAACAGACGACATAGCTAGTTTCTGAACTGATCCAGTCTATTGACGGCGATCTGCAAGCCGATGATATCATTAGGTCTCATCGTATTGTCCCGATGATCCTAATACTTCTAGACCGAGACAGGTAATCGTGAGACTCAAAGACCCCGTAGTGAAAAAGCGCATTCTTAAATGTAAAAAAAAAAAAAACAATTGAAGAACAAACCAGAACATAGGTACATTAGAATAAATGAAGACCTCACAAAAACAAGAAATGCAATTGCCTACAGGGCTCGTCAGCTGAGAAGTCAGACATACATAAAGGATACATGGGCAGGGAACATAGGTACATTAGAATAAATGAAGACCTCACAAAAACAAGAAATGCAATTGCCTACAGGGCTCGTCAGCTGAGAAGTCAGACATACATAAAGGATACATGGGCAGTGGACGGAAAGATTTTTGTTAAAGACACTCAGGACCAAATGCATGTTACAAACACTATGTCATCGTTGCATCATGTCATTTCGTCCTACTGCAGACCCGGGGCGTCTGACTTCATCGCTCGCATCGATCGATCGCGACAGGGGAAACCGACGAAATCCAGTAACAGACATTGATCGCAGGCCTAAAACTTATGCTGAAGCAACGGCACCAACTGCAAACTCTACTGGCCCTGGTTAACTGTTATATTAACAGTAAACAATAATTGTTTTCTTTTGAACTTTGCCTAACATAAAATTTGTAGTTTGTTGATGTATTTTTACATATGTATTGCCATAATATCAAGTACTATGGTCTGTTATGATAAACGTTTCTTCTTTCAATGTTAACTCCTATTGCCTTATTTTTGTTTACTCGTTTCATTTACTAAAACATTTTGGACTGACCTCAGTTTATGTTCAGCTTATATTCCCTTTTTTGTGCCACAGTATTTTGTTAAAATAAGTTTGACATCCTGAGTCATTCATTCCTTATTTATTTTTTCCCACATACATACTGTACACGGTTCTTAAATAATAATCGCGTATTTTACTTTAGTACGCGTATGTATGTTAAAAACAACAACTATTTTGCTTGTGTGATCATTTTATAAAATACACAATCACAAATATGAATATTTTCTCCCGTGGTATGGTGATGCAATGGAAGGTACATTCTTGTCTATTCATCTCATTCACTGATGCGTAACCATCTGGACTATTTGTTCAATACATCATTTCACACCTGTAGAATTTCTTATTCACTCACATTCAATCACATGTCAACTCCCGTTGCCTTATTTTTGTTTACATTATCTTTGTTTATGAATGTATATATTTTTTCATTTGTCTTGTTCACCATTTATTTGATTTTCTGTTTTTCTGTTTATATGTTACTCAAGATGAAATGCACTTATACATGCACATATTGTTGTTGCCCGGTCTGCTCTTACTCCATTCCGTTCTACTCACCCGGTGTGACCTGGATTGAATGGGTATCGGTATTGATCAATACCGAGTTAGATTGGGTCGTTTTATTGTCACGTTTTCTAAGAAAAAAACGATTATCATTCTTTGAAGTCTTTTGTATCAACTTAATAGTCCTTTCTAAAGATAAAAAACGTGCCGTTACTTTTAGCGTCTTGATCAACTTCGTGCACACATCCCAGTTGCTCTGTGGACAGAGTGCCCTAGCCCCCGGCTAGGGTTCTGAGCGCTATTTAGTCGCCTTTTACGACAAGCTTAGCGCTGCTGCAGGCCTATTCTTTTAAAACCCGGACCTGCACGGGGCCTTTTGTATTCCAAATGAGTTACTCTTTCAGAATAAAAAAAGTAGTATTAACGAAATGTATACAGTCAATTTATATTTCCTAGAACACTGATGCTTCATTCTTTGTATTACACATAGCAGAACCTCTCGGAGGATTTGGCCTCCTTTTTCGATAGTTTTGGTTTTGAGTACTTCTTTTATACAATTCATGTTTGGATTAATATATTCCTATATAGTTGATTCTAATGCCACTGAAAAGGGGTTACTCCTTGAAACACGTGTACAATATATACAATATATATGATTAATATTTTTGTACTTAGCCCAGGCAGGCAATGTTTTGGGTATAATTGAGGTCTGTTGCAGCCTTAACTAGACGTTCAGTATGTGTTTTTAGTACCTTTTATATGTACTGTGAGATTAATTTTATGTGTGTTTTCTTTTTGATATTCCAGATTGGACCTTTATGCATGTTTTGAGATTTATTCCATGTATTTTGTCTTTTTTTAGGTTCCAGAATGGACTTTTATTCGTATTTTGAGACAAATTCCATGTCTGTTGTATTTTGGATGTTCCAGACTGAACCTTCATGGGTATTGGGATGCTGATTTCATGTCTGTTGTCTCTTTTTTTTTGACATTCCAGACTGGACCTTTATGCGTATTATGAGACTAATTCCAAGTATTTTGTCTTTTTTTTAGGTTCCAGACTGGACATTTATGTGTATAGTGGGACTAATGCCATGTTTGTTGTCGTTTTGATCTTCCAGACTGGACCTTTATGTCTATTGTGAGACTTATTTCATGGTTGTTGTCTTTTTGATACTTCAGACCTTATTGTATATTAAATTTGTTTGTTTTCTTTTTTTATGTACCAGTCTGTACCTTTATGTGTAAAGTGAGAATAAATTCACGTATTTTGTCGTTTTGATGTTCCAGACTTTGCCAGTCGAGATTCCTAGCTTTCCTCATTATTGATATGTAAAATGATTGATGTTTTATTATTTTGTTGCCATATACGTATAATAAAATATTCAGATGTATACTCCCTTTCAAAGTCCATTCATATGCAAATTTAAAGCAAAAGTAAAAGCAGCTAATTGAGTTTTATACACCGAAGTATTCGAGTTCATATAGAACTGACTTTGAGTCTGGCGGTGCATTGGACCGGTTTACACTTCCGACATATATAGTTCCTGAAACAGATAACGCCAGAGAATATGGTTTCTTGGAAAGAATATCCTTGAGATTGTAGCAGGACATAAACTCCCCATTGTTGTTCAGAATATGGAGACAGTCCGTATTAAAGTCCAAAACAAGCACGTTATCTCTCGGTGTCACTAATATATTCTTAGGTTTAAATGGTTTGTCCACAGAGTTTATTTCATGATTACCATAATAGTAACTTATATCTCCAATTGTATTTATCACTACCACGCTTGTTTTCCTACCTTCATCCAAAACGAAGATGTTTCCATCTTTTGACGTTTTTAGAAGTGTAGGGCAAGTAAATATAGGTTTGCCACGAAGCGTATCGTACTGAACCACATTTTTTCCATTTTGATCCATTACCACGAGAACTCCTATTCCCTTTGTTGCGTCTCGTCCTGTAACAATAAAATAGCCATCTCTGGTTGAATGCACACAGTTTGCGATCAATGGACGTATATCTAACTTTGAATGTTCAAAGTTTAAATTGGAATCGTTTATCACTTTGACCGTGGATGTATTTGGCTCTATGATAAATATAGAATCTGATGTTGACGTAGTTATAACCGCTTTTGCCACCAAACTATAACTTGATATCATATTAATATCATCACTGAATAGATTAACATGCAACAGTTTCTTTGAATGAAAGTCACTTATCCACAAAGATCCGTCACCCGGTGAATGCAAAACGTTGATATTTTTCGTGTCAACAGTATACTGCTTCACAACTTTAAAGTCAGTTACTTCTATTTCATTAATGTTAATTATTTTATGATCTTTGGTAATTTTGAGATGCAGTTTGTTACAGTTTTCACAGATTAAGTAATTGCAATTTATGCACCTCCAATTTATCCGTGTGCCAGTCTCACAAAGTTGGCATCCTATTGGAATTTGAGCCTTTGCTAGAGAGGTAGAAAAAGCCATCTATACAAATCTTTAAAAATGAAAATGAAGTTACCATGCTAACGAACACAACGCCGATTATTATTTTACTTTCGAAACACAAGATGGCGACTCCACTGAAATGTGTTAAAATATAATATTTATGTATTTTAAACTACCGATTCACCTAATCTAAAATTAGTACAAAGTTGAGGGTGCATTTAAATAATATAGGATACATTTTCTTTCACCTCTAAATCTTCATCCGGCAGTGAATGAAGTAAAGAATCGTTAGATTTAAATGTTGGTTTCATTTATGTCGTGAAATAATGCTTCATTGTACAATAATTGTTCGTAATAAAATTGAGATAGTATCTCTTTAAATGTCATTTTTTGGTTTTAATCGAAATCAAATGACTATATATATATATATATATATATATATATATATATATATATATATACTAGAACATTGAAAAGTTCTTGTGATATATCTTTCTGTACTAGTGTAAACCGTGTTTAACACAGGACAAAAACTTTTAGGTGAATTATATTTAGTTATAGTATATCTGGCGTATTAACACGAAGCATGTGTAACCTATAAGAGGACGAAGTTGAATATATCGATATTTTTAAAGAGTAATCAAGGAAACCAAGGTAATAGCGGTAATCAAAAGAATGTAATCCAGGGACAAAGACCAGACATGGAAAATACGCATAGACAACAAAGAACATATACTAACTAAAATCATACATACAAAGTAACAAAAACAAATGAGCAACTCGGACTCCACTAAAAACTGGGAGCATGGACCAAGTGCACCGGTAGGGTAAGCGTCCTCTGCTTTTCTAGAAACAAGCGCCGAGTTGCTCATAAAAAGTCAAGTCCGGGGTAGACAAACGAATAAAGGAAAACCTTTATGACCTGTTGAATAAATCAGTTTTCATGGTACAGGTGGATACACCATAACGATCCTCGAGTTCATGATAACGACCATAAAACTTCTGTAGTGATGACTCCAATCTTGTAGCAACATAACCCTGTTCCAGAGGCTTATTTGTTAGAGTTCTAGCGCGATACAAAAATTTTTAATTATAAAAGTTATAATACCAATTTATGGAGCGTGGTTCAGGGTCCTTGGGACCATTAGAAAGGATATTACGCAGAGATTCGTTTTCGATGATGGTTAAATCTCCCGTAACGACGTGACCAGAAGGACCATATTTGAATGGAGAGGTTTTGCAAGAACAGTCAGGTGGTTTAGCTTTGAAGTCCTCAATCTCGAGGTTCTGCAATAGAAACAGCAATAAAAAGGTGCTTTATCCCTTGGTCGGACAAGCACTTATATATTTATCACGCAACATTAATATAGATATAAAGTCCAAATTAGAAATATGTTTGTGTATCAATTATCTGAAATTATCAAATGATTTTCAAAGTTCAGTGAGAAAAAGTAGGACTATTGGTTAGTAATTGTTAAATCAGTGGGTTTGATGAAAATGTGGTCAACATTACTATTAAAATGGATTTAACCAAAACAACAATTAGTAGGAGGTTTAAAAAGTATTCCGTACCCCTGAAGAGATAATGTCCGTGCTAATGATCCGACGCATTGTAGTGTAAGGTTCAGGTTTATCAGTTTATTTATGACGTTTATTTAATTTCTATTTCTAGAAGCCATGAAGTTATCTGACAGAAAAATTGAACCTTTTATATATCAAATAGTGCAGCTTTTTCAAACGTGTTATATAGAGTTTTCTTGTGTATAGTTTGGTTAAAGCTATTGTCTTGATAGTATAAAAGCGGTTTCATCTAATTAATACCAGAGTACCGGAATATCTAATATGTACAGTTAGTTATAAAACGTGATACTTTCGGTTGAAGGTAACTCAAAGTATAAAATCCATATGTGTATAATCTAAATCATATGTCGTCCATTAACAGCACTTGAAACAGTATAGATTACCCATTAAGATCATATATCATCCCCTTTTCCCGTTTTCCAATGTCCCCATTTCCATTCTGTAGCATTTTATACACAAAATGGTTGTTTTGATCTTTGATTCACTGAAATCTAATACAGCTATATTTGGAAAACATTTTACTTTTACAACAGAATTGTCGTACAAACGTATTGTGGTCACAAATTGTAGAAGTATGGGTGTTGTGAGAGTGCCATATTTTCCTTCACAAATACAGGCTGTTAAAAAAGAACACCTAGCTTCTGAGACACCTAGTCTTTCAAGCAAGCCCATAGATAATTACAAATCACCTGTTCGAGGAACTGCGACCGTTCCTTAGCTAGAGAAATTACAGTATCGAACAACCCGGTAGTTTTCAACTATCCTAGAAGCTTCTCGAAACTGCTTGCTTTAAACAAACTTCACAATTAAACTGGAACTTCTAGGCTTTACTTTACCAAACTTACTTCTCGACTGTCTATGCTTCAATTTTGGCTTCTCTCGGTTTTGATAATTTTAATCTTGCCATGTCGTATTAAACCTACAAACAGAACCAATTTTTCAAGGAATTGCCGCTATATATACCAAAAGCGCGTACCTCGCCGAAAACAACAAGAAACTGAGAAAGCGTCTGTAAGGCACCAACCAATTTTATATTGAGAGGGGGCCTGGGTTATTTTTGAAAAAATATTAATTTCACTTTGAAGAAAAACAAAAATAAATATTTTTGCTGTGGCAAGAAAAAAATAAATGGAGTTCCAAATTGGTAAAAAAAATAATGTTGTATTCTGTTTTTCATTACAAAAAGTTTAGGAAAAAATAAAATAGAAAAAAAAACAGAAAGGGGATGACAGGAACCCCATGTACATATAGTGAATGTATCATAAACAGCCATTCATGTAAAAGTATGTATAAAGAAGTATGTAACAAATGATATATACATATATGATGTGCAATGGGGACAGTCTGTAGCCCTGATATATCCCGATGAAACTTTTTTTCCCTTAATCGACCGCCTCAAGGATTGCGAGCTGGAACGTGCGGACATTATATCAAACCGGAAAAGCTGCCCACGCTGCAAGAGAAATGGAGTGCTTCAACCTTGGAACGAAGTTAGATGGAATCATCTGGAGCGGTCATACTATCTTGAGGGCAAACTCTACTGCACTGTAGACCACCTAACGAGGATGGTATGAATCTAACTCAACAAGAAGGCCAAATCATCAGTCATCGAATGAAATCCTATGAGTGAAAGAATTGTCGTGGCAAGATTTATGTCAAAGATATAAAAATTAAAAGTCATTCAAGGCTAAACTCCTACCAACATTGCAGAGAAAGAAGATAAAGAGAAGTTTTACAACCAACTCCAAGCTACCCTAGATAGAACACCACGGGACGTCTTGATTGTAATAGGTGACATGACTGACCGAAGTTGGAAAAGATAATACAGGGAGAGAACTCATCATGGGGAAGGAAGGAATTGGTAACAATCAATTAAACGAAAATGGAGAACTCTTTGCAGATTTATGCTCCCACAACGATCTGGTCATAGGAAGAACAACATTCCCTCATAAGGATATAAACAACCAGGGTGGGTATCTCCAGACACGAAAACTAGAAACCAGATAGATCACATTACAGTCTCCAGAAGATGGAAATTGCATGACAGACGTTAGAGCTTATCGAGGTGCTGATACAGCATCCGATCATCAACTTGTGGTGGCTAAATTTAAGATCAAGATAGTCAGGGCAAATAGACAATATCAAATTAGAAGCAGAAAGCACAGCATAAGGAAGGGGCGCAGTAAACAAGAGAAAGTAAAATCCATATTTAACACCACATGCCATGAAGAACTTGGATTTTCAAAGAAGGAATACAAGATATGGTTACCTTACGATACAATCGAGACAACTAAGAAGTGTAGGTCTGTTAAGATACAACTTGACCAAGTCAAGACATGATCGAAGAAGAAATAGTTGACGCGGTAACACATAATCATCAGGAAAGAAGTAAAGAGAAAGACCAAACAGGATAAAAGAACCTACATCAATGAACATGCTTCAAAAGCAAAGAATGCAATGGCCAGAAAGGACACCAAGACCGCGTACAATATCACATGACAAAGATGGCAATGTGATAAAAACCTAGATGGTCCACTTTTAAGTGGAGAAGATATACCAGATGCTCTTGATCTACCTCCTGGAGAAGAACTTGATGTTGACATTGGCGCAATCACGAAGGATGAAATCATAAAAAACTGTATCAACCCAGAATTCACCTACAGCATCTTGATTCATAGAGCGTTTGTTGGTGTTAACGACCGAGCAGCAATATTTCAGCTATATCCAGACGATGAACATAAAATAGATGAAAAATGATGCTGAAATGAAAAATGGAACATGATACAAGGATAATGGGGTCGACAATTTTTTATTGCCACTTGAAATTGGGATAGGTGGGTAGGGTTGGGCAATTTAGACTTTTGTGGCGGAGCATGAGCTGTTTGACAACATCTGGGAAACTGGAATGCCCTGAGCAGTGGAGTTCTGGTTACATCATTAAGCATCCAAAAAAGGGCGACCTGAGCAACTGCCAAAAACTGGAGAGGAATTCAGCTACACTTCCAAGTAAGTCCTAGCAAGAGTAATTATGGAAAGAATAAAGGCAGCAATAGATACAAACCTCCGTGATGAGCAAGCAGGATTACGATGCAGTCGATCATGTACTGACCAAATTGCATATCTCATAGAATAGTAATCATCCCTCTACATCAACTTCGTGGACTTCAAAAAGGCCGACAAGGTTGATAGAAATACACTTTATATGCACTAGGACACTATGGAATCCCTGTCAAATAGTAAGGATTATCCAAGGACTCTACAAAAACACCAAATGCCAAATCATCCACAATTCCACACTCTCACCATCCTTCAGTGTACATACAGGAGTATGCCAAGGTTGTCTCCTGTCACCCCTTATCTTCTCTGTAGCCATAGACTGAATTATGAGAACACTGCTGTCACTACCTAGAGGTACCCAATGGTCATTCACTACAAAGCTAGACGACCCTAACTTTGCAGATGATGTGTGCCTTCCATCCCACCAATTCCAGCACTTACAACTGACGACATCGGCCTTGTTCGTTCGAAACAGCCAAATCAACTTGTCTAGAGAGAAACACAAATAAAACAAAATCATTCAGTGTTAACACACATAACACATTAGCCACCATGCTAAATGGTGATTCCATTTAAGACGTTAACAACTTCACCTACCTTGGCAGTGTCGTTTCAAAGAATAGTCGCCGATGAGGATATCAAGGAATGACTTCGAAAAGCTAGACAAGTTTTTGTAACCCTAAGACCAATCTGGAGGAGATATATCAGCCTCAAAACAAAACTCAGAATATACGAGACTTGGAAACAGACGAAGAAAAGCAAACATGACCAACAGGTCTTCGTAAACAAATGCCTCAGACAGATTCTACAAATCAAATGGCCTTATAAATTACCAGAGCTATGGAAGCATACCAACCAAACACCCATTACTGGCACCATAAAGAGGCATAAATGGAGATGGATAGGCCACATACTAAGACACTCAGATAGAAACATCACTCTCGAGAGTGGAATCCGCAAGGCAAAAGAAGGGGTAGACTTGGGTAGATTGGCCATACATAATTGATTGTGACATGGGCTGCTACCCTGCACGAGTCTTTTTTTGTGTGTGCTATCGCAAGGGACACTTCCCAGCCTGCACGAGTCCCAGATTTTCTCGTGCTATCGCAGAGAAAGCTTCTTTGACTGCAAGAATCCCAGACTTTCTCACGCTATCGCAGGAAAAGCTTCTATGGACTGCACAAGTCCCAGACATTCTCGTTATTTGTTATGTTTTATAAAAATAGAAGCAGCTCCTTGTCCAATTTCTGGCTACAGACAAGGCATTGTATTGTTTAGGCTAAGTAAATTTCATCCAACCCTAATCAATATGTGGTGGTTGGCAGGACTTTATTTTTTATCCTAACCAAAGGATTTGCTAGCCTAATTTTAGCTACTTGATATATAGACATGTTATACAACAAGAATTGAAAGATTTGTATGTTAGAAGGTCTAAATACAAGAAACTGAGGAGGAGTAGAAAAAAAAATTGCTTAGCTACATTGAAAATTCCAAGCCCCACCTCAGTATAAAAATGGTCGGTGCCTGACAACCGCAACTGTGAAGTGATGATTTCCAATAATGTTTCCGACTCTAAATCAACAAATAGATATCTTATTATGAATTTGAGCATTTTAATAATCTGCAATTGATTTCTAATAAATAAACTGCTTTTTTGTCACATTACCCACGACTCCGATTTCATGCGTGCTTACATGACCCACCCAATTAAACATCATATACCAGTTACTTTTGCAAGAGTAAGACCTGTAAAAATTGAAACAATTTTGATTGTCACCGTGAAAGAATGTTTTATCAAAAATTCAAGTTATGAAATTTAGCCTCGACCAGAAACACTTATGGCTTATATGAGGGTTCTTTTACATGCACTGGGCGTGACGTTTCCCTGTACATGGGACATAGGTTTTACGTTTCATCCAAAAGACACATAGTACAAATAACAACAACAACAGATTCCTATTATTTCTATAATTTCTGGTTTGCTCCCTGCAAATAGAATCAAAATTTAATCATATGTACAGAATTCTTCGAAGACTGTCTGCTCTACCTCCCTGTTATTTTCAATATACTTAGTAACAGTTTTAATATACTTTCTTCGCCGTAACCCCTCTACCTGTACAGCCTTGTCCACAAAGGTTCTCTTTATGTTCCTTTCTTGTGCAACATTAGACGCAGCGTAGGACTCCAGTCTTGCCATGTCCTGAACACTTGTTTCTGGCTCATTGTCACCAAAAAAGTCAACACTTTGACCTTTCTCAACTTCTCACATCTTTGTTTCTTTCTAAACATGGCTCGAATGGCTCAAATACCACCTTCTTTAATGGGGTAAATACTTTTGCTGGCTTTGGTGGCTTCCTGGTAATTCTGCCTTCCACGAGGGAACTGGCACTGTCTTCTTTCAGAAGGTTTGACTCCTTATCCTTTTCGGAACTTTCACTATCCCATATCTCACCTATCAACTCTCTCTGAAGAAGATCCATCCTCAGAGGAAGATCTATCCAATTCTTCGGACTCTCTGTCTTCACTTTCGTTGACAGCTGGTACATCAACAATGTCCACATTCCTATGTTGGTGGAACTTCGCCATATGGCGCCGATAGTATGCCACTTTCTGGTTGCACAGGAAACATGTGATTTTGCTCTTCTCTTGAGCACAAACAAGAACGTAGTTCGTCAAGTCATCACTGTCACTACAGTCCTTTTTACATATGGGGCCTGTCTCCTTTACAACAATCTTCACCTCTTGGTAAAATATAGAGAGATTGGAAATAAAATAGGAATCCGATCATACAAATGGTTCTAGAGCTTCAACTTCTAAAACTAAATATATATGCAATGCAATGTTCATCAAAATAATATCTAGAAATCATAGACGAAATCCTGGTATCGTTCAGGACGACGCACTTCTCGTCTCGAGTGCAGTTGTTTTCTAGTCTCAGAAACAACTTGTTCCTCAATATCACATTGGTCCTCTTGGTCAGAGTCCTGTTTCATATAAGAGGAATCAGAATCTTCCCCTCTCAATTTTTGAGATATTTTCTCCTTTAACCTTTACAATACATTGGATACTTTCCTCAAAATTTTAAATGGACCCCTCCAAAATGATGTAAGTTTGGGAGAACAACCAACCCCTCTATGAGGAAAACATGCGTAAATCTCATCTCCCTTTTCACACTTCCCCAGAACAACTTTTCATCATGATACGTTTTTTGTCGTAAAATAGCCTTCTGTGTATGAGCCCTGCCAAATGTATGGGCATCTTCTAGACGCTCCTTTAGTTCACATCTACATTGGTTGACAGACATTGATTTCACACAGGGAGGCATACTAGAAATCAGATCAAGAGGCATGTTGTTTCACGCCCAAACATGAGTTAATTTGGAGTTGCTCCTGTGGTTTCATGCTCTGCAGCTCTATATGCCATTATCACGTATGGCAAATGTGTATCCCAATCCTTTTGATGTTCCTGTACATAGGAACTGAGCGTGACTTCTAGGGTTTGATTAAACCTTTCGACCATCGGACTTAGGATGATATAGTGTAGTTCTCGTCTTGGCAATTTCATAGAGACTACATATTTCTGCAAACTAGTTGCTTTCATATTGTGCATCTTGAACTGAATGTATAGAATACGGTATCCCAAAACGAGCTACTACTTCTTCAACAAGAATCTTGGCCATAGTTCGAGCTTTCATCTTTGGCATTTGAAATGCCTCAGTCCACTTAGTGAAGTAGTCTGAAGTAACTGCCATATATTTGTTATGGTTTTCCGTTTCAGGTAGTAGTTCACTTAAAATGTCAGTAGCTATTCTCTCCATTGGCACGCCTGCTTGAACTATCTGCATAGGAGCACGTTTCTTTTGCAATGGCCACTTGCGCTTTGCATATTTTTCACAGCCCGCGAAATACCATCATACATCATCTTGTTGACCAGGCCATTAAAACGTTTGCCTTATCTTACCTAATATTTTTGTAACTCTAAGGTGTCTAACTCTAACGCTTGACGATAAATTATCTTTGTACCCATGATCTGCCAGACCCTACCAATCAATTCATCCCCAATAAAAAGTTGGTTAAATTGTGTCCAAAGGCTTCGCATAAAATAGTTGTCATAAGCCTCTTCACAGGATGGTCTTTGACTTCTTTCTAACCATTCCTTTACCATTTTTATGTCCTTATCCGAACTCTGAGCTTCTTAGAGCTCAGAAACAATGAGGTTTTGTTTGACCCTTTACCATTCTGACAGTGAATGTCCTATAAATACCCTGTATCTTTGCTTCTCACAACATTACAATGATCACATTGTTTGAGAGGTAATCGACTAAGAGAATCGGCATTTCTATGTTTGACACCTGGTATATGCTCGATTTTCTTGTCGTAAGATGACAGGACCTTTAACCATCTTGCAGAAGCGAAATATGGTATGTACGAATTTTGAAGGTTTTGCCGTAAAGATAGTTTTTGAAGTATATTGAAAAATTAACCACTGCAATAAGTTCTCTTCTTGTAACAAAGTATTTACGCTCTGATTTTGACAACCTTCTGCTGGCATAAGCGATAACTTTTTCAGTGTTGTCTTTAATGTGGGAAAGTACAGCACCAATGGCTGTGCCACTTGCGTCAGTATAGAATATGGATGAAATCAGGATGAGCAAGGACGGGTGTTGTGGTTAGGCACTCTTTCAGCTTTAGGAAATCTTCATCACATTCATATGACCAATCAAACTTCTTATTTTTCTCTGTAAGTCTGTGAAAGGATTTCGCGACAGCTGAAAAACTCGCGATGAAATGTCTGTAGTAACTACAGAAACCCAGAAATGATCTTACATCAGTTACGTTTGATGGAGTGGGCCAGTTCTTTACAATTTCAATTTTCTGTGGATCGGTAAAGACCCCGTTCTCAGATATAACGTGACCTAAATACTCTACCTCTGTAGCAAATAGCGTTCATTTTCGTGGTTTACGCTTCTATCCAGCCGATCTCAATCTATCAAACCTAATGCCAATTTTTTCAACATCCCCTCAAAGCTGTTTGCAAACACAATGATATAGTCAAGATATATTAAGCATAACTCCCATTGCAAACCTGCAAGTACTGTCTACATCAGCCTCTCAAAAGTGGCTTGAGCATTGCACAATCCGAAGGGAAATACAATGTACTCTGAACTGAAACAAACCCTTTCGTGTTGCAAACGCATTCTTGAACCTGTCTAAGGCTTCCATCTCTACATGCCAGTACCCAGAACACAAATCCAGAGTAGGAAACCATTTAAACAGAAACAGAAAAGTTGTTCAAGAAAATCATCGATTCTTGGAAATGGATATGCATTCTTGACTGTTAAGCTGTTAAGCATACGATTGTCTATGCAAAACCATGTAGAGCCATCACTAAAACAACACCTGAGGCCCATGGAGTAACAGATGACTCAATGATGCCCTTTTCCAATATGTCATCAATTGTATTATCAACCTCAGGTTATAAGTGAAATGGAACCCGTCTTGGTGGTTCTTTGTGCGGTCTGACTTCATTTGTCTTGACGCTGTGTTTAACAACAGTGGTCTTGCCTAATTCAGAATCTGTTTTCGAAAACACGTCTGAATATTTGGCAAGGAAAGTTTTAACCAGTTTTCTTTTGTTTTCAGACAAATCTTTAACTGTATTATTATACAGTTGCTGGATATGAGAGGATAGTGTGTTCTGTCACCCATAGGTTCTGGTGTAATTACCTCCTCGACAGGATGTAGTTGTCCTACTATAGTTCTTTCATTAATTGTTTGAATTTCATCATAAATCTAAAACCTTTATTTGAATCTACAAATTCTTGTGTTGGTTGAACAATACCAAATTCTTAATTAAAAAAATGTTCCTTGACGGTCCCAGACACTAGTACTTCACTACGTGGGGGCAAATTTACCGTCTCTGCTAAATACCCTATAACAACCTATCTGATCTTGAAACTGTAAACGGGTTTCTGCACCTTTAACTGAAAGACCTTTAGTAACATCGATAACACAATTTTGGAAAGTCGATTCCCAATATACCGTCGATGGTGAGCTCAACCACTACAGCTATGTTTGAACAGACATATCCATTAATGGCTATACCAATTATGGTTTTCCCAAATAAAGTCAAAAGAGAACCATTGGCAGTCAGTATCTCTCTGTTCATTTGTGTCATTACATGCGAATGAATGCTATCAAACAATTTCTTTGATATGTGAGTCAACATCAATCAACATTTTTGCATTGGTACCATTGAATGAACATTCCGGCTTTAGTGGCCAGTTTGTTCACCCATATTTTCCCATTCTTTTTCCCAGATGTGGTTTCCTGAGCCTTAGTTGTACTTTCTTTTTCACTTGTTACCCTACTTTCCTGACAATCTTTCTTGAAATGATTAAATTTCCCACATTTAAAACATCGGGCTTTCCTTGTCCTTTAAAATACAAAAAAATACCAGTTTTAGATATTGTAAATATCGATATGCTGTACATGTGTTTCAAGGAGTAACCTTTCATCAGCAGCACCTAAATAAATATGTAGGTTATGTATTAAGTTCATAATAAAATATTACTTACATACATAAGAAGTACTCACAACCAAAACTATCGAAGAGGAAGTCAAATCCATCACCGAGAGGTTTTACCATATGCAATGCAAGAAATGAAGCCTCTGTGTTTCACGTATTTTTAAATTTGGAATACTGTTTAAATAGGATTTCATAAATAGGGTAGATGTAATATGATATTCTTCGGGGTCAGGCAAGTCTGACTACTGGGTTGGTGAATACCCTCGGGGACCTCAGGTCCACAAGCAGTGGAATCGACCCAGTCGTTTTTAAATACAAAAATCTATTATTCCTTCTAAATAGAAACTTTTCAGACCAATTGGAATTTTCCTTCAAAGTTTTTACTTCTTTCTGCAAATCAATCAGTGCTGTTTGCGTATTCTCGAGAAGATCTAACGTACTATAGTTTGTCTTGCTGTTTGCGTATTCTAGAGTAGATGTAACGTCCTATAGTTTGTCGCGACAGAGTCGCTGTCAAGTGCGGTAGTCCTTAAGAAACTCTTTTTTTATTTTCTCTTAAGCTCTGCTGTATTGAAAGCTTCTATCGACGGCATATTGTATGACGTCATTTAAGTCTGATGGTCTAGCTTGTTTAACTTGAAGTCTCATGTCAACACTTTTATGTCCGTCAATGAACTGCTCCTTGGCAAGTGTTTAACGAACTTCATTTGGAAGCTGTTGGATAAGCAAGGCTTGCTAAGCGCCTTATGTACTGGCCTAGCTCAGAAAGGCTTTCCGCTGCTTTTTGATGGCGTCCTCGCAACTGTGTTCGATAAAGTTCAGCAGTCTGGTTTGCAGGAGTAAACCTCTCCTTAAGAGACCTTACATGCTCTTTATAATTTTGCCTTTGATCTTCAGACAAATTTTGTAGAACCCCCTGGGTTTGTCCCGTTAATGACATGGCCAGATACAAACCCTTTTCAGTGTCTGACTAATCATTTATACTTGAACATGCATCAAAATGGGACTTGTAATCCACCCACGGCCTCTTCCCGTCATGGGTTGCGGGCTTTACAACATTTCTGTTTCTGGGGAAAGAGCTACTTTCCTTTTCAGTTGGGTCTTCTGACTTAAGTACAGCCTTCTTTCGTCTTTGTGTGATGTAGTTTGTGTTAAGAACAGAATCAGAATAATCTCTATTCTTTTAGACTACGTCCATTCAAGGACTGAATTGCTTCTTGCAAGCATATATTCTATCAAACAATGCATATAAAATAATGAAATTTATCAGATCCAACCTTGCTGCCACCAAATTATGTAACGTTTTCGGCATGTTTGAATACTTCAAATTCAAAATGCCGTTCGTATCTGTTTTCACAGATTCTGAGGTGCTTCAATATTTATGACACATATTAAAACTTGATTGTTCTAAATGAATCGAACAACCAATAAAACCTGAAACCTAAACAACAAACACATACACTAAGTAAATCAATTAACCACTTAGCCTTAACCCAAGTTCCTGAAGCTGACTAGCTCCCGGGACACCTAGCCCCGGAACACCTTGTTTCTGAGACACCTTGTCTTTGAAACACTATGTTTCAAGCAAACCCATAGATAGTTACAAACCACCTGTTCCAGGGATTGCAACCATTCCCTAGCTTGAGAAATTACAGTATCGAACAACCCGGTAATTTGCAACTATCCTAAAAGATTCTTGAAACTGTTTGCTTGTAAAAAAAAAACAAGCTTCAAAATTAAACTGCTAACAGCATAATTACTTTTTAAAATTTACTAAAAAATGAACCAAAATGTGTAAAATAAGCATAGTACATTGTTAATGAAATATCTCACTTTTCTAAAAATGGTTGTTTTTTATTACAATATTTTCTTTTTCCTTTGAATAGACTTAAGGCACAAATCTAAATAAACATGAGAAAATAATATATCCCACTTAAACATTGGAAATATTAGGTAAAATCTCTGGAAAATTATCATTTCTTTTTATTGCATATTCCTGTTAACTGCATATTTTTTTTCTGAGAAATAAGTTAAGCTATTATAAACAGGAATCCAGTTTATACCTCTGCGAAAGAACGCCTTACAAAGCAATCAAGAACCATACTTAAGATTTTCAGACCTATGAAATCGTAATTTTGTGTCACTTGCATGTTATTTTCACTATTTGGGCCGTACTTTTACCAAACGGACTGAAAATTCGTGTTAAAATATATATGAACTGGACAACTTACGAAGTACACTTATTCAAGTTTTTATTATCGCCAATTCTTATAAATTAATTTTTAAACATATTTTTTATCTTTAAACATGAGAAAAGTAGCTCTGAATTTAACTGAATAGGGGCGTGTCAATATTTTTTTATCCATTTTTAACCAGTCAGATTACAGTATTTATCTCGAATTAATTTATACACATTTATTTTTAAGTAATTTTCTGTCCAAGATCGGGCAAAATGAGTATAAGGTGTGATCGACACGTGAACAAAAAGAAAAAAAATGTAGACACTATTAGATTATCCAAGTATTTATACCTCATAGATTAAACTCCAGAATTAACCCACGGATTTAGTTGAATTTAACTATGGAAAAATTGCTGACAAATATTCCGACTCTTACCTTTTATAAGCAGTCAAAACATATCTCTGTTACAGTTGCATCAGGGTTAATTTAAATAATATTACGGTTGTTGTACAGATGGTTTGAATATATTTGAGGCCAGAGAGACCAATTTGAGGATACTGATGTGCCAGCAATTACCCAATTCATTTACAGAAATGATATTGCCACAAAGGACAATAATCGAGGTCTATATATAGCAACTCCCACAAATAATGGAGGAGTGATATCATGTGCTCTGGAAGAGATAGCATAAGTTATTAAATTCCCTCAATTCATTTTTGATTTATCATATCAAATATGGAAAAACATACCAGGAGCAGTTCACAATCAAAAGAACGAGGGAAAATCCATTTGCAAAGAGACAGTCATACAAAGAGCAGGTTACAATCAAAATAATTCAATTAACAACACTATCAATAACAGCAAGCCAGACACTCAAAAATGTTAATTGTTGGTAGAAAAATACATGTATTAAGATATTCATTTAAAAAATAAATTAGATTCGCTATACAAGTAAAACATGTATAACACATTTTTTCATCTATATAGATGACGTATTATCTTTAAACAATCCTAATTTCGGGGATTTGATACATCGCATCTACCCAAAGGAATTTGAGATAAAGGATACTACAGACACTGTAAAGTCAGCCTCATATCTTGACCTACAATTAGAAATCGATGGTAAAGGAAAACTATTGACCAAACTTTACGACAAACATGATGACTTTTCATTCAGAATTGTTAACTTTCCTTTCATTTGTGGCAACATCCCTTCGGCTCCTGCGTATGGAGTGTTCATATAACAACTCATGCGTTATGCCAGAGCTTGCCGAAAGTACGCAGACTTTTTGTATCGTGCTAAAACTCTAACAAATAGGCTTCTGGAACAGGGTTATATTGCTACCAGATTGAAGTCATCACTACAGAAGTTTTATGGTCGTCATCATGAACTCGTGGATCGTTATGATGTATCCATCTGAAACTGAGATTAAAGGATCTAGCCAAGCGATATTCTTTCTTTCGGATCAGATCAGCTATAAAGAAGGTTATCCTGGTTGGCAAAATGTGTTACATGAAAGGAAAACGTTTATCAACTATTATTAATGCGTTACCGCCTACCCGACTATTACCAAACATGCACTCATATTTTTTATCAGAACAAATAAATGCCTGTGTATTATTTTTGCGTATCAAAGTTCAATGGGAAAAAATAAGAGCATTGTTCATAAATTGTTTAATCATTGTGCTTGGTGAAAATGTGACCAACGTCATCTTCAAAATGGATTTAAGTGTGATTACAATTAGTACATGTACGATGTTTTATTATAACATCCCCTTTTAAAGTAGATGTATATACTGACAGTGGTGTTCATCCTTCCTTAATCTATTACGCAGAGATTACTCATCTCTTATCCGTGACTCCTACATCACTGAACGCAATTGCATTAAAGAAATTGCTACGGACTTTTTATTATTTTTTTTGATGTCATAAGATGTATTTTAACAAACAGGAAAGTGTAGGTATAAATTTAGTGAGCATTGCTCATAAGTTTTTTTAGTTTACATGAACAAAACTTACTAAAAAATGTAGTGGTAGCTTTCAAACTAGTTAACTAAATATATTTAAAGATTTGTTTTAATAGTAAACACTTAATTTGTTAGTACAAAAACTTTCATCTCACAAAACTCAGTTTAGTTATGGTAAAAAAAAACAGAAATGACATAGTCACAAATGGGAATGGGAAATACACCATGGAAAAGCTCCTCGTTCATCTCGGATCAAATCGTAAAACTAAGAATAAATTTCAATATGAAAATCTTATGGTAAATTTGTGGTATAAAATTCATATTTATAATGATTTTTCTTATTATTGGGGCATTTCTGTTGCATTATTTCACCGAGAACAATAGAAAGCCTTCAAAAATATTTAAAATATAAATTTTTCGGCAACATTTCCTGCAAATCTTTATTTTCGGACTTCCTACAGATTTCAGAAGTACTATAAACTTCCCTCATGAAAAAGAATTTATATATCTATATGTGACTTTTAACCAACACATTGCAGAAATTTCATTTCCCTTTTTTCTTAAATCTGCTCACACAAGACAAAGAAATTAACACATTTGTCTCTTTGTAGGTTAAACAAAGGGCCTTAATGTACGACTCAAAGAAAGGTTCGATTCCAGATTTAACAAAACTAATTTTATACATATAAGGCGAATAAAGAAAATTAGGCAAAATAAAACTAATTCAACCTAATAATGGTTGATAGAGCCCAGAGTCCTGCCAAGTGCCAGTTTTGTCATAAATCTGAGATATGCTGGAAAAGTATTGATTGTAACCTGTATCTGTGTCAATTATGCTCTAATAACATACATTCTAAAATTGAATCTTCAAAAGGGCATAAGATAATCAACTATCAGGAAGCAGGAACAGATGACGCTGCAGAGAGACAACGTAGAGTGAACCTGGGCAACTTACCTGCTCTAAACATAACAGTAGGAAACGTGTCCTGTACTGTAGCAATTTGTGCCCTCTGCAATAAAGAGTCACATAAATCTCGTGACACTGATGATCTTTGGAGCAGTTATGAAGATTTACTTGAAAAGATTAGAGTTCAAAGTTGCAGTCGATGAGCAGTTCTCCCATTTGAAGTCACATGAAGACAAAATCCAGAAAGTATACACTGACTCAAAACAACACTATGACATAACAAAACCTTAAAATTTTGCAAAACGAGGAAGATATTAAAAAAACCATTGATTTACACATGACATGCTGGAACAGCTAGAATCCATGTTCAATCCAATACAAGATGATCTAACCTTGACAAAAAGTAACCTAAATGCCCTCTCACCCAAGAAAGATGAACAAGAGAAGGTCCTGAGTTCCCACTTGGCTGAAGATGTTTTCTCATTAGGCACGTCTTTGAAAACATGGTTACCTGAGATAACAACCAATGAAATATATCCAACACTTATAAAATTCACTCCCCGTGACATCTCGGATTTGTCATCAAGTAAAGTATTTGGTGACATTTGTAAAGTTCCCACATTGAAGTTATTGAAATCTTATCAAACTGAACTGAAAGGGAATTATAAAATAATTTCAAGTAATGGTAAGACAAAATTCATTGCATATGAATTTAACAAATTACAAACAGTTCAGTTTAATAATGAGGATAGTGAAGAAAACAGAAGATATAAAACTAAATGACATGACAATGAAGGAGAATCGGGAACTTATCAACAAAGGATAAAAATTTAATGCTGTATAAAAAAGATGGAACATTGAAAACCTTCAAATCATTCTCTCCATTAAAGACATTAGGGTTCATATAAATAAACAAAAGGAACTAGTAGTAGGACTGACTGAATCAGGGAATATAGATGTCAAACCCACGAGTGTCAGAAAAGTTGTGGTTCTGAATCAGTCAGGTGACATAAAACATACCTATGATTATGACAATGACAATCAGAGACTGTTTACCTGGCCATGTAGGATTGTTACCTGTAATGATATTATCTTAGTTATTGATACACAAGACATTGGTTCTTTAGGTGAAGTAAAGAAGGGAAGGGTGGTGGCACTGGATTATAGGGGACAAATCAAGTGGGTATATAGTGGTTTATGTCAAGTAGAAGGAGATCAATTTTTTTCTTTTGACTTCACAGTGACCTCTACGGGTATGGTTCTTGTTACGGACTGGTTGAATATATACATACATATACTGAACCAGTCTGGACAGGTCATTGTCTGTCATCAGATCGAGGAGGCCATTGGGATTGAGTATCCAACCACTATTGATATTGATCGTGAATGTAAATAGTGGGTTGGATGTTACGCTGATATAAAAATTCATTGTATGGAACTCATGTAACTATTCTCATACACAATAAACAATATAAATACAGCTCATTTCACTTTTATAGATTTGCTACGAAACAATCAGAAGTTCTTCGTTACTAATCCCTTCAATTACTCTTATAGAGCTGTAGATTTCAGTTCTTAAAAAAATAGTTAAAAAAAATATTTTTTTCTAATTTCTGTATGAGTTCAAATTTCGGACAGGAAAATGATACCAAAGCAACTCAAAAATCAAGAACAAGTACATGGAATGTAAAACAATGACACAATGTATGTAAACAAAATAGTGATCAGAATAACAGATTAAATTTAAAAACTGAAGATAAAACAAGGCCTATATGTAATGTAATCTCCCACAAATAAAAAAAGAATGACATCATGGAAGGGTAGGTATGAATTATTAAATTCCTTCAATGCATTTTTGAGTTATCATATCAGATATGGACAAACTTACAAAGAACAGGTTACAGTAAAAAAAGGGGGAAAAATCCGTGTTCAACAAGCAAGACACTCAAAAATGTTAATAATTGATAGACAAACTTATAATGTAGTAAGGTATTCATTTAATATAAACAAATAAATTAGATTCACTATACAAGTAAAACATGTATAACACATCTTTACACAGAAATAATATAAACTTTTACTCAAAAACAAAACATTTATTACATTGTTGTGATACAACAGTAAAGAAGCTTAGCACTAAATCTATTAACTTAAACATAATTTTCTGTGAACTGAATTACTTTGATGGATACCAATCTTTGCGTTTCATCAACATTCAGACAGAAAAAAAAACTTATTGGAAATCTAACTCTATTTTCATAAAGATCTAATCAAAAGAGAAATACAAAATAAAACAAATAATTAAGACAAAATTTCGCAAAACCACAAATCACAAGACAATAACAAATAAAAAACAACAATGTGCTTAAGCTGGACGGAAAATTCTGATCATTTATGTTTTATAATTGTAAACCATAATTGGTTTATAATTGTAATAATTTGAGATTTTTTTCACTTTGTAGACCAAAATACTAGTACTTCAATATTTAGCCATGTGGGGTGAACAAAAAACATCACATCTGTTCATAATTATTAACTGTTTTTACTCTTGTAAACAATCTCAAAATTAATATTGAAAGTGAGAAATGAACACTTTGAGAGTTATTAAATGAAGTGTGAACAGACAGACAGGCAGCAATAATACACTGCCTCATTTTTGTCAATGTTATGAGCCACAACTCTACAAATAAACTTAATAATACAAAAAAGTTGTTCATTTTATCTCAATACCTTGACAGCCAGTAAAATCAATACAATTCAATCACAGATTTCCTGTTCTTCCAGAGAAATTATTTCCTGCATTTCCTTTAATCAACATAAAGAGACACAATCTATCAACTTGAACTTCCTAGAAGGATATTTCAGAAGGTGTCTACCACGTCTACCACATTTGAACTTCCCAGATAAATATTTCAGAGTATTTCTATCACACTTGAACTTCCAAGATAAATATTTCAGAGTGTGTCTACCAAACTTGAACTTCCTAGATAAATATTTCAGAGTGTGTCTATCACACTTGAACTTCCCAGATAAATATTTCAGAATGAGATACTGTCAATAGGTATTTACTGTCTGGAGAAAATTTAACAAAATTTATTGAGTCACTGTGACCTATAAAATCTTGGAAACTTCCTTCATAATAATCCATCAGTTTTATCACACGTTCTGAAAAAGAGAAAATTATTTAGTAGAAATCAAACGAACTTAAGTTCAGTATATCAATAAATATTAATAAATTGCCAGTACATGACTGCATACTGTCTTATTGTCATTAAAATTTTAAATCATTTTCATAAAATGATGTAACTACAAAAACTTTGATATGATTTCTTGGAAAAAAACATTGGTATCAATGTCTTTCAAAAAATAATTTATCAAATGACAAGTGAAAATGAAGTACTATAAATAAATACAATTATCCAACTAAGGCGGAAGCTTGAATTCAAAACATATATATAATTACATCCTTGTCACTACAAATATCATCGTCATATTAACAATGGTTCACAAATTCCCATTCATTGTAGTTACATTTTGCAATGGTGACTTTAGAAAATAAAAGCATTTTAAGTAGCACTCCAGCTAAGGATCATGCAAGATGTGATTCATGAGTAAAAAGCTTACATATTTTTATTTTTGATATTTTGTTTGAAATGTCATAGTAAACAAAAATTAACATGTGGTTTTTCAAAGAACCTGTACTCTTAGGAGATAAAAATTATATAGAATGCACTGTAGATTTCAAAATTAAGGGAGATAACTCTGTAAATGACGCTAAAATACAATAAAATCTACTGGATTTTCAATGTTGATTATCTCCTAAAAGCAGGCAGATTTGAAGGAATAATTACACATTTTATAGTATAGACCCATAAAACAACTTAATTACAAAAATAAAAATAAGTAGCCTTTTTTGGGGTATATCACATTTTTCAGACTTTGCATGATTCTTGCGAAGACAGCTATTTAAAGAAGATGTTGACATCAATCCATAGCACAGTTCACTTCAACCAAGAATTTAGGATGAGGCCTTATATTGCCTATCCATTTAAGATATGCCCCAACACAAAAAGTTTGCTATATGGAAATCATTGAAATTCAAGATGCTATTTAAAGTTCAAAGTTGTTAATAATTACAGACAAGAAATACTGTGGGCAATACCCAACCTCCTTTAATGCATGAAACCACATAAGTCATTCAGATGGAAATGTGATTATTTGAAAAAGTTTCATTGAATTCCATTGAGCATTTTCTGTGGAGTGTCATTGATTGATGGATTGATTAGGGAAGATATTTCATGCCTTTCAGGACGAGAACATTTGAATAGATCATTCATTATACTAGAGCTGGATCACTATTGTGCTACATAATACAGAAGTAACAGCCTGCAGGTAGGCATGCCACCCCACTCAAATATTAATGACATCATGCCAACCAATCGTCACCCTATCTCCTTAAATACTGTGTTCTTGGCTGAGAAGCAGTGACTATCAATTTTGAAGTCTTCCATGCGATTCAGCTCAAATCCATGACATCCTGCACTAAAGGCGAGCACTTGACTCCAACACCACCAAGGTAGCTAGTTCTAGGTGAAAACAGGGGACTAATAGACAGTATGATCATGATATACCTCCAGTTTTTCAATGTCTATTGGCCATGGGAATAATTAGTGGATTCAACCAAAGTTAGCTCCCTAACATACTTAAAAAAATTGTGTAATTACCATTAGCACCAAGTGATAAGAGTGCTGTAGACGGACAGACATCAAGACATGTTGGCCAATGAGTAAGAGCTTGAGTTCTAGTCACCTGGAAATTAAATAGAAAAATTGAATAAGAATAATACAAATTCCATGTGTTCAAGTTGTTCACTCACTTAAACAATGATTTCATTACTGAACTAAACCAATAAGTAGGACTCAAGTATTATAAATGTGATGTTTAATGTTTAAAATCACTTAGATTTGCTATATGTACCTCAAACTCAACTTATACAGTAACTCTATACTATTTATTGCATCAAGTGTTGTTCATGCTAATGGCCTGGACACCTACGAAAACTTTAACTAGTAAAAATATCTCTATATATACAACTATATGCATTAGTTATGTTAATCAATAAGCCCCCACCACTAACCCCTGAAGCTTTATAAACTATTCTGATTCCTACCTTTCTCTCAGACATACTGTAATACTGTACACATTTCTCCATACCATAACCTACATATATAATGATGTCTTGTTCTTCTGGAGAAAACTTGGCTAAACTTGGAGGCAACTGGCTATATATACCCTGAAATGATATTTATGAAAGTTTTTCAAATGTAGTTGCCTCATTCTTAACAAAAACAAATACTGAAGTAAATATACAGAATGAAATTAATGATAAGTTGAAATCTGGAATAGAAAAAAAAATCATATTGAACACAGAAAATCATTATCCTAAAAACAGAACTTGAAACAATTTTGCCATTATTTTACTAACAGGATAATTAGTTGGAAAGAGTAATCAAGGGAACCAAGGTTGTAGCGGAAATCAAAAGAAAGTTATCCAGGGACAATAACCAAAATATGATCACAAGTGCAGACAAACCCTAGATTTAATGAGGACTGTTAAATCTCACTGCGTGTACATGTGATCATATTTTGGTTATTTATTATCCTGGCCATTGTTGGTTGCGATTTTTAATATAAATTTCGAACTTTGTGAACGGCAGTTTGATATTCTTGTTGTGATGTTTTGGCGGAATAAAGCCCAAGAATGAAATTACAGAATTTTTTTTAAGTGAAATATCGACAATTTTTACACTGGGAACATTTGGTTTATTACTGCTATCTATATAATAATGTGTGTTAATACATGTACCTACATGTAATGTATCTTAGCTGACTAAGTGTAAAATGACATACAGAAAAGCAGTCTAAAGAGGTCAAGTAAGAAATGCCCCGAAAATAAAAAAATATATTGTATCAAGAAATACACAATACAAATATAATAAATAAAAAACTAAATGCTATATTTATCACCTTTTGATCTTGTTTAGCTATGACAGTGCCATCTGGTGTGAATGCAGGAGCAGGGAAAGTTAGCCAATCAACAAGCTCACAAACATCCTTTGACCAATCAGCGGACCAGACACTCACACGCCTATCAGCACTGGCTGCCAACCAGAGTTGAGAGGCAGAGACGGTCAACTCCAGATCCTGACACAAGGTCACATCAATGTTTGTGATTGGCGCCCCCTTGTGGTCAGAGATTACACGGACTGTTATCCCAGTGGTTGGACTACTAATGGCAATGAGTCCATCACTTCCTCCTGTTAAAATCATACGCCCTGAAATATAAATTATAAAATCAGGCATATGTTTGACTAAATACTTTAGAATGCTGTCACAAACGGGCAAGGTCGGCAACTGGTTAACTTATCCTGAAACAATCTTATAATTGACACCAATATTTATCACAGAAAACATTATAAACAATGAAAATTTTTGTAAATATTGTAATAAAGTATCAAATTGAATATGATTCTACAAAATAGTCAACCAAGTATTACTGATAACATACCATTGAGATCCCAAGTAAAATTACATGGTGGTTTAAGCGTATACAACAACAAGTGTGTGTACATGTATCCCTGGCATGCTATATTCTAGGGGGTTGTTAGGCTATGATATGGAAAATCTGATTGCAAATTATGGTCATGCAGTGTGTTGGGAGAGATGCCATGTTTCTTGGGAACTCTGCAGTGGTACTCTATAGGAGAGTGAACCTTTGCACTCCTCCTTAGGCAGCTAAATTGCCTCACCCTACCCACTCTCTCTATTTCTAGTGGAAATCAAAATTTGTTGGCCCTACTATTCTTGTGTCCCATCCCATTTTTCATTTCATCATCATTTCATGTTCATTGCCTGGATAAAGCAGAAATATTGCTGCTTTGGCTTTTAACACTAACAATCAACTATCAATCAATCTATCAGTTTGTAAATAAGCAGTAATGTATGATGGTTTAAGTGTGCATAACGAATAGTTTTGCCCCGATTACACATTGTTTCCAATAATTGAATACATACCATCAGAAGAAAATTTAAGGGCAGTTACTGCAACAGCATGTGGATGCATCTTCAGTATCATTTCAGCTTTGTTGATATCAAACACTCGGACTGTTCCATTACTGTATCCAGCAGCAAGCAGGGGCATGAAGTTTACATCAATCTTCTGGTGGGAGGTGACAGCAGCAGCTGAGGTGTTACTGACTGTAGTTTTAATGATACCATCTTGTTTTATAGGGGAGAAGTCTATACATGTGCATGCCTAAAAAAATCACAAATGGCAAAAATAATATTGAAGCTAACTCCACTTACTATGGATAATGTGTATGAAGTAAGACCCTACTTAATCTTATTATCTTTTTTTTGCAATACACAAAAGAGCAAAGCTCTAAGTTTCCAGCAAGTAAATAAAATACTTAAGAAAGAGTAGCACTGAGCTTAGACCATTTTTCCAAAATGAATAATGTCTTATAGATTATGATTATGTCTGTGCAATTTTTATTAAAATTAAAATCTGTCAAGTCAAACTTACTGCATGTTATGTACATCAGACCTCAACTTTTGACCTTTTAATCTCAGTGTCATACTTCTCAAATAAGAATTACTCTGTGTAATCAAGGTAACAAAGCTGTGCAACAAAAGTCAACATTTAGAACACTGGACACTAGTTCTATAATTTCTTGTACAGATGAAGAAATGTAAAAAATATTTTTCAGTGATGACATACAATTACTCATGCACATCAAGGGGCATACTCTACATTGTTGACTGGGCTGTATCCTCTTATAGTATATTACTGATTGATGTTCTAACAAGTTCCCAAATTTATCTCGGATGGTTCCTAAACTCTAACCATCTTGAAAGTACACTTACTGAAGAGCCTTTGTACAGCTTGATGCCCTACTCAAAGACCACAACCACTTGGAAGATTTCCTAACTCTAACCATTTTGAAAGTATGCCAACTGAGGAGTCCTGTTACAAAGTTTCATGAACATTTCCCCTATTCTTATCTCTTTAATAATTACCTGGTCTAAGACCTGGAACTGTAAAGTCTGTTCTCGGCTGTCAAGGGACCAAACTCTTACACTACCATCATCAGCACCGGAGGCAAAATGTTCACTATTACATATAGATAGATTGTTCACCTGAAAGGAGGATGAGTCTACTTACAAAACTGTGCATTGTTACATGGAAAGTTAATACTCTTGGTCTAGCATTTGACAATGACAAGAGGGGGCTCTCTATCTCAAATGGAAAAAACTTGTACAAAGATTTGTGTACTTTGCTAAATAGCATTTTCAAATACAATTAACTTTCAAAGTACATGGAAAAACTTGATACGTGCAAGCTTGTAAGCATTCGAGTTGTATTTTTTTGGTATCATATGTTTCCATTTGTCTGTCAAAAGCTCTGTTATTCCTCATAAGTAATATTTGTACTCATTTATTATTTGAGTTTATCTTCCACTTACCTTAGCCATGTGACTAGATACCAATCTTATACTGGTCCTTTCTGGCCAATTGATGTACCACAGTGTTCCAGTATTTGTTCCCACAATGCCCTTAAATTGAATGGAACATGTTGACAATAACTATTTTATAAGATATTAAAAATAGAATCATAATGGTAAAAGAAGTGTTTGAAAAAGCAGAATTCTACTTAATATCAGAAGAAAATCATCCATGCAGTTTTTAATGACATACACATGCTTATTCAATGTTTTCTTTACTTTGACATCTGTTTACAAAGTCAACTTTTATCTAATTGCATTAGCTGCGATACATTGTCGTTAAAATCAAACTTATTTTTATAAAAACTTGCTACATAGAACTATTAAAATCTATTTTTTTTATATTCCTTCTTTAATGATAATCATTACCACATACTATAGAGAACCAAACCAGAAACATAATATTTTAATACATGCCATATTCAGAGCTTCATCAAAGACAGTTATTACAAAGAACCAAACCAGAAATGAAGCTAGCATAGCTAGGTATCACCATATTTTAATACATACCATATCCAGAGCCTCATCAAAGGCAGCAGTAACAATAGACCCATCCAGGTTCATTTCATCCTCCATGGTCAGGCCGTCTGTTCTCATATTGTAGTGATCTCCTGGTAACTTCAGCTCTCCTACACCAACTACTGACCACACTCGTAGGTTTTTACCAGCACTTCCTGTCAGTAGTCTACCACTGCGGCACATAATCACATCTACAGATGAATAAATGACAGTAAAGTGTAATTCATGTTAAGAAGGTGAATTACATGTCAGTGTTCAAGCTAACTGTCATTTTAATACTTTTGCTTGCAATCTGCTTCAGTGACATATTTCATAAAATTACAAAGTACAAGGGGAGTAACTCCCAAAAGAATAAAACAACCAACATTTTCTGGTAATATGCACAACTACATATAATGTCCTCACTACCTTCCAAGTTTCATGAATTTCAGTAAAGCAGTTTCTAAGGAGTGGCACTTAAATAAATATGATGAACAGACAGACCAACCAACAGTTAGATAGGACTTAAGACAATATGTCTCCCAACTGAAGTGTGTGGGGTGGGGGGGTTGAATAAATCATCAACCTTTCTTTTTACCTATTTAATACCAACCTATTTCTGAACTGTCAGCTTCCCAGTGAATGAAGCAGGTATTGTGTCGAGTGTCCCAGGCAGAAATCTTCCCAGAACTGGTGGAGATATACAGAGTGCTGTCCCCTGCATACTCCATTGCTGTGAAGTCAACAGAATCACTGTCCTGAAAGAAAGCATTAAAAGACATGAGTTAAGTCCCTTTAGCTTTTCCAAATGCATGTAAATAATTAGTACCAATTCTTAAAATATTCATGATTTCAAGATTAATTTATTTATCATTATAAATTGGATGATATGTGATACAGTAAAACCTTTCTAAACTGAACGCTGAATAAACCAAAAAAATGTTGAAACCCAGGAGCTTCATAAAATCCCTTCATATCAATTTAAAATTATTTTGAACCTTAGAGAATTGAATACCAGTCTTTACCAAATTCTACAGTCCAAACAGGTTCACTTGATACAGGTTTCACTGTATGCATTTAAAGCGTATTTACTGTTAGTCACAAATGTATCCAAATAAACAGTATCTATAATTGACTATTCCCATTGTTTAACTACCTTATGGTGCCCCTGAAGCAGTTCTTCTGGTACCTCTGCCTCATGAACATTTAGGCAAATATCAGTAGAAGTTTCATCAAGTAACCAAAACAAGACCGTTCCATTCTGTCCAACAGAGGCAAACTCATTAACAGTGTAGGGGTCCCACTTGAGTTCATTGATTGGACTGGCTGCATGGGAAGATGTCAAGATTTCATAATTATTGGTACTCCAGACCACAATAGAACAATCCCTGTAATCACCTGAAAACCAAAGTTTATAAGTTTCAAAAAATCAAATAAACAGATAGATTTAAACACATTATATGCTGCTCCCCCTTTTTCAATAGCTCTGAAACAAACTAGAGGCTCTAAAGAGCCTGAGTTGCCCTCACCTGGCCCACTAAGGCACATTCTATTTTTTGAAAAGAGCAATTTTATTTTCTTGGATACAAATTCCTAATGCTCATACTTAAAAAACAATCATATCAATTTTCATTAAATTTTGTCCAGTAGTTTCTGAGAAGAAAATTGTTTTTTAATAATGACATTAAAATAAGCGAAAAAAAAAACGTCAAAAATTGGGCAATAACTTCAACATGGCTTAACATTAACAAAAAAAATTTGACCACAGATAAATCTCATCAGGCTGAACATTGTTACCTGTGTCAGAATTTGCCTAAACCTTACAGTTTTGGAGATATATGCAAAACTTTTGTCTGACCCCTATAATCTATTTTTAGTAATGGGAGCCATGTTTTTCGACACATCAAAAATCCCACAACAGTTCTATGCAGAACACTGTAAGAAACATTCATAGCAAGTTTGGTTCTACTTGGTCACATAGAGTCAGAAGAGAAAATTTTTTAGAAAAAAATTAACCACGACGGGCATTATTTCTGACACTTACCAACAGATATCAGAAATCTATCATCTCTGGAGTAGGCCAGACATTGTACATCGTGTTCATGGTAATTAAGAACGTTTTTACAAATTTGTTGTTGTATGTCCCAGATACAGATCTGACTAGGTGAGATTCCAAATGAACCACTGGCTGATGCTAAAACCTAGAAAATATACAAAAAAGTGTTCTACACATTGTAACTACAGTGTTATTTGAAATTATTGTATTGATTAATTATTTGCAATTTCAGGAAAAAGCCCAAATAAGCAAATGTGTATATCGAAAGTCTCTACATTCTGTAACTATGACATTGTTACTCCCCTGAACGTTCTTGATTTTTGCAATCCTCAAAACTTTATATCCATTTCCAACTTGTGTTTTCAAACAAAGTTCCACATTGTGTGATATCATAGTTCTATTGAAAAGTTATTTATACTTACCTGACAGTCATTCTGTAAAGCAATAGTAGATATTTCCTCTGTATGTCCTGTCAAAAGGTAATTGAAATTTTTTTTTTAAAAAGAATGATATCAAAATAACTTTGATGAATTCAATTATGAAAGTACCTGCAGTTTTTACTTCACTTGCTAAATCTTAATAGATCTAACCAGTGGTTAAATACAACACTCATGTAACAAGATCGTGTGTGCTTGTTATCCAGAATGGTGTCATAAGAATGTCACTGTTGCATATAATAAGCTTCAATTTGCTAAATAACAGAAAATTCTCTATAACTTCATCAGCCCTACATTTTATCATTTGCTTGATTTATTTCATTGTTTTTTTTCACAATACTGAACCTTAGTGAACAAAGATCTTAAGAATTGTTTTAAAAATTTGTAAAAAGAACACAAATCTAACATAATTTCATAATTCAAAAAGAAAATAAAGAAACTTTTTAATTTTTATTTTCAAAATACTTTTTTCCTTTTAAATTTTCAAAATATTAAAATTTCTATTACTTTTCTCTCATTTTTTTTTATATTTGAAATCAATGTTTGTAATTTTTTACCATATTCACTTCTCTGCAAAAAATTCTTTTTTAAAATAATTTAAAGATTAAGTTTCTGAATCATATCAGACACCTTTTGCTCACTGAATATTCATATTTCTGTATGAATTTGTAAGATAACCTAAACAGATGCTGTGTAATGGACATGTGATCTACCTCAAAAGTCTTTGGTATTACTCAGCCAGTTGTTGAACCCATGACCACCAGCACTCAAGTCAAACATGCTACCATGAGACCACCAAGACAGTAACATTAATCTTCACTATACAACATACCTGTAAGATGTTTCTGTTGGCCTGTGTTCAAGTCTTCTATAATCAGTATACAACCAGCTGTATATATAAACAGTCCTGGAAAAGAGAATAATCACTCTTTCATGTGATATTTGCCTGTTTCCAAGGATCTCTGGATCCAGGCTGATATTTGCCTGTTTCCATGGATCTCTGGATCCAGGCTGATATTTGCCTGTTTCCAAGGATCTCTGGATCCAGGCTGATATTTGTCTGTTTCCAAGGATCTCTGGATCCAGGCTATAGCACTGCTTTAATGTTGTACTGTTTCTTAAAAATTTCAAACCATTAGAAGCATCATCTAGTTGTCTTCAAACAAAAACAATGTGAAGAAAAACTACACGTTCTTTTTTGCTTAGTACATGTATATCTCTTAAACTTGGACCTTATTTCAGAGGAACAAACATTGTAAAAAAAACTTATCTTAACAAACTTAAATCAACAATTTAAAACTTTCAATGGTAAAATATGACTTTAACAAAAAAAGACTATATTATGCATTTAAGCTAATAAAATAATAACAAAAAATGTGTTAACAAACCTGTATCTGAATGCCAGATGAGGTTATTTTTAGAATTCCCATTATATCCTATGATTGACTTCAACTGTATCCCTGCCTGGTTGGGAGGAGCTATGTATCGTCTCTAAATAAAAATTTTATAGGTATAACAATAAATTCAAATTCAATGCATACATGTCTTTAGGATTAATAAAAAAGATATAATGACTTGTCTTTTCGCTGAGAAAAACTTCTCAATTGTTTGTGACATATTTAAAATATCATATCAAAATAATCGGAACAGAAGGATATATAAACTCACTAACACAATACTAGATTCTCCTGTTGCTGGATGCAATTGGAGAAGATGTTCTGCATCTCGTCACAGTTTTCGAAAGTAAAAATGACATGGAAACAGATGGTACTTTTATAATATCCCTTTAGTAGTTTAACAAAACAAAGAAACAATAAATCTGCTACACACACGCCAGTTTCAATTTATGTCATTTATGAATGTTGTATAAGTAGCTGGAATTATAAAAGACATGCTGTAAATGTATATATATATTATCGTAGTAAGTAATTTTCTTGTATTTTATTTAGTGAACATATTCACAGTTATCAATTTTCACAGTTTTGAAAAAAAAAAGATTAGTGTTAAAAAATGTTAAAATTGTTTTTTTGAGGGTATTATTTTTCGTGGTTTTCTGTCCACCTTGGAAATAGCAAAAATTAGTGCGTTTGCAGTATTATGGGAACCCTTTAAACTTATAATTTTAAAATTTCAAAAATCCAGCTTGTGGCTTATTTTTTGTCCTTTGATGTTTAAAAAAATTACTTTTATGTGTGTATAGAAAAATTCAGGGAAGGAATTAAGTTCATAAAACCTTAAGAATATGTTTACAGTGCCAACTGTCTTGAAATTATTAAAATCTTCTTTTTTTTTGTATATGACTCCATCCTTCATCAAAATATACTAATGTTTCACTTTGAATATTTTAACTAGCCAATGTTCTAAGTGAAACAATTATGAGAAAAGAGTGGCATCAATTGGTTTTGAGAGAAAAAAAAGTACCAAAACCTGTGTTTTAAGTAAAATTTACACTTTTAACTTATTCAACGTCATCATACTTATAAATCATGTCAAATATTTCTGCTTAAAAATGTAAATGAAACATAGACCTTCAGAAAAGTATCTGTATGATATATCATTTTGTGAAATGAATCAGGGCCAAATTAGATAGTTCTTGGTAGCAACCCTTTTACTGGAGCAGCTAAATTGACTCTACCTGAGCTAATCCATAAAACCTTTCTCTCTGAATGAAATGTTTTCTACAAGATGGTCGGCTAAAGTCTGCATTTCTATCTTTCTTGGGTGATCTCCCTTTAGGGGCAGCACGTTTCTTCTTTACAGGAGTTCTTTTCTTGTGTTGTTGTACTTTTGATCTGTTACCCAGGCTGAACTTGGAACCAGACCCAATCTATAAATAGTATAGTGATATTAGATATTATTACATGTTTGGCTGGTCCATATAACTTAATGATACCCTGTCACACTGTATACATTTTTGAAGATAAAAACAACTAAAAACCCTAATTTTTGTGTAGATAATCTGAATAAACCGAAATTTGAACATGACCTGTATTTTATAATACTCAAAATCTACACCAACTTTGAAAAAGAATCCTTCCATATGTACCCTAAGACAGGGGAGAAATAAAAGAAGCAAGGTCTTATTTCAATAAATTATGATTATTGATTATGATTCTTTCATATGTATCCTAAGACAGGGGAGTAATAAAAGATGCAAGGTCTTATTTCAATAAATTATGATTATTGATTATGATCCTTTCATATGTATCCTAAGACAGGGGAGTAATAAAAGATGCAAGGTCTTATTTCAATAAATTATGATTATTGATTATGATTCTTTCATATGTATCCTAAGACAGGGGAGTAATAAAAGATGCAAGGTCTTATTTCAATAAATTATGATTATTGATTATGATCCTTTCATATGTATCCTAAGACAGGGGAGTAATAAAAGATGCAAGGTCTTATTTCAATAAATTATGATTATTGATTATGATTCTTTCATATGTATCCTAAGACAGGGGAGTAATAAAAGATGCAAGGTCTTATTTCAATAAATTATGATTATTGATTATGATCCTTTCATATGTATCCTAAGACAGGGGAGTAATAAAAGATGCAAGGTCTTATTTCAATAAATTATGATTATTGATTATGATCCTTTCATATGTATCCTAAGACAGGGGAGTAATAAAAGATGCAAGGTCTTATTTCAATAAATTATGATTATTGATTATGATCCTTTCATATGTATCCTAAGACAGGGGAGTAATAAAAGATGCAAGGTCTTATTTCAATAAATTGACTATGTATGGTACACTAACAGAAGACTTCATCATTTAACTTAGAAAAACTTTATCATGCATTCCAGTAACACATTAAAAAAAAAACCATCCCCAATCTTGCTACACATAAAAATATATGTAGGTGTACTAAGTGGGTAGATTTGCTACTGTCATGGCTTAAATACCCAATTGAGCAACCCAAAATATTGCAATCTTGATAAATACAATATTCAAAACAAAACCATTTTTTGCAAATAAAATTTCATTGTGTTCAACATCAGCATGGAAATAAGTGAACAAAAATTTAAGTATCTGCTTTTCTAAAAATCATGCAAAATTATGAGTATACAATTCATTTCATAAGAGGTCACATACATTTAATTTATGGAATATGCAATGATTCATCATATGAAGCCTTTCAGTGAAACAAAATTTAAGGTGAAAGTTTTCCTTAAATGTGTTGGAAAAAATAGAGGCTCTAAAGCATCTGAATTGCTCACCTGGCATAATAAGCAACATTCTATTTGTAAAGGGGCAGTGTTTTTTCCTGCATAAAAATTATTTATGCTAATACCTAACGAGCAATCATATCAATTTGTTTAAATTCAGTCTATGCAGAACACCCTATGGTACATTCATACTAAGTTTGGTTCTATAAGGTCAAATAGTGTTAGAGGTGAAGTCTGAAAAATTGTTAACGACAAGGGAAGAACAACGACAACGGACACCAAGTGATGGTAACAGCTCCCAAGGCCCTTTGGGCTTGGTGAGTTATGTCCCTTCAAATGAAATTATTTTCCCAATACAAAAATGAAATCTTTTCTTTTCTAAACTCTGAAGCATATCAAATATAAAATCACATGATCTTTTGACATATCAATGACCTCCTGCATGATTCTTAGTTGGACAAATACTTAAAAAACATATAACACCAGGAAATACAATATTTAATGATACATACACACACACTGATATGTACCTGTAAATATGTAAATAAATGTGTGTAAATGAACACTTTAGATTTCTTTTAACATTATTTTCTTAAAACATATTATTTATAATAAAAGAAAAGTCAACCATTCGGTGTGTTTAATAGTTCATTGAGAAAATATGTCCCTGTCTAAAACATATTTATACAACTGAAGTGGTTAATTTAGTCAATTAACCATGCATTGTTTATCTGCATCAGTGTTCTATGATTTTTCAGAAATTGAGGTTTCCTCTGGAAAAATCCATATAAAATCAACTTTCCCACAGTCAATGACTGCTTTCCTAACAAAACAAATCCTTACAGTATATGAAGTTTCCAACTTGCCACGGGAAAGTGTATCTAAGTACCTAACTTTCCCTGACCCAAATTTCACATGCCCCGGCGTAACAGGAAATAGGATTCCTAGAACACTGTGCATTGAAATAAAAAGAAATAGATTTTAGTACATTTAAGATAAATCCAGTTTATAGAGCAAACAATTTTGTTTAAGTGGCATATGAAAACAAATTGTAAAAAACAGTTATACTTTAAGTACATGGAACTTATTTGGTCACATGACCATTCTCTCCTCAGTAATCAAATAAAAAAAAAAAAAAAAAAAAAAAAACCAACACCACTTATTTTTCTTTCACACCAGGGCACAGCTTTATTTCTCAAAACCTGAAGACAGGAATTTTGTATCTACTTGTAAAGCTGAAAAATCATTTAGAGCTACATCAAATCTGAACCAATCCACTTACAGAATCTGTATCACTTCCGCCATCATATCTGTCTTGTATTTCTGGGCCTCGAAGAACAATATCCTCTTTGTCTGAAGATTCGGTTTCTATAAATAGATTTGCCATCAGAACAACATTCGAAAAACTCGGATAACTATAATCTCCATAGTTAACAATAACTGAAATAGAAGACACTGAGCAGATCAAAATAAAAACTTTCTTTGCAACAAGCTTTCATCTGTAGAATATATATTTCTAACCTGAAAATGTTCAGATATCAAGTTTGTAAAAAGAGACCACATACCTGTAGATGGTTTATGTATAGAGCTAAGATCCTCTATGCAACTGAGTGACACATTCTGTCGGACTGGTGATACACGGTTATGGCGGTTTGACGTTGATTTAATGATCGGTTTTGGTGGTGTTCTAGGAAGCTCCTGGTATTCAACATTCACTATATCATCAACAGATTCTGACAAAGAAATAAAGTAGGAATAAAAGTACTATGAAAGTACTACATTTGTGGGCTACCAATTTTTGTGGTTTTCGTAGATAGGCCAAACCACGAAATTTGGTTACCAAGAAATAGGATATTTCCCTAGATGTGTAAACTAAAAACCTCATAACTACAAAGTCAAGAATCCATGAATATTGGCATCCACAAATTTAAGTACTTTCATAGTAACTGGTGGTACACTATAAGTCGGTGAAACCTTAAAGGAATTTTTCTGTTGTAAAATTGGTTCATGGAAAACACTATATGTTGATTTCAATGGCAAATGAAACATGAAGTAGCACAGATTGTCATGCTAGGTTTTATGTATACCACAACTTCTACAGAAGGAATATATCAGGGAGCAACCAAAATTGCATACAACATGTGCCCCATCTATATGAAGCCAAACATCAAACTCCAAAATGATAGACAAGGTGATTCTAACCTTCTTCTCATTCAGTGGGGTAAAAAATGCATCAACTTAAATAAATTACTAATCCCTTTCCTTTTGTCTATAACCTAGTTATGACATATATATATATGTGTAAAAATGATAAATTACTAATCCCTATCCTTTGTCTATAACCTAGTTATGACATATATATGTGTAAAAATGATAAATAAATTACTAATCCCTATCCTTTGTCTATAACCTAGTTATGACATATATATGTGTGAAAATGATAAATAAATTACTAATCCCTGTCAAAATGATTTGGTTATGATTTAAAGAAAGGGGGTCAAAGTTCATTATCACATAGTTACCTGTTTTATCCATAAATGGGAAGGGTGTCTCCTTTACTTCTCTGCCTCTGTAAACAAATTTTTTTTTTCATAAACATTTGATAAATGAATAGTAGACATGATTGTCATTTGTTCAAATCTTACATTTCAGTCCATTAGTACTCCATTCCCTAAACATTGTGTGTTTCAAGGGGAAGCAATGACTACCAATATTCCATTTTTTTAGTCGTTGGTGTGACTCGGTCTGTAATCATTCCCATAACTTCCCACTTTCAAAACATACACAATTCCCACAGACCATCAAGGCATTTATTATATTAAGGAGGTTTTTTTTAAATCTGTGGACTTCCTCTGTATGTGAAGGAGGTCTGACAGAAAAGAAATTCCACATGTAAATAACCTCTCCAACACTCAGGTTTTTATTTGTAATACTTACTCAATCAGTGAAGGAGGTCTGACAGAGAGGAAATCCCACATGTAAACAGCCTCTCCAACACTCAGGAGGTTTTTAATTGTGGTACTTACTCATTTGGTGAAGGAGGTCTGACAGAGAGGAAATCCCACATGTAAACAGCCTCTCCAACACTCAGGAGGTTTTTATTTGTGGTACTTACTCAGTTGGTGAAGGAGGTCTGACAGAGAGGAAATCCCACATGTAAACAGCCTCTCCAACACTCAGGAGGTTTTTATTGTCTGGAGTGAACACAATCTTACTGACATTTTCTGAATGACCAATGAACACCTAAAATACAAAAATATGGTAGTAAAATTAAGCTGTACAGACTTATATTTTCATATGCCTGCAGATGTGGAGCTGAATTTTGGTATGTCAGTATATTTTTTTATCACAACTCCTAAATGATGAAAGTTTTAGTTGCATACTACCGCCATTTTGTACTTAACCATTTACTAAGAATTAACCTAGGATGTCTTATTTCAACTGTGATTTTTTCTAAATATCAGTTAGAGCAAAAAAGTTAGTCTTGAGTATTTTCAATTTTTCAAAATGATATATCCTTTCTATTAGGTCTTACCTGAAAATTGATATCTAGTTTCATATTATAATCCCATATTTTGATTGTCTTATCTCCCCCTGTTGCTAGGTAACGACCATTGTCTGTTACGGTCAGAGTTGAACATCCTGATCTGTGAATGTTGTTTACCTGATATAAAAACAAAAACAGTCATACCTGTATATAACTCTATAGCAAAATAATACTTGAATCATTGGGCATCAATTTTCTACGGTGGTCAATACATTTTGATTTAATGGAAGAAAACGGATTGAATGTTTCCACTCGTATTTGATAGGAACTCGAAAAACCAAGCAACCTAATGAAATTTTAAAATTACAAATACAGAAATATTTGAGCAAACACAACTATATGGAGTATGTGTGGTAACTTAAAATATGTACACTAGCCTGACAAATAAAGCAATGTGTTTTTCAGAAAATGGATCCATAAAAAAGGAAGTTTTATGGTTTTAATCTGTCACTTTGTCAGTACAAAATGCACAAAATTAATATTTTTTTTAAAAAAAGAAGGAGGTTTCAAAAGTTGAACTTCCCTAGATCCACTAATATACTAACCTCAGCTAAAATACAACCAGTTCTGGCATCAAACTTCAGCAACTTATTGTTGGCAGTAGTTACCAAAAGATGTCGAACACTGGAGGGAGCAAAGTAAACTCTCATGGCAGAATCAAGCATGGCCTTACCATTATCTGATGATGAAGTGTTGATTGTAGATATGTCAATTCTTAAAACCTGTAAATAAGTACAGCATATCAACATCCCTGATTCAAAGTAATTTTCAATGATCATGCCTAAATGTATATAAAAACAGAGCATCATCAATGTCCTATATGTCGAGGGACTGAAACAATTGAATGCCCGAAAATAGTTAAGTAAAAAATGATGTACGCATTTCATATGTGATAGTTTGTTCAAAGAGTAAAAGTTTGATATGGTGTATTTTTAAGCATTTAAGCAGTGCCTAATCCCTGATTTAATAAAACTTTTCAAAGAGAATAAATTAAGCCTTAAAGATAAGGTTGTTTTTATTGTAACTTGCATATGATAAACTGAGCTTAGATCTTACTTCTACATTTTTTGTGAAATATTCCAAATAAAGGATGGTAATAAAATTTCCAAACTGAAAAAATTTGGTAATGCATTGAAATGGTTATTGCAAAAATACTGAGGTTTGAACAGATGTTAATGGAGAATTCTCTATTCAGCTTTACTTTCCTTCTCCATAGAGTTGTTACAGAATTGATTGACATGTCCAGCTGTTATCAATAACACATAATAATTGTGTTACATTAACTGCATAGAACAGCCCATTGAAAAAGCCCCATGCATCTTCTGAGCATCCTCTTTTAAGAATAATCTATCACCCCTAAACTCCATCAAAAATCAAAGAATTGGAACAGAACTTAAATATAATCTGTAATTCATCAAAACATACCTAAATACAAAAAATCAATTTAATATCTCAAGGCGTTTAGAAATGAAATCAGGAAAATAGGTCATTGTGAAATGACGGAATGATGGACAAGGGTAGATCTATTTTGTGGCAGAGGCATAACAAATATATTACTTGACTTAGCACATACCTCATCAAGACTTTTAGTGTCAACAACACTGACAATGAATTCTGAAGGACCAATGAATGCCATTCTCCTCCCATCTGGACTAACAGACAGAGCTTCAGGTCCACGTCTCTCTCCCCGGGCGACAGTATTAGCCAACAGTCGTAGTAATACAAAGTTGTCTGAGGCAGCATCATACAGCGCCAAGGATCCAAGAGAGCAAGCACTGAATAGGAAGTCACCAGTCGGTGCAAAGGAAAGGCCGATGATTTTACCTCTATGCTGTCTGAAAATAAACGAGACTTAGTGAGCATGTCTAAGGGCGTAACTATAACATGTCAGAGGTATTTTCCATCTTTGTAAATACGTCTAGAATGCAGGATATTTCTTTCAGGCTATTTTGTGTCAGTATTTTAACCTTCAGTAATGTAGTCTTTTGAAAAACAGACAGCCTGACTGGAGAAAGAAATATTAAAACAATCTATCTCGTAACTGGATCCTCCATGGCCAGTCCCAAGCCTAAAAAAGAAAAGAGGAGGATCTATCTTGTAATATTTTATATAAATCAAACAATTACACGCTTTTATTCAAGTTATTGATAGCATGAAAACCAAACATCTATGGACATTGACAGAGATGACAACAACCCCATATCATTATATGACCATTAATTTGTTTGCAGTTATATAAAAACTGAAAGATATCTTACTTGTGTTCAGCCATCATGCTGGTTGTCTGTACATTAAAAACTCTAACAACACCATTCTCAAAACCACAGGCAAAAATCTGTCTTGATGGATGATAAGATATACAGCATGGGCACTCTGAGGGGGCACTGAAGTCATATAGCTGAAAATAACAATACAATCTGTCTTGATGGGTGGTTAGATATACAATTGGGGTACACAGAGGAGGCACTAAAGTCATACAGCTGAAAATATACAAAACTATAAAATATGTCTTGATCTACAACAGGGGCACTCTGAGGTGAGGGGGCATAGATGTCAAACAGCTAAAATACAATTTAAAAAGCATGAATAGATACAAATAATTTCTATGTTTTGTGTTTCTTATTTTCTAAAAACTATCCCCTTATTTTTTTCTTAAATGCACAATGCCTTATTTCAGCTTGTAACATACACAGTATGATTAGGATTTTGTCATTAAAAAACATCTTTTATATTGTCAATCATGAACAGACCTGCTGAAGTGTTTCTGAGTCCCAGACTCTAATTGTGTGGTCCTCTGACACTGTAGCTAAGTGTTTTCTGTATGGGTCAACAGCAACGCCTGTAATTCTACCAGTGTGAGATCTCATCATAGTTGTATAACTTCTGGTTGTCACATCTAACATACCTAAATTACCCTGTGTAATAAACAATGAAAATATATTTTTGTATATGTATAAATGTTTTTTTTTTTTTTTCAAAATACTGGCAGCAAAGATTCCAAGTAGTAATGTAAAACTTTGAACAAATGGGCTTCTGTTAACTTTGAACAAATGGACTTCCGTTAACTTTGAACAAATGGACTTCTGTTAACTTTGAACAAATGGACTTCTGTTAACTTTCTGCCAGCTATATGACTTAACATTAACAAAAAAATGAGATAAGATCACTGAAATTCTGACAGTCATATGACCAAAAAAGGGCACTCCGGGACATATTTATGTCAAAACAACACAGATTCTGTGTATTACTATTGTATTCAACTTCATCATAACATTAAAAAATCCTGTCTCGATTTACAGCAGGGGCATTCTGTGGTGAGGGGAAAAATCCCTGGGTGGCTCTTAAGGCTTTGTTACCTTTTGGTTTTTCCTACAAATACTTTGAACATTGTTAGTTTTCAGATTTCAGTCTCAAAATCATGAAGAATTATTCTTAGTATGAGACATGATTTCGTATTTAATTTGAAAAAGAAATACATGTAGTTTTAAAAAGTGTGTCAATGCAATTTGGTAGTATGAAATTCAAAATGAATGATTGATAGTGGACATTTACTAATTAAGCCAACTTACAGAACAAGTTCCAGCTAAGATGTGGAGTCCATCTGAAGAGAAGTCCACTGCTGTTACTGGTCCCTCATGTTCTGAAACAGAAAGTTCATGAATTTACAATTTACTACAACAGCTTATATGGAGTTCAAACACAAAAATTGGAGATATAATATGATTGGCAATGAGATTGCCATCCACCAAATGCCAAGTAAAGAACAATTAAACTTCTAAAAGTCACCTTACGATCTTCAATGTCTAAGATTTGATAATGATAACAAAACTGTATTAGAGTCTATATAGATCTCAATATAGTTTTTCTCATTTTTAAGACTGAGATTTACATACTAATTCAAACTCTTGGAATAGTTATCAGATTTATGTTTTTTTTTTCAAACATTTTTGTGCCAGTGCCAGATGCTTAGTAGCTGGACTATCAGACTAGAATATTTACCAGCTTCCAAATAAACATGGGCAAAGTCCAGAGGCCAAAGTCTGAGGTATCCATCATCTGAACCAGTGACACAGAAAGTCTCATTCACAGACATACAGTTTAATCCTATACCTGGACCTAAAAAATAACATTCTTTAAATGTAAATAGGAAGTCACACAGAGGTTGTTTAATGCACCGTGAAACATGGAAAATGATAGTGAAATGCAAGTTTTCTGTTATTTTTTTAAACAAAATATGAATTCAACTTTATTTCAGTATTGAAAACATATACGATAATGTATACGATAATATATATGATAATGTATACTAAACATGATATGACATAGGCCATACTTCTATATACAATAATGTGTACTAAACATGATATGAAAAGGCCATACTTCTATATACTATAATGTACACTAAGCATGATATGACATAGGCCATACTTCTATATACGATAATGTATACTAAACATGACATGACATAGGCCATACTTCTATATATGATAATGTATTAAACATGATATTACATAGGCCATACTTTTGATTATTGGTGTCAATTTTTTTCGTTTGTGAATTTCTTAATTATTTGAGTTCATAAGACCATTAAAGTTTTCAATTGAAATTTTACATTTGTTAGGAATTCACGATTTGACTGAAACACAAAAAAGAATATTTAAATAGGTACCCAAACAATAAAATTTGTAACAGTATCTAAAAGAGAAACAAGAAAATCATTTTAGTTGGCCTCAAGTATTTCATATTACTTCCATTCATAAAACAATTACCTGATCTGAAAGTTTGTTTATCTTTATCTTTTGTTTTACTCGTATTAGGCAATAATCGTCTGACATGGCGTATGGCAACTTTCTGCAACTCTATCTCAAAGATGTGTCCTGATCTACTACATGCATAACTAAAATAAAAACAAATGTTTAGGAATAAAAGTCTGTAAAACCGTTTGTTGCAGGATGACAAAATGATAGACAAAGATAAAACTATGCATCCCTGACTTGTTGTGATAAGGGCACAGATAAATGTATGAAATGTCTATGACTATTTTTCCTTGATAAAGACAGCTATTTAATTAGGGATGAACAGGAAGGGTAGCAGATTCCACATTCCTCCCCAATTTCAAAAAGCGACAATGAAAAGAAATCATCCAATGAATCCCACTTCCCGCCCTTAGCTGTCCATCATCCCGTTAGCATGAATTAATATACTGTATCATTATATCATCTATATCATCTATAAGGTTGTTGCATTTTATTTTCATACATGTAATACAGCTATAAATCAAAATGGAATTCCTCATTTATTTTCTATTCACTTCAGATGGAAAACAAAGTTGTAAAAAGTTTTAATAATGAAATATAGTTTTTGGTACAATTAAACAAACAAATATTAACAATTTTCTTTTAAATCCCTAGGAAATACTATTGTACTTAGGACTGTCCTTTTTCCTTTCTTTAGCCTGACCTCTCAAAAGTTACAAAGAAGGAAATATTGTCCAAACTTACACAAGTCTATCTGATGGATCTCTGTCGGCATGATAACCTGCTTCAAAAGCAACATCAGTAAACTCCATGGAATGGTATTCACCGAGGTTGACAGGTGCTGAACGGAGCTGGCCCTCCTTCACTCGCCATAATCTGATGTTATCCCGTCCGCAGGAAGCCATTCTAGAAACAGACATTAGGGATCATATTCACTTCAATTAATAAACTACAAAATGTTCTTGGTTGTGTATGTCTGTTTTCCTATTCTGGTCTTTGGCCTTGGGTTTCATCCTTTTGATTTCCTCTATAATCTAAGTTCCCTTGATTACTCTTGCACAGATAATGCAATGCATGAAACATTAAGCTGTGTACAAATTCTTTTCAAGACATTGACCATTGATCTTAATAATCAGTATGGTTCTTCACATTACATATGAAGGTAGTGATACTTTGCTTCTGACGAAATAAATATCACATGACAAAAGTTTTCATTAGTATTCTTCTATTCTATTACCTAGTATCATCAAATGGAGACACTCTTAGTCGTACAATGTCAACATCTGTGTGAGCTTTAGCTGTCACAGATATCTCTCTGTTCTTCATAACTCTAGAGGTGTTCCAAATAACCACCATCTGCAATAAAAAATATAGTGTATTTATTTGACCTTTACTTTGGTTGTCATAGGAAGTTATAAATAACTTGTAGCAATTCAAACTAAAAATACTGTGAGAGAGCTTATTATCGAAGAAAATTATCCGGCTCCACTTTAGTTCAAGTTTTGAATTTAAAGTATTTAAGTCTGTAAGTTGGGTTACCTCCCCTTGCAAGAAATTAAAAATGCCAAGCTGTCTTCACTCAATAACTAACCAACTCATTAAGTTGAATTAAAAACTAATTAGGTGCAAGAAGTGTTGCCTTTACCAGATTTGTAACATACAAGTTCAACTCTTTAACAGAATACATTACATTTCCTGAATTGTGCAGTTACTATAATGAGATAAGATATTTCCATGAAGTTTGGACTATGAAAACAAATTATTTGAAAGTTTAGCAATGAAAATTGAAAACACTTGTATGCATTAAAAAATACTTACATTTTTACCTTGACTGTCTTTCCCAACACCACACAGCATATTTCCTTTGTGTGCATAACTACCATGAAGAACAAAAATATCATCTTAACTTTTAAAATAACAAAGACTGCAATTTTATCTCTTATTCACCAACAAAGTTTTTAAATCACCCTTTGAGCTAGGTGAGCTAAAATGATTTAGCACTTTTTTATTTGAAACCTCATCTATAAAATTAATTTTCAGGAAAAATTAGGTTACATTTATTGTATTTTTTATTCTGTAATGTTTTTACTAATGTTTTATCACACTGCCCAAATATCACAAAACCTTTAATCTAGCATAAGATCATACCTCAGACAGTTGAGTGAATGTACATGTGTTTTACACATGGCTAAACATTCTCCAGTATTAAACTTCCACACTCGGACAACACTCAGATTCCCTGTTTGGCCTGATGCTAACATTGTACTGGTCCCAGTCATACTGATACATGACACCTACAAAAAAATTAAAATATCATTTTTAAATAATCTCAGAATTTCATTGAGGGGTACAATAATCTATCAGTGGAAAATCCAACTGAATGGGTAGGGATTCTGGGGCATAGATTCATTACAAACAAAAATTGTCAGGATATTCATTAGGATATTGTCTTTAATCAATAACTGAATAAAGATATTCCCAAAACATCATCATTGTGTGTGCTGTAAGATAAAGTTACCTCAAATGCCTACACAGTACCAACAATAACATAAAAATAGAGTTACCTCCCATGCCTACCTTGTCAGCATGTCAAATCACATTGTGATATAGTTACCTCCCATGCTTACCTTGTCAGTATGTCCAATGAAGAATCTCTGATGACCATTAGAAACCTTCATGGCTACAACAACAGCATGACAGGGGTATACCACAGTGGACCCATCTACAGACCACAGTGCCTGTAAATAAATATTAATTCTAACTAAAATGTTAAAAAGCAGTTTCTTGTACAATGGTACATTTACTTTAGAAGCTTCTGTTTATCGGTAAAACTCATTTATATTATACCCTGTCTTTTAATTGAAAGTGCTAGAGAACATCAGGAAAAGAAATATATGCTCCCTTCACAGAACTTGTGAAAATCAATATAGTTATAGTACTGAAATTAGGAATAAGTGCAACATGGTACTGGTAACAAAAATGATGTCTAAGACTAAAGAAGTTTTGACACTGCAATGTATGAAAAAGTTACAATTATAAACATACATGTAGGTATCAACTTAGATACTTTTAATTTTTTTCTTCTGCATGATATCAAATTTCCACATCTTTTTTTAAGAATAAACAAGATGTACAATCCAATAAACTTCACAAGCATATGTATAATATAAGTAATACAAAGACAGATTAAAGTTGACTTACATCTTTGAAGGTAGCTCCACCAAAACCTACAATTCTCCTCAGTTTCATAATGGGATCAGGTTCTAAAGCCTGCAAAATAAAGATTCGATGATTAACCCTAACAACATGGGTGCAAAATTACAGGCTTCCTGGAGCCTAAATCAATTTTAAATGGTAAACTTAAATAAAATGGGTAGACAATAAAAAAATTGAGTTGTCAATACTGGAAGAAAACATGCATGTATATAATTTTTAGTACAAATGAATGAATTATTTGAATAAATTATACTAGACAGACAAGATAAGTGCAGCAGATTAAAATCTACAAGAATAGCATTATTTTTCAGTTGTCTTTTTTACTATGCAAACTTTTCTTCTGTCACCATTGGCCTTTAAAACTAAAAGGTTTCTGGAATTTTTATGTATTAAGATTGAGCACACAGAATGTTGATTCTATACTATTTTTTTCTTTTTGGTTTTTTGACTTCATATGTATTAGATTGTTACCGTATAGTTTGGCTTCATAGCAGGAACATATGCATTTCCTTGTATTTTCTGAACATTCACTGACTGAAAAATAAAAGAAAAAAAAGGCCTGGATATATATTTCATGTTACACATTTGCTTCTATCTTACTTTCTGCTCCATACAGGCCTTTGAAAATAATCACACAATATTCAAATCATCTGTCATTTGATAACCAGATAACTAAGCATAACAAAAGTCATTTTTCCTGACATTGAAAGATTCTTGCAATTTCTGAGAGGGCAGTCTGTTGCATCTAAAACAAGTTTCTAATGTCAGACAATATTCACAGCTTTATATTTGTGTATTAAAGTCTACATGGGTAGAAATCAGTTTCAAATATTTCATACTAGTTCCAAAAATTTGGCTTAAATATATGACAAAAGCAAATGGGTGAATATAAGCCTACACAACATTAACCTGGTAAGATGTATTTTTCTTTTAGAACAAATTTATTGTCAAATCCAACCAAGGAGTGGCTTATTATTATTTAATGATGTTTTAATGTTAAATTACAAAAATACTTGGTTGCCAACAAATAGTTTATCAAGAAATCCACAAAATTAAGCAATGTGAAAAAGAACTCCTTAATAATGCTACAATATAAACTTTTCCCTATACAGAATCCATAAAAATAAGCAAAAACAAAAAAAGAACACTTTTGATGATATAATTAATCAAAATTTTACCTCTCCAGAAATTTTATCATCTTGATGTATAACAACATCGTCAGTAGGATGAGCGAATACATGGATCTCGCCTTCCTCATCTCGGTGAATGTCAACATTGTCTACTCCAATCATCGGTAGTTCTTTTGTCACTTGTATCCTTTTCATCGGCTTCTGTCATTTGAAATAAAATTTAATAATTATGATAAGGATATATCTAGAACAAAGACAGATCATCATATATGGGAAAAAATCATTCTTTTTTTCCTTAAAGTATTAACCTTTTAAAATTTTTCAAGCGATGTGAAAACATATATTACTATTTACACAGTTAAACTTATCTAATCTGATCCCTTTTTGGGTCACAAATTGTCTTCCATTTAGACAGGTAATAAGTTTTCATTGAAATAAAGAGACTTTAAAAAGTAAACTGGTTTTACAGTTTGATTAAGACAGGTTTTAAATGTTTCAGAGTTTGGTTTGACAGATTTTTAGATGTTTCAGAGTCTCCTAACCTCCCCCTAATTTATTTCTGGAATAGCCCTTATCAGAACAAATATTTTACACCCGTACTTTATTTTCCTTGAAGCTAAATTTTGCAATCAGTAGAGTACTTGGGCAACTCAATAATCTCAATCTTCTTTAGGTCAAAATGAATTTTATGATTACAATTTTATTTGGCCTCTTGTGAAAATCTGATAGTCAGTTAAATTCCAGTTATATATTATTTAACTTCACAATTAAATTACATAACGGACATTTGTATCATTGTGATTTAGTTTTATAAAAAATCAAACATTTTACTTATTCATGGATAAAAAAAACTAATAAAAATAGTTATGGACGGAAACATGGACAAGGGTATAACAGTATACCACTCTCATTAGGAGCAGGAGTATAATAAATCAGAGCAGGTTAAAACAGTCTGTATAGTAAAAAGGAGAAAATTATCTGTTTAAATGTAGAACTGAAAACTTACTGGTTTTGGTTTAGTCATATTGTGAATAATTGAGATTCTCTCAGATACACATTTACTGACGTCCACTTTCTTGGGAGATACACGATGGGATGAGTTAATAGAAGATTCTTCTGAAAAAAACATATAACATTATTGAATATGTTGTACAACCTGTATCAGTCCAGTAAATGACATGATGCACAATCCCTAAATTATAAAGTTCATCATGCTATGAAAAATTGCTCAACTAAAATGTACCAGTAGAATTGAAATATAACTTTAATAAGAGTGAAATTGGGAAGCAGTCAATAGGCCTGCACACATGAAAAGGGTATTTCCTATTACGAGGGTTCTTTCAAAATCCTTCACAAGGTTTATTGCTCCAACTGACTTAAATCATAAACTTTCAAGGTTCATTGCTCCAACTGACTTGAATCCTAGACTTTCAAGGTTTATTGCTCCAACTGACTTAAACCCTGAAAATGTAGGGTTCATTGTCCCAACGGTCTTGAACCCTACAATTTCAAGGTTCATTGCTCCATACAACTTAGACCTTAAATTTTTAAGTTTAGTAATTAATCAAATAGAAACATGAAACCTCACAAAACACTGACTTACCTGCTGAGTTTTCAATATTTTCAAACTGAATGGAATCAAATGGCTTTCTGGTTCCTTCATTAGGAAATCTGTCAAAATAACAAAACACTGAACCATTTATACTACATTCACATGTATTCATAATTTGTATGAATCTCTGGATACATGTATATGTAAGTGATTTTGAAAACAAAAAATAATTGATCTATCAGATCCTCTCTCTCAATACCCAGTTCTAATGCAATGAAGGGTAATTACAAAATAACCAGACTGATACACTCTAGGCAATAATCAAAAATAATAGTCAAAATGGAATGTTTGTGCAACAAATGGCAATGTCAAGGTAAAAATCAGAAACTCAGAAACCACCCAATGGTCCAGATTGGGGGACAAGCATTTCCAATGGAAATGATGGATTTAACCAGGTTATAGCAGGTCGAATCTTTTATCCTGTATAATACTGTAGTCATTCCCGAAAGATCTAAAATCAACTTCTGCCTATGTAGTTTCTAGTAGTGGACATGAACTTACTGGGACCAGTGTTAGAAATAAGTGCTTGTCCATCAAAAGCTAAAAACGATAGGGGCAGCTAGGGTAACATGTTCTTGCCCAAAAACTTAAAATTTTACACGGGAGCAAACAAGAAGAAAAACCTATTCAGTTTGTACGCAGACAACATTAGGCAAAAATTGCACACAGTTGTCCCATACTAACCAACGCATCAACATAGTGGTTTGCCTTACCTTATCAGATCATACAGATCATCCCATTTTTCACTTTTGCCTACAGGGAAGGCAAGATCTCTGGGCATGGGTGTAACATCACTGGATAGCCTTCCAGCTTTCTTAGCTTGGTCATAAGTCATACCTTCAACAGTATAAACAATAAGTAACAGCAATAAATTTACAGCAGGTAGAACCTGTAATAAACAACTACACTGATGCAGTGGTGCATGAACTGCCTGACTGTCCCAACTTTTTTATATTTAATGTTCAATAAATTTGAAAACAATGAAAAATAAAAATAAGATTTCTTAATCAATCCACAAAGAAAAAAAATGGGTCAAATGATTAAAAGCCTCAAAACATTTAAGTTCTTACTCAATGTGTGGATGAGTGTACAGATTTTGGTAAACCAAAGCAACGTCTCAAAAGGCAAGTGTATAATATTTCTGCTTTTTTCTATTTTTGTTTGTTTTTCTGCATGGCAATAGATATTCTGTGGATTTTACGTTTCAGCAGTGGAAATTCTTTACCACCAATTGTTGCAGTAAATTTTACCTTGCATAAGTAGACTGAACTTGCTAAGAACCTAGCACAATGGGTTAAAAACAAGGTTTGGGCAAGTGAGAGTAATTAGCAATTGAGATAAAACTGGGATGTCAGGTAGTGAATTACTTAAATAACAGAAGTACGTAAAAATTAGTAAAAATCATTAAATGTACTTTATTGTCGATATGAAATGGTGGCTGATCAATATCAATAGAAAAAAAAGTTTCTAAGACTACTTACCAACTTCATACAAAATATCACTTGTAGCAATATTTTTCACCATCATATTAGCACAAAGTTTAACATTTTTAGTGTATGAAAATTTTCTGTTAAGATACATGGACAGGATATAGTTCATATCTAAACACAGGACAGTCCACCTGGTCGACATGGGAGCTGGGCCACTATGGTCTGTAAAAAGAAAACAAAAACTAAAATTTCTTGTTACCACTGTTCCTTTTCACGGGGGAAAAAAATTCATTACCAACTTGAATAACAACATCTAGTTTATAATACTAATGGATCGAAAAGAAAGGAATACTTAACATCTAAAATGCATCTAAGCACAAAGCAAAAAATGAATTGATGACAACAGCATATTTGAAATTTACACACAATTTTTGTAAGACAATGTTATAACTAATACTAGTCAACATTTAATGGTGGTTATCTGGTACATTTATAAGAGCATTTGAAAAATGCTCTCTATTTCAGAATTGTGTCACTCAAGTCTTCAAATACAATGTACCAGGCATCAACTATTTCCGTTTAAGCCAAATTATTAAATTTCAGGTAATTTGATTTGACTTTTTGATTGTAAAAACCTTGAGAAAATACTAACAAATAGCACAAAGTATTTTCTAATTTTCCCATATTTTTTATAATGAAAGCTGAATAATGTGAACTCAGTGATTGGCATTAAAAGGGCCATTAACTCCAGCTGAAAATGTTCCATTAAAATCTGAAATGTGATGTTGAATAGTCCATTGAAATTCTGAAATCATCAGAAAAAAAGTCCATTCTGAAAAATTTCCCAATCACTGGAAACTCTAAATGTTTGGGCAGTTATTCCATTTAAAATGATTAAAATGCATTAAATTGACTTCCAAAGATGTCTGGTTTACCAAGGATTTCAGATTTATTAGGGTCCGGTTTACACAGGATTTCCAGATTTTTTCAGGGTGTGGTTTAGACAGGTTTTTTTACTTTTACCTTTACTTCCTACAGATGCATAACCTGACACAGATCCTTTGGAAGCATTACAGAGGAATGGAAACTGTAGCCATGTCGATGTTGACTTGAATTCTTTAAACAGGTTGGAAAAAGAGATTCTAACAATGAGATTGTCTTGCGTTGCAACATCAATATGAACAACAAAATATTTTGTTGGTATTGGTTTAAACAGGAGATAGAAATATCTGCCTGACAAACCGAGGGATTGTGACTGGGCCTTTGGTAGTTGGATGAAGTTTCCTGCAGGAATGGATCCAGATATTTTGTACACTGAGCACTTGACGTTTTTGTCCTGAAATGAAATAAAAGCATGGGGTTTTATTTACAAGTAGTGTTGAAATAAAAATTTTAACTTAAATATGTGCTGATGATTTTTTTTAAGATAGCCTCAATAAGTTTTTTTTTCTATTCGCAGTCATGCAATACTGTTGACGACTTTGTAAGGCTTGACAGACACTTCTTGTTAATCAATATACATGTTACATGTCACAAGAAACACAAAAACAGTAACACCACTGATACATGTGTAGATTGTTTGTTGTTTTCTACCATGTTGCTGCATGCAAATATTTCATGAATTTCAGTGCATTTCATCAGTCAAACAGACCCTGCTTTGTACTAGTACAACAAAGCTGCACATATTGTTGTGCTAGGTACATCCCCACTCGTAATGAAAGCTTACATTTGTAAATCAGACAGCACCCATAATAGCTTAAAAATGGATGTCCCATGTATATACAGCCCCACACTGTTTCACATGAGTGTTTAGATCTAAATCCTGTCTGACATGTAGATATAAGATTGTTTTCAGACACATAATTGTGAAAGTATTGAAAACATGTCTTTCTATAATTTTATTCACAACTGTTAAAACAGAGACTGGACAATTATTATTGACATCATCATCCCCTGATTTGAAAAAAAAAAGAAGATAATTGCAATGAAATTTTGACAGACAAGGTAATTCAAATAAACCACCCACTCATGGAGTTGGAGTACACTGTATTTTAAATGGGCTACCTGACAAAAGCAACAGCCCTCCTTATGGGCATGTCGCTTATTCTGACACATTATCCAGACTTTTAGCCAATCAGTGACTTCCAATTTTAAAGTCTTTGGTATGACTTTGTCACGGATCAAACCCTTCAGACAAGCATGCTACATGTACATGTATCTTGAGACCACAGTGTTGGTTCACTTCACAGAAGGTAAAAAACTTATAACTTACCATAGCAGTAGTTACTTCCCCTTCTTTTGTGGACTTCTTCCATGATTGTAGATTGAAATGCTTGAAAACATTCACGTAGGGGTGTTGCCACACTGAAAGCATATACATGTACATGTATATCTAATGTGAATAAGAGACACAAGAGTGTCTATCAGTTTTAATGTATACCAAAATGTGTACAAAAGAAAAATTTTAAATGATTAGTCAGAAAATTGTGTTGAGGATGATAATAATTTTATGTAAAATATACAAGACCAGATGGCCAGAAAAAGACTTGAAATTCCCCTGCTACATGTATGAAGGCACTCCAGAAATCTGTGTGGTAATGTAAACATAAAATAAACATAAAGGCCAACATTTTCTACCTGACAAAGCCTGCAATTTAGGTATTCTTGCTATTTCAGTGGTTCAAACATTTTACACATAAAGAAAACTACTCATTTTTTTTTTCTTAAAAAGCTTGGAAATGCTGTAAATGGATTTATTTTAGTGGATTTTTCCAGAAGTACACATTTGCAGGTACTTCCTTTTTAGTGTGGAAGAATTGTGTTTGACACAGAAAAAATAAATTAACTAGGTACACAATACTTATGATTAGTTTAAACATACATGTATATGAATTTATTTACCCAAAAGTACAAGCAAGGAGATTCTGCTTAAATCATAACAGTATGAAGGTCCTATCCCAAGTATTTGGGGTCCGTACATACAACATGTATGTCTGCAGACATATTAGATTGTGACCACTCTGCCCATGAAGAGAATACTCAAACTGATACATTTTCATTGAGTGATTATCATTTAACATTCTTTGGCAGATATTTCATGCATTTCAGGACAAGAACGATTGATCAATTGAACGGACCTTGCTTTGTACTAGTCCAAAACGCTGAACCAGTTCCTTATTGTGCTAGCTCACAGAAGCAACAGCCGGCAGGCATTCATGCCAACCCAGACACATTATTCTGACTCCAAGCAAACCAGTCGTACTTGAAAGAGAAGCAGTGACTACCATTTTTAAAGTCTTTGGTATTTTTATAGTATATTTGTGAATTTTATATTGAGTTTGTACTTCTTTGCTATTTACTTCTGTGACACATTTATGGCATTTGCTGTTTAAAAATTCACAGTGATCCTCTGTGACATCTCATCACTAAAACTAACAGCTAAATTATATATGAATATGTTTTTTTGGATACTATTTAAATTCACCAATTATTGAAATAAAACGAATTCCAGTAAATGTTATTTTTCAGGCCAAGTAGTGTAGATCACTGGCTGAGTGCTCTCAATCTGAGATGTCTGTGACTGAGGCCAGTGCGGGAAGAGATGTCCTGTATTCTTTTTGTTTGCACTTTGACTTGTAGTTGTATAATTACACATCTACCATGAAATTATTTAAAAAAAAACAGTGTGTTTTGGGGAAAGTCTTGTGTTTTGTTCATTAAATCTCTAAGTTTTTAATTGATGCCTTCAATCAAATAAAATCATGGCTACTAAAATAAGCCCATGTTCACCAAAACTTGACAAGTTTTAGCATGTTGATGATTCAAAAGTGTTTGTTTACTGCCTATCATTCGTTCACATGACTGAAAAACCAACAATTTCATACATTGTGCCATTTTGATAAATTCCTCTTCTATGCACCACTTTGGCAATGCTTCTTATGCAAAGTTTTCAACTCAAAAAAATATTGGCCGGCTAAACTTTTAGTTTTACCGCCATGTTGTTTACAATACAATGCGCACCTGTTGCACGCATAACAACGTGGGTTCCGGTTCAACTAATTACCCTCAAGAAAAACTTAAAGGACAATTGATAATAATGTTCGCTAAAAAGGAACATCCATTTTTATAGTCGATCTACACTGAACAAAAAATATCGGGGATTGTAATTATGAAATGCACTGGCAAAACAATTGTCACATATCAGCCTAGAAAAACAGTTTCAAACGGAGTTAACCCTTTCACATTTAAACGAAACCATGAAAATAAATTATGGGCCGGGAAAATTTCCATTATCTAAGTGAACAGAAATTCAGCATACTTTCATAAATATTTCAATAAACTCTAGACTCTAAATATGAAAAAGTGTTATTTCTTATTAAAGCACATGAATGTTATATCTATGAATAAGTAACTACACAAATTTATCAATTTAAATAGTATATAGAAATAAAACAAAAGCTGTTGAATTACAATATAAGTCAATAAGCATTTTGCAGAATACTGGGCGCCGATTTTAATCACGTGCGATTAACAGTAATCACCCAGAAAATTCCGTTACATAGTAAGAATATCAAGGGAACCAAGGTTCTAGCGGAAATAAAAAGAATGCAATCCAGGCCCAAAGACCAGACATGGAAAACGGACACACAAAGAACATAAAATAACCAAAATAAGACGTACAAAGCAACAAAAGGAAACGAGCAACTCGGACTCCACTAAAAACTGGGAGCATGGACCATGTGCACCAGTAGAGTAAGCGTCCTCTGCTTTTCTAGACCACCGAAATGAAAGCCAAGTTTGGGTTGGACGAAAGAAGAAAGGAAAACTATGTCACATTGAACAATCCCAAAACTAGGATCATTTAACGAAAATACGTCAGCTCTAGGTTACAGACCACCAATTCAACCAATGAGCATTTGGAACGTACGCAAAAATAGTCCTACGCAGAAATTACCCCTGTTCCTCATAGTGCTGTGAAAAAAGTTCTCATCTTATTTAAAAAATTGAAACAGTTTCTGAAAGGAAAAACATTTCTGTACATTTTATAGGTGCATTTTGCTTCTTGTGATGTGAAGCCTAATCTCCATAATGATTTTTAAATCTACCCCTATCTTGTGAAAACACTTGGATTTCCCATGCTATTTATAGACCCTTCACTTCCGGTGACCAGTACTGCACTGCAAGTCTGCTAACCCCACATGCCATTCTGAGGATTGTGAGCTGACATATGTAGAATCATGCTGATATATAGTCATCTGCAGGTTAAAGTTAAGGTAAAGTCCAGAGAAGCCATTGAATATTGTGAAATTAGCATAGAAGCCTATGGGAAGTGGAATTAGTGGTTTTTAGCCTCTATAGCGGAAACTGAGATCAAAGAATTTGAATATACAAACTTTGCAATTAATATGACAGTTAGCTTCCTTTTCATAATTATTTATTTATTCATTTATTTTAATACCTGGTTATAGTTATTGGATATCATTTTACATAATTGACCATGAAATGAACTATAAACTATATACCAGATTGTCTTTTTCAGTTTCTAAATTTTTCATTTTTAAGTCGGAACTTCATGCAGGTCGAAACTGTTTGCAATATAACACAATTGGTTTTCAACCTACATGTCAGTTCTTAAAGTTTGTCTAATTCGGCGTTTTTGTTTTTGTTTTGTTAATGTTTGTTTTTTGTGCACAGGGATATGGGATACGACAATAGAATTTTCAGCATCACGGTATGTGTAAAGCAAACAAAGGCTCGATTTGACGGATGCATCAAGATGATTTCATGGGTTGTGTCACTCTTTTGTTTATAAGTTTGCGTTGTTTGCCAAAAATAAATAAATATAAATTGCAGGAACCCATTTCTTTCTCAAAATCACTGCATGCCCCCTTTCGTAAATATTAGGATCCTCTCCAGTATATATAAAATGTGAATTTAAGACAGTTCTTTCGAGTGGTACTCTTTATATTTTCCTCTCTAGAATTGATTACTATTTTTAGCTTCCTAGCTAAATAATGCGTCTAACATCTTGAATATCGAAAATAAATGCATAGTTTATTCGGTAAACAACAGGTATTGTTCAGAGGTTAAAGGTCAATTATTTTTAATTTAAAAATTGGATCGTTGTTAATCAACATATATAATGTTTATTGTTGTAAATAACATGAATTTAGAAATTATTTGCATTTGTACCTTAACGAGGAATTATCCTGATGTGGCGTACGAGATAGTTGTAGATGCTAACAGACTGCTATATCAATTCTGATAAAAACTGGTTCAAGTTCCAATTGACCAGGTTATGAACAAGACTGTAGAAACGAATCAAGCGGGAGTGTTTCTGTAAATTTTAGCATTTTTTGTTAATAGGTCCAACTCGAACGCAATGTTTCATTATTTAGATATTGAAAATAAAAAGTATACGTCCTTAAGAAAAAACTTCAAATACAACAAGTAATCCCAAATATATCTAATTCTTTAATATTTTTTTCAAGTTTCATACTTAGTAAAAACCTTTTAATGTTATTTCAATTTATTAAAATTCAAATGTAAGTTTGTTAACTTAATTTAGTGTATACAATAATCGGCACATACATAGTCTCAACTACTATCCTAAAAGTTAATTCTAAACATTTCAACCTCATGTACTTAATTGCTCCCACTACCAAATATACAACCCGCAACTAAAATACTAGGCAGGCTGCATATTTGATTGTGGAAGCAAGTCCCTCTGCTTCAACTGCATTTATAAATTTCGATTTTTTACACGATTTGATCACAGCAGCTTTTCTTGTTGTTTTCAAGGAGTTAAATATATATATAACTCCTTGTTGTTTTGCAATGTCAGAAGTTGTTGATATATAATTTGACATTGTTCAATTCGTAAAATCATAAATCTGAAAGCTTTTATTTTTATGGTTGTCCACTTTTTGTTGCGTCCAGTGTGGCAAAACAAAAACAAACAAAAAACGAAACAAAACAAAACAAACACAAAACAAAACGAAACATTCGAACGAACGTTGTATAACGAAGAAAACGAATAAATCGTGTTCTTTGCTTAAGGTATAGTATACAAATTTCATAGCAATCTAATTAAAATCGAATCTTTAATGACAATGGGCACATGTCAGATTGGTTTTATAGTACAACATGAATAGACACTAGTCACGGTTGTACGCATATAAGCAAAAACAAAAAAATAAAAAACAAAACAAAACAAAAAACAAAGAAAACAAAAAAACAAACAAAAAAACAAAAACAAAACAAAACAAAATTGTGCATCTTCTTATATAGTATATTGCATACCTTGATGTAAAATATTTCATGCAGGAAATGTAACAAATAATCGAGATTGCTGCTACCAAATTGCCAAAGTGATAAAAAATATGAAATAGTGTTTATTATAACTATTGCAAAGTAAGGTTTTGGCAACTATATTGTACTGTTGAAAATACGGATATTAAAAAAAAAGAAAAAGAGATTTGCAATTGGAAGGGAGGACATTTTGAATAAATCTACAAGAAATAGGTCTGTTCAATTAACAGGATTTGTCAGATTAGTTTATCAGTTTGGCAGTAGAAATTTATCATGAACAAATGGTTGGCTGTCCATAAAGTGGTAGTATATCCAATGGGTATCCTTTTGGGCGAAATCAAATTGCGCCATAATCAAATTGCACCAGTTCTTTAATTGCGCCACTCTTTCTGAAGTACCCTAGGTAGAAATTGCGCCAATGAAAAGTATAGGTTTTTAAAACTAATTTCAATGTTATTTTGAAGCACTACACTTAACATTCAAGTTTAAAACAATACACATTTATCAACAGATAAAAATCCTCGAAATCTAGATGGATGATTCTGATATTTAGAATCAGATTAAATCTCCTACAGCTTTCGTCAAGCAAGGTAAACATCTTATTGCAGCTTGACTGAAGATTTCTGGCAATACTGATCAATAATGAGTTTACTTATTATAGTGAAATTAAATGTGATTATTTTTCAGTAAAGGTTAATTAAGTGTGATTCTAACATTTGGCGCAGTTTCTACCGCAATGTTAAACTGTGGCGCAATTTCTACCTACCAAAAATCTTAATTGGCGCAAAATATTCTAGCCATCCATTTTCTACTGGTCCATCATCCCTGATCAGCTGATTGCTCCTGGGTGACAGATTGCTTCTGTCATAAGAGTAATCAAGAGAACTAAGGTTATAGCGGTAATAAAAAAATGTAATCCAGGGACAAAGACCAAACATGGAAAACAGACATACACAACAAAGAAACATAAAGTAACTAAAATCATACATACAAAGTTACAAAAGCAAATAAGCAACTCGGACCTATTTGTTAGAGTTCTAGCGCGATACAAAAAGTCTGCGTAGTTTCGGCAAGCTCTGGCATAACGTATGAGTTGTGATGTGGACACTCCATACGAAGGTGCTGAAGGAAGATTCCCTTATCTGTTTAGACAGTAATTATAACCTTTTTATTCAGATTTATGGTTTTTATGTTGAGTTTTAATTATTTCAATTAATTTCCAATTAGAGTCAATCATATGATATAGTTTTAGTAAATGTACAATATATTATATAACTTGTCAAATATAATATATTGTACCTTTACAAAAACTATACGACGCATAGAGGAAGTGTACATTGTATAATAAAAACTCTTGCGGTCATATCAAATATCAATTAAAACAATCAATAAACGAACTGCAGTTTCCCCGTATCTGTGCCTCTCGTCGATACGAAACAGTGGCCAAATCGTAATCAGCTGAGTGCATTGTTTAGAAAAATCAACATGGCCGCTGCAATCTAAATTTTTCTGTCGAAGTTTTACTTTGGCTGTGGACTACACAGCCATCTGTTGACAGTTGGAAGCTGTTACAGAATAAATATGGATGAAAGTCATAAAGAATTATTGAAAATCCATAGAGAAACTTTTACAGCTTCGATTGAAGTAGATAGGTTGTTTCCAGTCCTTGAAAGTGCTTGTGTTTTGGATTCGGATGACATTTCTTTGGTCAAGTCAGCAACAAGTCGGGCTAGTCAGGTTGAAAAACTGTTGAAAATCCTCCCAGAGAAGCCCAGTTATGCATTTCAAAGTTTTTGTCACGCATTAGAGTCTACCTATCCTCATCTCCTGACAGTAATGTTTCTTGGGAGCAATCACACTGTCTCAACTCCAGGTATTGTTTACATTACAGTTATTTGCACATTGGAATATGTTGTAGGACAAGGCTTCTTCTACTTTATGACATAAGAAATACAGCATGCTCTTAATGGTGAAATACATTTTGAACGAACAACTCAGTCCACTGCAATTTCACTGTCACTGTGCCATGCATGTTATCAGATATACCATTGTTTGTTTGCTGTATGAGAATGTCATTTTCATTTTTTTATTAAGCTCATTTTCTACTGTTGATTTACTTAGGCTATGTACATTAATGTATGTAAGTTACACTTCCATTATGATCTTCTCAATTACAATCAAGAAAATGATTCCTCAACTAGCTGAACTTGAAGTCAAAAATGGAGTAATGCAGTGTGGGAAACCAATTTTTCCCAACTTGCCATTCTGGCTGGTGGAATATTGATCTCGCTAACCAAATAGAAATTCAACTAGCCAAATTTTTTTTTTGTATTATCATCTGTTTTCTCCTGGATTTGACTCCCTTCTACCTTTCTTTTTCTTTCTTCAACTGTCTTTTCATTTGTTTTTAAATTTATCAAAAATTTTTCCATTTTTGAATATTCCCTCCCATTGAAGTTTTTTCATGTACTTTACAGTAACAAAATAAGTACACCATTTTTTAACTCGTATTTTAAAAATAAAATTACATTTCAACAGATTCATCATTATGAAACAAGAAAATGTTTATCATTTGCTTCTTTTTCATTTTTATTTTGACAATAAACAACTAATTTGCAAGGTAATATACATGTATCTTAAATTACCAAGATAATTTCGTTTGAATACTAATATGAAATCGGAACCGTTGCATAGGTTTTGGCATTGGTACATCCCGTTTTCTGGGAATTGAAATGGCAGATCGTAAACAATGCTTTACAAGTCAATAAAATTGTACATATTCAAGCTAAACTTCTTATAATGTAGGGAACATATTTTGAATGTACATGTATGATGTTAAGGGATGTTTTACTTCATAATCTGTTGGCTGGTTAACTTTTCTTGGACTTTTCATTCAATCAAATGATGGTTGCCAAATTGACGAGTGTAAGCTAATGAGAACTCGCCAAATTACATGTTTACTCGTATTTGGTGAGCTGGCGTGTGGTGGTTTCCCACACTGGTAATGACAGCTCAAAATCTAGTATTTCAATCTGAAATAATAAAATCTGTGGTATGAAAACGCTGTTAAAATAGAATTGCTGGAACTATAAAGTAGAAAAGGCTAGTCATTACAAACAGGATGTAACAATATATCATTTTTTTTTATACATGTAATTCATTGATATTAATTAGAAATAACACAAATGTGGCCTATCTGTAGACTGTAAAAATGCAAGACAGTTGGATGCTTTGACAGCCAGGAATCCTGATATGTATTGGATAGTGATTGAGTGGACTAGATATCCAAGGCCAGTTATAAAACAAAAATGTGTGGTCCTGGTCACCACTTTGAAAAAGTTAGGTTTGATAGGTCAGAAAATATTTTTATTATAAAAAAAAAATTTTAAACAACACACCAGGTCGGGTTGAAATGTCACTAAATCCTGCAGGGTGAAAGCCTAAGTGTTCAATGTAAACATTTATCACAGTCTTTGCTGTCTTAATTTCAGACAACAAGCCCGACCCTTAATCTGAAAAGAATTTTATACAGGATACACTGGCTTGGAGGCAATATTTATGCAACCCCGCCGCTGCTTTTACAAGCATTGGATGGTCCCAATATTGAAGACTGTTAACCACAACAACTTACCACCTAGACAGTCATCACAAATCTAATTAAAATTAGACCTTGTGGGAATGAAACATCTGCAGTCTGTAAATTTAAAGCTTTCAGCTGCAGCTGCAAGGAAGTGCACAGCTATTGATGTTTACTATTGTAAATATTGAGTCTGGTCTGGAGAAGTTACAAAAAAATACAGATTACTTAAAGTGGGTAGGGTCAGTTTTTTTATTTTTATTTTTTTTTCATTTTGGCAAAAAAAAAAACAGTCTAGGGTTGGCGGTAAAAAAATAGGGAGGCAACTGGAACCATACAAATGTTTTCATTTGGCCTACATGTTAATGTATTACTTGACATAAGAATGTAAGAAGTAACAACATGCTCTTTTGGGTAAAATATATCTTCTTGATGTTTTAACAATCAACAGTCACTCAGTCCACTGCATGCATTTTGTCAGATGTCCATGACACTTTGTTTCAAATTTTAGGTTGTCTGTGTTCATGCAATCCTCGTTCATTATTCTGAAGTTTACATGTACATGTAGTACATGTACAACTTGTTAGAATGTGCCTTTTGAAATACAGGAACTTTTAGCATCATGACATATAAAAATGTTGTTCTATCTATTCATGCAGTTTTTATACTCCACCACATAAATTGGCAAGGTACATGGTATTATGTTGATAACCACCAAAAAGTTACGTGTCAGTCCATCGGACCCCTGACAGTTTCCAGATGATAACTTAAAAAGATATTGAAGGATTTTTAAAAAAAATATATATTGTTATTGAGTCCTTAATCTTTTTTTCTGCATGCAAATTGTTCAATTTATGAATAAGACAAATAATTTTTTAGCAACTCCAATTTGTTTATTTTTCCAAGCACTGTGTATTGATTGTAGTCAGAGTGAGCGTAGCTTTCTCTGTGTTTACAAAAAAATGGACTATGAACGACAGAATTACTGTTATTTCTCTCAGGAACCTGGTTTTAAATGAATTTCTTTGAGTCTGCTCATATGCTTTGTACATGTACAAATTTTATTTTAATGATGACCCATTAGCAAAGTGTCACTAAAGATTATTTTAGATCTTGCAGAACTTTCAAGTCTGTGAGTCTTTATAACTGACAACTCTTCAGTCAGTTTGACTGGTAATAATGTCTGTGGTGCTTGTTTTACCCTGACTTAAAGAAATGTACCTATAATGATTCCAGGAATTAGCACAGGCATTCAACAGCCCATGATCTGTAAACTTCTGTGAAGTCTAAGATTTTGCTCAATTTCGTATTCAAAATGTCTAGCAGAATGTTCAGATCTAGTTTTGCCGTCTCATGTTTGTTAACTTGGTTTGAAAGTTCTCCTGTCATAAAAAGAACTGAAAATCCATCTGTACATGGAAGTTATATTATTTTTCCATGATCTGTATGACTATATTTTGTAATATATTGAGAATATTACATGTATACATACATACATACATACATACATACATACATACATAGTATGTACAAATGTACACGGTAGTATATATTTTGAATTTAGTAAAGCTCTTACATGTATTTTCATGAATTCCAAACCCTGAATTTATACAGAGAACACTTGTAAGGTTTGACAGACAGAATCTGGAAAGTCACAATTGTCTTATTTTCTCATGACTGCCTATTTTAATGCCACAAATGTACTTGTAATTATTTCTCTTGTGTAACCTACATGTACATGACTTCATGATCAAAAAGCAATTACCAATTTATTAGCAGTTAGATATTGATTGTGTTTTGTGTTAATGCTTTATTTATGAGTAATACACAGATGTTGTCAGGAAAATGCCTTTTATGTTTACCTGTTTAATGTACTACATTTTTACTTATTATGGTGTTTCCCCTTATCTTTTAATGACAGATAATTCTAAAATTGATTAGTCATTCTTATGTACTTGTATGTAAACATGTACAATGTACAGTTCAAATGCACTTCTAATTTAATAGCTCTGTACAGTGTAACAGTGTCCAGTGTAAGCAATGTTCTCAAGAATTTGAAATAGCATAGTGCTTGCTGGCATAGCACAGGTCTTTTCGCTGTTAAAAAAATGTATAGCACAAAGCCCTAAGTACATTTTTAACAGTGAACATTTTGAAGTAGGCACCTTGTTTTTTAGGACTTTTTTGGCATAGATTTTGTGAGATTGTTGAGATAAATGTTGCAAGTGGATAAATTAAAATGCTTTTCTATTATTCTATTAATCCAAAAAAACATTAGTGTGTCTTCCAATGAGATTTATTGGGAGTTTCATTGAATTATCTGCTCATGTACTTAAGACAAACCCAAAATACCAGTTCTTCTAGTCCCAGGCAAAAGGACAAATCTTTAATACACTGGATGTACAAATGTAGTACAGTTGTACACGTATTGTGTCAATGCATTTGGTACATTTGTTGCTTTTGGATCATGAGGCCACCTTTCTCACCCAGTAATGCATGAAATACTTGTACCTGTACCTGCCATATGAGATACATGTACATGTAGCACTACAATCAATTAACATACATGTATCCATAGGCAGACCCTAGTGGGGTCACAGGGGTCTTCCCTCTCTTATGAACTTGAAAATTTGTGAAAATAATGTGTGTTTGTATTTTTGCGTGCTTCAAATACTTAAATATATATTTTTTGTGACTCCCCTCACTTTAATAGGGGATTCTCTGGATCTGTCATGGATATTGAAGGAATTACCTATGTATTTTATTCTTTAATTATGATTGTCCCACATATTTAGCAAGGTACATGTAAATGAAAATGTGCCTTTTGAAAAATTCTTTGTGTGGCACATTTACATGTATTAGCACCCTATAGTAATCACTCTCAGTCTGCAATAAACCATGTACATGCTGTATCTTTGTTGCCTTTTGGTGTATGCTTTTGATATTTAGTGTATGGGTAGGTCAGCTCAAGACGATGCGTCACATACCATGGTTGGTGACTTTTGACCTTGAACTTGACCTCGAGGTCGTATAAATGATTTTGGCAAAGCTGTTTGGTGTCTTGGTTGTGTTGAGTTTTACATAATGAATTAATGTGCTACACATGGCTGATATACAGGATTGTAACCACAGTGGTACCCACAGAGATGGAATCTCAATGATATCTAGTTGTAATATCATATGATTGTGATTATCATACCTTAAGAAATTCTGTAACTTGGCGTGCACAATTTTTTTATATTACAACACACGTTATTGATGGTTTAGTAACATGCTTTTATTCATTAGCTTTATGTTTATCACTTTTGAGTCATAATAAGGACATGTACTTTAGGGACATATATTTTTTGTATATCATGTATTTTTTCGAACAGGGTTCCATGCAGTAAATTCATAAAAACTGGTGTTTCAAAACCAGAATTTTATGAATGGGGGAATTCGAAGGATCCAGGCAATGATTTGCTCGATTTTTTCTAAATTTGGCACAAAATTTCCTTTTAAGGGGGGGGAGGGTCTTTCCAACATCCTGGAACCCTCTCCTGGCTCTCCTTCTGTCCCTTGAAGAAAAAGAAAGGTACATTTTATTTACACTAAGTATACTGTGAAAGTACTTTAATTCGTGGATACCAATTTTCTTGGATCAGGGAGAAGACCCAAATTCATGGAATTTGTATATTTGATTGTGGTATACACATCCATGGGAATCTACCGTTTATTGGGAATCAAGTTTCGTGGTTTGACCTACCCACAAAACCACGAAAATTGGTACTCCACGAGCAATAGTACTTTCACAGTATACATTGCAAGTGTAAACATAATGTGCATTGCACTGTAAGAGTCACTTTAGAAAAGATCCACAGTGTAAATACTAGGTGATACTGGTTTAAGTATAAAATTAGATTATATCTCTTAGAATTTTATATCAGAAGATACATGTAGTCAATTTGTATTGACAGAATGTGAAAGCTCTTCTCAGTTCTTTTTTTTGGTTTTACAGAGTGTTTATTTGCTTTTTTCATGAATCTTAGAGGTTTATGGCAAATATTATAATGTCAGAATATGCTTTTTTTTTGTATATTTGTCAACAGTCACAATCAAAATAACCTTGTACAATTAATCATTTTTCTTGGCTGTATTTTTATCTTCAGGTAAATAGAGTTGCCTCCCTTCCTTAGCACAATCACCTGGTTTGTTTAATGAGATTAAAGATCTCCCATTCTATAAATAGTCTGGTTTTTAATGAACCAGAAAGAAGGTGTGTGCTGGGAAAAGATTAAATTTCTATAATAAAATACAATTTCAAATGTACTTAAATGTAAGTGTGATTTTCCAGAATACATTTGCATGGTGCTCTCATTAAATGTTTTATCTGTAGACTAAAATAGCATACCTGGTGCATAAAAAAAATCACAGTTTGGGCTAACAGTGTTGGGGTGGGTATGTATATAGGAGTCTTGTTTATGTTTATGTGTAAGCTTTAGCTTCTCATAAATTGATATGTAGACTGTCATACTTTTCATTTTAAGTTTGGTATCATACAAGTATCTGAAAATGTACATGTGTATACATGTAAATGTAAATTTTTAGGAAGGAAAAAAAAATGTTATTGTAAGATGCTTGCCTTTAGGGAGCTATATCCAACTTATGGTTTATGTGTCAAAATGGAAGTAGAAGATACCCATTTATGTGAACTTGTTTACATTATTTCTGGTTTGTACTGGGCTTTAAATGCATTGCATCACTATTTTAGTAGTTATTCATTCTTTCCTTCTTTTGGAGATATACATGTATTAAGATTTTAGCTTTACTGGATATATGTAAGGTACATTATTCTGCATGTGATTACTGCTGAAGGTATTGATCACTTGTACACTTGACTTTCGATGTACATCTACATGGAAGTATTATGATAAAATTTACTTTAAAATGTAGAAATAAAGCTGTCATTGTTACCCTCTCCAATTACAATTTAATTATACATATTGATACTTGGTTAGTAATCCCTAAAGCAAGTCCCAGACTTGGATAGCCAAATAGTAAATTAATTCATGTGGGAAAACTTTAAAGCTTGCCTTCTCAGCCCTCTAATACTGATCTTGGTTACACCTTGAGAGATTAAAGGATGCCTTTAAATAAATACAGGCTTTACCTATTATAAGATAAAAATTCAACGAATTTACTTTTTTACCACTGTCCTTCTCATGTATATATTTTGTATACCAGGTGATTTAGTCATGAAAAACATCACCTGAAGGCGAATTTGTCAAGAGATGAAACATTCCTGTTCATTGGACCGTGACTGCCATTTTATCCCCAGCCTTGTCTAATGTTGACAAAATATATGACTGGATGTATATTTCTCATGATTTGGTATTTTGTGCATTGGGAATTATTCTGACCCTTGTATAACTCTAAGGTAGGCTGGTTTTTGATTTATAAAGATTTTTGCTTTTCATTATAATATGTATAAAAAGGATTTATACATGACAGGTGTTGACATTGTTTGATGGTTCATTTAACAGAATATACTTCTGCCATTTCTTAGAAGATTGACTGATTTTTACCTCCTCAAAATTTGAGCCAATTTCTGCTTTGAATTTTATTATTATGTACGATGTAACATAAAGTGTTTCAGGCTTCTGAACAAGGCCCTCAGAATTCTTTTTTGACATATAAGCTACAAAATGTAGCTGGTCCTAGACCTTTTCCCCTTACCTTGACATATTAAATAGGACTTACACTTTCATTTTTCTTAAGAGGGCCTCTGAGGACCTTTGATTTGAAATTTGAGAAAGTCCTGGACCTGGTTTCCTAAAAAGTTCTCAGATTGAGATTTTCCTCAAATCCATGAGTTTCCTCAATTCAAGTGATCTGATTGGTTGAAATTTGAGTTGAGAAATGATTTGAGATTTTTTATGATACCGGCCCCTAGACCTAGCTATCACACTTAATGACAGCTAATTTGAACCCCTGAATATAGTATGAAACTGAAAGGTAGACACAGAAAATAAGTAAAGTTGTTCTTCCATTGCATCATCTTTGTGTTTGAAAGGCTGGATTCAAGAAGGTTTAATTAATCTTTCTGAAATAAAAATGGGCACAATATTGTAATACAGTAAAGTCTTTCTAAAATAAAAAAAACCTGTTAAAACAAGACATTAAAAAAGTCCTTTTATCACAGTTAAAATGCAATTTGAACTTAGGTAAACTGATAATGATTAAACTGTGGAATTTTTTGGCTTCTTTCTCATATTTTCAATAAAAAAAAACAATGTGTATTGAAGATCCGAAACATTTGCAGAGTGAAACCTGTCTATACTGAACTTCATTTGGACTTTAAAAAAATGTTGGGTTTAGGAGGTAGACCTAGGGTAAGGGACACAACTCTTACAAATCATTGGAATGTTTGTATTGAGCATTTTACATCAATCTTGTGTAAGCATCAAAGTAATTTGGACTGGTTTCATTCTGTTTCAAATGAAATTTTGGTAGGTTTTGGTGAAATTGTATATGATACAAGTATATCACTGATTTCAAGAGTTATGTCCCTTACCCTATGTCTACCTCCTTAAGGTAGGTGTTCAGTTAAGACAGGATCAAAACTTAGTGAATTGAGATGAAGGGGCTTCAGAAGATGTCTGGTATATACAGGTTACCAGTTTATTCAGGGTTTGCTTTGCACATATTACAAGTTTATCCAGGGTTTGGTTTATACATGTTACCAGTTTATCCAGGGTTGTGGTTTATACAGGTTACCAGTTTATCCAGGGTTTGCTTTACGCATGTTACCAGTTTATCCAGGGTTTGGTTTATACATGTTACCAGTTTATCCAGGGTTGTGGTTTATACATGTTACCAGTTTATCCAGGGTTTGGTTTATACATATTACCAGTTTATCCAGAATTGTGGTTTATACATGTTACCAGTTTATCCAGGGTTTGCTTTACACATGTTACCAGTTTATCCAGGGTTTGGTTTATACATGTTACCAGTTTATCCAGAGTTTGGTTTATACATGTTACCAGTTTATCCAGGGTTGTCATTTATACAGGTTACCAGTTTATCCAGGGTTTGGTTTAGAATTATTTCACTGTAGGATATAGATATCATATTTCTTCAGTGCATTGTTAAGTTTGAAATGTGATTCTCTTGACACTTTTATGGCTTTGATTTTATGAAAGTAATCAAATTATGAACATTGTATATCCAGCTGTATGATGTATACTGAATAACAACTGACTGGATTTTCTTTGTGAACATATATGTATAAATTGTACAATACGATGTATGAATATACTGTACTTTGTTACAATATAAATCTAAAAGTGTGTCCTACACTGCTTTGTAGATATCTGATTGTTTTGGAGATTGATGATTTTTAAGTTCTAGTTGACCCAGCCCTAGCTCTCTAAATTCATGTATATTGTACATGTAAAGTCTTCTCTTGATGTTAAAGTCTTGAAAATGGTTGACTCTTTGTCTACCTAGTTTTAACATATAATTTGGTTTTCACTGCCCATACATGTGTACATGTACATCATTGTAAGTCAATAAAAAAATAAAAAATAGAAAATCACAAACTTCAAGAATACTGGTGGTACATGTTATTATGGTTCATGAAAACCATGAAAATTGGTACCCCACAAACAATAGTAATTTCACAGTATTACATACATGTGAATGTGTTTGCAATATCATATGGTTTTCAGATACAGTAATTCTAAAGCTTAAAACAAGTAAAGTCTATTGTAACAAAAACTGTGTTTCAAATATGTTTCCAGTATAATGCAGTATTGTATTTATAAGCATTTCTTTATCATTTATACTTCAAGTACAGTTATACCAAATTTAAAATAATGGTAGATTTCTCCCCAAAAGTTTGAAATTATACAATGTGGCACAGCATCACTGTGACAGTGATCTGATCACAATTCAAAATTGTCCCAAAATTTTATGCAATGAGCTCATACTCCATAATGCATTCCTAATTTCCAACTAAAAATTAGTTAACAGTTAAAGAACTTCAACCTTGCAAAATACATTACAATGGCTCATTGCCCTGTGTATTGGGAGAACTCAGGGATGTCAATACCAGTTTGGTTAGTATTCAGGTGATTATTTTAAGGGCTCATTTTTACCTCTATGCAGTTTGCATATCATTAAATTTTTGGCAGACGATGATAGTGTTTCATGGTTTCCTAACCTAGACTTTGTCCTGTCACTCACGATTTCACAGTCACTGGTTCAAATTATACTGTTGACAGACTGCATTGTGTTCAATTTTCATGGGCCACTTCACGATTTCCACCTATGTCAGTTGTGATCATATGCATTAACTTGGCCATGACTTACTTTCTTGTGTAATTTTTCATTATTTTTTACTCCAAGTGTAGAATTTTTGTGGTTTTAGAAAGTTATGAGACTCAGCCCATAGAAAAACAAACAGATACTATCTCTGTGTACGGTCAGTTTACTTCAACTAATTGGATTTCGGTATTGTCATTCATGAAAGATCGGAGCCAACTCGTTGATATAAGAAACTTTGGGATTTAAATTTTCTTAACATTAATTTTCTGATATGTAAATTGTCTATTTAAGTATATGTAAGTTTTTCATCTGTTTCATTCTGTGGCTAAATTACCTGTGTGCTGGGTGTGCCACTTGGATCTGTTACAGTTATTTTGTTTTGCAAGGTAAGCAGGAAACAAAATTTCTCTAGGCATGTTTAACTGGTTAAAGACTTTCTAACGTTAAACAGATTCCAAGAATAAACATTGGGCATGTTCATGTTAGCATTTTTAAATTGAATTCTTTAAGTTGACATGTATTAACTTTTAACTTTTTAAAATTTATTCACATGCTCAATATAGACTCCCATCAAAAATGAATTATTCTTATTTGGGGTTTATTTCGTGAGCATGTTATGAGATATATGGGTCATTAGACACAATTAAACACATTTAAAGGACCGCTAGGAAAACTTGAATAAATCAGCTACATTGTAATTTGACTTTTGTCCTTTGTACCATATTGTGGTGTAATTTTCATTATTTATTTACTAATGCTATTGATTTCAGGTAAATGCTCTTGAACTTGATATTATGACCAAAGTATTAATAAAGAAACTCCAGTTTTTGGGTGATATCTGAGCTGATTTTTTAAATAAAAAGGATCTATTGTTGTGCTATATTTTCAGTTTAGATGAATTTTGTAGTAAACATGTTCTGCAAATGTTCATAAATTTAAAGGCAAAGTTAGATGTTTTTGAAATTCTTAAGAGTAAGTTAGAAAATATTTAATTCATAATCAGCACTATAAATACCAACAGTGGGTTGGGATTGGTTTATTAAGAGGACAGAAATGAGAAGAACTAATTTTAACGGCTGGTCGAAATGCAAAATTGGTTGTAATGTGAGGCAGGTGTAACCTATATATTGTAAGAGGAAAAAGTTGAATAAACGTATAGATATATTGAAAAATCTTTCCCCATTCATAATTTTTTCAGGACATTTTCATACTTCCGATTTGGCCAGAAAGGTCTCTTCTTATGGCATGTCAGGTACGAAAAAAAAGAATATGAATTTTAATAATTATTGAAGACCATAAAATACTTAATATAATGCTTAATATTGGAGAAGATACAAAAAATATGTACTTTCTATGGGGAGCTTTGAAAGATGTGACTTCCTGTCAGACTGAATTCAGGCTCTCAGTGCTTCAAAGCAATGATTTTATTTCTCATAAAACACTATTATGAGGATTTTGTCCAGTCTATAAAAATAAGGAAGTTACCCACAAGTCCTGGTATGTGGACTAAAGTTTATTTACATTGTTTCTAAAAGGGTCAGTTCTGTTCATTTGTCTTGAGTGTTCTCTTTACTTTCTTTGTGTTTCACATTTTTTTTCTTTTGCTTGATGTAACTTGATTTCCCTAGTGTTGTCAGAATTAATCTCTTTGTCAAGGGATTTTCCCTCATTAACACCTTTGGTGTTATGTGTACTACTTCTATGTCCAAAATAGTCATCAGAGACACAGTACTTGTCTCAGCTGCTGTTTGTTTAATGCCTCCCTCTGCTAACTCCATAAATTGTCTTTTTACTTCTACAGTCAAACTTGTCTTAAACAAACCTCCAAAACCATAGTCAAATAAGACAGGTGGTTCTTATATACAGGTTAATTTGACAAAGAATGATCTACATAAGGATGATATAATCATGTTGTTTTTAGACAGGTTATTGCAGGTGGTACCTAAGACAAGACTGTGTATACATTGATAAGATTTTCTTCTGATTGATTGTTGGGTCTTTGACTTTCTTTTATATAAAGAAAGAAATAGTTACTGTACAATTAATATAATAATTACCTTTATTTAATCTCAGATTTCCTAAGCTTGTTTTTCAAGTAATGCTTAGCATGCTGAAATGCAGGCTTTGCATGATTGTTCAGCTTAGTCATAAATTTTTCATTCATTGACATTTACATGTATGGTTAATTCAAAGACCAACAGAAACACTTTGGAAATATCAGTGTGGATGGAAAGCATTTGAAACATCTTAGTATTTATAAGCATACTTATCATAATATTGAATTACTTTGAATATAGGATACATATGGAAAATGTTCGTATTAAGCATACACGTGTGAGAGCCACTGAGGATGCATGTTATGATACAGAAAACATCTTTATAGTATATAGAGTATACATATTATAATATGGAGACCCAGAATTGTCACATTTGATAAATTTGAATAAGTAGATGCTGATTCAGTGAAAAATTTACAAATCATCTTTACTAATTTGGACCAACGGAGCCTTCTTTTCTCCATTATCTGACAAGACCTATAATTTACTACCTATACCATGGGTTATACCTTTTAACAAGATACAAAAGGATGGAAATTTTCTTGTATTATATCAATAATTAATGTTGAGACATGTGTCTACAGCCTTTTAAATTCTAAGGGGGTTTTATCATTTATTTGATGTCATTTCTTTTAAGAAGAACTGATGGTGGTTACAACTCCTGTCTGTTCAAGGGTAGCAACTTAGGAGAATGACAATGTTTTTATTGCTCTGAAGGAACTAATTACAAGAAGTTTATTCTTGCAGGTCCCTCTCAGTCAAAGTCATACATCTTTCTTGTTGAAAATATGTTTTGCAACAAATTTGATCTTTTCCAATTAAAAATCCCTAATTTTCTTGCCCCTAAAACTCTGCAGCTATTCCAAGAAGCCTGTCAGTCTGTGCAATGGTCATACATACTAGTATAGATTGAAATTACTGCATTTGTTTTACTTTAGGTTCTAAGAAATGTTTTAAACATATTCAATGAAGCCTGGAGAATGCCTTTGACAGTATATTTATGCACTTTACTAAATAAATTTGTCTGTCCGAAAGATAGTGTTTATATCAAGCATAAGTCAATGCTCACTGTTGAGTCTATCCATAGTACCAGCATATACATCATACCTATATTTGGGAGTTACATTTGGCATTTTGACACAATTATGTACAGTATATAGAATTTATTTTTTTTTATGCCAGAGGATTTATAGTTACTTTAGTTTTACCCTAGTTTCAGTCTTTAACAAATCTGTTTTGATGTTCTCTTTACCTTAAGTTAATGTTATTGATTTGGGAAAGCAATCAATTACCTGGCGTTACAGAATGAAAGTACAAATGTTCAGGTGTTCCTAAATATAGATATATATATATACAGCTTTTGTATAGGGGAAAACCAATAGAAAATCATATTGCAGCATCTGGTTTTATCAACCTGTGTTTTAGTCATTCATTGTATATATTGGGATTGCCTTTAGAGGATGCAGTAAATTTCGATGAAAAATAGAAATGAATGAAAATAGCTCGGATGGTAAAATAATTTGGGCTTCCTTATTATTTTTATGATGTGTTGATGTGTTATTTGGAGTACAAGTGTTAAAGATGAGGATGAGGAATACACAGGAGATATTCAAACATGGAAATATGTCAATTTTGCATCTACTGTATTTCAGGCATATATGAGTCAGGTTGATCTGTAACATATTGTGTGTCATTTATCTTAAAATGGAGTAGAGGTTCCAAATTGTCTGATCAAAATCATCCTCCCCACAATCTAAATTTATTGTATTTGATCGGTGTAACAATGCTATAATCTGTTTATCTCTAGAGTAAAGTTTATTTGAGAGTTCAACTCTTGCTCACATTTCCTTATTTGTTATTTCAGATTCACGATCTCTGTCTTTGGCTTCATCAGAGGAAGATGTTCTCAACCAATCCAGCACAACAGGTACCTCCTTTATGATTTTAACCAAAGTTGTACCATACATTTAACTTAAATTTATCGTAATTTGTAATTTAACCCAAGTTTTACAATACATTTAACCAAAGCTTTAGCATTCAAATTTTAACTCAAATTTTACCATACATTTAACCAAAGTTTTACCATACATTTAACCTAAGTTCTACCATACACTTAACCTCGGTTTTACCATTCATATTTAACCGAAGTTTTACCATACATTTAAAGTTTTGCTTTACTCAGAATTCAACATTTACCTTTTCCGTTCAAGCTTTTCTAAGAAATTTACCATATTTTCATATGTTTAATGCCATCTACCTTTCAGTAGTAGTTGATGTGAAAGGTCATGAGGTTACTGGCTGACCTACATGTACTGGTAAACAAAAACAAATATAATCATGACATGTGGACATGTATTTGATGTGATAGGATGTGACAATCTACTCCCCTTTTGTTGTTATATGAGTAATTATATTTTGAGATATGAGGGCCTCCACCTGTTAGATATCAAGGGGAGATAAAAGCTTTGTTGTAGATTGACCATGACTTGTGAACTCTGATGCCTACCTCTTGAATGAGATGATGTAAATGTCACTTTTATATTATGTTTACACAAAACTCCATGGCATTATTGCACTGGGAGATACTTGTCCTCTTGGTGAGAGGTCAAAATGGGTAGCTTTCTTCTGCCTCTGACTTAATGCAGCACTTCCTGTAGTGATAATGGCTAGAAGGTGACCTCTTGGTTCATATACATGTACTTGACACTGCTGATTGACTGTCTCAATGACATTCTACACATGCATGTACATGTATCATTGCTTTATTCTTGAAATAACAAAGTGACATCCTTAGTAGCAAAATACAGTGTATTATAGCTGATGAGCTGAATGAAAAGGTTCAGTTTACAAAGGTTCATATACAGTGAAACTGGCATGAAAGGACTTGTCTACAATAGACAGGTTTCTAGCTGGATTTTTCAGGGTTTTAATTAGACAGATTTCTGGTTTTTAAGACAGCTTTCTGAATTATTCAGGGTTTAGTTTAGACAGCATTCTGGATTATTCAGGGTTTGGTTAAGACAGATTTCTGGTTTATTCAGGATATGGTTTAGACAGATTTCTGGTTACTGTTTCTGGGTTACAGTTTACTTTAGTATCCCCTTATTTTGTAGCTCTGAGTCTTATTCATCTTCTTTTTTCTCAGTTGGTTTTGAGACATACCTGTTCAATTCATTCTGTCTGAAAAAGTGAACATTTTTTCCATACCATCTTACATTGTATACCAGTTCAGGGTCAGTCTCATAAAAAATGTGATGAATAGAATGTAATAGAATCAATTGTGATGTACTTTTTCATTGAGACTAATCTTAAAAATATGGCAATGCAACATCTTGAGTGAAATACACTTCTCATGTGTCTTTTGTGGGAGAAAAAATGTTGAACAAGTTTGCTGTAGTTTGTACTTATATTATACAAGTCCAGTTCAAGATTTCATTTGATTCTAACCATTGTCTTTATGTTTTGGATATTTTTTTTCTGCACCTTTAGTACTTTCGTTTGAAGTTTATTTTACTAAAGTAATCTAGTGACATGCTTTTCTTCAGTCATTTTTTTTCCAACGTGCTTCGGTCCCCTTTATTTTTGAAAAGTTGTGTCCCAATTTACATGTACATTTATATCTTGTAAAAATATAGAGGGCTTTAAATTGTGCATTTTACTATAATAGTTGCATATGTTCTAAAATTGATTATTGCTGGTATTGAGTAGTCAATTTTAATTCCTATAGATCAAGCTTAAAGTCAAATTTGATTGTACTTAAATGAATTCAAATCACGCTTGAATGAGAAAAATTAATTTAGCCTTAGTTTTCCAATTGAAAAGTCAATGATTTTGACAAGTTAAATTTGTTTTTTTTTATTTACTCCAATACACATTTCACCATTTTCTAATATAATTTGGACTATTAAATTTAAGTTATAAATCTGGTCTTTTCTTCTGTGTAATAAGGATTTGACATTGCATTGATGCATTTAATATTTCAGGTATTATTATCTATCTGTGTAAATCAGCTTCTATCTGGCATTGATTTGTCATCTTGTTTCAAAAGCCATATCTGAAAATTCTGTCATAGTTAAAGATGATTTAGATAGAAACTAGGTCATAAATTTCTCAGAGGTATCAGTTATAACTTGTGTTAGAGATGAGTTAGTGCTGTAACAAAACCCATTTCTATCAATTCTGTTATAGTCAATTTAGATGGAAAATTTTTCTTGGAGTGCTGGAGCACATTATTTTAAACTTGATTTCAAGATGAACTTGTGTAGTAAGAAGTTAAAAAGAAATGTCTGGAAATTATGTCTTAGTCAGGGTGTTATTGATAGAAAATTTGTCATTAAGTTCTGAACTGCATCAGTATAAACATGTTGAAAAGAGGAGCCAGTATTTTTAACTAATTGCATGTAAAACGCTCTGAGTCAGAAGATTCATTTGGCATGATAATATGATAAATTTGTCAGGACCTTTGATATTCTCGTTTTATAATGATTTGATGATACATGTTGGAGGTTTATTTGTCGCCAGTTTACAAGTAGGACACTACATGTACAAATTAGCTTAGTGACCTCTTATGGGACGTTGCTGATTGGATTTGTATGTATTTTTTTTATTGTGATAACAACAAAGTGCTTGAGGGTATTATTTGTTGATTGCGTGATAATGTACTTTTTCAATGAGTTTTTTTTTGTTATATGATTCTTGTAGAATTTTTTATTCTGTTGGAAGGGATTATTCTTTGCTTTACTCTGTGAGAATAGTCTCATATGGATGGAACTGATGCTGGAAGGATCTAATCAGGAAAGTTGATTTTCCGTTGTTCCTGCCGGGAAAATTTTTGCTGATTATTGTTGATTCTCTTTGAAACATGATGATTGGATTTCATTTTTCAATTTTTGAGTGCCATCACATAACTATATAAAGTTGCTTAGTGTAACAACTATCGTAAAATGAAAAAGGTGTTATGAGTAATTGGAAAAAGGACAAAACTGAAATATTCGAAGTGTTCCTGCATTAGAATGTCAATCTGGGATAAAACAAACAGTTGAAAAAGTGTATTAAACCATCAAGAAAAAAGTAAACTTTAAAACATTTATATTTCAAACTGTAAATAGATAGATTAATAACAATTTTAAACAGATTTTGAACAGATTTTAACGGCACATTTAGGTTGTTCTTGGAGGTAAACAAGGAAAAGTACTGTTTGCCAAACCACATTGGATTATATTGTTGTTATCAAGAGTCTGCCAGTGTGCATCAAAACTAGGTCAGGCAGATCTAAATATACGGCTAATCACTTGCACACCCTGGCAGATGTATGTATCAACAGAGCACCTGGTGTAGAACAGGAGGGGAAACATGGACTCTCAAAACACCAGGAATTATGGATTTATGGTAGGATATCATCGGGGTAAGTCTAGAGTTATCTCGGCTTGGGTTTGTTTGGTGCTTTTGTTACAAACTTTATTTGGTTTTTCAGTAGATTTTAATACAATTTGTACTTCTTTAAATGATGGATTCACACTTTGATTGAAGAAAATGATTTTATTTCATTTCTTTCTTGTTTATTTGCTTGGGGCATTGGTACTGTTTTCATGAAAGCTGATGAAGGAGGATTCCTTTACACTATTTTATTGCCCCATTAAATTGACCAGTGTGCTTTAGCTGGAAAGAAATGAGGGAGGTGTCCTTATGTTTTTATTTTAAAGATATGTGGTGATGAGTCATTGTCAAAGGGCATGTTGAAGAGCTTTAAGCCCAAACCTTTGGGGGACCTGGGATTTTATGTTGAGGTAAAGGGCAAAATTGATATTTCAGCAGCAGCCAGAGGTAAACAATTTCATTTGAAAAAAAACATTGTTAAGTAATGGGGGAAAAGGGAATCACAGTTTTTTTTCTGTCCATGGTTGAGTGAAAAATTTGGTTTGCTCAAATTTGAAATAATTTTATTTTTTTTTCAAAATAATCCCATCCCCCCAATATAAAAATGGTCAGTGCCTTAGAACCAATTAGCCTTACTGATGTGGCCATGCTTGCATATGCACTATCAGTCCTTAAATTAGGAATTCGGTGCTTTTGTACTGGAATTTCTTGTCTTAATTTAAACTTTTTTTTATCAAATGATGAATTGGAACATCTTCTCTGGTTGGACATTGTTCATTGCTTGTGTTAAAATATAATTTTGGGAAGCTTTGTAAAAAAAGGGGGTGGGGCATATTATTTGACTGTCTGTGCTAGAAATTGAATATCCTTTGGTAGATACTGTTGAGCTGTAAAGGAAATGCCTGGTTACTTTGCTCGAAGGATGAGATGCTATAATTGAATTGTAATGACCTTCCATTGCCAGATGTGCCTGTACCTGTATATAAACCAAAAATTATTCAATTTGAAAGTTTTCTGTTTTAAATGCATGTTATCATCTACTTTCAGTTGGTGTGTTTTAGTATTTAGTATTTGTTAGTTTTCTGCTATGAATCACCTTGGGTCATTAATTAGCTAGTTCATGTATTCAAAGCATACATTCATGGGCATTTGTGTGTTATGGACTTGCACACGACACATCTCTTTTTGTTTGTCAAGTTTCAAAAAGAATTCTGCCAGCTTAGATTAAAATCACAAATTCATAGCCAGATTTGACAAGGTAGGTTTGTTCCACATCAAGGAAATTTTGGCACTTTTCTGTATGCGTTTGACATGTTTAGCTTAAAACTTCTGAATAATCTACGTATAATTGGCAGGAATATTGGCAAGGTGAAAGGGAACAAATGCTGCACTCATCATCAAATTCACTCCTGGTTTGACTAAAATTGGTTAAGAATACAGTCAAATCTGTCTTAAGTAAGCTAATGTATTCCTCAATAACTTGTTTAAAAGATCATGATTGAAATATTTGTATATAGTGCATTTTGTGTTGAGTTAACCTGTTTATGACCCCAGTCTAATATGACCCCAAAATTGCAAGTTGACTTAGACAGGTTTGTCTTTTGTACATAATGTACAGTAGAACTTGGATTATCAGAGTATTCTAGTATTGTGTAATCTGAACCCTGTTTAAGTACTCCAGAGTACTGTTTAATAGGAAAACAGTTTTCTGGCTTATCATGAAAGAAAAAAAGTTTTTCTTAATTTTGTGCATTATTCAGGCAAAAAATGACCAATATTAGGCTGAAACCCCCTTCCCCGTTTTCTTGATTCTCTTTTGTTTTCAAAATCTCTTGATCTACATCTGAGTTCCCTGTACCATGTGTTCTTGTCATTTATTGAGGATATGGCTTCATATACAACCTAGTACAATGTTCACATATCTGGTGGAGATCATACAAGTAAACGGTTTTGACATAGATTGTCCCAAATCTGTCTCATTTAGGCTAATCTGTCTGGCTTGCTTTTTTTTGTCAGTGTGAAGGGTAGACCTGTTAATCAGTTCAGAATTTGGCAAAAAATGATTATTTGCTGTTTTGAAGTCATGGAGATTTGATTGAGTGGAAATGCAAGTTCACTATACATAATACTGGTAGACTTACATTTCTTTTTTTTGTTCTGCTTTGTAATAATAAGTACTTGTACCTTTGTTAGGTATGAGATTGCTTGATTGTCATTAGATATTTGGATACTATGCAATGGTCAGGAGGGAATTTTAAGAAGAGACAATTTTTAGGATTTTTTAAAAATTATCCCCAATCTGAAGGGCACATTTGTTAAGAAACCATATAAATTTCTTTATAATGAAGGTTCCATTTCTAGGCAGAAAGACAAACGGCCCATGGTCTCTTGCTCTCACAATACCTGGTCATGGATATGAAATTATTTTACTTGTGTCTGTCTGTCTGTACATCACTCTTTTGTAAAATTGCTCCTCAGAATACTTGGTATTTGACATTAGCCTTATATAGATGTGCAATTTAATTAGATTTGATTTTGGGCTTAGGCCAAAAAAAAAAAATAATATTGTTTCCTGTTACGAGCAAGAAAAAATAGGGTAGGTAGGTAGGGAAATTATTTTATTTTTCAAAAAAACATTCTACATTAAGTTAATGGGGAAATGATCTAGACTTTAACAGTGTTTAAGCCAAAATAGCCATTTAATGTTAAGGGTAGGTAAGGCAGTAGGAAACAGACATATTATTTGTTTTAGCCTTAGCTGACAATTTCCTGTATGATCACTGAGTTTTTTTTTTCAATTTAAAATTTGGGTACTATTGGGCATTTGCTCAGAGATTTCTTGTTTAACAAATCTCCAAACCTTGCTCTATACAGAGTCAATTTATTCTTTCTGAACTGATTGTAACATTGTTTCAATAAAGGGAACTGTATTTACACAAAACTACATGTAAGTATATGTAAGTACATGTAAATGTACTGTGTTATTTGATATTTAACATTTGAAATACTGAAAAAATAATTACTTTTCAAAGTTGTTACAGTAATGGAATTAAAATATTGACTTTGCCATATTTGTTATTGTAAATATAGCTAATTGAAAAAATGTTGACCTATTTAACATCATTGAGTAGAGGTAATTGAAGTCCTTAACATGCAAGAGTAAGATTTGATACAGTTATCAAATATGCAAATATTTTGAAGACACATGCACAATGTAGTTAAAATTTTAATTAGAACATTCAGGATCAAAGAGTTCTGTGTCCAAAAATAAGTTTTATTGAAGTTCTTCTCTCAAAGGTATTATCCTCTTAGGTATTAAGTGTACGTTTTTGAAAGAATCAGGCAAAATAAGAAAAATCAGAATCATGCATGTTGAAAACCGCTGATCTTACATTATGATTTCACCCAAGGATGCTTTCTCCATTTGAAAAGACCATTATTTGATATCTGCATCACAGGGGTTGCTCAGAATGTTTTCAATAGAATGTTAGAAAAATGAGATTTTTGACAGAATTATTTGTCCTTGAAATGTTCATTTTCAGTGCATTTTGATGAAATTATAACTCAATTTACTAAAGTGATAGGAAAAATCTTGTTCTTTGATTTTGATAGTACAAGTAGTCAAATTAAACTTTTATAAAGGTGGATATTTTCATGCCATGTTTCACCCACTGCCTTATTCTTACAGTGACTTACACTTAATAACGTACAACTTGTAAAACATCAAGCACCTCTAGTAATGTTATTTTGCTCTGGGGTAATGATGTCAGAAATTGTGAATCAAACAAAAAATAAAAGTGAGCCCTGAGGCTGTGTCACTTTTATCAGGATTAGTTGTAGAAATAAACAAATTTTGATTTATGTTTGTAAAGATTTATGATTTATTGAAACCTTCAGTTTTGACCTTTGACCTACATTTTGTGATTGTTGTTTCTTTGAACTATTTTGAACTAGAATTTATCATGTAATCTAGTTCTAAAACTTCCTTTGGCAATCACTGAGATTCATTCTTTGTTCCAAATATGTATATGCACATGCAGATGCAATTCTGAATAATGTAATATAGAGAACAGAAATAACTGGATATTTTGGAGATTTGGTTGTATGAATTCAATTGGATACACTCCTAACATTAATTTGGCTAGTAAATAAGTTCATATGCATTCTTAGTTGACCCAGTATCCCAATGCTTTGATTTATAATTTGTTTGCCATATTTTATTATTAATGAGTAACAGATCACTAGACTGTCATCAATAAAGTACACATTGACAATACTGCCAAGTTTTCAGGTAAATTTCTGCCAAATACAAAATACACTTCCTCTGGAAAATTATTATTTTACAATGTTTTAACACTCTTTCTTGCTATAGGATCTAACTGAAGGCCTGCATTATGAACCATTTCAAAGATTAATTCTTATGTTCTTCTAGGGATTTGTGCTTGTAACTTGTATTTATAGCAAATAATGTAATAGTCCTGTGTTTTGCAGTTTCTGTGGGTTAGCAGTGGACAAGTTATTTTTTTCATCAGGCTGCATCATGAGGTCTTCTTATTATGAAAAATATTTTGAAAAAACTTACAAATGTTGCATTGGTTAGATGAGAAAAGGTTTTAGGTCCCTCGATTTTATTCATTTGTACAGGAATTTTCTGAAGACCTTTGATATGGGGTATGTAGGTCTTGTCACATGACTGTGTGCTTTCACGAGAATGGGTCCTCATCTATCATTCAAATGTGTGGAGATGTGTCAATATCTAGTTCTGCAGGATAAGAATGTTAAATAAAGAATGAAATATAAGATCTTGCATTGTGATGCAGCATTTCAATTTTGCAGGAATAAACAATAAAATGCAGATCGGTCTTCATATTTCAATATGTTCTATATCAGGAATTCCTGAAGGGAAACTGAAACTAGAATGAGACTTACAAACTCTATTTCACTGGATGGCTTCAAATCTATTATTGTCCTGAACTTTTCATTCTTGGAATCTTATTTTGAACATTTTTTTAACCAGTATTTCCATTTGATTTTGTATGGCAGTAGATGAAATAATAGTTTTGCTATGTATATATAAACATCCTATCCCACCATGAACAAGTGAAAATTGCTATACTTTTTCAGGCTGTAGTGTATTCCGAAAATAATATGAGTCAAGTGTTGCAATAAGTTCACTCTGCTGATGTCAGCTAGATCTACAGTTCTACAGTATCTAAGGATTACACCTGATCTATAGATTTCAATTAAGATAGCTTTTGGTAAATAAGTTGTGTAATTATATGATTGATTTTTTGATGCGACAAGATAGTTGCTGATTCCTGATTCTGTAAAGCAATGAGTACAGAATAAAATGATGTATCTGCGAGTGCGAAACATTTTGTTTTCAGCTTCATATAATATACTAATGAAATATTTATTTTGGATATCTTAGGATCTAGTGATTTGTAAATATGGAGATTTCTGTGGGTTAATTTGTCAATGCACTTTGGGAATATAGAAATATCTGTGTTGAAAACTAAGTTCTTAGTCTTATTATAAATTTAGGGGAAATTTCTCTTTCAACTCAAGTTGAAGGTTACAGACCACCAATTCAACCAATGAGCATTTGGAACGTACGCAAAAATAGTCCTACGCAGAAATTACCCCTGTTCCTCATAGTGTTTTGAAAAAAGTTCTTATATTCTATTTCAAAAAATTAAAACTGTTTCTAAAAGGAAAAACATTTTTGTACATTTTATCAGTGCATTTTTCTTCTGGTGCTGTAAAGCTTAATCTCCATAATGATTTCTAAATATACCCCGTATGTTGTGAAAACACTGGAATTTCCCATGCTGTTTATAAACCCGTCACTTCCGGCAATCAGTGCTGCACTGTAAGTCTGCTAACCCCATATGCCATTCTGAGAATTGTAAGCTGACATATGTAGAATCATGCTGATATATAGAGTCTTCTGCAGGTTAAAGTTAGAGTAAAGTCCAGAGAAGTCATTGAGTATTGTGAAGTTAGCATTGAAACCTATAGGAAGTGGAATTAGTGGTTTTTAGCCTGAAAAAAAAATGCAAAAATCACTTTCATAATGCTTCCCTCAAGTTAACACAGTATTTCAGTCAATTGGCTAACTTTGCTGCTATTGTTTACCATTAAAATATTGATGTTTTGGTTTTCTTTGCAAAACAAATGTTATTTTAAAAAAAGTCACTGCTGTCATTTGAAAAGAGAATACATTAACTTAACTGCAAGCTCCTATTGTAAAACATACATAAAAGAAAACCCAGGTGGAGTATGAAATTCATATTGTTGATATTTTGTCTGAAATCTCTGATTTCTATGATGAATAACAATAGTATCATCTTAATATCAGATCCTGGGGAGTCTTATCTACAACAAACAATTATGTGGTCTGGTGATATGTGGAGATTATTTCTCCAGATGTAGTGATCAAGATTAAACCAGGAGACAGATGGTGGGTCTGATTAGGATAATACCTACAGGATGGAAAGTCTGGGACAAAACATTGGGTTGATGTACCTCTTCCAACTATTTTTTAAGGTGAAGGTCAGAGTGAAAAAGTCTGAAGGCTAATTTGTTTTGTAAGTGTACCTTATCCCACTCTTTCCTTTGAAAGTGTAGAACATAATGGATAGTGTATAGTTCATGGTTTTTTTGTAGAATAGTTCAGATCATGCTGAACTCTGATCTGACTGTGATATTCCATCATAACGACATGTATCACACTCATGATTTTTTTTTCATTTTCTTTTCGTGGATACTGTCATGGACATCTCTATATATTTCTCTAACTTTTGATTTAGAAACTATTTTATTGGAAAAATTACTAACAAAATTTTTTTATTATTTTTTTAACCCGAGCGTTTTGATAAAAAATTCTTTTTGAGGTAAAATTTTAGATGAGTAACTTACATTGAATTTTGTAATTTTTGGCATGATTAATTTGTAGAAAAAACATTTTACTTTTTAATTAAATTTTACCCCTCCACACCTGCCCTATCAAGGTGTAAAACACATGTCATAAAACACTATTAGTTTCATCATTTGGCATCAAACTTCGAGTGGTACAGCCAAAAACCTTCAATTACCTTGAAACAAGAGCAGGTACAAAGGTACATGTTCTTAACTGGAGGAAGTCAAGGCTGTTTCTAATGAGGAAAACAAATATATACCCTGCAAAGTAGTACAATATCTGCCAAAAATATTAATAAAAAAATCTGAAGGTGTAATTGAATCTTCTTGTTTGAAGTGAAATGAGTTTTTTAGAGGAAGTGCACTTGTAAATAATGGAACATATGATTGTCTTTTGTTTTCTTATGTATGAGAATTGAAGATTAGTTCTACAAATAACAGTTCTCTGTTGATATAAAAAAAACTTTTTAAGTACTTCTAAGTTAGTAAGAAGGAGGTCACAAAATGACCTTTTTGAACTTGTCTGACCTACTACATGTAGATTTGTTGATACCTCCCTTTATAGAAATCACCTTGTGTAAGTGATAAATTTTACACTCAGAGGCAACCAACATGTCCTGATATCATAGATGCAACAAGATTTAATTTGATGAAATCCTTGAACATCTGGCTGATGAGATTTTGAGGCTCCCAATGATGGGATTTTGCAATATTGTGCATAAGAGTATATATGCTATTTCTGAAACTTAAATTTAATAGTTGGTGCCATAGGCAGATCCAAGAGGGGTCCTGGGTGTCCCCCTATGAAGTTGATTTTTTCTTAATCTTTATATTTTTTTATGTAACATCATAGTAAAGTACTCACCCTAGGCAATGTAGTTGAAGAATAGTCAAGAGAATTTGTCACTTTCAAAGAATATTTTTCACATTTTTTTGTAGGAATGATATGTTATCCTGGGTTATATCCTTGGTAATCTTTTATTTCCCCTCCCCTGTAATCTTTTATTCATAGGATAGCAGAATTAATAATTAGCAAAGGGATATGTAGTATTTGTAGGTTTGAGTGCAGTGGTTATCAAGTTCATAGTGAAAATTAGGTTTTGAGGCTCTCATGATGTAAGATAAAAAGTAAAACATTTGCTGAAAACTGACTTAGATATTATGGAGCAAACCTGTGTATTCCAACAACTTGTGAAATTTTAGAGGAAGTGCACTTGTAAATAATGGAACATATAATTGTCTTTCGTTGTCTGTTGTACGAGATCTCCCCAAATTAAAATTTGATAACTTTCATTTTTTCATCATGTGAAATGGAATAGTCTGTTCTATTTATAGATTTAAAAATGTGTTGGAATAGACAGGTTTCTCTGTGTATACTGTCCTTACCAACAACAGGTTGTTGATAATGTGATGTTGTTTAGTGTTACTGTAGCAACAGGTGGTTGTGTGTCTTTGTAACTCTGTAAAATGATAACAACATAGGACTACTTTCTTTTGTGATGAGGGTAAGACATTTTTGCTCTGATACAATTTTTGAGAGTTTGCATTTAACAAATGAACTTTTGATTTAGAAATTATTCTTTTATTTTTGTGATTCTGTATTTTTTAACCAAAATGTAACTTAATTGAGAAAGTCTATATTAATTTATGTTTACAAAATTAAAAGTTTTAATGATGATAATAACAAACCTATCTAATTTACAATACAGTTGTTCCCAGTTTTTACTGGAGTCTGTACATACTTTTTTTGTTATTTTATGTTCTTTTTTGTGTGTGTCTATTTTTCCTGTCTTCTCTTCCTGTAACTTTGTATTTTTTGCAGTGGACAAATAAACACTAAAATTAAGAACTGCAAAATTTAAATTTAATTACTCATTTTCAAAATTATGAAAAAAAAATTCCTTTAATGTAGCTGAGGCTGCTGATTTGACAAAATTCAGGAAAATCAGCAACTACTACCAGTAAAATTAACAACAATTTCTGATAATAGCAGTATTTTATAGGTCTGTCTCCTATAGTTTCTGAAGTCTGGCTTTCTTGTTAGTAACAATGTTAATACTGTCTGCTTACATGTACATTTATAGCTTTCAGAGATGATTTAATAAAATTACGCCTTTGATTTAATTATTATTTACGCTGTTGATTACTATTGAAGTGCTCATTTCTACTTTTGCTTTGAACTCAGCATGATGCTCACCTACTTAGCAAGGTAGATATATGAACTCAGTGAAGGTCGATGACTCCCTGTAAAGTAAACTTGCTCTGTTGACCCATTGAAAACTCATTATTGATGTGAACTGTCAGTACAGTGAAATCTTTCTTAAACAAAACCATTTTGAGTGAACAATTTGTTAAATTTACCAGTTCATTCTGAGTAAAGGATTACATATATCTGTTTACAAACTCATTCTGAGTGAAGGTTTTCTTTGTTTTTACAAACTCATTATGAGTGAACAGTTTGCTTTTTTCCAATGCAGTGGGTAAAGTTTCGCTTTTTCCCTTCGACCTTAAGGATGCTCTTCTATGGAAACGCAAAGTCACCTGATAGCAATTCTGTTTCCTGATTCACCAAATACTGATAACTTAGTGGCTTTTAAAAAACGGCCAAAAAAGTAAAAAAGTAGAAAAGTTGAAATTGTGTTTGAAAAAACTTTATGGAAAATTTGAAATAGCGTGTCATGTGTTATTTTCTTGAAAGAAGTGGAAATTTGTAAGTAAAATTTTCTGCCTTGGCTATCTTTTTTTTAACAGATAGTACTTGTTTCACAACATTTTTGCTTGGTTCACAAACTCATTTTGAGTGAAGGCTTTGTTTTTAAGTTGAGTGAAATATGGTTTACAAACTCAATCTTAGTGGAGGATTTTTTGTATGCGATCTCGTTCTAAGTGAAATTCATTAATTTAGATACAAAATGGATAAAATTTGCTTCAGATTTCAAAAGGACCAAACTATATGTAACAGATGTCTATAGATTGGCTTCCAATTTATTCAAGATTCAGTTTAGGCTGATTTCAGTGTAAGTGTTTTTTCATCTGTTAAATCTCCCATCTCAAAGTCATAGATAATTTTGATACACTGTACCTGTTGATGAAGCTGTCTGGCTTGTAGCCAATGTTTAGTGTTTTTTTTCACAGTAACAGTCCATTTCTGTTTAGATTTTCAAAGGAAATAGGGTGATAGAGTGCATGTACATGCATTATTATATTGTCCAGTTGTTGAAAACCGTGTAGTTTCTCTGATAAATGAATCTCCCCACTTTTAAAATGTTTCAAATTAAATTTCGACTAAACTAAATATGAAGTTTTTTCATCAGTGTTAATGTTTCTTGTTTTGATGTGTTAGGATTTCTTGATTTTTGTTCTGAAGTCTTATTATAGTATAGTAAAATGCAATAATGTGGGTGAAAAAAAAATGCTAGGTTTTAATTTAGTTTTTTTTTTTTTGCAAGGTCCACAAAAATTTGCCTGAATTAGGGGATATTTTCTCTATATAATGCTTATGCTTGCAGATGCACTGGATACATGTACAATTATGGAAACTTTTCATGTGGTGAATTGTTACTTTTTTGTACTACAATTGTATGCATATAATTGCATATATGCATATACATGTTCATTTTTACAATGAAAATTGAGAACTTTTTTAAATCTGGAAACATCACATTGCTGTTTCAATTGCTAACACAAGGTTGCCTTCAATGTATACACAATCTTAATTGTGTTTGTTCTTCAAAGAAATCCACTATAATCCATAGCAAGGTTGATGTACGTGCATTTTGACAGCTCTGGTCTCAGTTCAGATGTACTGACTGACTGACTGACAGCATTTTTATGCCTTGTCAGCGGAACTTCTGATGTTGTAATAGTTGTATTGGAACAATTATAAATCATTCTTTTTGTCTTAGTTTTAAATGGATAAGATTAGACCTTTTAACTGATTTTTGCTAGTGTATAGTTGGTATATAATTATGTACATAGATGGGATATTTTCAGAGTTATTGTAAAAAAGCTCTTAGAAAAGGATGTATGTAATACTAGATCAAAATTTGATACTGTTTATATCATTTATCTGCCTTTGTAAAACGAAGTTTTGGGACGTACATGTATATGAATCCCATTGTGTACTGACACACCCTTCCTCCGTGTATCCTTTAGTATACACACACCTTCCTTGTCATTCAATTTAATGATAATATGAAGGTTGACCATCATATGATGATGTTTGATAAGGGAGATTATCAAATTGAAGGGTTTTACAAAAGGGGGCATAATTTAGTGAAGTCATTCTCAGAGCACCTACTGGGTATGAAGGAATTAGGTTAGTTGAACTAATATTAGGTTTCGACAGCTTGATGCCGGATTTTCTGGCCTAGGTTATCAGGCTTATTGCTATTTTATTAGTCTTCAGGCTCGTGACTCAAGCTTGATCTTCAGGCTTGTGGCTTGGGCTTGATTTTCAGGCTTTTGGTGTGGGCTTGATCTTCAGGCTCTTTACTTTGGCTTGGTCTCTAGCTTTGGTTGTGTCTAAAGCTTGTGGCTTTGGCTTGGTCATCATGGTCATGGCTGTTGGTTTGGTTTTCAAGTTTGTGCTTTAGTTTAGGTAGGCATGTGTCTGTTACTTGGTTTTCTTTCAGGCTCATTGCCAAAATTGAAGGCTTTGTGAAGTATGATGCCATGCTTTGTCACTCTAATACATGTGGCCTTTTTATGGTAATTTACAATAAAAGTTATACATATAGTCTCATTTATGGGTGTAAATTTGATATAAATAGGCTATAATGGTAATTGTATCCATAAAAATATTACTGTGCCCTTGAATGAGTCATTGGTGTTAAAATGAAGGGTACAGTGTCAGAGAATAACTTTCAAATGTTTAAATGAGGTTATACTGTATTATGTGTTAGCATTCCACAGTGGTTTTATATTTAAGATTGAAACCAGAGGTTCACTCTTTATTTACAAATCATGTATTCGTCTTAAGAACTTGTATTTTTGAGAGCTCATAAGTAATAATGGTAGGAAATTGTGTCAGTAGAACTGCCAAATGTTATGTTTGCCCTGAAGTTAGTTGTTGTAAAGTATTATTTTTAGAAGGAAATTTCTAAAAGATTAACTAGCATCCATATTGTCCTCGATTATGTTACATAATGTTAAAAATAGAGACAACTTAGGACATTCTGTGTAAATTTTGTGGTTCTCAGGCTATTTGTAATGAAAAAAAAAACGTATTTCTGTCTCTTAGAAGATTATTAAGATACTGTTTACATTTTTTTATAGAAAAAGGTGTGGTGCTTTTTATACTATTGAATTAATATCTTTGTCATCATCATGAACTCGTGAATTGTTATTGTGTTTCCATGAGAACCAATATGTTTATTGTGTCAGTTTTTCTTTCCGCTTTCATTTACCCTGGACATGACTTCTCATGAGCAACTAGGCTGTGTTTCTAGGAAAGTAGAAGATGCTTACCTTACCAGTGCACCTGGTCCATACTCCCAGATTTTTGTGGAGTCCACATTTGCTCATTTACTTTTGTTTTTATGTAGATGTAATTTTGGTTATTTCATGTTCTTTGTCGTGTATGTCTGTTTCCATGTCTGGTCTTTGTCCTTGGATTACAGTCTTTTGATTTCCGTTAGAATCTTGGTACCCTTGATTACTCTTTAATAAATAGGATTAATTTGGCACTTTAAAAAGAGGTGCATTGACTAAGAACCAAGAAATTATTTCCTGTTGCCTAAGATACCTGTAATTCGTAAATAAACCAAATTAAATTTATATTATTCTCTCATTTTACCTGTAAAGGGACAACAAGTGTCAGGTTTTATCAGCAGTCGAATCACGGTTTTATGACAAATCTTGAAATTTCAGATGATAAATTGGTATATAAGGGTAGAAGTAAATCCACCCATCATGTTGTTAGTGATTGAATTATCCAGTTCGTCATAAAACACTTGTTGCAGACAACAAAGGGAGATTATCATTATATGGTGTCAAAAAATTAAGTTTTCTGGATTGGGAAAGTTTTTTGTAGAGTGATGTTAATTTTGTATGTTGTGGATTTCTGACTTATGTTTGTTTTGGAAATTTATGCTTCTGACACTGTTATTAACTTTGCATTGTGGTGCAGATGTGATTAAAGGGTCTTTCAAGTAAAAGAAACAAGTCTTTTTTACTTGAATTCGCATTTCTATGACAGAGGATGTTAAGATAATTGAAATAATGGAATAAGATATAATCCATTACTTTAGTTTTCAAAATTGTTATGTCTTGCTTCTAGCAAAAGGATTATCTTTGAAGTACGTAAAATTGGTTGTAAGAGAATTACCTGTTATAATAATAATAATAATTATAATAATAATAATAATAATAATAATAAATCTTTATTTCAAGAGGGTTACACAGTTAGTTTACAAGCTAATCTTCCCTGAGGCCCTCACACACAAAAACTATACCTACTAGAAATTAAAAATAAACAACACAACACAAAAACAAAAGCTGATTTGACAGTACCAAATCACTTTAAGATAATACTATATAGAACATTAAAAAACATTACAAACAGTGCAAGCAGCAACAATTTTCTCTTTTAAGATACTAAATCTTATCATACTGTTATCATCCTAATTAGCTGTAAAATACATCATATACTGGCTGAAAGTAGGATATACATGCACATGTATGTATAATTGTGTTTATTCGACCTCTCACATATTCTGTTTGAAAGGTGTGAGCAGATATGTCTGTCTTATCATATTTTGTAAGCAGCTAGTTCTGATGACACACCTACTTATTGGCCATGCAACACAGGTGTGAAGCTTAAATCGTTTTGACATGTCTGCACGTTCATGAGACCTCTTTTTGTTATTGCAGCCCATTTCAAACTACTGAACAGGATTTCACAAATTTTGCTATGTAGGAAGGAAACAATATGTAGTTGTGAAATTGTTTTTTTACATTGATAAGTAACATATACATTGTATTTATATGTAGTTACACATTTAACTTCTAAACAATAAAATTTTGAAGTATCATGAAACTGATACCAAGGAGTATACAATGTAAACTTGTACCTTCACACCAGCTATGGTATTTCTTTTGCAGACAATGCAAATAAATTTGAAATTTAATGTGTGGTATAGCATAACATAGATCTGAATGTTTTATCATTTTTGGGTCAGTTGAGAGTATAGTTGACTATGTTCTTAGAGATAAAGAAAGTAGGAAATACCCCCAGCAATGCTGTGAACTTGAATTTGTAGAACTGGGTCATAATTTAAGATATTTTTTTTAACCAGATCTTTCCAGGATCAGAAAAGGTGACATGGCAATGAGATAAGAAATGCATTTAAGAACTTAACATTTCCTACCCCAACACAAGAGAGTACCTCCAACAAAGGAAAACTTTTTTACCTTGTCTCTATGACCCTTTTTACCTCATACCATGCTGCACTTTTGAATTCCACAAAATCTGGAGGAGCCCTTTACCTTGATCTGTCAGTCTGTTTAAGATGATTTCATGCTTTATCTTAGTGATTTAAGTAACTATATTTTGTGTGATATCTTGAATACTGGAGCATCTCTGTTGTCCTTCAGTGACACTGTATCTTTTCTGTTTACATTGTGAAGGGTTATCAAACAGCAAAAATGCTGGAATTGTTTTTGAAGAGCTGTTAAGGGGTGGTGAATTTTAAGAAATCTTTTCTTCTGATTTATTTTGTTGAAACATTTTTGATCTTTTTTAAGATGCTGAGTTTTTTTTCAGACTTATTGTGCAGAAAATCACCTGAGGTTTTTGCAGGTAAGGTTGTGTACAACTGAAAAATGCGAAGAAATTTTCACTTGTCATTTTTATATGCTTTCTTTTTCTTTCCAGATACACGATCTCTTGATGGTCCGAAGACATACACACGTATAATTCCGTCACATGAGTATGAGCTGCCTGATACATATCCATCCCTCTCGTCAAAGGAATCCAAAAATAAACACAAACTTAGAATGGAAATGAATGGAAGATCTAGTTTGAACCCTAGTGAAGATAGAAGCTCCCTTGATCGGCAGAGGGAGTTTGACCGATTGAAAAGTGAGTGTGAAAATGCTATGGCTGAAGTGCAATCTTTGAAAAGACAACAAGAAGAAACTGTGAAACGCTACAATCATTCTCTGAAAGAGACAGAAAGTTATCAACAGAAATACAAATCAGTGCTTTTACAATTACAACATGCTAGAGACGAAATTGATAATTGGAAATCCCAATGTGAAGAGTTACGGAACTTTCAAAATGATTCATCTGGAAGTAATATATACGAAAATCAGACAGAACGTTACGCAAATATTTTATCAAAGTACAAAGAATCGGAAAGTAAAGTTAGACTTTTAATAGAAGATAATATGAAATTACGGAAACAATTTGACTCTGTAGCTCTAGAAAAAGAATCGGCATTAGCGGAGAGAAATGGACTCAAACAACAGTGCACTGCTGCTATTCGTGATCTCGCCAAAGTTTCTCAGCAGCGTGATGAAATGATGAAGGAGGCTCATAAAGTAAATTCTGAGTATCTACAAAAAGTGTCAAAACTACATAAAGAGTGTGAAGAAGCTAAACAAGATCAGTATCTAGTTCTTTCTGAGCGGGACAATGTTCTGAAGGAAATTAACCAACTTCAGGACGAGTGCAATGAATCCCGACGAAAAATAGAAACTTTGGAGAAAGAGAAAAAAGCTGCCATAGAAGAAATCGATAAACTTAAAATGGAAATGTCACAAACTATAAAGGAAAGAGACCAATCATTCAAAGATCGTAATGATATTTATGATAAATATGGAGATTTGAAATCAAAGAAAGAACAACTAGAAAGTCAGAGGAATGAATACAAAAAAGATTTTCATTTAGTTGCTCAGGAAAGGGACATGGCTTTGAAAGAAAAGCAAGATGCATTGAAGGAGAAGGAAAGAATTCTAAGGGAAACATATGAGAGAGAAAGAACCAGGCAGGAACAAGCTGAGGATAGAGACTTGGATTCTAAAGAGACGGAGAGACTGAAGAAACACATTGAGAAATTACAGCAAGACTTGCATGGTAGGTTTAAGATCATCAAAAATGGCCTATTCTTTAAATTTTAATTCCAATCACTTCATTCCAATGATTTAATCATATCTATCTTGGAGAAGAAAACATTGTACTAGAGAATTTTATTTTATGGAAGAGTAATCAAGGGAACCAAGGTTATAGTGGTAATCAAAAGAATGTAATCCAGGGACAAAGACCAGACATAGAAAACAGACATACACAACAAAGAACATAAAGTAACTAAAATCATACATACAAAGTAACAAAAGTAAATGAGCAACTCGGACTCCACTAAAAACTGGGAGCATGGACCAGGTGCACCGGTAGGGTAAGCGTCCTCAGCTTTTCTAGAAACACCCGCCGAGTTGCTCATAAAAAGTCAAGTCCGGGGTAGACAAACGAGGAAAGGAAAACTATGACCCGTTGAATAAATCAGTTTTCATGGATTTATCACTAAGTTTTAGGAAATTAGATATTAACTTAATATTATTTACAATGTAGATCTAGTCAATAATTTCCATGAATAATTTAGTTTTCAAACCACAATCTTGACATATATTGGATTACATGTGCATGTATGATTTACATAACATATGAAGATACATGCATTCAAACTTCACACTTTTATGAGCAGATTTAAAAAAAAAAATTTAAGTGCAAAATGTTCATGGATTAAAAAAAACAAAAGCAGTGTAAATTTACATTAGGAGAAATAGAATGAATGGATTTGGGAATCAGTTTAGTATATATGTATCCTTGTAGAAACAGTCAGCTGATTCATTACACAATGTAATTTACGTCTTATCTCTTCCTGGCCATGTCGAAGAACTGTTTACACAGAATTCATTACATGTATATATAATAATTAGAAGAAATGTACATGATAACCAACACATGTACACCTGTCATGGGGATGATATTAATATTTATGAGACATGCATGGAATATCAAGGTGAATACCCTCGGCCAACATCACGTTTTGTCATCATACATCCTTAGTTACTGGGACACATTTTTACTTTTAAAGCTCAATGATTTGGCACTAGAATTTAATTTTTGTCCCGCTACATATCATAAAGTTTTTTTTCGGACATACTGCTTTCAGATACAAATGTAATTGGAATTGATTATATTTATACATTTCAATGAATCCTGATGTGTTTTATCTTTATGAATTTTGTGTTAATTAATAGCATTTAGCATTGTTATTGTTTTTAGTGGGACAATGGGCAGGATATCAATTATCTAAATAATTTGAGATACATGCACTTTAATAAGATGTCACATGAAATTTTAATCTTTGAAAATTTTCCATTTTAAATTGTGGTGGACAGCTACTTTCTCCAATACTATGAAAAGCACTCTGTCTATTTCTCACTAACATCTTTTGTCTTATAACAGAAAGGAGTTTCTTAGAAAACACTTTAAGCTGTATTATATTTGACCCTGTTCTACATTATAGGGGATTGACCCTGAATGTCAATTTATATGAGGTTTACCACAGGTCTGGTCTTGGTTATCACTCCTCTGTTTACAAGTAGTAAAACCTCTTAGTCATGTGTTTACTGTGCATTTTATCTTTGATATACAAACAGCTAGCTTGACACAAACGGGAATTGACCTGGTTTTGTGAGGTTAACCGCAAGAAGGTCTCAATTGCTTCTTCCAACTGTGTTGTACATTTGTAAAAGCTGTACTTCCAACCCTTACATGTAGTTATTTGTACATCAGCTAGTAAACACTTTATCAATATTAAAAAAAAAAAAAAAACTACTGTCCTGAATTTGATGCTTTGTGAAGTTTGGTACAAAAGCAGTATACCAGAGATCTTTTCAGTCCAAGTAAAACTACATGTATATATGTAAGTTAGTATTAACTGTTGATTAGCTTCATTCTAGTTCATAGATAACTGTTCAGTAGAAATATAATTATGGGAATCCGTTCTACACATACCTTCTTTTTCTTTTTTTGTTTTTCTTTTGGATTTACCACTGGATAGAAATGGCATGTACATGTACATGTAAAATAACTATTGCCTCTGAATTTGTCTCCAACATATGTTTACAAACAGCTAGATGTGTGGAGGGGAATACATGTAGTTGTTGGTTTTACAGTCAAAAAGGCCTGGTAGCCATGATTTCATGATTAATAGTATTATTTACATTAAAGTGTTTATTTCTAATTTTACTACCGGTACATATACATGCATATTGTAATTTTAAAACATCACCAGGACGACAGGCTTATGTACAGTTTTGTAATTCACCCAATTCGAAAAGTTTTGGAGATAGTGTATACTGTATTGTCATGAAGTCTCATGGTATTGTTGCCATTTTAAGTTAGTTTTGCCTTGTGAAAAGTCAAATTTTTGTGATTGCTGCACATTTGACCTCAAATTATTTTTACCCAAATACCAGTATTACAAAAAATTATAGTCCTCTAGCTTAGTTGTTTTGTTCACCCCTGAAAACCCCTCAATTTTTACCTCAGTGTAAGGCAATTGTTTTGTGATTTTTACCTCGGTGTAAGGGAATTGTTTTGTGAGGTTTACCTCAGACAAAACCAAGTACAGTAAGTAAAATTGCTTTTATCACTCTTTTGTTTAACCTCATAAAACCTCAATTAAGTGTTTACATTGTACTGTTTGTTATCTCAAAAGTATACAAACAAAAAATAATAGGCAAATGACCACAATCGGATGTTTGCTTTGTGAGGTTCATTTAAGGACTGTCGGCCTTTCACATGTACATTTAGGTAATAGTCAACTCTATACCTTGAGAACATGTATGGTTTCCATATTGTAAGTAGTGAAAACCTCAGTTTAAGTGTTTACCATTCGTTTTATCTTAAATATACAAACAACAAGTGCTTCCTAACTCTTCATTGACATCAAGAGACACTTGTAGAAGTAGTTTGGCAATTGTGTTTCTAAGAGGGGGTGGGGTAGTCGTGACTTGCTGATTCTTATAGAATAGAATGTTAAGAAACACGTAAGATTACGACTTTATACGGACAGTCTATTAGAATACATGTACATGTAGGCTGGTATGTCAAGATCTGTCTCATCAGTTAGACTGAATACTTGAAACTTTCTTCATTAAAGTTAACATGGTGACCTACATGTGCTTTTAAGTCTTCAAATGTCTTTTCTCCGCCTTGTGATTTATCAACGCCTTAATTTGTCATGGAATGACGTTCATAATACTGTATCAGAGCTTTGAAATGAGATCGAGTTCATTAAAGTTGCTGAGTTAAGATATTTTTATTTCTTCCAAAATAATATTTTATTCCTTCATACATTAATATTTTTTTTTCTTTGATTTTACTCTCACGTGTAATTTCAGGAGCATGGATTCTTTGTTTTTTTGTTTTCTTGCAATATTTTTGCTGTTCCCCAGCATATTCAGAAAATTTCATTAGCTTTTTAAATTTAAAAATTATTTTCTTCCATGGATCTAGTAGCCGATGCTTTCAATGTTTATACATGTACATGTAGTAGGTACTTGTATAAGGTGTCCATAAAAAAAAAAAAATTTCTACACAGTGTACATGTACCCATGTTCTGGTCTGAAAAATTATACGAACATATACATTTTAAATTTTAAATGGTCTGATTAGCACATTTCATTGTATTGACAAAGCTCTAAATGAGGATTAGTTGTGTAAAGTGTTTGTTTGTGTTCATCGAACCTACTGTTAGCAAAGGGAGATAACCCAACTTAAGTTGAAGTATATGATGGTTGGTCACAATATATTTTAAAGGAAAAAACTTGCATCTGTTGTTGGGAAACTTCATCTTTTTTAAAATTTGAAGCAGCCTTCTTTTAATTTCAGGTTAAACTTTTCACATTATGTTGTAATAAGAATTTATTTGAACTTTCTAACAAGGTGTTAATAATTCATGATTAAATATTATTTTCTTGTAGTCATTGCAGATTAATTTATGTTTCATAATTTTTGCTTTTTCTTCTAATTGAAGAAAAATATTGTTCATCATTGGGAAAGGTCTCCACTACTTCCTTATTTGGAAATCATTGCTATTTTCAGTTGTTAAAGGGTTGCAACAGTAGTAGCAATAATGAAAATTATTTTAGAATTTAGATTTTTGAATTTTAGATTTTAGATTTTTGAATTTTAGAATTTAGCCATTTAGAATTTTAGAATTTAGCAATTTAGAATTTTTATGCAAAGGATGGAGGATGTTGGTCAAAATCTTTTACAATTAATGGCTGTGATAATTTCTTGATTTACAGTGTTTAAGGACACATAGAAAGGTCTTAAATTGGGATTGAATAAATTAATTACTCATGTTCTAAAATTTGAACCAATAAGTCCCAAGTCAGTCGATCCTGTTGTGGTTGACTTTACAATCTGATGCTTTATCGTACATGTCAACCACAGTGGTAAGTTCCTGTACACTTAAAACAATGACCAATATTGTTTGTCCGGTCTGGTAGTTGATAAAACACACTGTTTCCCAGACACTTGTTGTCAAGTGCCTTCTTATGCTGAAGGGTCTATATTTAAACAATAGAGGAAGCACTTTCACTACAATTCATTGTAGTATCAGTGAATGATAAGAAGCTCCGTTTCCGACAGGGAGCTCCCTAAGTTTCCTCATGTCTGTATCTGGTATCCAGTTCAGGAAAAGGTCATTTGATGTGTCCAGTTTTGAAGTATTTTGACAGTTAAAACATTTCAGTTAATGCTTGAAATGTAGTGCATTTGCACTGAAAGACATTGGCATGACTGTCTCCATTTTTTGTTTTTTTTGTTTTTAAAATAAAGTTCTTTAACTGTAAATTGATTGTATTCCAAGTTATACAGGGTAGTTTTTACACCATTGAATTTGATTCTAACAGTATATGAATTTGATGTTATTTAAGATGATGATAGTTTGGAATTATTTGAATCATGGAGTGCAGGCCAAAAAGTTGGGTGATAATAAATACATGTAGCCATTTTTTCATCTAAAGGATTCCTGGTTCCTAGTTAAACTGTATCATTTCTTTACTTCCCAGAGAGTATTAACCAATCAGAAAACTTATAACAAATTCAATATTTTTTGTCATGATTCAGATGCCTTGGGAGAGGTTGAAAAGTACAAAAAGAGTCGAGACTGGGCCCTCAGTTGTCGAGAGAAGAGTCTGCAAGAATGTGATAGTATCAGGACACTGGGTGAGAACCTAAGACGTCAGAGGGATAGGGCTGACAGTGAGAAGGCCCAGGCTCTGAGGGATTATGATAATCTGAAGAAACAGAAAGATGAAGCAGTCCGAGAACTTAAAGAGCTTAGGTTTGTTGATAATGAACTTACCTCCCTTTATTTTAACTTTTGACCAGGTTATGCGAAATAAGCAACTTTGGAGCAGTTTACACTTGTTGAACCATGAAGCAAGTGTAAACCAACTTTGGAGCAGTTTACGCTTATTCATTAACTGTTTGTGGTTCAACAAACATAAGCTGTTCCAAAGTCGGTTATGTGAGCTTAACATGGTCAAAAATTAAATCACTTCTGATAGTTTAGTATCTAATCAATAAAAGTCAAAATTAAGATTTGTCCCTTCACCAAAGCTGGAATTATTTGAATAACAAATTGTGAACTGATGGATGTCAATGAAGTCACAGTGCCAAGTTAGCTTAAATGAGATAAAAAAAAAAAACAAAAAAAAAACAATGAAATTAAATTATTGAAGAACAATGTTATCACAGGCAAATATTGTTCACATGAAATTCTTGTGAATTAAGTTTTACCTAAAATTAAGTTTATTTTCATGTGAAATTCAATTTAACATGAGCTTCATGTTAAAAGTTCACATGAACTTTATGTACAGGCTCAATTCACCTGAATATCAAGTACACTCTGCTACAATTTTTTATTGATTCAATTCATTTTAAAATCATGTGAAATTAGTATGAAAACAATGTGCAATAAGTTTGCCAGTGTTTAATTGAACACTCAGTTTGCTATTTATTTATTCTGTCAGTTTTTATCTTCTAGACAGGATGTACATGTAATACATGTATGTTTACCATTGTTAGTCCACCTGTCCATCATTCACTCTTTGCTCAGTAATTCAAAATATTTCCAAAGATTTTCATGAAACTTTGGTGAATTGTTTTATTTAAAACTGAAATAAATATGAAGTATATTGCAGTAATAAGTCATTCAGGTCCATATTGAAAAAAAAAACTGTAGATAACTTAAATCATCTTGGATATTTTTTGCTAAAATACATGTAAGTACATGTAGCTGATTGCTAATGTATCAATGAATTAACTGGAAAAATATAACTGATTTCCATTTGAATTTCAGGGAAAAGTATGAAACACTTGTAGAGAAGGAGGCCAGAAAAAGTCAGCTGAATGGAGTTGGACATAACCATAGTCGGGACTCGGCCATTGATGCTGATCTGCAGGAATGGGAAACAGAGTCTCAAGAGATAGAAATCGTAAGGAAAAGGAAATTTTATAAGTTTTTGTTTTTTTTTTAATATCATTTCTGCTCCTTTTGTTAGTGATATAAAAAAGGTGCTCAACTTTTGCCACTTTAGCTATTATTACCTTTTGTGGTCTTAATGTACTAGAAATTGCAGCATGTCAAATCTTAAACCTGATAAAGTGATGGTACAGGGATCTTATAAAATTAAACATTTTTTGCTGCTGAAATTAATCCTTTTTTTGGTAGTTAAAGTCTGTTGCAAAAACTGTCTAGTCATATATTTTCTTGTGCCCTATGGGACATTTGTCTTTGTGCTCCTCCCTCCCCCCCTCAAAAAAAAATAAAATAAAATCTCCAATCGATAAACTGAGTTTTGTTTTTGTTTTTTTTTTAATATCAAACTTTCAAGTAAATATATGTGTATGCTATCATGAAGTTTGTTAAATTTGTATGCTATCATTTATACTGTAAAAGTTCTTTAATTCATGGATACCAATTTTTGTGGATAACAGAAGAAACACAACATCATGGATTCTTGAATATGTGGTTTTGAGGTTCTCAGTTCACACATCATTGGAAATCTATTTTTCTTAGGGAATTCAATTTTGTGGTACAGCTTACAAAAACCACGAAAATTGGTACCCCACAAACAATAGTACTTTCACAGTTTTCAGTTTGTCAATTTTCTACTTTTCAGGGTGGTCTGAATCCTGAAAATTTAGGGTTTGATCTGTGTGGTGGAAAAGATGATCCACAATGCCCTAGTGACAACTCCATCTACATTGGTTATGTTAAACCATCTAGTCCTGCTGATGGTAAACTCAGGTTGGTGAATGCTTGTAATCCCGGAGGGAGTTGTGTGTTTGAAAACACAATTTGTTGTAAAATTTGTTTATTCGTAGTAAAATCTTGGAAGAAAAAAATAACAAATAGCACTCCCCTATTTATACATTTGTAGGCAGGATACCTTTCATTTTATAACTTTATAAAATGTATTTTAGTAGCTTTGTTGAGCATTTTTTTAATTATCCTGGGATGTAATTATTAAGTGATCACCACTTTAACAAATCTAGATTTTGTTATTCTACTGTTGATTGACTTTGAATTCAGCTCATTTTTGCTTCCCCAGAATTTCTTCTATTTTATCACTATCATAAAAATATGCAAGAAATTTCCAATTTAGACCAATTTAACAGTTTAACATAAAAGTTTGGTAAATTGTGGGGCATATATTAATAGGGGTGCCATCCTTCCATTCATAACCCTTCTGTTGCTCACTTGGGGGACCCATCTCCTACTCCACTGAATGGAATTTACGGAGACATTGACATATTCCCATTGTGTCCTATTTTAGATTTTGATCCAAATCAATTTGGAGGTTAAAATGTGCATGTTATCAAATGGGGGAGCAGGGGTATCAATTTAGTGAGCATTGCTTACGTTTTTTCTTCTTAAAACCTCAAATTGGATGCTTTATTATCTCATATTGTTGAAACATGGTTTTTAAAATCATCAATTTTGAGATAAGATGTGTTCTAGATGTTGCAGAAAATGTTTAGGAAACATCACCAGGGTTGCAATACAAATTTGCAGTAAATATCAAATATGCTTCTTTTTTTTTCAGAGCCAATGATGTGATCGTCCAGATTAATGGTATTGATGTGACCGGTTTTGACAAAAGATCAGCATTACAGGTCCTCAGAAACTCTCCTTCCACAGTAGCTTCATTTGTAAGTGTTAAATACAGAGGGAGATATAACATTTCCCCCATTTAAAAAATGTTAATTTGGGTTCAAGAATAATCATTGAGTTGGCATTAAAGGCCAAAAAAAAAAATAGTAAGTGTGTTTCCTGCTATCATACTTACCCTATATTTTTTTGTGCCTACCCTAAAACATTTTATGGCTCAAAAACCAATAAAATCTATATTGTTTCCCCATTAACTCAATGTAAAATGTTTTTGAAAAATAAAATAATTTCCCTACCTACTTACCCTATTTTTTTCTTGCTGGTAGCTGTTTTGTTTGGGCCGAAATATAATTCTTTCTGGATAGAGATTTAATTTTCTGACAATTTAATTTAGTTATTCAAATTTGGTTGTGATTCTAGTTCTAGTTGTACCAGTTATAAATTGATTTTTTCATAATTTAGCAGACATGACTTTTTTTCCAATTTTAATGGAAATCAAGATTTTGCAAAGCCAATTTCACAATTACATTTCTTTTTTTAACTGTATATTTACTTCTGATTTCATCAATTTCCCATTTTTTGTGGTTTCGTGAACTCATGTTTGAAGCAAGTTTCTCTAGAGCATCTCAGGTTCTCAATCGTTTTGAATTTGAACTGATGGTTTGACAGAACCATGAAAACCATGAAAGTTAGTAAAAAAAAGAAAAATATTTTTCCTTAAGTGTTAACAACCAATCATTACTTATCTAAAAATGGAATGTAGACCATATTTTATCCAATGATGCATTTTTTTTTAACCTCTGAATTGACACGGTTTATATTGATGAGGTCAGATTTCATGGATTAGTATTTGACATACTGTATTATTAGGTCTTGAGTAAATAATGACCAGATGTTAATGTTTTTAGTTGATTAGAAGAAGGAGATGCATCACACCCAGGACATGGCAACCATTACAGTTAAATGTCAAACTAGGAAAAGGTGGGTAGTATCTGTCATAGAAATGATCTGTCAGGGTATGATATGCCTTATGTTTTTTTGTGAAATTTTTGATGCAGAAATGCATTAGATACACATAGGTAATACTCATGACAAAAATGATACTGGTGAAATAGTTAAGCAAAAAAAATTATTGTTTATGTAAGAAATAAAAATAGTTGGAAAATTTTGCTGTGAATCTCAAAATATTGTTCAGTAATGGAGATTTTCACCATTCTGGATCTCCATTATAAAATGATTACAGATTGCTTCCAATTTTTGCAAAATTTCTTTATACTTGCCTGACTTGTACATTGATCTGTAATGGTGTAGTATATCCTCTATTCCTTTTCATTGGAGATCACACAATCATCTTCCACTCTGATTTAATATTTAAATTGGCAAATTGGAAAAAAATATGTTCAAGGGGACAATACATTGCTCTGATAGATACTTTTGAACTCTTCATACATTGAGAAAAAAACTTAGCAAATAAATTCATACTACTATGTGTTGTCTTTCAGATTTAGGACTGTATTTAGAACAGGGACTATATATAAGTAGGATCACCCCTGGATCAACCATAGCTAAAGAGGGAATTCTCACTACTGGGGACAGAATTGTCTGTGTAAGTTTCATAGTTAATTAACAAGTATTGTGATAAAAAAAAATCATTACAGAATAATTTAAGTTCTAAAATTAAAAAAAAAAAATCTTCAAAGAATGTGAAAAGATATTATACATGTTATACTTGGTGCCACTTAGTTAACATAACATTTAAATTGGTCTAAAAATTAAAAATTAAAACTGGGTCTACATTTTTATTGACACTAACCAATTTTTAATTTGTGTTAATTGACTTACTCATATCACAAAACAGTTTCTCCGTAAAATGTGAATTGTTCAAATCTGATGACATTTAAATCCAGCAGAACAATGTTTACATTGTCAAATTGGCAGTGATTTTGTTACCCAGACAATTTTCAGTTGTTGATTATTTGATAAAAACAATGATTTACTGCCTAATTTTGTCATCATAAATTCTTCTAAAGGTTATTGTTCCTACCAAATAATTGTTTATTATCAAAATTGTGAGAAATTACATTTTTCTCAACACAGATTTTGAAAAATACAATTATCAGTATTTTGTTAACAAACAGCACTAAGCAACAAATATGTTGAAATTGCAGTGGAATTTTTTATAAGGAGTTAAAAAATTCTTTATGATTGGGCATATCAATTGTAAGTACTGATGTTTGGTTTTTATAAACTGAGAAACTTACAACAAACAAAAAGAAAGACAACTCTGTGTCAGTAATAGAATGACTGAGGAAAATTATGATTTAATAAAAAAATTAGATTGAACTGACGTCAAGTATAGTTTGCAACAGCTGTGCGTAAGTTAGACAGATTTTATTAAGTGATGAAAGCCTGTTTTTACTAATTTTATGTGTCTAGAGTTAGCTTCCCTTGTATTTTTCATGAACTTTAAAAAATTCAGTAGTTGTAAAACCATTACCTCTGCCTAACTATTAAATCAAAGTCTAGCATGTTAGCCATTACATTATCTGTCTTTACCCCTTGTTTACTTATTTCATATATTAAGATGTCAAATCAAATTAGCATTATTTTTTTTGGTGACTTTCATTCTGTATAACATTAAATTCATAGGGACTTATTCATGGTGATGTATTTTCACAATTTTTTTTCGTGGTCCCAAAATAAGTGGATATGATTTGCTTGTTGAAATAAGTGGGTTTACAGTATATATTGATTAAAAGCATATTTTTTTTTCTATTTTAGGTAAATGGACGTTCAGTCGAAAATTTTACCCCAAAGGAGCTAATGAAGTTTTTAGAAGGTTGTACTGATCCTGTGTCATTGGACATCTGGAGGCAGACATCATTCAACTCAGCTACATCATCACCATCACCTATCAACCAAATCACATCACCAAAAACCGAACAAATGTCTTTTTCAAAACCAGAAACACTAGTTGTTACAAGAAATGCCTGGGAAACTAATAGTTCTCCCGGTAGTAACAAAAGTCTAAAAAGTAGTGAAGCACAAACTGAGCAAAATGACTCTAAATTTCTGCATGGGAATAACCGTCACAAAGACAATGATCACAAACAGGGATTTATTAAGAAATTTTTCGGGAGGGAGGGGAGAATATCTAAAAACCACGAAAAACAACATGAGATGGAAGAAGCGAGTCATGTCTCTCACATGGCCACATCTTGCATTCCTCAACAAACTGAAAGTGATATTTGGAAGGAATTAGGTTTACATCCAAGTACTATGGAGAAGAAAAATGATCATGTACCAAAATCTAGTAGGAAACGTGAATATGAAGTTGAAGCTACCGGAACTTGGCCGAAATGTAACCGGATTATTCCACCTCAGGTGAATGGGACTGTCATATTGCCCTCTCCCAGGAAAAGACAGGATAGACCAAGCATTCTGACTTCTAATCTGGAAGGTAACCAAAAAATTCCTCCTGCACCTCCTGAGAGGTCAATCTCATCTTTTGAGGCTGTGCGTCATAGTCCTCAAAGTTCAGACTCTACAGTTAAATACCACCACAGTCCCCAAAGTAGTGATTCAACAGTGAGGCGATATCCTTCTTACTCACCGGTCAGCTCACCAAAACCAAGAACTAAATCTTCACCATATATTCAGAGTTCAAGCATGAGTGCAAGTGTGAATTCTCCGTATATTAATCCCTATATACCTGACACCTCTTACCCTCAACAAAAAACAATATATCCGAGCCGAAGCTCACATGTTCCTCCTAAAATCTACCCATTACCAGGGAGACATTATGATGTGCCATCCACTAGTTATACTAGAGACATTCTAAGAGACACTTCTGGTGGTAGTAAACCGCAACGTCGCCGTCCCGTTGAGCGTGATAATCGGGACAGGCGTCATCATGTTTCTGGGCCCCATTCGAGATCTAGTCATCCATTTAACACATCAAGTGAGTCTCACAGTAGTCGGATGTCCACGTCTAGTCCAAGGTGGTCGAGTGATGCATCAACATTTGAGTCATTACATTCTCCACCATATTTGTCTGAAAGGATCCCGTCCACTGGTTCATTCCCGTCGAGTCGAGGCAGCCATTATGGGTTAGTTTATTTTACTGGAGCCTGTGTGGATTAGAAAAGAACCAAACTTGGACTTGCACTGATCAAATTTAAGGGGAAATACTTGCTAAATGCAAGTTGAAATTCAATTTTGCTTGTATAAATTATTTCCACTTGCTAAAATTTGCAAGTGGAATTCTATATGTCATATATGTAAAGTCCAGAAATAACCCAAAAAACTTGAATTTTTTAGTGTAAACTTTCAGTACTTGCTAAATTTACTAGTGGAAAAAATTATGAAATTCAGTCCTTGCCTTGGTAAATATCCTGTATAGCCACAGCTACAAGAAAACAGCATACTAATAAATAACAATATAATGAAGGGACGTTTAAACTAAGTATTCTGGAATAAGTTACACATTAACACAGGCAATTTGTAGGTACATCAGACAACTGCTGAAACATAATGTGTTTCTAACAAACAATGAAAAAGGAAAAAAAAAGACAGTGTTCTTAAATAAACAACTACATAGACTGGAATACTTGTAATAGACACAATAGCTCATCAATTTACATAAGTAAAGTCAACATGTTTATGCGCTATCACACGTGCTTACATTATAAGGCTCATTGTATTTGAATAATTCTTGAGCTTGTGTATGAATGCATTATTGATGTATTATGTTTATGTTAATTTATAATTAATTTCTTTCAACAGAAGTACTGGTATGTCTCCAGTTACTCCAAAACAATTTCCAATGTCTTATACAGACACTGAACGACAACCATCCCCTTCATTCCCAAACTGGTGTAACTCTCCAAGCCCTTCACAGATTAGCTCAACTCCCAGTGATCACATGTTGTATGTCTCCAGGAAATCTGGCGAGTATGACCACAGTACATTTCCACGGAAACACCATCCACCCACAAATAGGTTTTGGATACCATCATCCAACCAGAGCGTGGCATCTACTGGTTCTGTGGAAGTCGGTAAGATTTGCCCGCTAATAAACAATTAATATTCCATTTAATTGAACAACTAAGGGTATTTCAGTGATAGGATGTTGACTGCTTGATATGCCTTCTTGACTGAGACATAGATTAAATTGAGGAATTCTAATATGACTTGCTTCAAAGCTCTTTAGACCACAGTCATGGTAAAAAATTTATAAACTCATGACCAACATCTCAAACAACACATAGGCTGAGTCTATGCAAAATTATGAAGAAACTAGTCATATTAGAATCCAAATAAATCACAGAAAAAAAATAAATTTTATCATTGCTTTAACAGGGGCTGGCCATTTATGTCGTTATTTACCCCTCGCTATGGCTTGGGTTAAAACAATTTGACATTAATGGCCAGCCCTTGGGAAAACAATGATAAACTAGAGTTTCTATTATTCATTTCTTAAACATTCATTCGCTGAAATTATTGTTTGTAGGAACCTGAATTTTGTGATTCAACATTATCAAGGAAAACCACTAAAATAAGTACCCAACAAAAAAAAAATGAACTCACAACATCTGGTTTTGATTGATATTTATCTGAAAATAGATGACAGGGAATTTTTTATGTCCTTTTCCAAATTTTCTATTTTTAAATCAATTTGTGTGTCTTTCCAGTGTCTGAAAGAAGTAGTCCAGGATCACCCATGTTAGAATCAGAAAATATTGTGGATCTTGAACCTGCTAAAAGAAGGTAAACTACTTGTATTGAAGCACTTCTTTCTATATTTCATTAAACAGTTTTAAGACAACCTAAATATCATCATAAATGTACCAAGGACATCAAGTACACGGCCAAAATAGGAAAACGGGAAACAGAATAAATCTAATCTTTTGCAATTTGAATGTGCATAAATATCATCAGGTGCCCTGGAATGGTAAACATGTTCTGCCCCTGCCAGAAACACTCTTATAATTTCCTAGTAGAAAGCAATATGAAACTCAGAGATTTTATAAGATAAAAGTTTTCATGTTTAAAAATTCATTTCTGTATTAAGAAGAGAAAAAATTGAATTACCTATTGTTTTGTTTAATAGACTACAACCAGGTCAGACACGAACTATTAGAATTGAAAGATCACCCCATCCTGTGACACCTGTCGGATTCCAGATAGAGAGTGGGCCAAATGGCGGAACATTTGTCTCCACTGTGAATGAGAATAGCCTGGCAGCTACAGCAGGACTGGTAATCGGGGATCAATTATTAGAGGTATATTAATAGTGGTTGTATTGTAATAATACAGTCAACCTGGAAATGCCCAAATGCAGTAGAAACTTAAGGATCGAAATAAAAAAAAAGAAATAAAAATGAAAAAGTTCAATATTTATGCAAAATTAAATGAGTAGTGTTTTTCCATTATACAAACATTGTTTGTCTTCTGCTTAATAACATATTTCTGCTTATTACCATTCTGTTTATTTAAACAGTTAATTTAAACAGTCTTAATTTCTCCAATTTCCATGTTTTGTTGGCTTTGTAAAATCAGGTCTGATTATACATGTTAGTGTTTCACACAAATGCTACATGTAAATATTTATATACAACCATGAAAAATAGTAAACATGAGAAATATTACTCTGTGGTGTGAGGGTTTCCTCGTCGTCAATGAAGACCCATGTGTTACTTTGAGCTGACATTCTTCATTTAGTTGGGGTTGTTGTCTCTCTAACATATTCATTGTTTCCGTTCTAGTTATATTATTTCAAAATTTATACATTGCATGGAATGTGGAAGTTGAAGAAGAAATATTTAGTGGCAGAATGTCATTATACCCCAGCTCAAAGGAGAGGGGTATACTGTTTTACCCATCATTATAGCCCTGCTCAAAGAAGAGGGGGTATACTGTTTTACCCATCATTATACCCCTGCTCAAAGGAGAGGGGGTATACTGTTTTACCCATGACTGTGTTTCCATGTATCGATGGAACATGGTGGAATATGTGGAAGAAATACATATAAAAGAAAATCATTTGTTTCAGATTTGTGGTATCAATATGAGGACAGCTACACAGGAGATAGCAGCACAGATACTGAAACAAGTTGGTACATCTCTGATCCTCAGAGTACAGTATAATCCAAATGGTATGTGGAATTTTAAAATTAGATAAATTTTGATTGTAACATGTGTAAGGTATGCAGTTTTGGAATGGGTAAAATTAATATTATAATATTAATATAATAGTATTTAAAGAAATACAGTATAGCTCGTAATTTTGGCTTAGCGCTAATTGCTTTTTTTCTGAAAATGCCGCAATATAAATTCCACAAAATATTTACACTTGGGCAACACTTAGCATCCACCAAAATTAAAAACACCAACATTTTTTGTATTCTCTTTTGCCTCAAAATTGGCAGATTTTACATTTGCCAAAAAAATGAAAGCATTAAGAATAAATTTTTCTGATGAAGTCTATATTTTCCAAAGAATCAGTAGATTGCTGAAACTTATACTGTTAATGTATTTAAGTTTGCCGATTATGTTAAGTAAACATATTCACTGGTATTTATTTTCATGGTTTCAAACTAAGATTAACGTTATGTTGTGATACAAATCAATTTTGCTGGTATTATTTTTTTCACATTCTTTCCACTGCGAAAGTAGTCAAAATTAGTAGACCATGATTAGTATGTTAACGGTATCCAAAAATAAATCTGCTATAACAGTGTTTATAAAATTTTGATAGATTACTACAGTAAAAATAGTGATTCCTCTGGAGAAGACAGCACCAGTAATTCTCCGAAGAATTCTCCAGGATTAGGGACGTTTAAACGGAACCATAAAGGAACTGGGTCCAGTGGTAGAAACAAAACTCCTAGGGCTTCTATTGTTGAGTATGTATAGAACAAGGGTCCGGAAACGGTAAAAAATGCCAGTCATTGACCGACAAATTTAGCAAATGACCGACAACCATTTTCCAATATCGCACATAAAAAAATATCAACCCTCATAAATTACAGTGTGCGTGGCTTTATTAGTGTATAAACATCCTGTCTACCAGTCTCCTATTTGTTTATTGGAAATTAATTGGCAGGTATGTGTCAATTTTTGTGGATGTGCAGCCACCGCTGACTGTGATTTACCTGGAACTGATTAGTTGATTGCATAATTGAATTAATGGTACACATGTAGCCCCATTGCATATACAAATTAATTGAAGGAACTCTGAGAATTTTCATACATTTATTAGTTGATGAATTAAGAAAAAAGATTGACAAGTCCATTATTTTCTCATGGATCTACCAGAGGTTACGAAAGCATGTGGAACTGAAACTATGAATCAGTCATAGTTTGTAATTATTAATTCATTGAATCCTTTTAACACTGAAGTCAACAGACCATTTAGATCAATATACAAAATGTGTTAGCAATTTTCTTTTACAAATAATAAAAAGATTTTTATAACTGGAAAGTTTTCAGCTGTATGCCTGTGTGATAAAAAGTCCGAGAGACACAATGTTTTGTTTACATACAAACGTTTTTTTTAAGTTTATTTTCGATCTGAGCATGTAAAAGACTCACACCAACATCTGCTGAAGTTCAATGAAATGTCTGACATGGGCTGTCAAAATTTCAGAACCCTTGGTATAGAATATATGTTCGCAAATTCATGTTTAACGGCAATTTCATTTTAACTGGTACCACTTTTCGTACCTGGATTGACAATAATGCAAGAATTTTTATGTATATTTACATGTATGTAGTGAAGATTCAAACATGTGAAATATTGTTTACTGTTTTACACTTCTTAACTTATAATTCTTAAGTGTATCTTGCCCCCCCCCCCCCCAACTATGGCTCCATTTACTGGATAAACAATTTGAATTTGAATAAACTTGTTAAAATTATTTTAATGACCCAAGTTATATTTTCAGTGCATCAGACACAGCATGTGAAGCAGCAAGGGTTCTGTCGTTTAAGAAAAGTTCTCCCAACCTGAGTCTAGGAATCAGTACCATTGGAGGGAATGCTGTGGGTATATTTGTCCATGAAGTCCAACCCCAGAGCTTTGCCTTCGGCCATGATGGCCTTCATTGCTGTGATCAAATTTTAGAGGTGAGTGAAAAAGTTTAAATACATGTGATTATTTGAACATGTATGATATTATGTACATATATCTATTGATATAAGTTTACTGCAGTCCATTATTTTAGTCTTTCTGCCTATTTGTGTCTGTCTGTCTGTCTGTTGTTTCATACATTTAGCATGAAAACTTCAACATTTTTTGGTTTGTGTTGTTAAATGATATATCATGTACTGAAGCTGTTAAGTAAAATTTGTCTTCTTTTTTTGTATTTTGTATTTAATGTTTTGTTGTATGTGTTTCAATAGCATTCACATTTATGTAAGTTTACACATGTCATTAATTATTTTATATCTAATTGGATATATATGTTGAATGTTGAATGTTATTAAAAAAAAACATTGTTATACATGTATATTAATGGTATTTCAGTACAATGGTGTAGACTTTAGCAACCTTACAGCTGAAGAGGCATCATTGGAGCTAACTAAACCATGTCCTTCTGTTAGAATGTTGGTACAATACAATCCTGCAAGTAAGTCAAACTTATCCAGAGATGGATTACCTAGGTTTCAAAATTTGTTGTATCAACACAATTAGATTTGTAGTATATTACACATGCAAAATATTTTTACATGGAATTCACCTGAATTGAGCAAATTAATTTTTGTGACAGATGTCTCTTTGACACACTTGGACATAGCTTTATCCCAAATTTCATACGAAAATTTTGTGGATGCAGTAATGCGTCAGTAGGGTAATTCACTTGAATTTCATATTTATATTTTGACATGTTTGAGTTTATGATAAATTTACTGTCCAAAAATCAAATCTATCTGAGAAAGTTTAGTGGGTAAATTTCGCAGAGTGTAATTTTGGGGTATTTTAGCTGTCTGAAATATTTATTTTTGGCTTAATTTGAGTACTTTTATGCACCACTAAGTATCCATCAAAATAAGATTTGTTTGTTTGTTTGGGTTTAACGTCCGAGCAGCAATATTTCAGCTATATTCAACCAAAATAAGAACCACCAAATTTGTTTGTATACTTTTTTGTTGAAAAATTGCCAAATTTTTACACCTGCCAAAATAACTTGCCACATGGTAATAGTTTAACAGTAAAAAATCCAATTTTACAGTTTGTTTTTTGTGCACCTAAAAAAGTAAATAAAAAAAAAAACAACTGCAGAAACATTAAACTTTATATTATAGGATACAAGAAAGTATGTAACCAGCCTGGTGACTTTTTTTATGTCCGAGTCCATTTTGACCGTACGGCTGAGAATTCAGGGGAGTTAAGTTTCCAGAAAAATGACATTTTATTGGTTGAGAGTACCATTCATGAAGGCAAGCTAGGCCAGTGGTATGCTTGGCTTGTTGATGATGAGGGTGTCAAGACCAAAAAGTGTGGAACCATTCCAAGCAAAGAGAGGTAAGATTTCAGTAATTCTACATGTACAGTGAAATCTGTTGTAACCAATCCCTCCATGAATGAGTAATCTGCTTAAACGAGACATCTTTTTAAGTAACCAGTCCACAAAAAAATTCAGACACTGCCTATGGACCAGGTGATTCTTTGTGTGGAAAAACCCACCAACGAAACAATGGTTTTTTAGATATTCAGATGCTATATTTTTAGGAAATGTTAGTCTTTTCTGTATTTAGATCTGCACTATTGAGAAAATCATTCATTAATCTCGCACTAAAATCAACCAAATCAAACCAAATCAAGAAAGATAAATCTTGCAATGTGATAATTTCATGTACAATTCATATAAATTTTATCTCGAAAGCGTAACACCCAAAAACGAAGATTGATTATGTGGTCTGTAACTGATTCTGAATAGGAAATGAAAATAAATTTGGTGGGTTTTCGACATGCATGTATCACCTCCTGTCTGATTTGTATAAAGACTGCTACTTAAGTCCTTTTATATCAGTTTGAATACTTTAGAACCTGCCTAATCTGAACAGATCTCTCAGTCCAAGAGGGGTTCAGTTTAGACAGGTTTTGTTGCACTTCTGACAATATTTTTATATGGCCCATTGGTCACAGTTTTGGAAAATTGACTCTGCCATTCTGTTTGGTTAATCGTTCTTGATTGATATTAAAATAGTCATAGTATAGAAATTGATTTTCACATTCCATCAAGTCAGTTCACTGTTATTGTCTGTACTGCCAAAAATAAAAGAGATTTGATTTAAGAATTATGTAGTGATCAACATCGTGGTAGTTTCAAATTGATGCAGTGTATCCAGCTTCTTAGAAAGAAATAATATTCCCTCAATATCAATGGCTAATCAAATAAATTTTAATTGTATGCATGTAGTTAAACAAAACACAACAAAAACAATATTTCATATTCATTGGGGGAAAAAAGACATTAAAGTGAAATGGTTATTTTTTTAACTCCATTTACAATTTTGATTGCATAATATTATTTCTAGGTTGGAAGATGATTTCAATCTGAAAAGAAGCCAGTCAGAAAATGAATTTGAGGACCTTAAAGGGTCGACGAGACGTGGATCAGTCAGTGTGCGGCGGAGTTTCCTACAAAGACATAAACACAAACATAAAAGAAATAATTCCAAAGATAGTAGAGAATTTAACGCTACGTCAGATGTGTCATTATCTAGTGATTCAGTCCCTCAATTAGATGGTAAGGTTTTATTAGTTTCTTCAGGCCATATAAAGTCAAGTTCTTGGTTTTCATATCACTGGCTTGAAAATCTAATGGGATGAGCAATTTGGTTTTACTTTATTGGGTTTAAAAGTGAGGAGGGTGCTTTTTACAATGTTGAAAACTGCAATGTCTGATGAGAGAGCTCACCTTTTGACCCTCCCACAATATAAATGAAAAATTTGGGATCTCCCGCATTAGAATGAAAAATTTATGGGAGGTTTTTAGTTGAAATCACTATATTTACGGTGAAAAATACTAAATAATTGAATTTTTGCATCTGAAATTTGCTTTAACATAAATATCTTCCACATGAGTCAGTGTCATTGGGGGAGAATCTCCCACATAAACGGTTTTAAAGGTTAACAGGTATTAGAGACTCTTATTTCTAGAAAAAAATATTATTGAAACTGGATCATAGCTAGCAAGGAAACTTGAAAGGCATAAAAGAGATGAGTAGATTATGAATTTAAAAAAAAAACAATTAAAAAAAATCTTGCTCGAAGAACCTAAAAGGTTAAAAGGAAATCAAAGTTTAAAATTTATTCAGGTAAGAATTTTAAAAGATGAGATTCAGAGCAATTTTTGGGATAGAAACAATTGTACAGTAATAAAATATAAAAAAAAAAAAAAATCATTTTATATCACCCCTGGAACTTCACTAATCAATATTCTATAATAGAAATGAATTCAAATTTGTTCATTGGCTATATAGAACTACTGAATAATTATCCACATCCCCCATGTCTATGAAAGGGAAGTGCTTTTCTTGGGATGGAAGGATAGTATTTTCTGGAGTGACTTTAATGATAGGACATATTATTTTAAAACACAGAAATTATTATAATGGGTTCTAGATTTTGTAATTTAAGATTGGTCATAATGGTAACATATTTATTTGTTTTTTTTTTTTTTTTAGATTTCTCTGTTTATACATATACCAAAATAGAAAGAATGGAATGTAAGTATTTAAATATTTAAGAATAACTGGAAGATTTTGCGCAATGTCATGGTTACCAAGTCACTTTGAAAATTGATATCATAAATATAGCTTCAAGTTACCTGAAGTAACTCTAGATTAGTATTGAGTTTGCCAATTACGACTGCAATCCATTAGAAATAGGTTTAAAGAAAATGAAATACATGTACGACACCAAACCACAAAAATTTGGTTCTGCAAAAATTACTAGCTACATGACAGGTCAAAATATTGTTTGTTGTATCTTGAATATTATAAATTATTTGTCCCTGGATTGATTTTTTGTTATTTCCGCTAGAATCTTGGTTCCCGTGATTACTCTCTCACATATACATTTTATTTTCCCGTTCCTTTAAAATTTACATATCCGATACCTTTCCTTGTTGAAAACTATTTCTGTAAAATCATCATATACAGGTTATGTAAACAGTTCCTGCAAAATGTAACTATGTTCTTTATGATATTTTTGGTATGCATTTTTGAATGATATGCATGTAGGAAAAAAGACTTCATAGAAAAAAGGGGTTTTGTTCTTTATCTTAATTGAATATTTTTCTCTATTTCAGGTAAAAAGACTCGCCCTGTGATTTTATTGGCCCCCTTAGCAGACCCTCTGATCCATAAATTAGCTTCAGAATCTCCAGATAAATATGTAGCATGTCAACCAGGTAAGTCGGGGTTCACAATGGGGTTACTGATTTGGTTATTTCCAAATTGAAGTTTGTTATAGTTTTCCTATAGAACTATTCAGGTTTTTACTGTACAAAGAGAGAATTAAAGTATTATTGATTTTTCAGCTATTTCCATCCTTTGTAACTATGGAAACCAAAATTTTAAAAAATTGCCATTTTTATTTATAGCTGTGATGCAAGCCTCTGTTCAGGTGATGGAACAAGGATTAGCTGACGGAACTTATATAGACTACTGGCAAGAAGATGACCATTTTCTCTGTATCCGTGTGGCAACCATCCACGAAATTAGCGACAAGGTATGGTGCTTTACTACCTAAGTTATGTGACCCACTCTTAAAACAAAACCCAAATATGAAATATAGAGTGTTAGAGTAAAACTAAGGGTACAATGGTTACAGCAAAACTAGAAGTTCAAAATTTAGGGCTAGAAAAGAAAGGCACAAACAGTAAGAGAATAAAGAACAAATAAAAAACTAAAATAGTGAGCAAAGGAGATAGTAAATAAATAAAGGTGGGGTCAGATCAATTGGAAAGAATTGTTTTTTGTTTGTACTAGCAGTTCTAAGAAAATCTTGAATATTTAAATCTCACGTGCAGGGAAAAATAGAAGTCCTGCCACAAAGGCTGAAAAACCACACTTTTCATGATTTTTTTTTTTTTTTTGTTTGATTAAAATTTATTTTCCTATTTTCCTTTATGAACTGATTTCCTGACATTTCAGTACTCTATCACCTATATTTTTTTGTAATTCAGGGCAAACATTGCCTTCTTAATGGGAGTCCATCCTCAATTGAGAGATTACACAGGCAGCATATCTACCCTATTGTTGTGTTTGCCAGGCACAAATCTAATAAACAACTCAGGTATGTAGAGTGTTGTTAATAGGTGGTGTTGTTTTTTTTTTTGTTTAAATTATCAGTTATCTCCCTTTGATATTGAATACCTGTCAATTTAAAGTTTCTGGAAAGGGTGATAGAAGTTGTTATAAAAATACAGCATTTTTTTATAAGTCTGTATCTGTTTGGATTTTCAGTTATTATTACTAATTTTTTTCCACTCTTCCAGCTTTTTTAGTGAAGGTGAAATTTAATATAGGGTTACCTCCCTTTTATACTGAAAAAATCCTCTGATTGACTTCTTTATTTGGTACCTATAATACCATACAGTAATTTTCATGAAAATATGTAGAAATGTTTGATTAGTGACCAAATTCAAGTCCATTGAAGAGGATATTTACATGTAGATAGCACTTTGAGAAAGTTTGAATACATGTACATATATCTCTTACTGTAGACACATTTCAATACAGTGAAATATGTATTTACCAATTACATTACATTGAAAACAATACTGTATATTTGGAATAAATTGCATATTTTTTTTATTTTAAAGTGTGGTTGAATTAAAAATTTCAAAGAATAAAACTCAAATTATAGAACTTGTTACCTGAAGTAATAGATCATTTTGATTTCAAGTGTTTTTGATTTATATATTTACATCTCTAGGATGGGAGTTTCTTAATTGACATTATTGTATGACATCCTACAATCTTCAAATGATATTTTATCCAGTATATCTACCATAGGGTGATTCAGATGCACATATTGTTTTGTTCGTCATTTTATTATAGAAATAATTCATGTTACATATGGTGTTGTACTCATTTACACATGGATTGGCTTTTATATTCATATTTTATACCTTGCTAATGTTTAGTATAAAATAACTGAATATAAAAACCTAGCCCATTTATAAATGTGTACAACTCCATAACCGCTGCCCCATGAATTATTTCTTAAGGTTTTGGTTATCGTTTAGTTAATGAATTGTATGGTTTTTTTTTCCAGAGAGTTGCGTGATCCTACATTTTTACCAGACAAATTGACTACAAAGACTGCCAAAGATCTCTATGAAAAATTCCAGAAAATAGATAAAGATTATAATCATCAGTTTTCGGGTAAGTTTGCATGGACATAGTAGGACCTTCTTTTGTGTTTAATCGTCAGTTTTATTGATTTTATGTTCTTACTGTTTGATAATTTCTATCTCAGACTACTTCTGTGATACTGAAAAATATCAGCAATTTCCATTGAAAGAATTGACTGGGATGTCTATGATAAACATTAAAAGTCAGTTTTGAATGTCTCCACAGAACTCACACCTTGCCCTGTCATTGCGATGTTCCCTATCTTGATTTCAAAACTACCTTTATTCTGTATGTATGTTGCTATATTAATATTCTATAGGTTTCTTTATGCTCATATTTTGAGATACAGTTTTTAAAATGGTATATCATTGTCTGCAGTTCCTATTGTTAATTCAGAAACATCTTTTAGGGATGGTGACTTTATTTAGTTGAATGATTATCTTGACGGAAAGTTCCCCTTTGCTTTCATTATTGTTTTATTTTTAGTTATTTGATTAGATTGATCAAAGTTTCTATCTATAGATCCATATTTATTGTTTAAAATTTCAAGCCTTATGCAGGAAATTTTACAGTAATATCTGCCAGTTGATGTTGAGATATAGCTAGATTATGACATGCTTATACTTACTTGTAGTATGATGGGTACCGCTGGTAGGATAGGTCATGATTCTGGAGCACCTCATGTCACGTTCGTTTTTTTTTTGTGGCAGTTTATATTACTAGTGCTTTTTAAAATTTTTTTTTATGTGATGTCCTATTTCCCTGATCTTTAGTTTTTTTATGTGATGTCCTATTTCCCTTATCTGTAGTTTTTTTTATGTGATGTCCTATTTCCCTGTTCTTTAGTTTTTTTTATGTGATGTCCTATTTCCCTTATCTTTAGTTTTTTTTATGTGTGATGTCCTATTTCCCTGATCTTTAGTTTTTTTATGTGATGTCCTATTTCCCTGATCTTTAGTTTTTTTTTTATGTGATGTCCTATTTCCCTGATCTTTAGTTTTTTATGTGATGTCCTATTTCCCAGATCTTTAGTTTTTTTTTATGTGATGTCCTATTTCCCTTATCTGTAGTTTTTTTTATGTGATGTCCTATTTCCCTGATCTTTAGGTTTTTTTTTTATGTGATGTCCTATTTCCCTTATCTTTAGTTTTTTTATGCAATGTCTTATTTCCCTGATCTTTAGTTATTTTTTATGTGATGTCCTATTTTCATTATCTTTGTTTTTTTATATGATGTCCTATTTCCATTATCCTTAGTTTTTTTATGTGATGTCTTATTTCCCTTATCTTTAGTTTTTTATGCATTGTCTTATTTCCCTGATCTTTAGGTTTCTTTTTTGTGATGTCCTATTTCCCTTATCTTTAGTTTTATTATGTGATGTCTTATTTCCCTGATCTTACTTTTTTTATGTGATGTTTTATTTCCCTTATCTTTAGTTTTAGTTGTAATCTATTTGGTTCGTTAAATTGTGTATGTAGATGGTCTTTCTTTCATGTGTTCACGTTTTGGCCATGTTGTTTGAGGAATTAAACGTATTTGAATCAACCCATGCTGTTGCTTTGGAATATTTTTGCTGATATGAAAAATAATTGTCTATTTCAGCTGTCATACAGGGAGGAAACATTGCAGAGATGCATCAACAGCTTAAGACAGTCATATCTTCAACACAGAAAAAAGGAATATGGGTGCCCTCAGTTGTTTAATTGAAGTGATTTTACACATTGCTATGGAAAATTTTACAATGATTTGTTAGCTGGAAAGAAGCAAATTCAAGTGCTTGAAATGTCAATGAATTTAAAATTTTAGCCCTTTGCTTGTTGTATTTTTAAATCACAGGTAAATTTTGTTGATTTGTATTTTGTCAAGAATCAAGATCTTTCATGTTGATGCATAACAGGTTATCCCTGGATGGTATACTACATGTAGTTCAGAATCATGTGATAAACTTTGAATTTCTTTCTGTGTAAGATTGATATTTTATATATGCTAACAGTGTCTGGTTTTGTGAGTCAATAAATAAATAAATACTAAACATCCAGGCAAAGAAATACAGGTAAAAGTCAAGTTTTAAGATGGAAAAAGAACTAATTCAGTCAGAGAAGTAGGGGGATGTAACATTTTGTTGAGATGTTCGAAACTTGCAGTATTTTGTTAATTCTTTATTTAAACAAATACCTCCAAATTGGTCAAAATCAACAGAAATGGAGAGCTTTATGAAAATTACTCAAAATACACCATTTGTTTAGAATAATGCCTTTCTTTTCCATTTTGGTCCAACTAGTCAAACATACCTGTTAATCCTGTCTTTTTAGGAGGGAGACTTCCTCTTTTTGGGTCAATCTCCCTCTTTGAGAATGTCTCCCATGTGGGAGACACATATCTCCCTTTCACAAATTTCTCCCCCAAGATCTCCCTCTTAGCAGAAATAGTGCACAAATAATGTTCAATAATAATTAAATAGATATAAATACAATGTTTATGTAACATTATAATCATTGAGAAACAATCAACAAGTAAATAATCCTTTTATTGTACTAATTACTCAAATTTTAATTAGAAACCTTAGTCGATTAACCAGATTGTCATAGATTTGTCTTATTTTTGTACTTGGATTTTTAGCAAAGTTGTCCTTTTTTTGCAAAAAAAAACGTGGTCATGCTAAATCTCCCTCTTAGAAAAGCTGAAAAGAATGAGATTTCCCTCTTTGAGCATTTAAAAGGTTAACAGGTATGCTTCGAATGAATTACTGATATTTATTTATTTGACTCTCTATCACTAGGTGAAATGCTGCTGTTTTTCTACTTGAGTCTTTCAGTCTGTGACATGTTTGCAACTTGCTATTACACATTTATTCGTATTTTTTTAAGCTGTTCGATAAAATTGTCAAAAAATTAAAAAATTAAAAAAGGCTATGATTAAATGATATCTTGCCCAAAATGTTGTCTTGGTGAGTCACTTATATTGCATAAAAAACAGGATCTTTGGAACATGTCACTTTGAAAAAAAACAACATATAAACATGTATTGTGAAGTTAAAATTACACTGTACTTTGTGTTTTATTGCTTTGTCAGAAACTTTTTGTATTACAGACACAATTTAATAGCTTTTTTGGATTTTATATGTCCAGTGACAAGATACTGTTTCCGGAAACAAGAAAATTGTAAAAAAAAACCTTAGTCTAACAATTTAATGAATGAAACCATTAGAATGCATCACCTTGCATTTCATAGTGTTGTGATTAAATTTGCATTGTAATTTTTTTTGTGTTGTGATACAAAAATCTATTTATAGATATGTTTATCATGTGACTGATCATGTGGAGTAAATAATTTGTTGTGATTTTCACATGAGATTTCATAACTACCATATTGCATTTTATTCCTTTCAATCACACATCACATTTCTTAAGATTTTGGAAGAGAGCTTTTATGAATGATGAATTAGTGCTTTAAGTTTTTTTGTTTTTGATAGAATTTTTTAATTTTTATTTGCAGATATATGTAGAAAGATATTTACTCTGATAAAATGTTGCTTAAATGGATCATAGACTATTTGAATTTATGATTGGATGTCTTAAGATACAATGGAAAAATCTCTATTTCAGCTTCTATCAGATAGTGAAAATAGTGATGTTATTAGTCTGAGAAAAAAGTTGTTGTTCAAAAAGTATTCTTGTTTTTTTATAGGTTTATTTTTTATATATATCGCAGCCAAAAGTGACACACATGATAACACACATGTATGTCGCCCCATTCCTATATTCATATATTGATTTACCATATGATCATCATATGTATGATTAAATTATGTGAATATCATGTGGTAGTAATTATTCATAGAATAATCATATGTGAACTGAAACATATGTTAATCATATCACCTATAATTATGTCACACTTTGTTTTCATGTGTGGTACTTTTGGTTGTGTAGGTTTTGGATATTATTTTTAAAAGAATGTTGAGGTTGTATTTAAAATTTTTTATTTGATCAAATCTTTTAGTATGCGTAACAATTCTGAACAGAAATTTTAATTATGAGAATGTTTTCGTGATTAAAGATTTTTATTCAAAAGACAAGTCATAAAAGTGTTATAAGTGCTTTATTTTTATGTAGTAAATATTCTAGTCAAAACAGATCTCGGAGTGGAAGTTCAATAAAATGTGATCAGAATTTTTTTTTAATGATTTTTCAGAATATAATTAAATTTCTAATGGCAAATATTAATATCATGATCATTCTCATCAAAGGTAAGAATTTTGAGATTTTTCTTTAGTGGCTTTTTAAAAAAAAAACAATCTAAAAATGAAAAATCTCATTACAAATTGAATTTGTATACTGTCTCCAAAAAAAAGAAAATTAAGAAATGAATAACTAATTTAGTAATGTCAAAATAGGGAAATTCTTTCAATAGGTTTAACCATGATTTCCAATTTTTAAACTTTGTAACTTTTGATATGTTTTTGTATTTTTTTCCTGCTTTTTTACAAGAATTTTAGTCTCTTTAAGTAGACAGTGTATTTTGTACTATGTACATGTATGGGTTTTTCAGTATTAATTCATTCTACAAATTTTTCCTACTAATGTCAAACTTTAGAACGTTTTTTTGTGGTAGGGTGTAGACTATTTTTAGCCAATAAATCAATTGTGTTGGTTGCTATTTTTAGAAACCAGATTGCTTTAGGAATTTTGTTTCTTTAACAAAGGCTATTTTTAGAAACAACATTGCTGTAGAATATTTTGTTCCTATTGTGAATGCTATTTTTAGAATCGAGGTGGCTGTACGTTTTTTTGTTGTTGCCATGGTGATAGTCGTGGGATGGGTGATTGTTTGAATGGTGTTATATTTGCATCATCATTGAATCATAGGCATGGAAAATAAATTTTAAAATATATAACATGATTTGTTTTGATTTTATTATATAGGTGTTCTTCACTTTCACTGTTTACAGGGTTCTAAATAAGATCCTTCAATGGTTTTCTAATTCATGACTGTTTGACCATTTGATATTAGTCGGGAACACCTCCTTTTACCTGAAAGACACCAGATCAATGTGGCATACCAAACTTTTCAGTGGTGGTTCAAATTTCTATTCACTTTGCTTCTCTGGCCATTTGTAAGTTTACAAATTAAATATTGATTGACCTCTGTGTTGATGAAGAACTTGTATGAAATGGAAGTGAAACTGGTCTATAGGTCCATAATGAATACATAGGATCTACATTATACCAGATCTTCTACAAATCTAAAATTATACCTCATGTTTAATAATTTCACAATAAAAAATGGGAAAGAATGATACTTTAGATTTTTATACCAAAAACATCTGTAGATTCATACTCCAGAACTTATTTATGGCTTCTCTGACGTGGTGTTTCCAAATTAATTTTGAAGGCAATTTGACTTTTCAGTAAGGAGAGAGGTTAACAATTGTATAAATATAGTAAGTTTGTCACTCGGTTTAGGATGCTGGATTCAGGTTGTCATTATTTGATGGAAGAGTAATCAGGGAACCAAGGTTATAGCAGTAATCAAAGAGTAATCAAGGGAACCAAGGTTATAGCGGTAATCAAAGAGTAATCAAGGGAACCAAGGTTATAGCGATAATCAAAAGAATGTATTCCAGGGACAAAGACCAGACATGGAAAACAGACATACACAACAAAGAACATAAAGTAACTAAAATCATACATACAAAGTAACAAAAGTAAATGAGCAACTCGGACTCCACTAAAAACTAGGACCATGGACCAGGTGCACCGTTAGGGTAAGCGTCCTCTGCTTTTCTAGAAACATCCGCGGAGTTGCTCATAAAAAGTCATTTCCGGGATAGACAAACGAGGAAAGGAAAACTATGACCTGTTGAAAAAATCAGTTTTCATGGTGCTGATGGATACACCATAACGATCCACGAGTTCATGATGACGACCATAAAACTTCTGCAGGGATGACTTCAATCTTGTAGCAACGTAACCCTCTTCCAGAAGCCTATTTGTTAGAGTTCTAGCACGATACAAAAAGTCTGCGTAGTTTCGGCAAGCTCTGGCATAACGTATGAGTTGTGATATGAACACTCCATACGCAGGAGCCGAATGGATGTTGCCACAGATGAAAGGAAAGTTGACAATTCTGAATGAAAAGTCATCACGTTTGTCGTAAAGTTTGGTCAATAGTTTTCCTTTACCATCGATTTCTAAGTGTAGGTCAAGATATGAGGCTGACTTCACAGTTTCTGTAGTATCCTTTATTTCAAGTTCTTTTGGGTAGATGCGATGTATCAAATCCCCGAAATTAGGATTGTTTAAAGATAATACGTCATCTATATAACGGAAACTGAGATTAAAGGATCTAGCCAAACGATATTCTTTCTTTCTGATCAGATCAGCTATAAAGTCAGCCTCATAAGAGTGAAGGAATAGGTCAGCAAGTAAAGGAGCACAATTTGTTCCCACTGGAATGCCGACCGTTTGTTGAAAAACACGTCCACCACACTGGACAAATATGTTGTCGATTAAAAATTCCAGCACAAAGACCAAACATGGAAAACAGACACACACAACAAAGAACAATAAGTAACTAAAATAATATGCACAAAGCAACAAAAGTAAATGAGCAACTCGGATTCCACTAAAAGTGGGATCATGGACCAAGTGCACCGGTAAGGTAAGCATCCTCTGCTTTTCTAGAAACACCCGCCGAGTTGCTCATAAAAAGTCAGTTCCGGGATAGACGAAAGAAGAAAGGAAAACTATGACACGTTGAACAAATCCGTTTTCACGGCGCAGATGGATACACCATAACGATCCACGATTTCATGATGACGACCATAAAACTTCTGCAGTGATGACTTCAATCTTTTAGCAACATAACCCTGCTCCAGAAGCCTATTTGTTAGAATTCTAGCGCAACACAAAAAGTCTTATATATGAAAGAGAACAGACGAAATATTCTTTTATGCTTCTATATAAATAGACTGCAAGAATTGCTGTTCAGTTGGCAACGCTTGGATTTGTATAAAAAATAGTTGAATTGAAAATCACGAAGTAATTTTATCTCTTGATCAGAGAGGGGTAAGAACTCTATAGGAGATACAGTAATCTTGGTAAGACGTACAGTCTATAAATGGAGCATGACGTCTTCGGATTAAGTCCATTTCTACCATGAACTCTGACATTCGTGTGAGAATATTTGGTTCTTCTGGCTAGACTAATACAATTTTAAATACTGATTTTTTTTAATTGATCGAACAATTCCGAGATGTGCATCCTGATGAGTTACAGGTATTGTAGATAAGCCTAACTTGAAATTACTTTCGGTTTCGGTACTTCCATGAGGCATACTATTTTTGTAGATAATAGCACTTTCTGTTGGATGTATTTTGTTGACCTGAATATTGTTTTATAGATCTGTGATAGCTTGCATTTCTTCTTCTGTTGAAGATAAAAGCAGAATGTCATATGCACATGTTGCAAGCATAACTCGTTCCAATGTATTGTCCCATACTATTTTCTTCGAAGTAGTTTCAATAGTTCATTTATCTATAATTTTTAAAAGTGAGTTGATAAAATACCACCCTTTCGAACACCCTATCGGAATGGGAAGCTGATACTAAGACTATTTCTTCATTTTACTTTTGAATCTAGGTTATTGTACAGAATTTTGCTTAAAAATAATTTCCTAATGATCAGGATCAAGATTTTAGTCAATAAATTTATTTAACAGAATGTCATACTTGATGACATCAAATGTTTTTTTGTGAGTCCAATAAGGTAAGTATTAACGTTTTATTTTTACTTCTCTTTGCAAGCTCTGATTCAGTAGCTTATTAAGCATCTATTGCTGGCGAGAGACGACTAGTAAAGCCGTCATGCTGGTCTGGTATGGCTGGTTATATAATTTTGATAGTATTCTATTTAAAATGTAGTGTTCAAAGATTTTGCCCAAGAATGGAGGAGATCGTAATACCTCTATAATTATCTTTGTGACTTTCGTCTTCGTCTTTCTTATCTACAGCATTTAGAAAACCTGCCTTAATTTGGTTTGGCACTTTTTTTCTCAGCCAGTGTCACGTGACAAGACTTGTAAGTCCTTCATATAAGATACAGAAAGAAATGTTGATTGTACCGTCCTTGGGAGACCCGACAGGATAGTCAGGGACTTTTTAGACCGCTCAGTCAATGTTGATTATTTTTCCAGTGAAGATACAATGATTTCATCTTGTTTGATAGCCCACCACGTTGGTCTAGTGGTAGCATGCTATCATAAAATCCAGCAGGACAACATCATTTATGTAATCGTGATTGATTCAAAGTTATGGAACCAGAAGAACTGAATTTAGGACAAACATAATTTAATCGACTTCAGATATTATTTACCAATGTATATAAAATTCAGACACTGTCTATGGTAGAGGTGATTCATGGTGTAGAAAAAACCATCGAACAACGATGTTTGTTTTCAGTCTGCATATGTTATATTTTAATTTAACAAGAATCCTTTCTTTATTCAGATCTGTATTTTTTAGAAAACCATACAACTATCTCCCAATAAGAAAACCAGATCAAACCAAATCAAGAACGATGATAAAATGTCTAAGTAAAACAAGGTTTTCGTGCAAATGCCAAGATAAAAATAATGGCAATAATTAGGACGAAATGTAATAGAGTTAATCAATATTCAATTCATTAACACGAGAGTCAATATTAAAACCAGTAAAAAATAACTCAAAGATTTATCAACGATACGGAAAAGATAACCTTACCGGAAAAGTTTATTCGAATATTTTTTTTTTCAGACTAAAAGGATTCTGTTTGAACTTTCAAACTTTATTTATCACATTACCATAAAAAACTAGGGTGTGAAATTCAATTTTTGATTAAGTAACGACAAGTACAACAGAACTTCAGCATCAAAACTTTATATTTATGGAAGAATTTAGTAAAATAGACTATGTTACCGAGAACCTTGACTCAGAGATTTCGTTCATTAAAGTTTTAACATCGCTACAAATACGGGAATATTGAACAAGTTGAGAATTATATATACTATATGAAGGAGCAAAAGGACCTTCCCTGTCAAGGAAGGAAAAATTAAAAATAGGAAACGAAAAATCGTCCCGCTTGTCGTAAATTTTAATTTTGTGTTTATCTTGTGAAATGGGAACTTACAAATACAACACAAAAGACAGTTAAATCTGTCATTATTAGCTTTAGTTAAAGTCGATTCCTTAGGGTAAATTTCAGCAGTGTATTTGAAAAAAAAGTCGGGGTTATTCACCTGAAGAATATCATCAAGGTAGCGATAAGTATTATGAAATTTGTCTATCAAACCAGAAGTTTGGTCATAAACTGAGATTTATAAGACATGTATTTCATCTCCTATTTAAGGAGCACATATTGTGTTTACCGAAATACCCACAACCTGCCGATAAATGTTATCGCCGAAACGAATATAAATGTTGTCAAAAAGATTATTGACTGAATTAATCATGTCTTCACAGGTCTAGCATGTACAATTTTTTTTATATTTATCTCGTTCGTCTGAGAAAAATGACCTAACTATATTTTTTATCTGTTTTATCGAAACACAATTTGAAAAGATATGAACATTTCTGTTTAATGAGATAATGTGGAAGTGTGGTGTAAACTGTGGAGAAATTAAAACTGTCTACTCTGTCTACGGATTTATCCAAAGCATGTAATTTATCCAAAACTTCAAGCGAGTTTTTCACACTTAACAAATAAACACCACTTTGTTCATAGTCTTGCCGCAATTACACAGTCTTTTTGTATCGCACTAGACTTCTTACAATTATGCTTCTGGAACAGGGTTATGTTGCTACAAGATTGAAGTCATCATAACAAAAGTTTTATGATCTTCATCGTGAACTCGTGGATGTTACGGTGTTTCAATCTTCACCATGAAAACTGATTTGTTCAACGTATCAAAGTTTTCCCCGGACTTGACTTTTTTATGAGCAACTCGGCTAGGGGTTTCTAGAAAACCAGAGGACGTTTACTCTACCGGTGCACATGGTCCATGCTCCCAGTTTTTAGTGGAGTCCGAGTTGCTCATTTGCTTTTGTTACTTGGTATGTATTATTTAGTTACTTTATGTTCTAAGTTGTGTTTGTCTGTTGTATACAAAATTATATACAAGAAGTATTCAAAAATAAGATCGAAACTATCGAAATAGGAAGCAAAATCTTTTACCGAAAGTTTCTAACATTTGGGCATGTAAGTCTCGTCATGTGCACGTGACTCCATGATTTCATGAGAATGGGTCCTAGTCTACCATTCAAAAGCATGCAGATTTTTCATTTAGAGAGCGTGGAGTTCAGTGTTAAAGGTAAAACATCTTTTTGTGTAAAAAAAAATATCGATAAAAAATGACAAATATCTATTTATACATGATAAAGGTATTAAGACCAAACATTTAATAGAAGATTTTGCATTGTTATACAGCTTTTCAAGTACCCGGAAGTAAACAATAAAATGCGGAACGGTTTTCGATACGTTCTAGGTTACAGACCACCAATTCAACCAATGAGCATTTGGAACGTACGCAAAAATAGTCCTACGCAGAAATTACCCCTGTTCCTCATAGTGCTGTGAAAAAAGTTCTCATCTTATTTAAAAAATTTAAACAGTTTCTGAAAGGAAAAACATTTCTGTACATTTTATAGGTGCATTTTGCTTCTTGTGATGTGAAGCCTAATCTCCATAATGATTTTTAAATATACCCCTATCTTGTGAAAACACTGGGATTTCCCATGCTATTTATAGACCCTTCACTTCCGATGACCAGTACTGCACTGCAAGTCTGCTAACCCCACATGCCATTCTGAGGATTGTGAGCTGACATATGTAGAATCATGCTGATATATAGTCCTCTGCAGGTTAAAGTTAAGGTAAAGTCCAGAGAAGCCATTGAATATTGTGAAATTAGCATAGAAGCCTATGGAAAGTGGAATTAGTGGTTTTTAGCCTCTAAGCCGGAAATTCCGTTAAGAAAATGAAACTAGAACGAGACATACATATCCTATACAAGGATGGAAGCTTTGGCGTTTTAGATATAATGAAATTTGTTATTCAACAAATTTTCATAATATGTTGATTTATATGACACATTTTTAGTGAGATTTTAGTTGAAAAGGAACATGAAATACGTGCAGTTAACACACACCACTTTATTTTATCAATGGACTTATAATGTGTCTTCCATTAAGATAATGAGGCATGCAGTTTTGCATCAATTAATTATTAACTGCAAATTATCTACGGGTATTGAGAAATATACCTGGAGGCATATCCCTACTGTACATAGATGATTATATTCCTATTGGCATATTTCCAGCATCAGTTTTATAACAATTGAATTCACAACATAAACTGTACCGATGTGTCTCAGCAAATTCTAATAAATTACCATCTTTAGCCGGGATTATGACAATTATTTTTAATTTTTCACTCCATTTATTAAAATTGATGTTTGTAGTGCACGTAATATTTACTTAATAACATGCATATAAACACAAGCTTAGTGATGAATAATCTATTTCAAAGAGACAAAGAGTAACATTGTGAATCGAGTTGTTAATTCTTGTGAAAGTGAGACACAATCTGTTTTATTGAACATTATCACAATTTTGTGTCTTATTCAAGTATATAAGCTCTTGTTGATATATAAAACACGTGAGGTTTTAGTTGTGTTTGCTTTCTGGTTTTTAAATTAGTTTTGCTACAATATTACTGTAAAAAAACGTTGACTACAAAGGATAAGCCATTTCACCACGCTTTCATAATAAGGACTAGCCGTGTGGATCAATCGTGGGAAAACCCAGGAAACGAGCAAAAAAGAGTTTAGTCAGATGATAATAAACCATCTCATGACATGAAAGGCTATGAGCAACATAGACACTTCAAATAATAAAAAAAAAGTCAATTGTTGAACGAAACATTAGAAAATATGCCTCAATTATGGATTATCATAGAGCATGTTTAATGTGAAAAAAAGGAGACTAATCGGTGAAGATATTTTCTAATAGTTTATTTATAGAAGAGGAGCTTAAAAATCGTATCATCAAAGTAAATCAAAGAGAACTTCGATGATCAGCTGCACAACATAATGCAATCATTAACTGATCACATATTCATGCATTTTTTTTTACATTATTGTATTACTAATTAACTATAGATGATTATTATGCTATTAATTTCATCAAATTTGATCAAATCCAAGGAGATAAAGATGTTATCAAAAGTTAATTGTAAGTGAAGTGAAGCGAATCATTTATCTAATCGAATGCAATCCCGTAGCAACAGAAACAAGGCAAAATGCTTGTGTATGTGTGTGCATGCATGCTATTGGGACAGTGAATAAAGTAAAACAGGAAATACGATAATAGAGAGAATGATTGGTGCCACAAGCAAAAATGAAGATTGTAATTTTTAGCGACTAGAACTAATGATTACATGCTGCGAATCACTTCTTGATTAAGCTAGAAAAAGACACGAGTTAATTAAAGTGTGCTTTATTGGGTTTTCGCCGTGCCTTCATTAGAAACAAACAGCAGCTAACAGCTATCAAGAATGATTAAGAAAGTTGTTGTTCACTTAAAGTAGCATTGCCAATGAAGACTATTGGAATATTGACAGATAAGGACATAACCCCGATTTTAATTATACGTTTCACAAGCAAACACGGAAATCTAATATTAGTCAATAAATAAATGTAGGGAAGTTATCGTATTAGATCCTAAATCTAGTGATTTCCGCAAGTTCCAGTGTATCAGTTATTGGTGCTGCCACGTGCCTGTTAGGTACCGTTTAGATTGATCCTAGCTTTTTATTCTTGGAGATAAGTCTATCAGGATGTATCTTTTGATAGTGTCTGTATTGCGCTTCATAGTTGGAGGAATAGGGAATATTCTTGTCTTAACCATCTACAGATTTAGTACTGATGACAATTCCCAAGGATTTTACATTTCGTTATTAGCGTTGGCGGACCTTTCAGCTACATTCCTCCAACTAGGAGTTCCAATTTCTCGTTATACTGAAGCGACAACAAGTAACCGAACACTCTGTAAAATGTATGGTTTCTCTTTTGGTTTGCCGGGATGTCTTTCAGCTATTATACTCTTTGTAATAGCGGTTGACCGATATTTGAAAATATGTAAGCACAACAATATATTGACAAGGTGGAGAATACTAGTTGCCGTAGTATCCTTCTTTACAGTACTACTAGCAGTGATACCCAAAGTTCTAATGACGGATATAGTTGACTTTGAGTACGCTAATGTGACCAAAAGGACATGTATGGTGAAGAACGATTACAGATCTTATTATGGGTTGACTCTTTTGAGTATTTGTATCTGCATGATTTTAACAATGTCTGTATTTTATGTACAAATTATTCGAACGATTCAAAAACATTTTATAAGAAATGAAAAGAGTCACCAGAATCACCTCTGGCAAAATACCATGAAGTCTGAATCAGACCGTTTTTCAAAAAGGAATATCAGAGTGATGAAAAAGATGAGCATAATTTTTATTATCGTTTCTATAACATTTTTCGTCAGTTACATCCCATTTTTGTGCGTTTTTATCTCAGGATTTATGGAAGGCTGGTTTACCGTGATTTTCCATATGTACAACATTGGAAGTTTAACAAATCCATATGTCTTTTTGTGCATGGACCCTAGATGTAGGATCAAGATTAAATCATACTGGCAGACTTGCACATCGTGTCCGACAAGCAAAGATGAAATTGTGTAATTTCATTGAACTTTTATTATATGTAACATTCAATGAATTATATTCAGTAATGAACAATGCGTTCCAAAATTCACTTCTTAGTCAAAATAATTTTCAATCTATTAACTAAAACGAAGTTCAATATACATTACCAAATTCAAGAACGGTTTCTAAACCAAAACTTTTGATACTTTGTATGTATTATTTTATTTATTTTATGTCCATGCCAAGTCTTTGTCCTTGGATTACATTATTTTGATTTACGCTAGAATCTTAGTTCTTTTGATTACTCTTTCATCTGTTGCAATATCCCTCTAGCATCTTCGAATGGAGTGTTCATATCACAACTCAAACGTTATGCCAGGGCCTGCCATAACTACGCAGACTTGTGTACCGCTACCTAAACTTATTACAATAAGGCTTCTGGAACAGGGTTATGTTGCTACAAGATTGAAGTCATCACTACAGAAGTTTTTTTGGTCTTCATTATTAACTCGTGGATCGTTACGGTATAACAATTTGCACCATGCAAACTGTATGTTCAACATGTCATAGTTTTCCTTTCTTCTTTCGGCTACCCCGGATTTGACCTTTTATGATCAACTGGGCTGGGGATTCTAGAAAAGTAGAGGACGCTTACTCTACGGATGCACCTGGTCCATGCTCCCAGTTTTTAGTGGAGTTCGAGCTGCTAACTTACTTTTATTACTTGGTACCTATTATTTTAGTTAGTTTAAGTTCTTTCTTTTATGTGTCTGTTTTTTTTTAAGTGCGGTCTTTGTTTCTGGATTAAATTCTTTTGATTTCCTTTGATTACTCTTGTAAACTTACCAATTGTTACAAGGATGAATTGAACAGACATTGGTTAAGTAAATGATGTATTTTTAGGACAAAGATTAAATTTTTCACTTTGAATTTACGTCTGACCGGACTTGATTCTCACCAGAATTTACTCACTTGTAATAAGCACGTCATTCTCGGTGTTCTTATTGAAAACATCTGATTGGGGTTGTTTTAGGGATGTCGTTTGCAGTTATCATGAGGTAAATATGTTGCTGTACTGTATCCTGTATGTGAATTGTCATTGTTTACTATTTTTTTTACCGTTTTGGCTACATCATTTGATTCTGATGTTTCAGGTTTGTCAAACTGATTGATGCGACGGTATTTCCTTAACGATATTGCTAAAAGCACTGATTAATCGAGTGGTAACCTTTTAAGTAGCACTCCACATAAGAATCATGCAAAATGTGATTCATGGTTGGAAAGCCTACATATTTTTATTTTTGATATTTTGTTTGAAATGTCATGTCAAAGTTACATGTGGTTGTTTATATAACCCATGTTCATAGGAGATAAAAATTATAAAGGATGCACTGTAGATTTCAAAATTAAGGGAGATAGCTGTAAATGACACTCAAATACAATAGAAGATATTGTATTTTCAATTTTGAATATCTCCTAAGAGCAGGCAGACATGAATGAATAATTACACATTTCACAATATAGACCTATCATACAACTTAGTTACAAAAATAAAAATATGAAGCCTTTTTTGGAGTGTATCACATTTTTCAGATTTTGCATGATTCTTACAAAAACTGCTACTTAAATAACATCATTTGCTTACCTTGAACTACCTGCTTTCTTTGATATTGAATATATTAACATGAGAGCATCCTGTGTTGTCTCGAAGATGATTGACGCACGTTTTCGTTTACTTAGGAATATTGTACAGGTTTTAGCTTCGACATTACAATTACCTATTTATATAAAATTCAGACACTGCTGCCGGTAAAGGTAATTAGTGGTGCAGAAAACCCGGAGAACAAATGATGCTTTTTTTATCTTCACGTAACTGTAGTGTCCTTTCTGCATAAATCTCAGTACTTTGAAAATGACACATTCATCGTTCACTTGAATTTACATAATCTTGCTAAGTACCAATTACATGGACAATCTGAATATTTTTATCTTTCAATGGCAAAACAACTGAATGTCAAATTTCGACTAATTATATGATCTGTAACGTTTTCTGAAATAGAAATTAAGATGAATTAGGTGGTTTGGACATGCATTAATCACTTCATGTCTGACTTTATAAAGAGTGCTTCTTACATAAATATCTGTCATAATTGAATATTCCATCCAATATTGCAGCCAAGTCTTTTACAGGAGGAACATCATTCTTAATTAGCTTTAAATACGGAGTAGGACTATTGGAGCATTTTATGTTGCATTTTGTTCAATTCTCCTGTTCCTTACATATCACAAAAAAAAATCTATGTTTAAAACTATCCTTGGTAAATATACCAATGCTCAAATTCATTTTTCCCAATACGAGCTTTGCATAGCGTCCCATCAACCTATGGACAAAAAAAATGCAGCCCGACAAGTAAGGTTTATCAGAATTGGTTGATGAAGTCATTGCCAAATGCAATATATAAATACTAATACCAGAATACTTATCTGGTTAAGAAATGCAGTCTATGTTATTTTCAACACGACTTCATAAAGAAACATGTGCCATTTATGATGTTGCAAGTTTCGTCATGGATCATACATAACAATATTCATGGTATATTTGTAATTATAAAAGCAATCGTTTGTTCCGCGTAATATATGTACTGAATACTTACGATGCATACTGTGTAAAGGCAGCTTGCAACTACGAATTGTACTGACATTAATATTTCATTATGTTTACTTTCTTCTCACAGTTTCAGTGCAAGGTTTCTTGATGAAATATAAAGTCAAGTCGAAGTTTTGAAATGCTGTACTAAAGCTGTTCTTAATCATGTTACTACATTATGATTTCATGCAACGTTCAAATTCGGTTTTTCCAATCTGTTCTTTATAGTTTTTTTTATATATCTACGAACATCACATACACTGTTCGGTAGTGTTCTAATGATACCGAGGTGAATCAGTTTATAATAAACCACAGATTGCAATATGGAGTGAAGAGTACAAGAAACTGTCAGAAAGAAAGAATATCATTACTTGGTTTAGTGAATTGTGGAGGAAAACAAGAACACAAACTACCTGTCCACACAAACATAAATAAATAAAAGCAACAAGAACAACAACAACAAAACAAAACAAAATAATAATAAAAAAAAAAAACACGCAAAAAAAAAACAAAAAAAAAAATGGTCCAAGTGAAAACATTTTCTGCGTCTCTCTATCAGTGAACGACACAGATTTATGAGTATTTTTTCCAGGGAATAATCATACTGACTTAAATATTGACTGCATCCAACACTAAAATGAAGACTTTTGCAGAATAGTGTAGTGCAATAATCGATTGGTCATAGACAAAAAATGACGGAAAATGTACGTAGTGCATTTGAACCTGTTTAATTGAAGTGATGAATTCCTACTGCCATTTTTCACATAATTGATCTGTCATTATATAGCGTATTAAGGGTACATCTATGCCCCAGATCTATAATATTTTCCTGATTAACTACGAACTACCAAGCTAGCTTAAATGCTTTGCTATACAGGATGTGAAACAAACCACAAGGTATGCACTACTCATTACAAATCCATGAAGCGGTTAACGATACATTGTACGGATTTGGATAAAGAAGCGGGATTCATTACTGAGTATAGCACAGGCGTGAAAGCTTTGAAAAAAGCATAATATGTCATCCGCTTGTGTGGGAGATTGAAAAAGCGACCATGGATTGTTTATAATTTGCATTTAAAACTTTTCAGAAACAAACACCGAAACATATCATTGATACACTAGGACCAACTTAATTCTAACTTAGATCTGTATTGAAAACAACTATACCTAACTATCTTAATTAAGCATCAGTTGTCCCTTAGAAGTAATAAATATTCGCCTTATGTATCATGGATTACAATCAGGATTTAATGTTTGTCTTTCGGAACAGATGTACATATTACATCGGCTACATTCATAACAATAATTTTAGATACAGTAATAACATATGTCAAAGGAATAAAACGTCTCAGAATGTGACGACTCTATTCGCTACACTGCTCCATCGGATCAAATTGATACAGGGAAGATAACGTAAACTTATAGAAGGGTCTGCAAATTTTTTATCGTTCCCTCCGCGGGACTCGAATTCGTACCGCTGTGACATCTATGGTAACACCGCCTGCACTAAGTCCAGCGCCCTAGACCACTCGGCCAGCTAGGCTATATAAAAATATAGCTTTCGCTGGCCGGGTCATTCCTCCTCGTAGGATTAATCTAGGGCTGTAACTTAGTACACGATGTATGGTAGTACGGGACAGTTCATCTAGGTGTCATTATGTATGATAGAGGATCAAATTAATGATGCATGTCACAACAAATCAATATTATACAACGTCTCAGAATGTGACGACTCTATTCGCTACATATATTTTTATATAGCCTAGCTGGCCGAGTGGTCTAGGGCGCTGGACTTAGTGCAGGCGGTGTTGCCATAAATGTCACAGCGGTACGAGTTCGAGTCCCGCGAAGGGAACGACCAAAAAATTTGCATCGCAAATTTGACAGTTCTAACATCGTTGGGAATTTTTCAGACCCTTCTATATATATATATATATTTTAAGTAGCACTCCAGCTAAGGATCATGCAAAATGTGATTTAAAAGGGGGTAAAAAGCCTACATATTTTTAGCCTCGTGCAGGTCCGGGTGTTAAAAGAATAGGCCTGCAGCAGCGCTAAGCTTGTCGTATAAGGCGACTAAATAGTGCTCAGAAACATAGCCGGGGCTAGGTGCTCTGCCCACAGAGCAACTGGGATTTGTGCCCCAGGTGGTGGAATGGGGGTATCCCTGGCGTGTTACATGCTTGGGTTGTCAGGCTATAATACGGAAAACCTGACGGCAAACCATAGTGGTGCACCGTGGTGGGAAAGATGCCACGTTCCTCGCACGTTAAAGAACCCTGCTGTGGTATTCGATAGGAGTAGGAACCTTTGCGCTCCGCCACAGGAGGCTAAATTGCCCGACCTTACCCATCCCCCCTATAGACCTATGAAACAACTTAATAACAAAAAATAAAGATATGTAGCGTTTTTTAGGGTGTATCACATTTTTCAGATTTTGCATGATTCTTACAGAGTCAGCTACTTAAATTCTTTGCTTCTTCTGTACTAGTTATCAATGAAAAGCGATAAATAATTTGAGTTCAATATGCCCCTTCAGTGAGTAATGAAAAGTTTAATAAATCTTCTACATGTGAACTATCTCAAGTTAGCATAGATATTATGCACTAAACAGTTTCTTAAACATGATGAAGTAACACATTGTGATATACTTTTAGCTGACATGTTGACATGTTGAACAGTATTGACTTTTTGAATATCAATTGGTGCACCAAGAGTTTAATGAAAAATCGTACCGATATCCAAATTACCAATCTAATATTGATATTGTAAATTGATGTGCACGAGTTTCATAAAGTTTTAGTTACCTCTCTTCAGTACTGAAATAAATTAATATAGATAGATCGTGATAAAAAAATGTTTACACGCACACACAAACATACTTATAGTCATAACTAGGCGGACAAGTCATTAAACAGTACATTTCAGGATAAAAATTGGTTGGGCATTACTTAATCTTCGTTTTCGGTATTAATACTATGTAAAATAAAATTTTAAGTAATAAGAATATTAAAAGCAATACAACAAGTAAGCAATATACTATGACAGTTTGTTTTATTGTTTTATTCTAAGTTCAATAACCCTAAAGAATATTTCTATCTATTTCTACATTACCTTTTTTTATTTTTCTGGAGTGCAAAACAAATACAAAAAATGTTTTGTCATTGAATAAAATGATAGGTAGATCTATTAAAGTGAATCTATAACAATAACACTTCATATTAACATGTAACAAATAACTCAATTGCTCTGTTCACCCTGTTCTACACACGAAAGGTTATCTTATTTACAGGAAATATCTAATCAATTCACATTTTTATTGCCTGTTTAGTTTTGATAGGTCTGTATCATTTTGATGTTGCTATTTAAAGAAAAACATAAATGGTTTGGGTATTTTTTCTTTTTCAAAAATGAAAAGTGTTAGAACGGATATGGAAGAGTAATGAAGGGAACCAAAATTCTAGCGGAAATCAAAAGAATGTAATCCAGGGACACATACCAGACATGAAAAGCAGACATACACAACAAAGAACATAAAACTAAAATAATACATAAAAAGTAACAAAAGTAAAGGAGCAACTCGAATTCCATTAACGACTGGGAGCATTGACCAGGTGCACCGGTAGTGTAAGGGTCCTCTGCTTTTCTGGAAACATCCGCTGAGTTGCTCATAAAAAGTCAAGTCCGGGGTAGACGAAACAGGAAAGAAAAACTATGGCACGTTGATCAAATCAGTTTCCGTGGTGCAGATGGATACATCATAACGATCCACGAGTTCATGATGACGACCATAAAACTTCTGTAGTAATGCCTTCAATCTTGTAGCAACATAAGTTGTTATAAGTTAGTTACGGCAAGCTCTAGCATAACGTATGAGTTGTTATATGAAAATTCCATACACAGGTGTTGAACGGATGTTGCCACAGATGAAAGGGAAGTTGACAATTCTAAACGAAAAGTCATCCCGTTTTTCGTATAGTTTGGTGAATAGTTTTCATTTACCATAGTCTCTACGTTTTTTTTGGAGTAGATGTGATGTATTAAATCACCGAATCTAGAATTGTTTAACGATAATACGTCATTTATACAGCGGAAACTGTGACTAAAGGATATAGCTAAACGAAGTTCCTTCTTTTGGATCAGATCAACTATAAAATCAGTCTCATAAGAGTGAAGGAATAGGTTAGCAAGTAGAGGAGCACAATTTGTTCCCATTTGAATGCCGACCTCTAGTTGAAGAACGCGTCCACCACACTGGACAAATATGTTGTCGATAAAAAATTCGAGCATTTTGAAAACATCTTCTTCGGTATATTTGGAAGATGATTTGGATTTTTTTAAAGTATGAGTAATCTCTACCAAGAACTGTATACTTGTATTTTGGTGTACCGTCGTTTTTGGAGTAACAACGATATACATGTTTAATGTTTTTGAATCGGGATTTTAACTGATATGGGGAATAGAAGTCTAAAAAGTTGGAAAACCATTTGTTTTAATTCTATTGTATTCTGATAATAATCTTAAATTGAGGGTTTCCTGAAGATTTAAAAAAAAATTAAGACTCCGCATTGAATTAATACCACTTCGAGAGTAACAAGTTTCATGGTAGGACTGGAGACCCTCTATTACAGCTGTGAGAATATGGAAGTGAAAAGTAGAAAGAAGTTTGGTGATACACTTTGCAAATCCAGCTATGTAGCGTTGTTTGCATGGATTCTTGTGGCTTTTAAGAAACTTAGTTATTCTTGACATAATTGTTCTTCTAGCTGAGATGTTACACCATTACGACCAAGGGTTACATGTATGTTGACCGTTAAACTTTTGAACTAATGACTTAAAACGTTGCAAAATAACCTTGTTTTAATACCCACAATCAAATACAAAGCCATCTGTGACCAATCACGTGACCTCCATAGTGAAAGATTCTGATATTTCGATGCCAATTTATGTCTTACCTTAAGTACTTGAGATGTTAAAGTGGATTTTTTCATATTTACTAAGTCTATTATAGAATTAAACATAACTTTAGTCATGAATAACCCAGTAATATTAACTGCCATATTATACAGGAAACGCATTTAATGGCCCTTACTTGAAACTGATTTAAAATTGGCTTACATCTTTCGCGTCGAAATTACAAACGGAAACATTACTCATCCACACTGTACTTATCTTTTTCGAATGTAGGTCATTTCTGTATGTATTTGTCATTGTTTTTATGTTATTTAATGATATTGAAATTGATGCAAAAATTACTGTGCTTTATTTCTTGCCATTTAAACATTTCTTATCGAGACACTAAACGCAGCACAATTCTGTAGAAAGCAATAGTATCAACTTGCTTGACATGGCAGAAATGAAGGTAGTTTAAAGCACAGCAACTACCTCATCCAAGGTTTATTTGTCTTTTGACGTAATACACATCGTGTATTTTACATCTTTGATGTTTTTGTGGCATGATATCTATCATTTGGAACATATACAAATATAACGGTGATTTATTGAATTTTCAGCTTCTTTACCATCCTTTATAATATAGAAATCCAAAAGAACAAATACATCGTGGTTGTGTTTTAGATGCACAACTGCACCAAATAATAATATGATAGCCTGATTTCAACATGCCCGTAGGGAAATAATACATGATATTTCAGAAATAGTAGATTTAAAAAAAACCGTATATTTATTTGATTTTTAAAAATTTTTTTACTACATAAATTCAATGAGAAAATGACATATCAAGTTAAAATTAAAAAATGAAAAGAACCCAAATATTGACATTATTGCTACACATCCTGCAAGGAAAATTATTGACAACCGCAGGAAAAGCATTTCCAAAAGGCATAGAAGCAGCAAGTAACACGGTAAACATTAAGCGGATGCATCAACAGGGTAAACAACCAAAATCCTGTACTTTTACTAAGTGAAGCGGTCGGGTACAAAACCACCACTGGAACTCTACCCAGGTGAACCGGTATGATAAACAACCTTAATTGGAAATTCCTCCACGTAAACCGAGAAGATAAACAATGTAAATAGTGTAATTATTACAAAAGCTAAAGATAATAATGGCATTAAAATATTCACTATAACGGGGCAACGTGGTCGAAAATTTATAGTACGTGTATTAATTTCATGGTTTTCCTTTCCTCGTTTGTCTACCCCGGACTTGACTTTTTATGAGCAACTCGGCGCTTGTTTCTAGAAAAGCAGTGGACACTCATCCTACCGGTGCACCTGGTCCATGCTCCCAGTTTTTAGTGAGTCCGAGTTGCTCTTGCTTTTGTTATTTTGTATGTATGATTGTATTTACTTTATGTTCTTTGTTGTGTATGTCTGTTTTCCATGTCTGGTCTTTGTCCCTGGATTACATTCGTTTGATTACCGCTATAACCTTGGTTCCCTTGATTACTCTTATACAGGAAAATGCACTTGTTAGCCTCAACTTGACACCAATTAAGTGTTATTTCGCAACTTAAACGTTGAATTGATAACGGAAATGTCTCACAGCACTTCAATTCTTCGATTTCAATTTGGATAAAAATTATTTCTGTATAAAAGAAATTTGTATAAAGACAATTAAATATAGATTTTGTTTTCTTATGAAGAATAACCTTGACAAGTATGAAGATGTGTTACATTGTGTGTGTGGTTTTTTGTTTTTTTGTTTTATTTTTTTTTTCAAAAGAGCAGAATAACTAATCTATACAACTCTTAAATCTATAAGATGGCAAAATTCCAGAAGCCTATTTGTAAGGAGTCTAGCATCATACAAAAAGTCAGCGTAGTTACGACAAGCTCTGGCAAAACGTATGAGTTGTGATATGAATATTCTATACACAGGTGCTGAAGGGATTTTGTCACAAATGAAAGGAAAGTTGACAATTCTGAATGAAAAGTCATCACGTTTGTCGTATAGTTTGGACAATAGTTTTCCTTTACCATTGATTTCTAAGTGTAGGTCAAGATATGAGGCTGACTTCACAGTGTGTGTAGTATCTCAAGTTCTTTGAGGTAGATGCGATGTATCAGATCCCCGAAACTAGGATTGATTAACGACAATACGTCATCTATATAGCGAGGTCTTGTCTTTCTTCTTAATTCTGTAATTGCAAATTAAACTTTCAAAATGGTGTTATTTTTCATACCATGTTCCACCCACTGCTTGATTCTTACACTGACACTTAAGCTCTTAACTTACTATGCGTAAATAATAATAGGATAATTAGTTGATTGAGTGAATAACCAAAGTATGATTACGAGTGCAGAAGATCGCCCATATATCTAATGAGTGTGCAAAATTTGCTTGCGCACGAGTTAAATCTCAATGCGTTTTTGGTATGAAGGATCTTATTTTGGTTATTCTCGATTAGCAATTGATTATCCTATTCATTTCCTCCATCCCTGGTTGCTTTTTACAACATAAATTTTACATTGAAGGGCGGATTGATATTCATGTCGTGACGTTTTGTGACGTTTTGGCGGGAGAAAGTCCGAGACTGAAATTACAGAATTTTTCTAATTGTGTGAAATATGGATTTTTCTTACGCAGTAAACTTTCGATAAAATTCCTGCTATCTATTTAACAAGAAAGGACAACGCACGTAGCTTCGGGGATTCTCCAGAAGAAGTGATCATGCATTGTTTGCAAAAAAATTACTGCCTAGATAGTAGTGCTGTTAAACTATTGGAGTGATGCATTAGAGACGAAATGTTTGGTAATGATGAGATTTATATACTTATTCCCCACACATTTTAAAAATTGTCAGTTTACAGGTAAACAACAGTTGAATTTTGGTTGCATCTGGTACAAAATCAACGTATATTTCTATATTCTAAATATAGAATGACCTTTACAATGCTTTACAAAGCTTCATCTATGATTTGTTCTGTAATCTTCGATATCCCTTGATTTTTTTTCCAATTCTATTGACTTCTGTCTTCTGCCTTACAGACAAATCATACTGTTGTTTATGTCTTAATTATAGTGTAAACTAATATAACGTCGTTGATTTGTCGCGTCGCTTTTTGCGCGAAATTTGCGATTTATTTCGTTTTGACCACCGAAGCAACATGACATCCTGATTTAAGGGTCACTTTGAAAAATCTTCTGTAAATGAAAAGAAACTGCAATGTTGCTTCCAAAGCCAGGTTTACTACATAAAAGCCTCTAATTGACAGAAAAATTGGATATAAATGTTGAAAGTTGCAAAGAGAAATGTAAATTGGCCTTGTAGAAAAAAAAATTGAACGGAAAACGGACACTCATGATTTTAATTTCTTGATACATTTCTGAATTTTTAGGCGAATAAATTTATTTATTGCATATATTAAATTTTGAATTACATTTGTTTAACAAATTGAAATGACTTTTTCATACAATCATAATATTGGACGTAATACATTATTCATTGGTGCTTTTTTCTCATTTAAACAGGCGTGTAATAAACTGCGTTGAAATTTTTCAGATCCTTTCGTAAGAGACAGTTCACCGATTAGTAGTGGCTGATCTAAGGGTTCATTCGGTTGGTAACTTGAATTGAAAATCTTTCCTAATGTGCATTTTACAAAGAGTGTGTGTAGAACCACATTTGCAGTATCAGCAACTTGAAATTATTCATAGATTAAAAAAAAACTATAAAAATAATGGACAGAGCAGATTGTTGGAATAGAATACACAGCTTAAATAGAATCCAAATGTGTAAAATGGGATCGAATGTAAATATTTAGGGTAGTATAGGGTAGACACAGGTTGGTTGAAAGAATTAAACGTTCAAGGATATGTCAGATTGATGGGATAATCAGAAGGTTGAAAACAGTCAAACTATTTGCTGGGCAGATAATATACTGATTGAAAACAGTAAAATGAGCAAAAACAGGTCGGATATTATACATTTGAGTTGTTATATTTGTGTAATTGATCCATGTTAGTGAAATCAGGTATGTTCAGATTTGCTTATCATTTCATGATAAGCATTAATATATATGTCTCACACCCAAAACTGCTCAAGCGTAATCATAATGTTGAATTTCAGAAATGTAGAAAGTACATTCAATCTTGAATATATAAAAAGTATTTACCTTGATTTAAGGAAGACTTGGAGACGATTTAGAAAGGAGAATTTCTTATGCCTTTTTTTAGAGAAATGTCGAGAATACTAGTATTGTATCTAATATATTAATTCGTCGAATGTCGTACCTAGTATATTCACATTCATGAACGTAATTTTAGTTTATGAAATAGAAAAAAGTACCAACCATATTTATTTCAGATATGATGTGCACGTATTTTCAGGAATAACATTTCACCAGCAGCATTGCAGCAAACATACAGTAAGATCCAAACACCACAATTAAGTATATACAAGGAGAACTCCAAGCTAAAACTATCGATATAGGACGCCAAAGAGGTTGATTGATTATAAGATCATTATGTCGTGTTTACTGTTAAACCTACACCCTCCACAAGTGTTTGAGTTTTCGGAACGCGCAAATGTGGGGAATCCGAACTTGTAGATGGATAATGCGTCAGATTACACAGATTATTCTATATCTTAACCTTTTTTGAAAAGTTTGATCCCTCCTCCACTTACGTAGGCTTAGTACGTATAATTTCCACGTGTTTACAAACGGAAATGTCACCATCTAATCCTATGTATCATAATTTAATTTGATACGTTCATATCAAAAGGATATGTTTGTGTTTATGAAAATAATTATCTTTATTTTCATGAGTATTTGTCAACAATGTACAGGATATCGTATGTATATCAATTTTGTAAATTTATTTTTTATCTATAAATGTCTGTTGCTTGTCCCCTTTGAATTTAATCGTGAATAATAATAATAATAAAATAAATGTTCAATGCTAATCAGAGCATTCGCTGTTTCTTTACAATCTTATCATATGCTTTATTATTTCGCTTTGCACTTAATATCATACTACAACTACTTATACCGCTGCTGGTGGACCTGAGGTCCCAGAGGGTATTCACCAACCAAGTAGTCAGACTTGTTTGACCCCGAATTATATCATATCTGACCTATTTATGAAATCTTGCAGTATTCAAAACTTTAATAGATACTTAAAACACTGAGGCTTCATTCCTGACATTGTATATGTTAGAACCTCTCGGTGATGGATTTGGCTTCCTCATTCGATAGTTTTGGATTTGAGTACTTTTAGTATACAACTTATATTTTGATTTTGATCTTCCTACATCTTTGATGCATCTCTAATGCTGCTGATGAGAGGTTACCCCTTGAAACGTGTACAGCATATTGAAATTTACAATACATAAAACTGGTATTTTTGTTTTGTATTTTCGAACCACCACATTGTATTTGCGTTGTATTTGTTAAAAGTAAGGTTATAAGAAAAAGTTTGTAGATCTTAATTCGCCACACAAACTTAACACCCAAAATTGGTTTACCAGATTCACAACAATGGAGTAAGGTTTTTAGAATTGTATTCACGTATAAAAGCATAGTGTGAATAAACTTCTAAGTTTAAGAAAAATGCCCTCCTCGATGTTACGATGTCATGATGTTTTAGTTAATATTTTAGGAAGAGGTGTTGAAATTAGTTATCCTCTTTTATTTCATTGATATGAAGTATATAGTGTATTTTTGAATTTATTACATTTCGAGTAAATATATTTTTCCTCCTTTTTCCTACTTACTACCTTAGTTAAGGCTGAAGTAATGAAATAAAGGAATAGAAAACCTCATTATATTCATTTAAATCGTTTTTTTTGTCATATGAAGACACTATGAATATATTGTATTAGATTAGTGAACAATGTCCACATTTAAAATGTAAAGAGGGACCAAATATAAATATGATACAAATAAATGCAATTAAACAAAGAAAGGTAAGCAAAAAAAAATTCGGCCTCACGACCTTTGTCAGGGTCAAATAGCAGTAGGAAATGAATCCAACTGCCAACCCAGAGTAGTCATTATCAATAGACCTTTGTCATGTCACTTTTTGTCACTCAGGGTCTCAATTTTGTCGTGAAAGGTAAATAACTGAGACATCTTGCAACTGTTTCGCTACCTCGTGTAGAATAAAAAAAATCTTTTGTTTCAAACTGACCTACCTAAATCTAGGTAAATGCACGAAAGAATTAAAAAAAAAGATGAAAATATATCCAAGAAACTGTTTCCGTTAAGAAAAAACACATTTACAATTTAACCTTACCAATATGAGCAGTGAATCAGTCTGAGAGTTTGTGAAGTTTTTGGTTTTGCATAAAATGTCATAGGACTAGTAACTACAAAAATATCTTTTCAACAGAAGCTTAAATCTTTGAAAACAAATATACATAATCATACATACATTACTGATTAATAATTAATTCCCCTTTTACAGCTGTTTCTTCCGGTTTCAAGAGGTGATATCTTATTTCATAATTATGTTTCACATCTTTTGATTGAAGTTTTTAGCATAAATGTCCAATAGCATGTTCACATTAGAACCCAATGTAATCCAGGAACAAAGACCAGACATGGAAAACAGACATACACAACAAAGAACATAAGGTAACTAAAATCACACATACAAAGTAACAAAAGTAAATGAACAACTCGGATTCCACTAAAACTGGGAGCATGGACCGGGTGCACCGGTAGGATAAGCGTTCTTCTAGCTTTTCTAGAAACACTTGCCCAGTTGCTCATAAAAAGTCAAGTCCGGGATAGTCGAAAGAGTATTGGAAAACTATGACACGTTGAACAAATCTGTTTTCATGGCGCAGATGGATACATTGTAACGATCCACGAGTTCATGATGACGACGATGAGACTTCTGTAGTAATGATTTCAATCTTGTAGCAACATAACCCTGTTCCAGAAGCCTAAGTTTTAGAAGTCTAGTACGATACAAAAAGTCTGCATATTTTTGGCAAGCTCTGGTATAACGTATGAGTTATGATATGAACACTCCATACGCATTCTCGTTCATTTATACAATTAGGGTCCTCATTGACCCATATTGACCGTTCTACAAAGAAAATTGTAGTTTGTTCAAAGTTATCGATATTTAGAATTCACCTTAGAGTTTTGTCATCTTGGTTCATAGGGAATTAAAATAAGTCAATTAGGGAGTGAAACATTTTGTTTTATAACAATACATACTCTTTACAATCTTCATTATACTGGTTGTCAATTAGTAGGTCAGCCAATTTCATTGATATACAAATTATCTAGTCCGTAATATTCATACGCGCATAATTTGTGAATCGACTTCGACAGGTATATTAAGAATTTTACGCTTGAGTCAAGCCAATGAAAAACCTTGCTATATAATTATTGCATTTGAATTGTACTAAAAATGCAGGTGAAAGGCGGAAGACTTTGGGAAGTTTAAGGAAAATACTGAAAAAAGCAAAAAAGTTTTAATGGAGAATATTGAAATATTTTTTAAATAACATTGTTTTAGAGGTGAATCTTTCCTATTTGTGTTTCGGAACAAAACAAAACTTGTGACATACAGAACGTAGTATATATAACGTTTAAGGACAACAAAAGTTCTTTTTGTGTTTATAGATACAACACTTTGTTTGAATAATACATATAGGCTGCATTGCCCAAGGAGCACAATACAAATAGACCAAGTCATATTCCCTTTTATTGACCAACCTTGTAATCCAAGGGTGCCTAATTATTGCTGGAATCAGCGCGAGGAGATCCGTACTAGATGTAATGGGAAGGAAAGTTGTTCGATTACAACAGACGAGTTTGTAAACTCCTCCAACTGTCCAGTTCTTCCAAGACGAATTTCAACAGAATATTTGTGCCAAGGTATACACTCGAAAAAGTATTCTAAATTTCGATAAATCTTTTAGGAAAAGGAATTTTTTTTCATGTCATACTAATACGTTGATACTACAAGACAGCGTAATTCCTTTAGCTTCAAATACCCATTATAGAGTTTTAATCAAATAAGAGTTGCTCTCCTATTCAACAAATCGAAAGATTTTTTTTCAGTAAGATGACAAAATATGTACCTATAATAAGCCAAAGGACTGTAATGATTTATTATCATCATTATAATGTTGATAATTTCGGCATTATTCTTTATACTGAATACAAGAAGGTCCTAAATATAGTGCAATGATTTAGTTGGTTAAAATGCACAAAAGCAAAAACAAAAGTTGTGGTATTATTGTGTTAGTTTGAATTATTCAAAGTTTTGAGTATAAATACAGCTTTCGAAACTATCTTACTCAGGTTTTACAAGAGCATCAAGAACTATTTGTGGAAGCCTTGACAACATTAGTTGCAATGTAGGGAAAATTGGCAATATTAAATTTGGAGTCCTTTTTGAGGAGGATAACATCTGTGAAATTCCAATATATTATATAAAAATGTGTCTGAAACGGAGGTTTCAAGACACGTGCTTGAACAAACCAAAATGCGACGTTACTGAGATCCAAGATTGGTGCTTCTTTAAGCCATTCAGTTTAGGTATCGACTACAGTTGTGTTCAACGTAAGTATAATTATAGGAGATAACAATTAATATATAAATATATAGTAAACAATAATAGAGATATGTTTAATGTTATGCCAAATGTATATGATGTATTATGATTGGTATTTATTTGAGGTCATGGAAGAGTCTATACCATGCACTTTTGAGAGGTCGGGTTTGGGAAAGAAGAAAATAATTAACTACTTGAAAGTATATTTATAATATATATAGGGCGTGCACAAATTAGAAAAAAAAGTATATTAATACGCTATGTGTTGTTGAATGACCAGTCATTCAATGAAACAAGACAGTGTAATATTTACAAAGTGATACTCATTTGTTGGTATTTTTTTAAAAAATCACTTTAGATGGCAAATTCATCAAACGACGTCATTGGCATAGGTTTTTTTTATGATGGAATAATAAGGTTACCAAATGATGTAGTAGTATTTCGATTAATGTCTCCTAGCTTTTATGTAGATAATGTTGAAATGGAAGTTCGTGTGTGTATGTAAAATATGTCTTTTTTTCATTGCATTCCTTTTTTTTTTCTTTTTTCGCTAGTGTCAATTTTGTAATCGCTGTAATAAATTATTCCACTGTTTACACTCTGTGGAAACGTTTTATACTCATTAACGCACCAAAAATGAAAATGTAATGGCACATACCATCTTTGAGAATGTGAACGTCTTATTTGTAATAATTCTAGGAATCTAAGTAGCGAATTTCCACTTAATCAAAATCTCAAAATAATAATGACAACGTATTAGTTAACGTTATACAAAGTTAAAAATCCATTTCGTAGGTACTACTTTTCGTGATTTTTTTCATCCCAAACAAAAACAGCAAAAATTAGAAAAAAAATATCTCAACAATCAATACATTTACAGTATATATAAAGTGGCGGTTCAAGAGGAAGGAGGTTCAAGGGATTGGTCTTTCGATTCCTTTTTTAGTGGAAAAATTTGTTGATTTTTCACAACGAAAGAACTTAAATGAGCACATTATTGCCTGAACCCCCCTTTTCAACCCCTTTTAAGTGTGCTGGATCTTCCCCCGAAGTATCGTTTTAGTTAATGTTAAACAGTTATATCGTCTTCTGTGAGCTATGGGAATGAATTTTCTATCTGGTAGTCTAAAGCAATCAGACTGAGAACAATTCTTTTCTGCCTTTCCAGTTGTGACGTCATTTTGATAGTATCATCTACTAAGAAACGGTTCGGATTGTGACGTCATGTGTTAAACATTAGTAATCAATAACTATAACATTAACCATGATTTCCCTCATTTTTTTTTTAAAGACATTTATTTAAGTCTGATCTATAAATAGAGTGATTTAACGGTAATCTAGCAGGAAATGATGCATGTAAGTAACAGATAACATACGAATTCCGGATCATCTGATTAGTATATCAAATTAGATGTACGTCAATAAATGAACCTTAGAGCTTGCCAAATCCAGTACATTAAAAAGATAAAAATAATAATAACAACAAAATCATGACATTATTTGTCATTCTTTGATATCTTTACGACACAATGTCAAATACTCCTCTGTCCGGTACGGATGTTTTGTTTCACGATAAGGTTTAGGCCTTTCACTGTATTTTAAAAAGAAGAAGTTTCCTTGTTACATTTGCAATTTTGAATTTGTCTACGTTGGTAGAATGCATATCTGAAATTTTAAACTAATGTTTCAGATTTTGTACGTCAAATTAAGTGGACTTTAGATATTGAGACAATTAAGAAAACATTTCTCATATACAATAAAAATTGCCTGCCTCAACTAAACCCTGAATAAATCGAAAAGCGGTCTTAATCAGACATTATTTAAGTCCCTTTATGATATGAAGTAAGTGTAAGAGGACGAAGTTGAATATATAGATATATTCTTAAAAATGTTCTTGTCGCTATTTGTCCCCTCTAGTCGCTTTTCTACACGATTCTTTTCACTTCTTGGCGCGAATTTTATTGACAAAGAAACCAAAATTCCGAAATTTGTATGGGAAGCTCGAAAGACTTGTCATCATGTAAGATTGAAATCAGACTCTCGGTGCTTCCAAGTTATTACTTTATTTCGCATTTAATACCGTTATGAGGACTTCGTCCTCTATTAGCTTAAAAGTATTTTAAACCTTTGAATACCGAATTATTATCTAAACCGAACACATTTTGGTCTCGAAAGGATTCGGGTATAAAGACATGCTTCACTAAATATTTAAGGTTACAGAGTAGAAGGCGACGATTCAAAAGAAAATATCGGGGATTCAGGTGAAAAGTCATACGGTGCAGCCACCAACGACGATGACGATGATTCATCACAGATGACAACAAAACAATACAATACTACAAATGTACTCACAGACAATACTACTCTTAAAGGTTAACGTAGAAAATAATTTAAGAAATAAGACCTATACTGCTACCACACTCTCCGAAGAAAAGATAGTAGAAAACATAAATTTGCTGTCTATGTACTGGATTCCTACACTCCACAAGAACCCATACAAGCAACTCTACATAGCTGGATCTGCAAAATGTACAACCAAACCGCATTCAGCAATTTTATCTTCTATATACATAGCTTTAAAAGGTGATCTCCACTCCAACCATGATACTTGTAACTGCCGTAGTGGTATTTATTCAATGTGGATCTCGATAAGTTGAAAGACCTTCTGGAAAACCTCAATTCAAAATCAGAGTAGAATAGCATTAAAACTTATGTTTTCACTCTTAGTACTTCTATTTCCCATACTCAGTAAAAATCCCGACTCAAAAACATTATGTATCGTTGTTAAAGAGTAATAAAGGGTATCAAGATTCTAGCGAAAATCAAAAGAATATAATCCAGGGACAAAGACCAAACATGGAAAACAGACAAACACAACAAAGAAAATAAAGTAACTAAAATAATACATACAAAGTAAAAAAGTAAATGAGCAACTTGGACTTCACTAAAAAGACGGTACACCTTGATACATGTATGTAGTACATGATAGAGATTCTTCATATTTTGAAAAAAAAAGAAAAAAAGGAAAGGATTCCAAATCATTTTCCAAATATATAGAAGAAATTTTTTTTCAAAATACAATTTTGAACAAACTTGTCCATATTTTTGTTAAACAATCCTAATTTCGGAGTATTTTATACACCGCATATATTCCAAAGGGAAACTTCATAATTGCATATCACAACTCATACGTTACGCCAGAGCAGACGTTTTGTACCGCGCTATACTTCTTACAATTAGGCTTTCTGAAAAAGGGTTATGTTGTTACAAGATTGAAGTCGTCACTACAGAAGTTTAATGGTCGTCATCACGAACACGTGAATCGTTATGGTGCATCCATCTAAATCATGAGAACCGATTTGTTCAAAACGTCATAGTTTTCCTTTCCTCTTTCGTCTACACCGGACTTGATTTTCCGATCTACAGGTGTTTCTAGAAAAGCAGAAGACGCGTACCCTACCGGTACACCTGGTACATGATCTCCGTTTTTATTGGGGTCCGAGTTTACTTTTCTTACTTTATTTGTATTATTTTGGTTATTTTATGTTCTTGGTTGTGTGTGTGTGTTTTTGTTATGTCTGGTCTGTGGCCCTGGATTACTTTCTTTTAATTTCCGCTAGAATCTTTGTTCCCTTGATTACTCTTATATTTATCTTCACGTATTTTTTTTTCTTTTTAGACAAAACGGAAATGGTTGACGGTTCAAACCCCAATTTGTCCCAAAACATTGGTACAGTATTGTTCAGATAATACTAAAACAAACGTTTGACAACTTATAAATATGAACACTAATCGAGAGAACCTGGATTCTAGCAAAAATTTAAATGAACAAATAACATATCAACCAAAGGTTAAACACTGGGAATATTTTCGTTAAATTGGTTGATCAACCGTTGGTCCTTCGATATTACACACGGAATGAGATATATATATATATATATATATATATATATATATATATATATATATATATATATATATATATATATATATATATATATATATATATATATATATATTTTAAAGTTTCTTGATGAGACAACATCCATGTAAAAAGCTAAACGGTTGTATAAACTGCTTCAAATTGTTTATCAATTTCTCGAATTGTTTTCATGTATATAGTAAATGGCAATTTTCTCCCACTCTTTTTTCCTTAGGTGTGGTGATCATTGCTACTATTGCAACATTACTAGTGTTATGGATAGCTGTGGCGGTGTGTATTATATGGAGACAAAAGTATGTAAACTTATACACTTTATTATGAAATATCAAGAAGTAAAATGAAAACCATCTAAAACAACCTATACAATCATAAACATTTCTAAATCACACATTTTTGCGAAATGCAAATTAAAAACAAATTAACATCCCGTTACTTTAAAATTAAAATATTTGCAGTTGCTAATGTCTGCAGATTCTGAGAAGTGAACGTATTCCCGGGTATAGATCTTCGCGGTTTCTAAAATCCAAAAGAGGAGTTGGGGTGGTTAGAAAATTAGCTTTACTGTATTGCATTAGGATTAGTAATACATAACTGTACGAATGACATAAAAAATATAGTTATGAAACCTATATTTTAAGTTATGATATTTGTTTGGTATAATGTACTTTTTAATTTATTGGAAAAAAACACACTGCACTGTATGCTAAAAAAAGTTTTATTTATTTTATCGTGCTTTGGTATGATTGAACAGAAACTCTGTGGTGTATTATTATTTCATGCAAGTTTATGATGTTGCATGAATATATAAAGTCCTTTGTTTTAGACGCAAAGAAAAAGAAAATGCATTTCGACAAAGTGACCTACCGAATGGCAGAAGACTATACCATACTCTGGTTCCAAGGGAAATATCAGACAGCGGGGTGTTTACCAGCGACGTAAGCGATTCAAACGACCAACAGAGTCATGATTACTTTGTTCTTGACCAGGAAGTGAACGGACCAGATCGTTCAAATGATAATGTGCGTGATTACTTTATTCTTGACCCCGTTGAAACTGGTTATTTAAGGACTGATGATCATTACTCAAAAATAAAAGATTCGTACTTTGAAATCAGGACGACAGCGGAAAGGGACAATTATTCGTCAATAAAAGATGGCGATTATGACGTCACCAACAACAGACGGCATATTTCTCAAAATCCCGGGCATATATACAACCACACAGTGGAAAATGTTTATGATCACGCGGTCAATGACCGACAAAATGAGAAGAATGGCAATCCGAATTATGATAAAGTTGCTGGTCATGTCACCAAGTAGATAAAAAACATATATTGGTTGACGTGGGTAGATTTCCTCATAAGCAAAAATCTGCAATTCATGATCGCTAGAATTTATAACTGTGCTTTCAATCAAAGTCTTCACATTGTTGATAGTTATTTTACTATATAACTGTTTTGAGTTTCATAATATCATACAACATAATGCTCGTGTTTCAATCTTATAATGCAGTTTGAATTTTCATTAAATTTCGACGTCCAAAAAGTCCAACAAAAGGCTCTGCAAAGAAAAAAAAGTATTTCACTTTACCTTCAGAAAAAAAAGTTTAAGGGTTTTATCGAATATAAACAAACAATTGAATTTTGTATAACTAAAGCATTATGAACGAGCTCAGTTAATAAAAATTGTAACTTCGAAAATGATGATCCAAAAGACAACAAAACATTTTGATTAAAGAAATCAAATGAATTCCTTGAAATTGTTTACGAACATTTCAATGTAAAATCATTAAGATTCTTTACAAATTTGCGAGAGGGGGGTCTGGCGCAGTATAAAACCTGGGCTTACTTTGATTACAAAGGACAGTATTACATGGCAGCTGATTATTATTAGTGTGTCCAGTACAACATTGAGAACAGCTTATCCCTCCAATATTAGTCCTCTTGTTCCAGGTGGAATTAGTTCTCTCAACATAAACATCATTCCAAGTATCAATTTGTTGACAAACCTTGAATAAAATTGAAATATCTTATTTCTCAATGGAAAGTTTCAGGTTTACGCCAGTCACAGAGATACCAGTACATTTCCTCATCTCATTCTAATTACCATGGACATAAATTTTGTTTTCTTTTTTTTCTTTCTTAGACAAAGTATTCCTTGTAAGTTATTAAGGGGAAACAAAAAATCAAAGGACAATATAAAGTTAGTTATTCTGTTATCAATTCTGCAAAAAAAGTCTTGTTTGTTGTTTCGCAAGTATAACGTAAGGGGTTTTACCCGAAAAATGTGTCATATATTTCTAATAAAATAAAGAGATTTAAAACATGAACTATAAAAAAACGTCTTTCGAAATTATAATTAGATGTTGAAGACAAGCAGCCTTCCATAACAATGAAGTTCATAATCTTCACTTACCTGTTCAGCGCGGCATCCTGCGTTATACACCTTGTCTAATGAACGTAATACGACAACCTCTAAATAACATCTCTGTAAAAGTTTACATTTGTATATGAAAACTAGATATTAAGAATACACAAGGCTTTAAAGTTTAATCAGTAAAACTGTCCTCCATTTTCTACGATGATTTTACAATCGTGGCTTTGATTGGGTTTGTAACGTACCGAACAAAGATTTTAAAGCTCTAAACAATTTCACAAAGATACGCAAATTTCTGGTCATTTTTGATATTGATTTTTCTAGCATCAACAATAAACGACAACATCATTTATGTATCATTTTCTTCAAAAACATAGGTAAATATAACTTTACAGTTAAATTCAAAAGGCACCGAAAGTAATGAACTTACTAACAATATGGATATATAGACAATTCCATTGAATGAAAATTAATAATTAAAACAAGTTCTATTTATACCTTTAATTAGTAAATGAATAGATAAAGTTAATTGTGAAACATCCTTGGCATACCTCATACCCATCCATGCATAGAGAAAATGGTCTCCAATAGCATGACTTAATTTCGTAGTCATTTACACAGGTTAAGCATCGGAGACCTACATTTTGCAAACAAACAAGGAATATGTTATCTGTCTATCTTTCTATCTTCTCCACAGAACCGTTCTACGGAAAATATGCACATATGAATTTCTTCATTAATAGAGAATTATTTCCCTTGAAATTTACTCAAACTTCATAAGTGCAGAAAAATAAAAAAAAATGCCAATCATATATATTGAAAATTGCGATATGCTGCACACGTGTTGCAAGGAATATCCTCTAATCAGCAACAAAAGGGCGACAATCCTGATGTATTTTACTGACCAAACATTATATATTTACACTGATAAATGTTGTTATGTGTCCGATAAGAACACTACGCCCATAAGTAATATCCACATATAATGTTAATATGCACGAAATCTTGGTAATATTCAATATTATTGTAAATTCAATTATTTTTGTTTTTACTGTTGTGTCATGAATGAAATTTCTGATGTAAGCGTACTTATCTGATAGGTCAAAGTTCTGAGAAAAAGTGTTTGACAAGTTTAAAGATAGAAAGATGGTAGTTTACGAAAAATAACAATGATATACATATTTGTTATAAGAAGAAATAAACAAGTCCCAAAACATCATGGTATGTAACTTAAAAATGAATATACGTACCAAAAGATTCTTCCAAAAATAAGAATACAACTATTAATGTACCTGAAAAATGAAATCGCCGATTATTCTCAAAACTTGTAGTATGTCATATGTGTCAATTGGGTTTGGGATTATTTCGTTAATCGTCCATACTATGAGAGAGAAGATTATAGTAATCTAAGAGCCATCCACACAAATTGCTCGTTATGTTGTATATAGGGCTTCTTTGTATCGTCACGTGTCCATTCGATCTCTACTTCCTATTCAAAAGCATAGAAATGGTCGTTGTTCAAAAAAAAAATGTTATCAATGAAAATCTTTTAAACGTAAAGGCGATGATAAGAATATGATGCTTAACTAATTTTTACACTATAATAAGTGTGGTAATTACACAAAATAAAAAAATCTTAAATATATATATACCTCTAATAGATGTACCTGAATACAAACTAGATCTCGGTTTTGAATGTTTTCATCAGAAGAAATTCTGCGAGCCCTATAACTGACGGCAAAGTAATATAACTATGACGGCCTTTCACGCTAGGATACAAAATGACCGACGACTTTTGTGGAACAAGTATTCAGCAAGCCAATAGACAAATTATAAATCACTAGAAAGGCTGGTGATCTCTATATCTAAAACCAACAATCTGATGTAGCAATGACTTGAATCGTAAAGACCCATAAGCTAAAGCACATGGGTTATGTCCTCGCGATAAGCCGTAAAATATAGAAATATATTACATACATACTTTTGACAAGTACTTGACCTTTTTAATACCTTAATTTCAAAACTGCTTCATTATGAAGAAATGTTTCCTTGTCGGAAATGTAAATGTTGTGAAAGCTAGAGACAAAATGGAATATTTACCTACTTAAAATCTGTGTAGCTGTAAACATTTCAGCGCAATATAGTGTGGTATACCATTTTTACTCAGTCACCTTTGCTGACATATGCTGCTTATCTTCAATTTAGTTTGAAATAAATTAACCTGTGTCGTAGAGATTTATGGAACAAGCATTTTAAATAGGACGAATCTGCCACTTATTGCCATCAAAATTTGCTTATAAAAAAGGAAAATAAAGTGACTCGCTAACTACCAATTAGACACTCTTTTTGTAAGTTAAGTTTTATTCATATTAGTCTCAATCAAAAGCTATCAAAATAACAATGAGCAAACATAAGGACACGTTGCATTTCAGGCTATGCAGAAGTTGATACTTACGCCAATCTTAGATACACACACACACACACACACACACACAGAGAGAGAGAGAGAGAGAGAGAGAGAGAGAGAGAGAGAGAGCATGTATATAAAAATGATTTAATCAATATATGGTAAAGGAACGTCCATGTCGAAAATTCAATTCACTGTTACATGTAGTACTTTGTAAAGTACTTGTATGTTTAAGTCGGAGGGTAACGTTTGCACTTTCTGCAAAAATGTAGACACCGGAAACTAAGTCGAATAGGTGTTAAAATAGAAGTTATGTTAGACTAATGTTACAAATGTTTATACAACGAACGTAAAATCTGCTTTCCGATGGGCAACCTCCGGGAGGATTGGTAACTTTTTAGCAACACCTTTCTAATCATATAAGCCTTAAAAACATTATTAAATTACTCTGTGATTTATAAGTAAGCTATGACTTTACAACAAACTAACTCTGTAGTCAGAGCAGTCTGACTCGAACTGTATACCATATATTATTTACCGAAATTTGCTGTGCCACAACAGTCGAAACCCGTAAGAAACTGCGGCTTATCCTTTTCTTAAATTTTGGGCTACATTTTTGTTGCTTCTTTTATATACTTTGGTCGAACTTATCGGTGATATATTTGACTTTTTGTTTTTGACTACCTCGTGTACATACATTGATTTTTAAATATTGAACTTCCTAAGTACAACCCAAAATTTATTATCCTGCTAATGAAAGTTTTCTCTTTGAAACGCATGTGCAGAATATCGATATCGCAATAGTTATATTATTGGTATATGAACAAAGTTGAGTTGTCAATAAAGAACTTTATTTCATACAGCTCTCCGTCGCCCAATTAATCCAAAGAAAAGACGATCATTTGGCGCTGTAAAAAAAATAAAAAAGCAAGTTGAAGCATAAATTTTGATAAATGTAGTATGCTCAGAGACAATTGGTGGCCATTGAAACATCTGTGATAAAAACTGTTAAATACGCGCTGTGCTTTGAAAGTGCATTTAAATAACATAATAAAATAATTATCCTGAAGGATGTAAAAAAGTTTAAAAAATGTTTAAAATATGGTCAATGATAGAAACAAAAACAAGTTGTTATAATAAACAAAACAAAAACAAAAACAAAAAACAAAAAACAAAAACAAAAATAAATCTCGGAAAATTGGATTTCTTTATTTAGCTATAGTAAAAGACAGCACAAGCTGGTAACCACCTATGAATGTAATTATCATTTTTGTCATTATTATTTCTATTCTTTATATTTTTTACTTACTTTGATTACAAAGGGCGGTATTACATGGCATCTCATGGATGGTCGTATGTCTAGCACAACACTGCGAACACACAGTTCCAGCCGGTTCAACCCTCTTAAGTTTCATATAGCTTGTATCTTTATGGGTATTAGTCGGGAAATCGTCGATGCTTTCGATTACTCGACAAACCTGAAACAAAAACATTAGGATTGTTTGTTAAAGTATTAGGATAAAGATTCACTTACCAGGAAGTTTTAAACATTATCACAGTCTTTTTTAAAATTATTGACAAATATTCGGTTTCCATAGTTACCATATCTGCACGACAGCCTGCATTATATACTATTTCCTGAGTCCTCAAGACGGCGACCTCAAGAAAACATCTCTGAAAATATAAAAAAAGTAAATCAAGAAACTTTAACAAATAGGCTTCTGGAACAAGGGTTATGTTGCTACAAGATTGAAGTCATCACTACAGAAGTTTAATGGTCGTCATCATGAACTCGTGGATCGTTATGGTGTATCCATCAGCACCATGAAAACTGATTTATTCAACGGGTCATAGTTTCCCTTTCTTCGTTTGTCTACCCCGGACTTGACTTTTTATGAGCAACTCGGCGGGTGTTTCTAGAAAAGCAGAGAATGCTTACCCTACCGGTGCACCTGGTCCATGCTCCCAGTTTTTAGTGGAGTCTGAGTTGCTCATTTACTTTTGTTACTTTGTATGTATGATTTTAGTTACTTTATGTTCTTTGTTGTGTATGTCTGTTTTCCATGTCTGGTCTTTGTCCCTGGATTACATTCTTTTTATTACCGCTATAACCTTGGTTCCCTTGATTACTCTTTCAAAACGTTGTAGTTTTTGGAAACAGTGGTGATTTTTAAAATAAATTAAAATTTGTTAAACAAATCCTGTAGTGTCTACAAAAAAAGCAAAAACAACAGATTCAAAAAAGATTAGCCAATCATGACACAAAAAAAAATTGTAAAATTAATGACTGAGTTATCATGGTACTTTCCGTTCCACGCTAGCATACTAGCGTTCAGGCTGGATAGTGTCCTCTTTAAACAAGCAGGATTGACTTACACAGACATTTACAATGGCAGGGAAATCATACACAGATTGCCTCGATCATTTTTGTCAGTCACTTTACAACCACATTACGCTTATTCCTTACTTAAAAGGTTAAACGACTTGGTTTAACGACATGGTACTCTGACCTTTTATGTAAATAATACTGTATTAAACCCCCAAAGCTTCATAATGATAAAAAAATACACAAGATATAAATGTTATTGTTTCAGTCGAAATAAGTAATGAAACAAATTTCCACAGTTAGGATAAAAAATAATTAAAAGTAATTAACACAGTAAAAAAAATGATGTGATCGATTAATGACTATTTTATGTAATTATTAACTCACTTCCATGCCGTCCTGACAAATGGACGGTGGTCTAAAATAACAGGACTTTATATCATGGTCATTGGTACATGTTAAACATCGGAGACCTAAAGAAAATAAACATGGCTTGAACTCAAAATTTCTAGAAAATGCACTGTTCAAAAGAATAAATGCTCCTTTAAATGCGATTGACCGATTTTCACTGACTGTAAAACATTATGAGCATGGTTCATATTCGTAATTCATCCAGTATTTCTCTATATCTGGTAACTGTTATTGGACGGTGATTACCAATCCATTAGTGATTTCTGCTTTTAACATAATGTTATGTTAGCTAATCTAAGATTTTTTTTTTCAAATGAGTAAAAAGGGAGAAGCAGCATGACAACTACTATGCAAGTTAAGGTGCGGAATGTAACCGTCATATTTGATTTCCATTGCCTTTTTCAAGGGGTTGCAGAAAATGATTCCATTTTTGTTGACAATGTGTAGGCAATCGAAATACTGAATAAAACTATGAGTATAATATAAATACATACCAACAAGAATGTCCAAATGTGCAAAGAAGATCAGGGTAACTTTGAAATGATAAAAAAAATGCTTCAATGATTACCAAATATTTTGATATTTTGGGTAATCTAATAGGAGAGTGAAAGCAGCTAGAGCAAAAATGCAAATATATGTTAAAGATACAACGGCAAGTTTGCATACATTCCTTCCATAGATCAAAAGAGTTCAAATTTATTTGTTTCTAGTCTCCAGTTAGAATAGGGGTCAAATACAAAAAGCAGAATAAATATTTTATTTTGTTGCTATTTCGCAATTAAATTTTAGCAATATCCAATGGAGATAATTTTCAAAATGATATGTGTGCAATAAAAGTCTTACACAGAATCGTATTTAAGACGAATTTAATCATAATTAATGTAATTATACTGCCTATATGTGGTGCTACAAGAATTGATGTCCTTAAATATTGACTACGAGTGATATATATACAAAAATGAAGGGTTATTTCTGTATTCACGGCACTAGCAAACAAAGTTAAAAAAAAGTACATGTACTTACATGAATCAAGTTATTGACAATATATCAAAAACACCTTAAGTGTAGAAATATATAAAGACCACAATGAAATTAATCTTGAACAAAAAGTTTTACTTGTTTTATTTTTTTTTTAATATTAAATGAAGTAATCTTTCACTCATAACATCCGAAAATGACTTTTGCAGTGCATGAAGACGAATTTACAATGAATACATTCGCTATGCTATTTTGAACCAAAACAATATAGTATTTGGTGGCAATGGTATGGAGTAAAATAAATGCAAAATCTATCTGGTTTGCCTGATTATTTCAATGATCTGTACATAGACGAATATTATGCAATAGATAAACCGAAACATGAAATGTGCATAGTTATCCTCAAGAAAGACACCTCCACTTTTTTGTATAGCTTAATGTAATTTGTCAAGGAATATCCAAAATATTACTTCCTTTCTCTGCAATAAACAAACCCGTCCTATCAAAGAAAACACATTTCGTTTGATCTACACATGACAACAATCATAATATGACTTGATTACCTACATAGTGTCCACTTCAATGTAAACATTGTAGCTTGTGAGATAAGTAAATAAGTAGGGCAGATCATGATTCGAATTCTTCTTGGTCAATGACAGATTATTAACTACAATATTTATTAAGGTTCGTAGAAATCAGTGCGATGACTTTTCAATAAAAGAAGTTAAACAACACAAAATAGAAATAAATTACACACACACACACACACACACACACACACACACACACACAAATAAAACTCGAGAGAAAAAAAATTGAATAATTTAGTTGACCCGAAATTATGTTGTTTTGAGTATAAAGTAAAAAGACTATCCCGGGTCTTGTCGGTCATACCGCGCCTGAATGATAGTTTGATGAACCAGTTTTTGTCAGATGTGTCATCAATTACGCGCGCGTGTGTATATTTAGTTACTGTTGTACCATAAACAATATTCCTAATTTGTTTAGTACAGCGTATGTATTTATCCAGTAGGGTGGACGCGTTTTTCAACAAAAGGTTGGTATTCCAATGGGAACAAATTGTGCTCCTCTACTTGCTGACCTATTCCTACACTCTTATGAGGCTGATTTTATAGCTGATTTGATACGAAAGAAAGAACATCGTTTGGCTAGATCCTTTAATCTCAGTTTCTACTATATATAGATGACGCACTATCGTTAAACAATCCTAGTTTCGGGGACTTGATACATCGCATCTACACCAAAGAACTTGAAATCAAAAGAATGTAATCCAAGGACAAAGACTAGTAGAAATTCAAGAAATGAATACAGGCACAAGAAATCTTCAGTAAGATTTCACGTCCGATCAGATTAAAGTGTCACAGAATTAAGTTATTTGCAATTTAACAGATGCCGCTGACGACGCAGGACATGTTCAGACTTCTAAAGTACATCATGTCATTACCTACTTTTTTTTGTGGAATCTGAACTAGCAAGGGTTTGTGTTGTGTACTTTTTTTTGTTTATGTAAATGTTAGTATTCGGTTGTCTTCATTGTGTATGTAGGTCATCTTCGTTTTTTTTTCACGTTTAGGCCATATATAGGACATTTATGTCTCTGAATTTTCCATCTATTTTGATACCTTGGTACAGTTTTCCTTTTTTTTTCAATAACAGTAATTGTCGACATATACAAATTTTTATCTAACCCGTTGACAGATTGTTTTTTTTTATTATAAGAACTATATTGAATAAAGATTTACTTGTACACAAAGACATGCTTTAGTAAAAAAAGGGAGAAATATTCAAGTTTTTGTTTCAATAAAGTTTGGAAACTGACTTGAAATAAACAGCTATAATGGTATTCACTCTAGTTTCCGACAGGCACGTTGAATTAATCCATGCAAAGAAAGTCATGTGATAGTACTTTATGTAATAATTCGAAAGAAATCACATTATTATTCGTCAATTTTCAGCTATATTTTCTTTTAATTTACTTTCTATTGGTTTCGGTATAATAATTACTAATTAAATTTCCAGACATTACAACTCATCTCGTGAAGATCGTCGGTATCGCTACTTCATAAAAAATATGTTGTCAATACAGAAGCTCTTCAAAGAAGATTGTAACTAAATGTTTGGTATATTTATATTTCGGATCCTATATTTAGGCCTAATAAAAGATATAACGCTATTTTAAATCTTATTTATTACAGAGGCATTTATAAAGGGAACTTGATATGTCTTTTTATGAGCAATTCGGCGGGTGTTTCTAGAAAAGCAGAGGACGCTTACCCTACCGGTGCAGTAACATTTACTTCTACAAAACTTTTGAAAAAGCTGAAAAAGCAAAATCGAAAAATACTTTAATATTACTTGTATAACTTTGAATAGAACTAATACATGTAGAAATAATACTATAAGATTTAAGAGTATGTTTCTATAAGAATCAAGCCTAATGGCAAAGATCAGAAACATGCATGTAAAAAAAAACCCAACGATCTGACGATATAATTTCACATAGGGATGCTTTTTCTACTTGATCCCTGCAACTGTGGACTAACCAAAAATTTTTCAATAAAACGTTAGAAAAAATATGTTTTTGGCAGAGTTTACTGCCCTTAAATCTTTTATTTTCAGTGTATTTAATGAAATAATTACTCAATTTAGCAAAGTGATATGGAAACTCTTGTGGTTTTTCCTTTTTTCTGATGGTGCAAATAGTCAAATTCACCTTATTACAGAGACTGATAGTTAAAGATTCAAATATTAACGGTAGAGACTATGATAAAGATGAACTAAGTAACACAACTGATCATACATCAAAAAGTTACTACTGGAAGCTAAAGCTGCCTTTAACAGACTGGGAGACAGACCCTTGAAAAGGCCCATGAGACCACGCTCCTCCTTTGCTATGGTGATAAAGCAGTGACGGAGACCTTTGTATTGTCTGACATCTCCAAATTCTCTTCGGGCTTTCTCAAAACCCTGAACTTCTAGTCTCTTTTTGATAATGTCTAATGGGTATATTAACGTCTTTGAGATCACCCCTGCAGCAGAACCACACACTACACTTTCTGTAACACCTGAAATGGACAATTATATTAATACCTCGAAATAAGAGCATTTAACACCAGAAATCATTATAGATATGTAGATCTCAAAACTGAAAAGCAGAATATTGAGTATTTAATAAACCAAAAACGCAAAATAAGTTTCCACAAACACTTTTTACATTTTTGTAAAATAGTTCGTACCTGAATATGTAATGTAATGTACAAAAAATGTTTAAAGATTGCAAGCACTATTTTGTCAGATACAAGAGTAATTTTGTTTTGATAATAAGCAAGGTGAAGTCCTTTTTGGTATTTATATTGGTCTTCTATAGCACAAAGTCACGTAAGAATCTAGTTAGAAGAATAATCAAGGGAACCAAGGTTATAGCGGTAATCAAAATAATGTAATCCAGAGACAAAGACAAGACATGGAAAACAGACATACACAACATAGAACATAAAGTAACTAAAATCATACATACAAAGTAACAAAAGCATGAATGAGCAACTCGGACTCCACTAAAAACTGGGAGCATGGACCAGGTGTTAGAATCTAGTTAGCAACGGATAACGCTATACTAAACAGACAAGCTTCAAGCAACGGTAGTCTTACTAAAAGCTGTAGACGGGTCTTTCGAAGTTCTCTGGCATTATTCAAATCAAACGTCGTTTGACCATAAAATAACGTCCGTAAAGTCATTCAAATTTTTTCCGACTTTTATTTTCTGTCTGTAGGATCAAGAGTGAATTTCGAACGTCAAACCTGTTTCGAAGCATGCTAGACAGACAGGAGCCTTTGTTTGTAGTGGGTACAAAATATTCTTGCTATAGTATACCACAATAAGTAAATTAAATGACTGGTGCTTTATGGTATATTCTTAACTACGATCATAATTTTAGATCTTCAGTAAATAATATGCCTTTTTATAATTTTAAACTAACCTGGCTTTTGTAAAACCATCTTTTTAAACCATTGCTCCCAGAGTTTTGTAAATAATGCGTAGAAACCAAACTGTAAGCCCATTTGAGGACCAATTTGTGCAAGTGCTGGACCAAGTCCTTTGTAAAATGACAATAGTCCCTCTTCTTTAATCATATTGTTTACGCCAGATTTTAATGATGTGTATACCTATACAAAAAAGAATTCAAATGAGGAAAGAGGGAAAACAATCGTTTATATGAGTTCTTCTCTTTCATCGGAAATGACTACCAAAAAAGCATCGCAGTGAATATATTGCAAGGGCAAGAACAATTTATTCCTTCCGGTAACACTTGCGTTTTCTACCTCTTTTCACAGTTTCTGCAGTACATTTCTGCATCAAAGTTGAGCTAAATTTTTATGCGTTCCATTTTTGTAAATCGAATCGTTTCATTTATAGCTCTGGGTATTTTTTTTAAATGCGAATTTGCATTTAATTGATCTTTGAGTACATCTTTTATCTGATAAAAAAAAGTATTATAATAGTCATACAAGCGAACACAAATAATGTTTAACCCTGTCAGGCATTATGATGATACCTTGTTTTTTCCTTGAGATACAAATCTTGTCCTGAGGATGTCAGCAGGCTGTGCGACAGTGATAGCTACACACCCAGCCAGACCACCACACACTGTGTGTGTCAATGGACGGTACTTTGTTGTTAAATCCTCTGGCAAAAACCTCCAAGTCAAAGCTGTCAATATCTCAAAGGAGGCAAACTGACACAAAAATAGATAACATTACAATTATTATACAGCTATTTCTAATTGTATATATATATATATATATATATATATATATATATATATATATATATATATATATATATATATATATATATATATATATATATATATATATCTATCTATCTATCTATCTATATATATATGTATATATATCAACCCTACTCACAAATTTACAGACAAGCTTTAAACAAATGTATGTAAGCATATACGCAATTACAAAACTAGACAAATTCAAATGTGCATGAATGTGATACTTAAATAAGGCTATACTCTGAATTCCTTCTGAATTTGACACTAGGTCGCTGATAAGGTAGTAACGCAAACTTTAAGACTGTTATTCTTAAAGTTTAAACATATTTATTTGCGTAATTATGCAAAAGGGATTAGACACAAGTTAGACAAACTTATTAAGTCTTCTCCCATATACAGTGTGTAACAATACATATTGAAAGCATGCAAAAACAATATAATAAATATATAAACATAATATTGACATGATATAACTAGCAAATATTGTGATGATGTATGTGGTTGTTTCAAATATACTTACAGTATCAATGATGCTGATTATACTATATGGAACCTCTTAGATCCTTTTATATAATTATATACATGACTAAAAATTATTGTATTTTGCTCATCGGTAAGAGCCGGGTGACCACACGTTTAGGTACTTAAATTTACTCGACAATTTTCCGGTAACCAATTTAGACTAATAAGGAGTCTGTTTCTATCAGAATAGTGAAGACATTCAAAGAAAAAATGATTTGAATTTTCAATGCTAGCACTACATCGGCAGGATGGATCAGTTATAATGTTTACTCTCGAGAGATCATAATTTAAAAAGGAGGCCGAATATCGTATTTGTGTTAAAATAATGTTTAATTTACGATTTCCAAACTCGAAATATTTAGGAACTCTTTTTGTTGGATTTGATTTACTCCTCTTTAATTCATTTTTAAATTTACCTATAGATTCAATGTTACGAGTAGACAATTTGAGTTTATTCCATAACCGTATAGTTGATGGTAAAAACGAGTCTTGTGTCAAAGACAGTCGACAAAAAGGATGTATCAAGTCATTTCCATTACGTAAAGGGAAAACTGTTGTACTCTGCATTGTTGGTGGGATCAAATTGTATAAATATTCCGGAGCATTATTATGTTGAATACTATAGAACAACTGTAGTTTTCTTCTTTCACGTCTTTCTGCTAGAGTTTCCCATCCGATTTCACTATAAATGATTCGTGCACTAGTAAAGATTGGAAGTCCAGTTACTATTCGAGCAGCCTCTAGCTGCAATTGTTCAAGTTTATTGCAATAACCCACGCCCATATTGTCCCAAACTTCACATGCATATTCAAATAACGGTCGAATAAAAGTAAGATATAGTGATTCAAGATTCTTTCTTCCTAAACTATACTTAAGTTTCCGTAATACATTTAAATATTTCGATACATTTTTTATTATACATTCAACATGATTATTCCATTTTGCATCGTTACTAAATGTTACACCTAAATGTTTATGCATACCTGTAACTGGTATATTTTTATCATTAAATACAAAGTTTATTTAGGGAGTTTCAATATTAGAAAACAACATAATTTCTGTTTTGTCAGGATTAAAAGACATGAGCCATTTTTTGGACCAATCACTCAGCTCTCTGAGGTCATGGCCAATCACTTCTCTATGTGTAATAAGTCACGATCAGAGTAGCCCAGAGACGTGTCGTCTGCAAATAGTCTACATAAGGACAAAAGATTTTCAGCAATATCATTTATATATATTATGAATAACAGAGGACCTAAAACTGAGCCTTGAGGCACACCAGCCGTAACGTTGCAAGGTTGTGAAGACGATTGTTTGATTACTACCCTTTGTTTTCTATTGTCTAAATAACTTTGAAACTAATTCAATAAATTTCCACATATACCATATGACTTCATTTTGTGTAATAACCCATGATGCCATACTTTATCAAAAGCTTTTGAAAAATCGCAAAACACAAAACAACTTACCTCCTTATTTTCTAAAGAATTTAAAATACAATTATAAATTTCTATTAGTTGATGAACTGTTGGACATTGTGGAAGAAAACCAGACTGATATTCATAAACGAGCTTATTTCTTTGTAAATGGTTAACACACATGTATATAAGCAATGCGTTCCATCACTTTTCCAACACAACTTATCAGGGATATTGGCCTATAATTAGATGGAAGAGAATTGTCTCCTTTTTTAAAGATCGCAATTACATTTGCAATTTTCCAGCTGGTGGGAAACTTACATTGTTCTAGGAATTTCTTAAATATAATTCTTAAAGGAATTGCTACTTTTTCGGGGCATATTTTCAACATTCTTTGACTTATCATGTCAGGGCCAGATGCTTTATGGGGATCTAATATTTTTATTATGCCTACGATTTCAGATTCATTTATTTCAAGTTCTGTTAAGAAAATATTTGTCTTTTCTTCAAAATCAGGAAGAGGAACATTCTCGTCCTCCAGAGAGGAAATTAGACTGAAGTGTTTATGAAGCAAATTACATTTATCGTCGTCTCCGTATGCGGTATCACCAATATTTTCGTCATTAATAATATTTTTAAGTGGGGGAATTTCACCAGAGCCCTTATGAGATTTTATAAGCATCTTCATTATTTTCCAGTAAGTTTTTGAGTATAATATCCAAACTTTTTTCGAATTTTTCTTTTAAGTATTTTTTAAGATTATTTACTTTGTTTCTTTGCTTTTTGTATTTATTAATGTCAGTTTTTCTATTAGTTTTTAGAGCCTTTTTACGAAATCGGTCCCTTTTTCGAATTTCCTTTCTAAGCTGACTATCAAACCACGGTTTATCATTATTGCGTATCTGAACTAATTTTGTTGGGATACTCTCCCTTACAATACCAATAAACCTTTGGGAAAAGGTTTTATACATATCATCGACATCCTCGGTGTTAGACAAAAGTTCGTCCCAATCAACATTATCAAGCTGTGACGAAAAATGTTCTAAATTAATATTATCATATTGCCAAATTTCTCTTTTGAATGATTTTTGTACATATCTTGGACATTTTAGAAATATTATTGGGGCATCATGATCACTTATTTCTGATGGTACTTTAAGTACATCAGTTAATGAATATTTAATTGTTTCACTTATTAATATTGGGTCTAGCAGTGTGCTACTGTGATCAGTCCCCCTTGTCAGTTTATCAATTACATTTTTTAAATTAAAGAGATTCATTGTGCCATACAATCTATTATTGTGGAGCCTAAATAAATTCGAGTTCAGATCACCAGTTATCACAATATTTTCGTTAAATTGGTAACTGTGCTCTATTGAGTTGTTTAGCCTTGTCCAAAAGTCAGCGTCCGCCCATTCTGGTCGATAAATACAACAAAGTAGAAAACATTGACCTTTACCTTTTATCTCTACCCATAATATTTCGTCAATGGGGTTTTCGAGTTCACCTTTTCGTATCATTGATATACCATCCTTTACAAAGATCAGTATACCGCCACCAGCATTGTTACGATCCTTACGGATAATATTGTTAGAAAAAGAATGGAGCTGCAAGTCATCATTATAGACACTTGGATCTAAGTGAGTTTCAGTAACGGTTACTATATCAAATTCATCTGTGAAATTTTCCAGAAAGTTGACCTTTTTTCTCAGACTACGGATATTGATATTGCATATGGAGAATATGGATTCGTTAACACTAGAGGTAGACCCACTTTCCGAATTTGGACCCGGGTTTGTTTCAATATTGCCAATGATAAGGACGTGTTCTAAAACAAACAATAGGAAAATAATATTAATGTTGGGACTTGAGCTTTGGAGAATGCAAAGAGAGACGACGAGAAATGAACACCTAAAATTTGTAAGTAATATTTCTGTCATAGAATAATCATTACTTTTAGAGGTATAACAAACTGTCTTAAATGAATAATCACGAAGATTGAATAAGCCAATAGCCGCCCTATATTGTTCAATACAATTACCCATTTGGTCTCAGTTTAAGAATTATACACATAAGGAGGCGGCTAAGCGGCAAAAAAAACCCAAACAAACAATACTACGCAACCACACACATCATCAGATTTCACGAAAGTAAAATTCAAAAAGAAATACAAATTATAACTAAACAAAAATGAAAAAAACACGGTTTGCATTGTAAAAAGTTGTAAAATTGTAAAAGTGTCGTGAAGCGTTCTTGGGAATTTGGATAATATTCTAATATCATCGTCGAAAAATAAATATACTTAACTTTTACTTTTACTACGGTTTTTGTGAAGGTACATACTATGATACTTTACAGTATTAGATCTGACTCTAAATTATTATAAGTTGTTCAAATATAAATGAAAGACGCAGTTAATGTACAATGATTAATAAATTCAAAGGAACAAAAACAAACTTTTTTCTTAAATCAAAGCCACTTTATAACTATAATATATTATTCTAGTAGTTCTTTTATTTTGATATAAATATCATATATACTTTACACATCACAATTGGTTATTCAACTGACCACTATTTTTTTTTCAAATACCCGTTACGTTGTGAGACGCCCCCTAATTTGACTAAAAGAGGCCATCTAAAGGATTGAAATAAACAATATTAAACCATAAATGATAAGTTTGTTATTTGTAAGATTGAAAGCATATTATTTAGTTAAAAATTTCATAAGTAGTTGATAAGAGCAGTCTTTACATTAGTATTTTGAAGGCATTTTAAGTTGTAAATTATAGTAGTCAGTCATTTAAATTCGAAAAATAGAGACAACAAGTTAATTTAACAATTGTTTGATTGGATAGTTTATCCCCCGTTTTGTTGAGAGTCGTTATCCTCATTGGTATCCGGATTAGGGCCAGATTCTGATCGAGCGTGTTGAGCTGATCGGTCAATACCTCTTCCAAAGTTAGAGATGTCCTCAAAGTTTTTTACGATTTCTTTCTTGCTATCTTCAAATCTTTTAACAAAGATGCGTCCATCTGATGTCCAATATGCGTGTATTTTGTCATTGTATTTCAATATAGAGAGTTTTTTGGTCAAGTCCGTTCTAAATTTGGTGAGATTTTCAGTAATGAAAATACCATCTGCATTGTTTTTCAAATATTTCTTATTTGAGTAGACCATAGCCCTGGTACGGTAGGACATAAATCTTACAATTACTTGGCACTTTCCATATTTGACTTTACCGATGACATGACTACGGCTTATATCACTGGCCGATAAGCTCAGACCTAGCTTCTGTTGCCCAAATCAACGATAATGTCAACAGGTTGAACTATTTTCCCCCTTTGATCGACAGGTACTGTAATGTTGTGGAACCGGAGACTGGTACGTCTAGCGTACTGTTCTTGACTCTCTTTTCTGTTTTCCAAATCTTGAATTTTTTTATTAAGCGACCCAATCTCTGAGTCCCACATATCTAATGTGTTTGAATTTTCTCTGACCTGTAGATCAACTTTTTGAATCCATTCAAATTGTTTACAAATATTTTCTTTGTGATTGTGAAGTAAATGTTCATGTTCATCGATAGCACTTTTGATTGGCTCAATATGTGTAGATATGCATTTTTGGACCTGGCCTTCAATGAGTGGGGTTAGGGTCTCACCAATCTGCTAGTAGAGGAATTATCGTGTTTAGGATGTTGTCAGTTACTGATGTCTTTTTTTTCGATATCTCGAAGGTCCCCTACAGAGTTCCGACGCTTGATCTGTCTCATGTTTTATTTTTGAGTAGCAGGAAGGTGATCAGGACCGTCTGGGATAGATCGTTTATTCGATTTAGATGATGATAAACTGATAGTAGGTTGAGAATTAGACACCAGCATGTCAGGATCATGTCCACTCTCTTGAACAAAGGAAGCGGCCATATTTGATGTTTGTTTTGATTAGACCGTGCAACAAAAATTGTCATGAGGACTTTTAAATAATTCAAATGTGTATAGAATTGCAATATTTATACTAAACCGACAGTTAATTATCTAAGTTTCAACTTTCAAACTTCCATCATGTACGTTATCCAACAAAAATTCACAATAGGTAGGAGAGCAAAATTTACACGTCCATGTCTAATAGGAGCATGCCCAAAAAATGTTATTCTTTCATCCTTACTTGAGCAATTGTGTAGCTGCCTGGTAGATCTATTGAAAAACATTATCATAAAACTGCCACCACCAGTATATCTTTTTTTCTACGTTTTTCTATAGGTGTATGAACAGACCGTAGCAGGAGCACGACCTTTCATAAGACAGTTATCATCGAAAAACTCATTACCTTGGCCATTTAATGGATGATTGACAGAATCTTAGCAGGAACATGACACTTTATATATACATAAGAAAAAAAACCGGTTATTCCTTTTTTTACGAACAGGCTATGTTGCTGCAAGATTCAAGTCATCACTACCTAAGTATTTGGTCGCTACCATGAACTCCTGGGTCCTAACGGGTAATCCGTCTGCACCATGAGAATCACTTAATTCCCCATGCATGATTCATAGAAAAGCAGAGAACGTTTACCTTACCGCTACATCAGGTCTGTGCTCCCAGTTTTTGTAGAGTCTGAAATAAAAGTCTTATTGGTTATGTCATGTTTTTTGTTGTTGTTGTGTGTGTGTGTGTCCGTTTTCCCAGCCTGATCTTTGTCATTTATTATATACGTTTGATTTCTGCTCGAATCTGCCAGCCCATAGGTAGCTGATAGGAGTTGAGCAGAAACATTGCTTGTATCACCACTTTGTCCATACCTGAATAATTATATATATGACTGAAACTTCAGCGGGAATATGATATTTTCCAAAGATCGTATTGTTTTCTCACCTGAGCAAGCCCATAAGAAATTGAAAGAATCTGAGCAGGTACATGGCCCTTCCATAAGGATGTGGTTCCTTCTTCCTTCACAATCGATGAGAATGCTTGTACAACTCCATGATACTTGGAAGGCTTGAAGCTTAATGTTGATTTTTGTATTGGTTCAATTTGTAGCTGGATAATGAAAGTATATTAAAATGTAATTAACTGGAATGATTGTACTTGAATATGTTTTGTCATTGATATTTCTGATACTGATAAAAGTACAAAAACTTAAACAAGAAAACAGTTTTAGACTTGAAATAATTATACGTATGTAACCTAAATAATTTCCCTTTTTAAACAGCTGAGAAGATGCGTATGGTTGTTTACAAACTTTTCCCTAGTTTTTTTTTATTTCATATATGTCAATCAATAAATTTTCTGTTATATAGTTACCATACACATTAATTTTAGTTTTCGTTTTTCCTTTGCAGTCGCTATTTATATACATCCTTTACCCTTTGACCTAAAAGACGCTTTTGTATTGAAACACAAGTCATATGATCGTAATTATGATGTCCGATGTGCCAAATACTGATACCTTAATTGAGTTCGAAAAGCTGTATCGAAAATGGTAGTCGCAACTCATGTGTCTGTTTTTTTTATGAAAGGATAAACAAATTACTGCTTTCGGCTACGTTTTTAATTAAAGATGACCCCATTCGTCCGTTGATTGTAATGTAACATGTTAGCATTTTTTACCTGGAATCTTATTTTTACAACATCCAGTGGCTGACATAGAATTCTGGTTAAAAACCCACACACAGCACCAACACCTGCATACTCTGGTGATGAGAGGTGGATCTGTTCTGGTTTAAACCCAACCATTGTCAAGGGAGATAACTTTACACACACTAATATTCTACAAACAGAATATACTAATGTTATCTCCAGTTACTGCAGTTCACATTTTGCTCACATGGACATTGAATACCTTAAATAAACCAGTAGAGGCAACGATTCCTATTTGACATAATGGTACAACTTCCTGCTAGACTTGACATTCAACAAGCAGCAAGATGGGTGTTATGCGAGGAGCAAGAAAACTTGCTTTTTCTCCGAAGCACTTACACCCAGTCCAGGTTTTTAGTAGGGTTCACGAGTTTCTGTTTTGTGTGCTTACTTTTTCAGTTCTTTCCTGTTTGATAAAGTTTTTCTTGGGCAGCTTATTTTGTGTTCTCGGTACCATTTTCGTACCCTCTGTAATGCTACCCGTTTTAATCAAGATCAAGATGCAACATAATTTGCCCATCCGTAAGAAAGATTTTAGGAAAAGTGTAAAAATGTTCCCCAGAAAAGACTGTGATAGTTATGAAACAATTATAGTCCATACAAAGTCAAACAATTTATCGATTTCGTCCCATCCACTCGTTCTGAGAAGAGAATTCAGATATATGCAATCTATAACAAATCATTGAACGTCTGAAATGCTATTTGCTCTAACAATTCTGAAAAATCAACCTGTCGACCGGGTTTACTCTGTTATCATTTTTGCATTATGAGTTGACAAGATTTTATATTAGATAGCACTTTCAAACACATTGCACTATTAAGTCACGATAATAAAAAAAAAACGGAAGGGATGCATATGTCAACTAGTAAAAATTATCTGATCATACGAAAATTCAAATTTCATGGACAACTAATCCATGTATAACCACAATTAAATACCAAATCAGTTATTAAATCACGGAGACTGATTTGAAAGAGTAATCAAGGGAACCAAGGTTATAGCGGTAATCAAAGAGTAATCAAGGGAACCAAGGTTGTAGCGGTAATAAAAAGAATGTAATCCAGGGACAAAGACCAGACATGGAAAACAGACCTACACAACAAAGAACATAAAGTAACTAAAATCATACATACAAAGTAACAAAAGTAAATGAGCAACTCGGACTCCACCAAAAACTGGGAGCATGGACCGGGTGCACCGGTAGGGTGAGCGTTCTCTGCTTTTCTAGAAACACCCGCCGAGTTGCTCATAAAAAGTCAAGTCCGGGGTAGACAAACGGGGAAAGACGCACAGATGGACTGTATAATGGATTCTAAATTCATAGAAGGAGACTAAAATTATCATTATTTCCAAGATTGACAGGTAGAGGACAAATTACCCGTAATGTGATTCGCTGTTTGAATGTAACCAAATTAGAATAAAAACAGAACAGGTAAATATTTTTCTACCTCTTTCAGTTTTGGTAAAGATTAATCAATGGAACCAAGATTTTACCGAAAACCAATAGAATTTAATCCAGGGACAATGACCAGACATGGATTACAAACACACACAATAGGGATCATAAAATAATCAAAATAAAACATACAAAGTAACAAAAGTAAATGAGTAACTCGGATTTAACTAAAAAAAATGGATCATGGACCAGGTGCACCGGTAGGGTAAGCGGGGGGTCACGATGTAATTCATAAAATATATATAGATTCAGGTAAATGTTAATATGACGTTTTAAGAACACGAAGTGAAACTAGAAGTCCAAGTGGGCTAATTTACAATAACATATTCAGAAATAATCCAAAATCATCTTATATTACATGAACAAAACTCGTTCCAATATTTTATGAATATGATGACAAAGTGATCCCGATATACCTGCACAAAGTGATCCCGATATACCTGTACAAAGTGATCCCGATACACCTGTACAAAGTGATCCCGATATACCTGTACCAAGTGATCCCGACATACCTGTACAAACCATTCAAAATATTATAGTTGTAATTTAAAAGGTAAAATGATACTGGAATATATTGATAGGCGAATTGAATTTACTTTGAACCAACGATTACTTGTAGAAAAGCGGATGGTACATTAGATTATAATATGAATAACTGGAAATCAGTATTAATTGTATTTTAAATGCATATTCTATTTAAAGTTCTATGATTTTGCAATTTGGTATATAAAGTGTAACCTGGTAAAGCAGGATATTTTTAGCGACTAAAGTTTTGGAAAGTTAACCCAGGTATACACTTAATAAATGATAATCCACTGTACTAAAGAATATAATTGGTTTGTTGAGAAATTCTCTTTATGCAAGGGGTTTTAATGTAAATGAAGGCCAATGTATATTACACGTATTAATGAACTTTTATGCTGTAGTATAATGTTATAATCACATCTTTTAGGAAAATGCCAAGCATGTTGTTAACTGGATCGGTATTGTTGTCATACTGATTTTATTCATCGACCTGGAACATGATTACGTATTGGATATGACAATGAATTAATTCAATCGAAAACTGTCATATGAAAAACTAATAACTTAAATGAACTGTGAAGTTTTAAAAAAAAATGAAAAAAAAACAACACTTCAAAATTGATCATTTTATGGATCAGTCTATTACAGTTTATAGCAATACATTTACTGTCACGGACTGTCGCAACATAACAAGTTATTAAGTACCTTGAACAGTTGTTACTGGTTACTGGAGTTAATTGCTTATTATGTATCCCTGCACTTTGGCGTGGAGACATATTGTGTCAATCCTGTCCGTGACATTTTCGTAAGCATAACTACTCGGAAATTACTCTACCAAATTTACGAAACTTTGTAGGTAGTCAGGACATAATATGTAGTTGAGAATATAATCAGGAATTATCGGCCCCTGTTTCTTTTTTAAATGATTAAATTCAAGTAAAATAGATTTACTTGTCTTAACCTGTCATTGTTTCCGGACATAAACAAGTACAATTTGATCAAATACCATATTTTATCAGATTATTACAACGTACGATATATAAAAGATTACAATACCGGAAAGGGACAGTAATTACATCGGTTCATAGTGATCATGTATGATAAAAAAGTCATCAAATGTCATCAATTGCTTAACATGGATGCTTTGTAAATGTTTTTTATAATTAAGTGTCAGTCTCTAAGAATTAGGCATGGTAAAAATTCACAATATATTGATAGTGTAATTTGATTATTTGCACCAATAAGAATCAAAGAAAAAATACAATATTTGCCATATCTTGTTGGTGCATTTAGTTATAATTTCACTGAAATGTACTGAAAATGAACATTTCAAGGACAGATAACTCGGTCAAAAACCTCCTTTTTCTAACATTAAATTGAAAATTTTTTTGAGCAACTCCAACGATAAGAAGAGATCAAATAATGATCTTTTCAACTGCCTAATGTCTTATTCCTCTCTCCAAATTTAAAATCGAATAAAATCCCATATAATAGGGAGCTATCATGAGCCGAAAAAATTGTTTGGCATTATTAAGGAAACAATATTTTATACTTACATTTAGCGAAAACGTTCCTGTCAGAATAATATTAACAGAAGGCCCAATTTAGAACTTATTTGAATGAAACGATTTAATTTCGTTTATTTTTTCTCAGAAAGAGATTATACTCAGGTCCTTATTCGGAGTCATTCATGCCCTACAAAAAACCATCAGTCTATTTCTTCTACAAAAGGTAATTGAAGACTTTAAGGTTTAAATTCTACAGAAATAGCTGGTTGGGCTTTCTTTTTATCGTAATAATAGAACATGTATTTTGAAAAAGCTTTTAAACTAGATACGATAGAGAAAAAAAACAACACACCACCATATTAAAACATTATAAACCTTAAGCCTTTCTCCTTCTATTTGGTATTCAAAGCTTTAATTTTAGGTTGAACAAAGTAAGATTGTGTCTATGAAAAAAAGCAATACAATACAATCCCGAAAGAAAAAAATGCTTTTAAATTTCCAAAAAATGCACGGGTGGGTGAAAAGCGGTATGTCATAACACTTCCACCAACGAATTGGTCGTAAAAAGATCATATAAATACCTAAGAGTCTTCTAACATAACTATCTAAGCATTCTTCAAAAAACTTAAATTTAATTCAACTTTATACTAGAAATATACAATATCTTTTACCTGTCCCGCGTAAGCAGCAGTTCGTGTCGACATGGCATATATTACGCAAATTCTTTTTACTCGTCATACATTTATTACCAGGAATAATTTAGTAATTTGATACTAAGATGACTTACAGGCTTATTATTAAATCGAAATGTGTGTCACACTACAGTTTGAAAGCTTTTAATAGTAGTCTTTCAGAAAGATTCAGTACGTTGTCAAATTTATTTCTGTCTGTATACATCCCAACAAAATAACTCTAGTTAATTGTAAGAAAGAAATATATTGGTTGAATGCATTAGCGTGCTACAAAATATATTAATATTTCCTATACAGAAATGATTAAACAATATATGAATATTGAGAAAAGTAACTGATTGAAATGTTTTTCTTTTACTTGCTTGACTTTACTCTGGGTAGTGAAAATAGGTTTAGAAAATTAAATCAAGGGGATAAAATCAAATTTTGTTTTAAAACATCAAAATGTTTTCGTGAATGTACCCTTGTAAGATTAGGAAACAGTAAACAAATAAATATTTAACTTACTCAAATGTATAATTATTCTTTGGGCTAAGCGTCGAATTCTCTTATGCTCAAAATGCTACATTCTCAGACTCATGCATCACTCCTCATTTCTCTATTCCATTTATTCCAAGTTATATTCCCCATCGTCCTGTAGACTCGGATAACAATCACGTAATCACATTAAAAATGTCAATTTCACTCAATAAAAAAATACAAATTCATACAAAATGCGAAGCCCTGTTCAGATTTCTCATTTCAAAACATTATTATGCCCTGTCACGAAACGTCCATATCCAATTAAATGGCAGCTTGCTTTTTTAGGATATGTTTTTGGTCTTTTATTGAAACAATAACACTTACATAAGCAAATAATATCCTTTACCCACTCATATTGATAAAACAAAGAAGTATTCATGTCTGCTCGAATGCACTGCAACAGATCACCCTTTGTAATTTCTATGAAAAATAAATCACGGGTCTAAATTCCGGTAAATACATTTTATTACAAAATCATTAAATCTATTGAAATTCTAGACAAGTATAATGGTTGAAATGCCTTCCTGGTTTAATTACAAGAACATGTTTATATAAAGTAGATTTAAACCAAAGCAATTAAAAAGTACGAAAAACACCGGCACTTAAAACACTATACCCACATTTGATATTCAAATTGATTTAACTCGGAGAAGAATAGTTAGAAAAACAAAAAAAGGAAAAACAAAGAGACGAAAACAGATGTAAAGCAGATTATATTTCATCCGCAACATGGTGGAATAAGAAATGCTACAAACACCATAGCTTCCAAATAGTAGCCTTAGCATTCCTCAAATAAAAACTTTAATATATTACATCATTCTATTAAAAATACTTGCCTTTTAATTCAATTAATGTAACCCAATTCATTATTTGGAATATTTATTTTTCGTGATTCAGGATGTCATGCCACGATAAAAGGTGTGCTTATAGTTTTCAACTTGATTTTCATTCACCTGCTTCATATATGCAGCACTTCGAAGATATATCTTAAGCAAAGGCTTACATCAGTCTTTGTTTCACGTCATATATTCATTTCCTAGTATGATTTTGTAATCTGTGAGACGAATTAGAATTCCTTTGACTTCAGTGTCATACAACAGTTAGAAGAACAAAAAGTAACGTGTATATTGGACGCAAATTGAACTTTACAATTGTCCACGATCTGTCATATAAATTCATGAAGTCTATTTTAAAAATGGGACTTTACGTGATTCGTGTTAAGCCTGCTAAGAAGACCTTATTTGTTCAGAGTATGAGAGATGGAGATGGGTTCATTACAGTCTGTACTTAATAACAAGAGTCTCCCAGGAGCCTGAATCGCTCATCTGGTTAAATATTTGCTTTCAAGGGCAATAACTCAAACAAGAAGTTGTCTGACAATTCTGACTCTTTGAAGATTTTGGTCAAACTGAAAGTTTCATACTATATATTATAGTTTTCAAGATTTTGGCTGAAATTGCTTAAAATATTTTTTTGCTTTTCAAGGGCAAGAACTCTTACATTGGGTCTTCTAACAACTTTGATCCTTGGAGACTTTTGTAGGCCTTATAATAAGAATCGTTTCAGCAATTGAAAGTCTCATTCTATCTATCATAGTTTTCAAGATATTAGCTGAAAACTAACAAAAAAGCCTCTCAAGGGCATTAACTCTTACATGGAGTCGTCTGACAACTTTGATCCCTCGGAGACTTGTGTAGGCCTTATAATAATTATATAATATAATTTCAGCAATTGAAAGATATTAGCTAAACCTAAAGGTTTTGGAGATATATGAACAAAACTACTGTCCGACCCCTATGTTCTACGTTAAAAAACGATGGCCATGTTTTTAACCATTCAAATATCCAAACTATCATTTTGTGCAGGACATCCTAAAAACAAGAATACCAACTTTCGGAGGACGCTTACCCTACCGGTGCACCTGGTCCATGCTATCAGTTTTCAGTGGAGTCCGAGTTGCTCATTTGCTTTTTTGACTTTGTATGTCTGATTTTAGTTACTTTATGTTCTTTGTTGTGTATGTCTGTTTTCCATGTCTAGTCTTTGTCCCTGGATTGCATTCTTTTGATTACCGCTATAACCTTGGTTCCCTTGATAACTCTTTTTCAACCGATCAAAAATCTAAACAGTCATATTGTGCAGGATACTCTAAGGAACACTCATTATAAGTTTCATGCAAATCTATTTACTAGTTTCAGAAGAGAAGACGTTTGACAAATTGCTAACAACGACGACGACGACGACGGACGCCAAGTGATGGCAATAGCTCACATGGCCTACGGCTAGGTGAGCTAAAAAGAACTGATTTGAAACTGCCGGATGTATTTTATACCTTAGCATATGACGTCGTTCAAAACTAGATAGCGGAAAAATTCGTTAACTTTTATATACCTTACTTAAAAACTTAAAAGATAAAAACCAAAACAAAATTTGAAAGTAAACTAATGGTAAACCAATATATTGTATGACGCCAGCAGTGAATTGACTTAAATGGTGTACATAGAAGTACAACAGGACAAATATTATTATTTGTGATATTTGAGAGCATTGTTTTTTTTGTGTGTATGTCAATAGTTAATGTTTTCAAAACATTACCAATGTAGTGTATCCAACTTTTTATTTGTTACTTAATTAAAAAATCTGCTTCCTCAATTGTGATTGATTCAAGTCTCCAAATTCATAATTTAATTATTCAACACTTTATTGTGAATTTTATGCAAACCAAACCCCTACTTGATTAAAAAATAGAAAGGGTGTCCAGACTGTCATATGTTCATTTTAGTTTATTTTTACAAAATGAACACAGTTTTGTTACATATATTACAGGGTGAAACAATAGGATCCCGCCGTCAAATAAGAATAACCTAATAGAGGACGTAACTCTCATACTGGTAATCAATATGAATTTAATATTTTGCCTTAGAATCACGAAGAGTCTTATTTTAGTCTGACAGGAAAATAAAAATTATCCGAAGTATGTATAAGAATGGGAGATGTGGTATGACTGCCAATGAGACAGGCATTCACTAAACGCCAAGATAACCTGGTAAACTAAATGGATAACATTATTGCTAGAATGGTTCCCGATCGCAATATTAAGTATGTTTTACATATACAAACATAACGTGAGAGTGTATGTCTTGTAGCTAATACCTGGAACGTAGTCCCGGGAACAGTAATACATAACGTGAGAGGTCTCAGTATCGTATTAATTTTCCCATAGACTTCTATAGTGAAGTGCATATTTTTAGGATTTTTTAAAAAATATGTAAATTGATTCAATAAAACTTTCACTTATGTAGCATTTCTAAGGACATGTGAAAAAATAATTTCCCGCAAAGAAAATAGGGTGAGTCCACGAAGATTGGACAGAAAAGTAGTCTTGAACTATAAATAGCCATTTTCCCTACTTTCACTTTCGTTTTGCACTCACCAAACCAACCTTTTCAGTGGAACATTTTTATGATATTATGTTAGATTTTCTTTTAAAAAAGTTCTTCATCTTACAGTGTGATGTTTGCTCTATTTTTTAAGTCATTGTTCATGTCTTTTGACAAAACATTAGTTTGTAGAGAGGCAAAAAGAAAATGCACTATATTTTTATGGCATCCATGTTTTGACGTACACCCGCTCAGGGATATGCAATACGATACTGGTACCGAGAGTGTATGTCTTGTAGCTAATACCTGGAACGTAGTCCCGGGAACAGTAATACATAACGTGAGAGTGTATGTCTTGTAGCTAATACCTGGAACGTAGTCCCGGGAACAGTAATACATAACGTGAGAGTGTATGTCTTGTAGCTAATACCTGGAACGTAGTCCCGGGAACAGTAATACATAACGTGAGAGTGTATGTCTTGTAGCTAATACCTGGAACGTAGTCCCGGGAACAGTAATACATTAATACTAGTTAGGTCGCGGTTGGCAACCAGTGATATGGAATAAGGCTCTTACTAGATTCGTATCTTTAACAAATACAATGTGTCTATAACTCACATCTCAACGTTTTGCAATTATGCATGTATGAAGAAAATAAAAAATAAACCCTATTTAATGAAAAACTGTAGAAGATATTATTATTCTTAAAAATGCCTATATATTCAACTTCGTCGTCTTACAGGTTGCACTTGCATCATATTAACACTTGCAAATACTATCTTTGCTAATGACTGAAAGACTTTGTCAATTAAAAATGATACTTTTGTACTTTCCGCCATTTAAACTTTACTAACGTATTATCGTTTCGGTAACAACAATCATAATACACATTTACCTGTCAGGTTAAACAAGATCGGAGAAAGTAGGTTTCCTTTGAGAGTTATTAATTCAATTAAATGGCTGCTGAAAAAAAATTGAATGCTATTTTAATTTGTCCGATATGTTTAGAACATTATAAAACACCAAAATATTTGCCGTGTTTACATACATTCTGCGAGGGGTGTATCCAGACCTATATAGCTTCCGGGTTTGAAAGGGGATCGAAAAAAGCGTTTGATTGTCCAGTTTGTAGATCTAAAGTGGCAGCACCAGCAGTTGGATGCTCACCTGAAAAATGGGCAACTTGTTTGCCAAGGAATTTTCTCATAACTGGCCTATTGGAAAAAGAAAAACTTAAACAACATGAAAAAATTTGCTCATGGCGGAAGAAATGCCCGCAAAATTTATTTGTGAAGATTGTGTTTATTTTCTTTGCGTAAATTGCTGCAAATGTCACAAATCTAATAAATCCTCTGTTGACCATTACATTAGAAACGTTAATGAGACCAGCTCTAAAGACAGCAGGTCAAAATTGTTTGTAAACACCTGTTTCAAGCATAAAGATAAAAAGATAAAACTGTTTTGCTCCAACGACGATTTGCCTTGCTGTACAATGTGTGTGTCAATAGATCATCAAAAGTGTGACAAAGTCTCAGACATTTTGGACGAAACGAAGGAGTTTTGTTCCACAAAGACCGTATTAGATATACAAGAAAAACTGGAGAAATATTCTAAAGACTATGAAACTTTGGTAGACTTTGGAAAGGTCAACTTGGTAGATTTAGAAAACCAGTTTCAAAAACAAAGGAAATTGATTGAGGACAAGTGTAAAGAATTAGTACAAAGAGTGACCGAGTTTGAATCAAATTCGAAGAGTGCTCTTACAAAATCGTATAACGAAAAGAGAAATAAAATTGAAACCGAGATTGACATGTATAAAAACTTTAAAAAGAGTTAGATAATGAGTTAAAACTACTGATGGTCGCTAGAAATAACGCTACGAATGTACAAGTGATGTTGGAAGCTAAGAAAATACAGAAGTCTCTAAGTGAAAACGAAAGGGACAAAATAGTCAATGCACATAAATTTGAATTTATGTTCGAATGTCCTATGCAAATAATAGACCTGATGGACAATTTGAAGCTGACCAATACAGTCAACTGCAAGACAGTTGAAACAAATCTTTCACTCAGTATTTTACAACTGAGGGCGTTTGATGTATCTGTTAATAGGGTATTCGGATATCGCAGCGTACAAGGAGATAATTGGTTTAAGTAAAATCTTGAAAACTCGATATCTTTCAAAGTATCCAAAAACATTGTTCTCAGTGGTATTTTGACGTACGGGAGAAAAGACTTAAAACCTTGTCAAGTTACTTTCACGATATGATGACAAAAATACACTGCGTACCTTTAATACCACTTTGAAAAGTGAAAACGATACAGAAGAAGTTATAGAACTTGATTTGCGGAAAAGAATTTTCATTGAAAAGGACACCGTTTATACAACATCGATCAAATCCAACAAATCAACAGCAGTGTTCTTTATGGCATAGATGGCCAGTCTACTGAACAGATTCATAATGTTCAGTTTAGATTCCTGCAACTTAATTGAAGTCGCACAAATGTAAAAAGTGGGCAACTGCCCGGTTTTTTTGTTTCATATATTGTAAAAAGACAATTTGAATATTTAAGTATAGTGATGGCTTGTAAAATGTTTTTTTTGCTCAGATCAATGGTTAGAACTGAAGATATTTCATTTTCATTAAAAGTTGAATGGGAGTGATGTGATGATAAAAATTAGACTGCACTTAATTTGCACTTTTTCTTAACCAAACTATTTTAATTCGATACTTGCATCGATACTACATTTTGTATATACGAAACAAAGTAATGCCACTATCGTCTTCTTAGTAGACATTTTGTATCCGTACAACACCCCATCCCCTTCATGTTCTCTGTGACATAGGATTTGAATCTAAGTATGGAAGATGTTGAATGGGACACAATAACTTGAGCGAAATTATATGGAACATTTCTCAATAGTACAATATGGTTCCGTACTAATTACCCTTGATTTAATGGAAATGACTCCTATAAGTAATAAAGCATGGCTATTTTTTTTTATATGTGACAAACCTCACTATGAATTTTGCTTTTTGTTTTTTGTTTTGTCTGAATTGGTCTACATTGATGTCTATAAGCCAAAATTAAAAGTTTGTTTATTTTTTTTTAAATTGGCGAACTTTAGCAGTGTCTGCTTCGGTATTTTACTTTTGGACCAATCGGTCAAATCTAAAGCAGTATTATGGGTTTCATACATTTTGACATTTCTGTGTGAGAAAAGAAAGAGAAATCAAGAGAACCACGATTCTAGCGGAAATCAAAAGAATTGAATTCAGGGACAAAGACCAGACACGGAAAACAGAAGCATAAAAAAAGAACAAGAAATAACCAAAATAATACATGATAACAAAAGAAAATGAGCAACTCGGACTCCACTAAAGACTAGGAGCATGAACCAGGTGCACCGGCAGCGCAAGCGTCCAATGCTGAAGGGATGTTGTCACAAATGAAAGGAAAGTTGACAATGCGGAACTAAAAGTAATCACATTGGTCGTTTATTTTGGTCAATAGTTTTTCTTTACCATCGATCTGGAAGTGTTGGTCAAGATATGAAGCTGACTTCACATTGTCTGTAGTATCCTTTATCTAAAGTTCTTTGGGGAGATGTGATGAAATCCCCGATACTAGGATTGTTTAACGATAATACGTCATCTTTATAGCGGAAACTGATATTAAATGATCTACCTAAACGATGCTCCTTCTTTTTTTATCAGATCAGCTATAAAGTCAGGCTAACAAGAGTGAAGTAATATATCACCAAGTTGAGGAGCATAGTTTGTTTCGGACGGAATGCCGACCGTTTGTTGAAAAACGCGTCCACCACACTGGACAAATATGTTGTCGATAAAAAATTAGGCATTTTGAAATTATTTTTTTCGGTATATTTGGAAGATGATTTGGAATTGTTTTAAAAAGTATGTACAATCTCTCTACTACATATTTGCATCTAGGTGTACCGACTTTTTTGGAGTAAACACGATTAATCTGGGTATTTAACTATCTATAGATGAATGACTAGATGAATGAAAACTTTTATCAACTTTTTGAAATTTATTGAGAATCGTATTTGAGTCCGTCACTTTAGATTTTGAATATTTAACAGGAATTACTACCATAGACCTTTAATTTTGTCTACCTGTTTATCCTGTCAAGACCCTGACATTTTATGGTGGGTGTTCCTAAAGAAGAGGACGCCTGACCTACCGGTGCACCTGGTTCGTACTCCGGGTTCCTCAATTGCTTTTGTTTCTTTGTACGTATTACTTTGGATATTTCATGTTTGCCGTTTGTGTGTATCTGTTTGCCCCGTATAGTATGTATCAATGAATTATATTTTTTCTGTTAACACTCGAATATTGGTTTTCCTGATCACTCTTTGAAATGATACCCTACTTACTTTATATTCCGAGTTTTTTTTAAAGAGATAACACTAAGAGGAGGTCCTTTACAGTGTGTGTCTGTATAATGTCAGATTTTTTTTCATAAAATCAGAAAGCAAGATATTCGCCATATAATAACGACTTTGTCTTCCAAATAAAAAGCATACTCAAATAACAATCTGTCAGAGGAACACAAATAAGAACAAATCATAACATCACTAAATGATAAACAACATGTCAAAACATGTGAACTGTGTAAAAAGTGACATTATAATCAACCAAAGCAAAACAAAAAAAAAACATAAAAAAACATAAATCTTTTACGGATTTTGTGTAATATGTAACTGATAAAAAAACAAGCAGACAAACAAATACTTAATAGATAAATCCCAAAATCGTACAATTAACACCACTAATGTGCATGCATGTACATGTGAAATCTATTGCAAAAAGTAACAACCTGAGAGGTATTTTGGTAGCATGCTTGTCTCAGGTTGTGAGTTTGATAAAAGTAACATCGAATACTTTAAAACCTGTAATTACTGATTCTCCTATAACGGAACAAACAGGAGATAGAGTATGTAAGTTACGACTGGTTGTCTCAGTCAGAATAATGTATCCGAGAGGGTTACATGGCAGTCTTCCAGCAGGCTCCTGCCTCTGTAAGCCTGAGTGTCTGACTAGTACAACCCAAGTTTTATTCGATTGATCAAATGCTCTAATCCTTGAATGCAAAAAAGTATCTGCTAAAGGTCTTAAAACCACGATCAATTAATCAATCTTTAGCTTTTTTATTCAGTTCGCTGCATTGTGAAGAAATTACTACCACAAAGTAGTTCGTCTCCGTTACATGTGTTCACATTCAAGGCAACTTTTAGTTTGAACGTCATCCCACTGCTGACGCTTCGGGATCTTTTTAGCCGATATATAATATTGCAAAAGGAACCCAACTTTCTTACTTCGTCTGAATTAAGTATCAACAGTAATATTCAAGAGATTAATAAACCTGTAAATGGCACAGTTATAATATCAAGGTAGATAATACCTATTACAAGGAGCATTCTTTTCTGTCATCTAGCAAAATAATACGGACATATCTATTTTCAACTAAATACTAGTGTTTAAATGATGTAAAAATAATTTGTTCAAAATCTATCTACTAAAAATATTACGTACAATCTACCTTAAGCACTTGTACATTTCATCTTTGCAAATCATTGTGGATTAGATACTAGCATTTTATGAATAAGATTTAATATTGATTATTGTTCTTTATTAGAATTGTGGAAAATTTAAACATTGCCTTTCATTCAAAAAAGTGTCAAATATTTGTATTTTTTGGTGTCAAATAGCTTTAGGCATTTTGGTGTTGGAATGGATGATGATTTTTTGGTACAAATTCTTTCAGTAAAATATAATGGAGGTTTCAGTTATAATAGAATGTCTAAGAATATGTTTCCTTTTAAAAGAAATTTCACTTTCTTTCACCACTGAAATACAAATTATTGGAAGCATTATTACAACATGCTAAAACTAACATTTGCCATCATTTAACAAATAAATCCTAAGATGGCCAATACAGTTTCGGTCAAATATGGCCAACTAAAATATTTTCTGTATTGTACAAACTGAACTATATCCTATTTTACTATCATTGCAAATATAAGTATTGCAAATATAAGTAATGCAACATAAACAGTAATAAACCTCTGCATGTCATTATGTTTGACCATATGAGCCACTTTTTCATTGTCCAGTGCGAAATATACATCATTGTTTTGGATAACAAATAAATGAGATAATGTCCAATGTGAAAGATGGATATGTGACCATATTGAATGTTTTCATCGGTTAGTGAATATTCCTGTATAATAAAAGTACATACATGTATTGATCATTATATGTGAAAAAGCCTCGAGACTTTCCATTACTCACTTATCACGTTTTATAGACAATAAACTGGTACATTATACATTTGTTGAATGGTCATGAGGGGAACAGTAAATTAGTCCCATGAGGTACTTACTGTTAACTGAAGCAACACCAAAGGTAAGTTGTATTGAGAGGTAATAAATTCTAGAATTCAGGTGACATACGTTTTATTCTACTGAACCATAATGGAACAGAAGCGAATTGCGCCACCATAAGGTTGATAGTCATCTCATTACACTGTATTGAATTTCAATGTCTTTCAAGGATAAACGTGAAATACGTATACGGCACTAAGTATAAACTGTTGACCAGGAATAGAGAAGAATCAAGATATTGTGGAGTAGTAAGTTATAATGTTACACTTGATTAACAATAGAAAATAAACATTGAAGTATAATTATGATAAAAATGGTCAGTTTTTACCATTGCTCTTCTAGCTGTCTTTCTCAATATGAGGTACATATAATTGGTGTTGAGGAGACAGTAGTATACCACCTTATTGGTCAAACAAAAATAAAATGTAATCTTCATCAAAAGCAAAAATGAAATTATAATTCAATACCAAATCAATAGACCCTACATTTCAATAGCTAGTTGAAAATAAACAAAAGAATGTACAGTGAAACCTGTCTAAACCAAACCCTGAATTATCCAAACACCTGTCAAAAACAGGCACTTCTGCAAAGTCCCATTACATCATTTTAAATGCATTTTGAACCCTGATAAATGGAACACATGTCTTAATCGAACAAGTCCAAATGGAGTTTGCTTAATGCAGGTTTCCCTGGATTCTCATCAGGCCCCAGTGCCACACAACTTGAAACTGAAAATATTCTTTTCTGCAATGATAAATCCATTCAAAGTCTCAGAATTTTATGATATTACAAACAGTAAAACAATCATTCTCAGACTAATTTTGGAAGTTTTATGTTTTATGTCAGGTTGGGTATAACATCTATTATTATCATGATGAATGATAAACACGAACTAAGTAACACAACTGATCATATATCAAAAAGTTACTACTAGAAGCTAAAGCTGCCTTTAATAGACTGGGGGATAGTCCTTTAAACAGTCCCCTTAGACCACGTTCCTCCTTCGCTATGGTGACAAAGCAGTGATGGAGACTGCTGTAATGTCTGACAGCACCAAATTCACTCCGAGCTTTCTCAAAACCCTGAACTTCTAGTCTCTTTTTGATAACGTCTAATGGGTAGATTAATGTCTTAGATATCATCCCTGCAGCAGAACCACACATCACACTTTCTGTAACACCTGAAATAGAAAACACTGAATCTTATACTAAAAAGTACACCAGCAAGCCCAATAATTATACACTACCACATAAGCTATTAAAGTATCAGACCATAATTATAAACCAAATCATACAATATACATGAAACAATATATAGCCAAAATGGTAGATGGAGGTTTTCAAATTAGCTTTTTAAGAAACACCCAGCGAGTTGCTAATAAAATGAATCAGTGGAGATGTATAGATCATAACGATGCACTAGTTCATGATGACGACCATAAAACTTCTGTAGTGATGCCTTCAATCTTATACCAACATAACCCTGTTCCAGAACCTAGTTGTAAGAAGTCTAACACGGTACAAAAAGTCCATGTAGTTTCGGCAAGCTCTGGCATAACATATGAGTTGTGATATGAAAACTCCATACGCAGGTGCTGAAGGGATGTTGCCACATGTATACAAAAGGAAAGTTGACAATACGGAAGGAGGTTTCAACGCTTTTGTCGTATACTTTGGTAATGAATTTTTCTTTTCCATCAATTTATATAGTCAGTAAAGATGTGTGGCTGACAATATGTCTGCAGTGTCCTTTATATCAAGTGCAGTGCATAAAATCCCCGAATCAAGGATTGTTTAAAGACAACACATCATCTATAAAACAGAAACTGAGTTCAAAGGATCTCGCTAAACTGTGTTCCTCTTTGGATAAGATCAGCTATAATATCAACCTCATAAATGAGTGAAAGCAAAATTAATTCCCATGGGAATGCCGACTGCCTTTTGAAAAACTTGTCCATCACATTGCCCAAATATGTTGCCTATCAATTATTCCAGTATTTTAACAACGTCTTCTTCGGTATATTTAGAAAATGATTTGGAATTGCTTTTTACAAAATATGAAGAATCATTAGCAAGGACTGTGTATTTGAATCTAGGTGTTCCATCTTTTTTTAAAAAAGTAACAACGATGTTTAATGCTTAAGGTTTTTATTTCTACTGAATATAGGGAAGAGCTGAATAATCATAGGTCTTGATGCTATCATATTTTGATAATAATCAAATATTGAGGGTTTCCAGAAGATGTTTCGATTTTTTAAGGATCCACATTGAATTAATTGATACTACTTCGGGAGTAACAAAGGTCATAAGACAGAATTCAAATGCAGACAAACAGATTAAATACATGTATGTGATTGTTGAATAAAGTGAACTAGAATAAATTTGCTTTTTGAAAGGAAGTGCTATGCTTACTTTATCATCTTATATTAAATATCAGCTCCAAGAGCTGCGGTAGCCACCAGGTCTAAGAAAAAATGAATGGGTTACAAAAATTTGTCACCATGTCAAAGAAAAAAATGAATGGGTTACAAAAATTTGTCACCAAGGTTACAAAATATACAAAAGCATGTGTGGTACACAATGTACTGTGTAAAATATAGGGAATGACAGAACTGACACATTCAGATGTCACCAGTCTGTGGAACATTAAGTGAACAATAAAATAAAAATAAAACGTAAAAAAAGTAAAGATGAGCCCAAATTTTCAGTCTTATGGCCTCAGTCAGAGGCAAAAAGTATTGAAAAGAAAACTGACAATAGTTGACCCACACCACAGAGACAAAGTGCCATTCAAAATATAGAACACTTTAACTTGCTGTACTTGAAGATTTTCTGACAGAAAAGTGTATCATACCATCAAAATGAAAATTCATTGTCTTTGCAAAAATAAATGAATAATATTTCATGTCAACTTCAAAATCAGTTTCCTAAGGTATTATGATTGTTCCATTCCTTCCATTCCTGTTTTGCTCCCATCTTAAAAGGCTTTTGAATTACTCCCCCCCCCAATATTGTGAAATGGCACAACATAATTTTTGCCACTGAATCATTTGTTCCAATGTAATGTTTATATTATAATATATGCATGTCAAATAGTAAAAACATTTTTAAATCGTTAATGGATGACTGAAAAAATGATTTTAAAATTACCTAACAAATCAAAAAAATTTTGCACAATGTTCTACTAGAGAGAAGTAATGGAAAATTTTCTGCCAGATTTTTTACACTATAATCAGTCAAAACAACATTTCATGTAACAGATCCAATGAAATGAACATTGGGAAAGTTGTTTTTAAGACGTAATGTATTCGAACAGTTTCATTGATCACCTTGAGATATGATGAATCACCAGGCAGATCCATACTAAACAATTACAAATTTTTAAAAAGAAATCCTTTGATTTGTTCCCAATCATTATCTTAGACCTACCGGGCGGTCAGGCGGGCAAATACCAACCTTTATGCTTTGCATGGTGGGATAAGCGGTCATTGACAAGAGAAATTTCTTAAGTATTTGTTTGGGCTATAATTTTTTTGTTGTTAGTTACAAAACTACACTTCATAATAAATTTTATCTACATATAAATCAACTTACTTCAGACAGCATGTGTTGAAGTAATCTACATGTATAAATCAAGGGATACACAATACCTAAGGGAAATAACTCTGTAAAAATCAGCAAAACATTTTATTGTGGGACATTCTGATATCAAACTCAAAGCATCTTAGTGATCAAAAGTTTTATTGATGAAGCTACTATATCATCATTGAAATCATTTTCATGAATCATGTGGTTAAAATTTCTTGAAATTTATATATTTTGCTTCTTTCATAAAAGTAAAACACTGAATAAAATTTCAAGTAATTTTAACGAGCCTAATAAATTTGCAGAAGAGTTAGGTACTATAATTATAGTGGATATACTGACAATTCTACAGCTGGTAAACCATTTAAATCTGTCAGTATCATTGTAACTCCCAATGACAATGTACTGATCATGAACTTTAGTACTACACGTACCCATCTTTATGAACTGAATAATAATGGAGATCTTATCACCTACATAGACCTCAAAGACATCGGTATTGCTTTATGTCCATATTCTTCAGGTCTGTCACAATCAGGAACTCTCTATCTTGGACATGTTAATAAAAACAGTGCACCTAGAGATTCTAAATCAACACTCAATGGACTGGAGTTTTCTGGTGTGTAATTATAAACTAAATTGTTTTTCTCTTAAAGATTTGTAAACAGGTCTTTAATTCAAAAACAAAATTTTACATTTAAATTTTTGATGTATACAAGTTTATACTGTCCTTAACTGACAATAACAAAATAAAACATTCTTAGGTCAAAAGCCTTTTAACAATAAATTCTGTAACTAGGGTGTGTACATGTACATAGCAATATTTCATACCTGCCAACTTTGGAAAATTTCCATGGGGATTTTTACGCAGGACAACTTGTGAACCGATATTTTTGGGACATATCTTGCAATTGCATGGGTTATACTGTAGTAATGTATGATTGAGGCAATCAATATAGTATTGAAGGGCTTTTCCAGTTGAACAACATGTGCATGCACTATAATAGATTGAAGTTTGTAAGCCCCTTTTTCCTTGTATTGGGTTCCTCAAAACCTAACTGAAATTCCGAACATTTAATTATAAAAATAAAAGAGAAAACTTTTCTTTACATTCAAATGTATTTTAGCAGTTTTAGAATACATTGAGCTTATATTTCCTTCAATCCATTCATGTGAATTAAACTGGGAGTTAGTATTCATTTTTGAACTTAAAAGAATTTAGTCCAAACAGCTTTCTGGTTGTAACAACCCATAATTGTTCTATGTGATGGAATGAAGCTAAATAATATCAGAATATTAATGTAAGAAACTTGGGCAATTTACTCTTATCATTAAATGCATACCATGAGGTATAGTATATGAGGAAAGGTAACAAATATTTTTTTTTTTAATTACAAGTTTATTAATGTTTAATGTTTACTTACACACAACAAAGTTTCAGGTTATTCAATTTCTAATTAGTATAGGATCATGTCGATTTAAGAAATTGTTATACATCTAAAATGTAAGTGTATTAAGTAGCTGTCTTTGTAAGAATCATGCAAAATCTGCAAAAATGTGATACATCACAAAAAAGGCTACATATTTTTATTTTTGTAATTAAGTTGTTTTATGGGTCTATACTATGAAATGTGTAATTATTCATTCAATTCTGCCTGCTCTTAGGAGATAATCAACATTGAAAATCCAATAGATTCTATTGTATTTGGGTGTCAATTACAGAGTTATCTCCCTAAACTTTGAAATCTACAGTGCATTCTATATAATTTTTATCTCCTATGAGCACGGGTTATATGAAAAACCAAATGTTAATTTCTGTTTACTAAAGCATTTCATACAAAATATCAAAAATAAAAATATGTAGGCTTTCCTACCAAGTATCACATTTTGCATGATTCTTAGCTGGAGTGCTACTTAAAACTTGACCAGTCTATTTTTTTAATGAAACATTTGTTTTTAGTTGTTAAGTATGAACAGGTTTGTTTTTAAAGCACTGAATGGTAACTTTTATACTAGTAAAACTCAGTACAAGGTACAGGAAACACTGTCCATTTCTTGTCTGCCTGTCCACATATATGTAGCACATGAGCCTAAATTCTCTTAAACAACTGAAGGAAATTTGATAAAATTTCATTAGACGATTTGGATTATGCTGATGTCCATACACATGTAAATGCAGATACTTGATACCTAACACGGCAAAGGCATTAATGTGATAAAAATTTAACTTGATCCTCGGTTAGAGTGGGGAGAGTCATGTCCTATTTGCTCGCTCAAAATATTTTAGTTTTATTTTAAGAAACAAAAGTTTGTTTGATTAATCTTGTTGTTAATCCTGTGTCATTTGAAACAATATTAAATACTGTGAATTCAAAGCAAAATGCATTATAAACCTGTAATTAAACATGACAACCAGGAACAAAAAAAGGGGGGCTAATGAAAACAAGCATTCTTTCCAAACAAAAAACACATAGCCTTTGAAAAGACTGTGGTCAATATATTGTAACAACCATGCAGTGTTCCTTTTCAGCTAAACTGCATTGGCAGCCTTTGGCTAGTTTGTTTGTTTCCTTTGCAAGAGAATATGGTTTCAATTCTTGGCTGCCTCGCTTAACAAGCAATTTATAATGAAATGACCCCCGCTACCACAAAACAGTTGACGTGCAAAAGTCCCATCTGATAATTCCTGTAAAACTGGTAATAATCAAAACAGTGGCACAAACTAATCACTTTCAAAGGTGACTGAGAACCCTACAAAATTTGAACAAAATCTGTCAAACTATTTCCAAAAAGTCACATCCACAAGTGATACTGGACAGATGGAAGCACAGACAGATGGACACCATTATTTCTATGTCCTCTTCCGCTTAGTGAGGGGGGTATAAAAGAGTAATCAAGGGAACCAAGATTCTAGCGGGAATCAAAAGAATGTAATCTAGGAACAAAGACCAGACATGGAAAACAGACATACACAACAAAGAACATAAAGTAACTAAAATAATACATACAAAGTAACAAAAGTAAACGAGTAGCTTGGACTTAACTAAAAATTGGGAACACGGACCAGGTGCACCGGTAGGGCAAATGTCCTCTGTTTTTCTAGAAACACCTGTCAAGTTGCTCATAAAAAGTCAAGTCCGGATGAGGAAAGGAAAACTATGACATGTTGAACAAATCAATTTTCATGGTGCAGATGGATACACCATAACGATCCACGAATTCATGAAATTTGAAACAAAAACCACTGATAGGATATTCAGATTCTTTTAAATAAAGAACTAGAAAGAAAATGCCTAATCATGCCTAATCTACTGGTTAAGCTAGTAAGTATTTGTTTTGTTTACAATTTGCTAACTGCTGCTATCACAGTTCCAACCATTAAAATCATTCTACATGCAAATACCAATTTGTTCAGTACATTTTAACTAATTAATTCTTTCTGTTATATCTATTGTTACAACTTGGAGGCTGTGTAAAATATTACTTAATTGTCAATGATTATATAAACAAGACAGTTTTGTAAGTCCCCTTATTTCAGTTCCAATGAACCTATGTAAACCAAACACATGTTTAAACCAAACACTTGTCTAAACCTAACACCTGTCTAATCCTAACACCTCTCTGTACCAAGCACATCTTAACCAAACACCTGTCTAAACCTGACACCTCTCTGTACCAAACAAGTCTTAACCAAACACCTCTTTAAACCAAACACCTGTCTAAACCAAACACCTCTTTAATCCAAACACTTGTCTAAACCAAACCCAGTTAAAAGTCCAAAAAGAGGTTTGGTTTAGATATGTATTTCACCATACAATTTCTAGACAAAACTTGAATCCCACACAAATCAAACTATCACTGTACATAATCAATGCTCTATTCATACATACAGATCATGATTCATAAGGCAGTTATCTTTTATAAAGATAGAGTTGTGAAATTCGGGAATCAAGAAGAGGGGGTTAAAATATTGCAGCAGGGATTAAATTATCATACGGGAGAGGTTAATAAATTGCAAAAGGCATTAATATTTCATACAGGGACTGTTATCATTGACAAATCATGATTAAATAGGGGATGGTCAAAATTTTGCTATGATATTTTAACCCCAGAGTCAATATTTCACAGGGAAGAAATACTGTATGACACTTGTAAACATTCATCTTTTTAATTCTAAAACAACTAACATAATGAATTATAATTTTAAGACATAACAAATTGTAACAACAAATTTTTTTAACAGGGTAATCAAAAATAAACTCAATCATTTGAACCCTTCATCAATAAAAACTTACTCACTTTTTAACACTTGAAAACAAATATAAATCTTCAATATGTATATAAACACTAAGCAAGTTAAACAAATGAGCCCAAAATAAGAGATGCACATCTTCAACATGTAAATAACAATTTGCAAAATTTCAGTAACATTTGAGTTACACTAAGTATGTATAGTGTAACCTTGACAAGACATTTTTCAGTTACAATATCTCAAAGAGGGTTAGAGAGGGAAAACACTCTCAGATTCATGTGGGGTCAGGGATTAGGCCAGACCTCCAACACATCAGTCATTAGTAGGACATACTCTTACCGAGGGCTACGCTCCACCACCAACACCTGTTAGTTTACTACTAACAGCAGTTACTAACAAATCCCTTTAAGGGGGAAGGGTAGCATGCAAAAACCCCAATCATCACCCTTGACAACAGAAGGTGACCAAAGATGGCCAAGTTCAACTGGCCAAAAGTGTTGAAAAACTTTTATCAAACCTTTCCATATTATGAGGTGCACATCTTTAATGTGTATATAAACACTGTGTAAAATTTCAATATATATTGGGAGAGCATTTTTTGAGTAACAAAACACACAAAGTAGGTACCCCCTCAATGTGATGAACAAACAGACAGTGATATACATGCAACTCAATTGACCTATCAATAAAGAGGCAAAAAATATGGTAAAAAAACTCTAAACATTTTACACTCCTCTCTAACAGTTACATTATAAAATTAGGGCTAAAATCTAAAAATAGCATAAAGTCTTGCATGCACCATGATAGATCCAAGTGAACTGAAGAAGTTAATTTATACTGACCTGGTTTTTTCAACCCTGCCTTTTTAAACCATTTTTCCCAAAGTTTTGTAAACATTGCATAAAAACCAAACTGTAGTCCCATTTGTGGGCCAATCTGGGCAAGTGCTGGTCCAAGTCCTTTGTAAAATGACAACAGTCCTTCTTCTTTGGCCATAGTTCTAACACCAAAATACAATGATGTGTATACCTGCAATGTGTTTGAATCAAATGAGGAAAGAGTAAGTGACAGACATGATTTAAGTGTAATTTATCAATAAAAAATATTGTAATAAACAGTAGTTAATCAATAAAAAAATATTGTAATACACAGTAAACCTATCTTAACCAAGCCATGGACATTTCCCTGAAAACCTTGTAAAATCGACCAAAAAGGTTTTCAGTAACTGTGATCACAGCAAAAAGAAAAAAATTCTGTTTTTTTTTCTTGGAGAAAAGCAGTATTCTGAAATCAAGAAGTGGTGTTTCTCACCTATTTCATGCCAAATGAAACATTGGATGAAACTGATAGAAAAAGACAAAGCAAGGATATAGAGACGGACAGTAAGCCTGGTAAAAAATGGTGCCAATGTACCTTGTTTTTTCCCTGAGATACAAATCTTGTCCTGAGAATATCAGCAGGCTGGGCAACAGTGATAGCTATACACCCAGCCAGACCACCACAAACTGTGTGTGTCACTGGACGGTAATTCGTTGTTAAATCTTCTGGTAGATACCTCCATGTCAAAGATGTTAATATTTCGAAGGAAGCAAACTGAAACAAAAACAATGAGTCAATTACATGTACTAACAAGAGCTACTTCAAATTGACAGCAAACTGGAACAGGAAGTTGAACACATTGTGGTGCTAAGGGTTATTTCAGAAAGAAGTGTATCGGGGGCAGAACCCCATCGATTTATTAATGTGCTGGTTGGGGGGAGGGGGGGAGGGGGTAAAATTACAGAATTTTCCATTTAACAATTGCGCTGAATCTTAATCTCAATGTGTTGATGGTACCCTTAGATATCATGGGTGTTCAACACACATTTCTCTGGAACAGCCCTAAGCATACCCCCACTTGTACAGGTATTTTGTGCAGTCAAATTTGGTATACATAGTGCTGCCAAAAATCTTCCGGCCTGTGGTGACCTATAGTATGACTTGAAACAATATGAATTTTTAAGAAGGCAACTAGCCACATTTTAATTTAGGAACCATCCCCTTTCTGTAAGAGAAAAAAGTCCCTTGTTTTCCAGGTGGCACTTTTCTCATATCAATACAATAAATAGTTGCTAAAATTAGGTTTACCAAACATATTTTGTAAATATACATGTACATGTATACATGTTTTTGTGGGCTCTTAAAGGCATCAGTACTGTGAAAGGACAATGTAATTTAAAAGAGTAATCAAGAGAACCAAGGTTATAGCAGTAATCAAAAGAATGTAATCCAGGGACGGAGACCAGATATGGAAAACAGACACACACAACAAAGAACATACAGTAACTAAAATCATACATACAAAGTAACAAAAGCAAATGAGCAACTCGGACTCCACTAAAAACTGGGAGCATGGACCAGGTGCACTGGTAGGGTAAGTGTCCTCTGCTTTTCTAGAAACAACTGCCGAGTTGCTATTAAAATGTCAAGTCCGTGGTAGACAAACGAGGAAAGAAAAACTATGACCCGTTGAATAAATCAGTTTTCATGGTGCAGATGGATACACCATAACGATCCATGAGTTCATGATGACCAAAAAACTTCTGTAGTGGTGACTTCAATCTTGTAGCAACATAACCCTGTTCCAGAGTTCTAGCGTGATACAAAAAGTCTGCATAGTTTCTGCAAGCTCTGGCATAAAGTATGAGTTGTGATGTGAACACTCCATATGTAGGTGCTGAAGGGATATTGCCACAGATGAAAGGAAAGTTGACAATTTTGAATGAAAATTCATCATGTTTGTCATAAAGTTTGGTCAATAGTTTTCCTTTAACCATCGACTTCTAAGTGTAGGTCAAGATATGAGGCTGACTTCACAGTGTCTGTAGTATCCTTTATCTCAAGTTCTTTGGGGTAGATGCGATGTGTCAAATCCCCAAAATTAGGATTGTTTAAAAGATAATACGTCATCTATATAGCGGAAACTGAGATTAAAGGATCTAGCCAAACAATATTCTTTCTTTCTGATCAGATCAGCTATAAAGTCAGCCTCATAAAAGTGAAGGAATAGGTCAGCAAGTAAAGGAGCACAATTTGTTCCCATTGGAATGCCAACCATTTGTTGAAAAACATGTCCACCACACTGGACAAATATGTTGTCTATTAAAAATTCCAGCATTTTGTAGACATATTCTGTATATTTGGAAGATGATTTGGAAGTATTTCTTACAAAGTATGAGGAATCTCTACCAAGAACTATATACTTGTATCTAGGTGTACAATATTTTTAGGAAAAACAACGATGTATAATGTTTTTTAGTCGGGATTTTAACTGAGTATAGGGAATAGAAGTATACAATGTTGAAAAACCATAGGTTTTAATGCTTTTATATTCAGATAATAGTCTTGAACTGATTGTCTCCAAAAGATCTTTTGAATTTTTCAGGATCCACATTGAATTAATACCACTACGGGAGTAACAAGTGTTGTGGTAGGACTGCAAATATAGAAATTAAAAGCTTTGAAAGAGGTTTGGTGGTACATTTTGCAGATCCAGCTATGAAATGCTGTTTGTATGGATTTTTGTGGATTTTAGGAATCCAGTACATAGACGGTAAATCACAATCATTGTCCTTGGTAGAGAGACCAAAAGAGGATAGCACAGATTTATGGTTTTCCACAATCTCTTCTTTTGGAGAGTGTGGTAGCAGTATATGTCTTGTCACTGCTATTATTTTCTACGTCTACCTCTGATAATAAACATTGGAAGTAAAATGTTTTGCAGACAAAAACAATGTTATTTTGGGCTTTGTCTGCTGGTAAGACAACATATTTGTCATGTATTATAGACAATATTTTTGCTACATCGAGGTCTTTGAAAACCGATGTAGTTTTGGCATTCATTGACCTACTTAAAACTTTCATTTGTTTCAAAATTAAAGACCTCATGGCCTTTAACCACTCTGACAGAGAATCAATGTCTTCTTGTTCTCGTTTTATCCATTTTCTTGCATAGTCCTCAACGGCATCTATAAGAACTTTAAAGTTATAATTCCAATTTAATTCAAGGATACCAATTTTAGTGAATCAGGGATGAAATACAAATTTGTGGATTCTTGAATTTATGGTTTTTAGTGTACAACATCAATGGAAATCTCACTTTCCTTGGTAACCAAATTTCGCTGTTTGACCTAACCATGAAAACCACGAAAATTGGTATCCCACAAACAATACTACTTTCAAAGTAAGCTCAAATAACCACCAAATTTTATAAAATCGGAACATAAATGTGCAAATATAATGAACAGAGACCAATGTATTATTTTTTTTATTTTAATAAGTGTTATTTTTCTCTATAAATCAAAAGTTTTAGTATTGTCAACATACATGTACATGGCATAGGCCAAGACAGCAAATTTAAAAAAAAAATCCTATATTCTATATTTTTATCAAAATTTAGCTTTTAAAATTTTAGTGTTCAACTTCTTTGTCATTGTAACTGCAAGGGAAGATTTCAAAATGTTTAAAGGGTGATATTTACATGTACATATCAAAACCATCCCTTTTGAATGTGGTTCATTATCCATTTTTATTGCTGTATCAATAAAATTAATACAAGAAAGCACCTTCCTTGTCAATTTTACAGTCTATGAACAACATGAAAAAAAACACTCTCATCACATCTTCAGGCAATAACAAAGAAAAAAAATTGTTTTTATGAGAAATGATATGAGAACCAAAAAAAAATTAACTTTGAAAGGCCTTACACTACTGGTGCACCTGGTCATGCTCCCAGTTTTCAGTAGAGTTTGAGTTGTTTATTCACTTTTGTTACTTTGTACTTATTATTTTGGTTATTTTATGTTCTTTGTTTTGTGTCTCTGTTTTCCATGTCTGGTCCTTGTTCCAGGATTGTGTTCTTTTGATTTCCGCTAGAATTTAGGTTCCCTTGATTACTCTTCAAGAAGGCAATTATTCAGTTCTTACTCTAAGCAGAACATGACCATTTCATTAAACTGGTATCTTTCTTTCTTACCTGAGCAATGCCATAGGTGACAGAGAGGATCTGAGCAGGAACATGACCCTTCCATAAGGCTGTAATTCCTTCCTCCTTTACTATAGTATGGAATGCCTGTACAACTCCATGATATTTAGACGGTTTTGACCTTAATATTGTTTTTCTTATAGGCTCTATCTGAAGCTGAAATTTTAAAAGGTCATATGATTTTGAATACAAAATGAAATCAAATAAATTGAATATCTCTAAATACTTCATACTTCATACTTTTCATTGTACTTTTAAGTACAAAAAGTATAAGGAGTGGTGCATGAAAGAAAAAACACAGAGATTTTATTGCATTATCCAAGTAATTATACCTCCAGAAATAACCATAAAAGTGTTTGTAAAATTTGCTGTTTTAAGATATTGATAGGTCAAATTTAGTTAAAATGCACTATGGAAAAATGGCGAGAAAAATTTTCCTACACTTTTTCTTTTAATAAGCAGTGAAAAAATATCTATGTCACAGATGCTTCAAAATAAATTTAAACAGCTTTTCAGTTGTTTTCTAGATTATCAAATATATTTAAGGCAAAAATACCAAAATTAAACTCATGATGTGTCACCCAATTTGCCTGATTCTTACAAAGAATGGTACATACATATTTTGAAAACTGGCATACACTATTAATGAAGAAGACTGATAAATTACACCAAGAGGTTAAAGGGCTATAAACTTAACAAGGAGTTGTCCAACAATTTTGATTTTGGTAGGATTTTTATCATAAGGATCAGTTCAGCAATTGAAAGTTTCTTTCTGTTTATCATAGTTTTCAAGATATTGGCTGAAAACTAAAAAAAATGTCTTTTACACTCAGAAAGGAAGGATTCTCTAACTTTAATTTCAGTGTCCAGTGGATTACCGAGTTTTAGAGTCCACTCCTAAAATCCTCCAAGTGATTTTTCCCATCTGGGAGTATTTTATTGCCCTTTTGGGAGTATTTCAGAGTTACTCCAAGTATTTTATTACCTTGTGTATTGTAATCATGTTCACTTAACAGGTAAGACAGGGTGTAGGCAGTACTTCAAATGATAATCAGGGCAATAAAAAACTCCCAGCTGGGAATATTTTATTGCCTTTCTGGAGGAAGTATGCCAAGATCACTCCAGGTTTTTATGGCATTTTGGGGAATTTCATGGAGTCACTCCGAAAAGGGACTCCAAAATGGGAGTTTGAGAATCCATACTCTTTGGGTGTACTGTACATGCATATGTATATGTGCAAGAAAGTTTTTTTTAAAGAATTATTTTTTCTAAAGAGGACAGATTGTATCAAAACATATTATATTTGTTTTTTTTTCACAAATCTTAGTTAAGGAGCACAAGAAAAAATTTTCAACAATAAGGTTTTCCTGAAAGAACAGATCCTGATATAAGATTTCAAAAGAAACTAATTTCAGTACATAATAAACATACCTGAAATCTGATTTTAACAACATCAAGTGGCTGACATAATACTCTAGTTACAAATCCACACACAGCACCAACACCTGCATACTCTGTTGATGATAGGTGGATCTCTTCTGGTTTAAATCCCACCATTTGACAAAGGGAAATAACTCTACAAACACAATTTGTCACTCTTCTGGTTTAAATCCCACCATTCATTGAGGGAGATTTAATACTCTACAAACAATATGTCAACAGGTAGAACATATCATTCTGGTTTGATGGTTTGATGGTTTAGGTTGCTAGAGTACTGCTCTCAGTTGCTAGAGTACTGCTCTCAGTTGCTAGAGTACTGCTCTCAGTTGCTAGAAAAAGAAACAATTAAAGGTAGCTTTAAGCAAATTTCTAAATGTTTAGTGGAGTCAAAGTTGCTCATTTACTTTTGTTACTTTGTATCATTTTAGTTACTTTATGTTCTTTGTTGAGTTTGTCTCTTTTCAATGTCTGGTCTTTGTCCATAGATTACATTCTTTTGATTACTGCTATAACCTTGGTTATCTTGATTACTTCTTGTTTTGATACAACCATAACTAATTACATTTTAGTTAATCTGTTGAACAGACACTACATGTATAACCTTTTTTTTAAACTGTTAAGATAATAAACATTATACAATGTACATGTATATACATTACATAAATTGAGGTTTATAGATTTTTTTTTCACATTGGCCCAATATCATGTCTGAATACAGTAGTATTGGGTCAAAAATAGCGGTAGACCTAATTATTCTGTTGTTTAGAAAGCCATGTTTATCATTCAACATTCATCTTTTACTAATCTGATGTTTTTGAAGTAGAATAAAAAATAAAAATAAATAAAAAAACACCAGCCGAACAGCAAAGTAAAAAATGGCGTCGTTTTCATTTGCAAGAGTCACATGACAAATCATGGTCAGAATGGTGATGTTTTTAGCGGCTTGATTTCTGATGGAAACTCGCTTCTTGTGACAATTTCTATTACCATCGATAAAAAATAAAATTAATGTTCAAATCTTTGATTATTTATCTACATATTTATCTTTTCAAATCAGCGAAATTAATCAGTAGGAATGATTCTGTCAGCTATTAAGTCACCTACCCCTTTGTCAGAAATTTGTTGGTTGCCGGCAAAAAATTAAGATATCTTCACTTTCCAATTCTGAACTGCGTAGAAATTTCAACATACTAAATTATTTGTAATCTGAGACTACTACACAGAGTTTGCAGTCATAAACTGGTGTGAAATGCAATTCTGTCAGCTTTTTCTAAATTACGCATCGAGCAAGGGAAGTAACCCGGTATGGAAGTATTTGGAAGTTCCAAACAGAGTTAGTTTCAACCCATATATTCAATTAAAAATGTCTAAAAAATTACGTAACTAGGTTATAATAAAAAGAAGAAAAGAACTTTTTGTCAAAATATTCTTCTTGCACTCATTTGTACCACAATGACTTGTAAGCCAATGTGGATATTAAATACATTTTTAATATTAACTTTTTATTTGCTAATATCAGAAAACTATGCCTTAGTATTAGCATAAACCTGAAATTAAAAACAAGTCTATGGAATCAGATATTCATTTTATTACAATGAATTTACTTTCATATTAGATATTGATTCTTGAATAATAGAACTAAATTTTTAATATTGAAACAGATAGTTATTTTTTTATATTGAGAATTCATATATCAAAATTTTACTTTTTGACATTAGAAATTCATTTTCATATAAAAAATTTTCTTCTAATAAAATTCCTTTTTATATTTTCTAATATTGTTGTCAATTGAATTTGATTTTTTTTTAAATATCAACATTAAATTTAAAAAAAAAAAAATCAGAAAATATTTTTTTTTCTGTATAAAATATAGCTTTTTGTACACTTTGGCTCAATATACACAATGAAAATATTCTTGTAATGTAGAACCATCACGATGCAGTACATATCTGTCTTGAATAACATGAAATACATTGTATATTGCTGATTGTTTTAAGTTTTGTCCAACACTGGAATCTTTTGAAAAAAAATCCAAGTGAAGAATACAGCCACCAGTAAATAAATCCTCTATAATGATAAAATAAACAAACATGTAAATTGAGATGCACGCATGCATACACCAAGACATGCATACCACTGTGTTTATTACTAAAAAAAATATAAAGAACATATTATCTGTCTTAAATGGATGGAACCAAGAGGACTGACAAGGAATTTCCAAAGTTTGTTCACAACATCTTAACACTGACTGTGGAAGGAGATTATCAAATAATTTTCTAAAATATGAAAAAAAAATTTCTTTGAAATATCATAACTTGACAGATACAATATCTCCAACTGCATGCGCATGTATTCATTATCTAGATTCGAAGAGGTGGAAAACTTCTTTCCAGACGATTTATTCATTTGATTTTTTATTGCTTTAAAATACAACAAAAAATGAACAAGGTGTTTTACAAAAAAAAACCTACCATTTTCACCTGTCTGTTAATTGTTTTCCAATGGCATGTATCCTTAATGACAAAAAAAAAGGCATAACATACATTTTCAACTTGTTGTGGAAGGTATATTAGGTAAAGTATCAATCATAGCAGGACATGAATACACAATAAGTATCATGAAATAGATTCTTACTTGTATTTCCATGTGCAGTTTCTGAGCACATGAAAAAATATAATTCCTATAAAATTGCTAGGTTAACTGAGGAGTCGAAGGTTGAGGTATTGTTCAGGTTTGATAAATAAGAATACATGCACTGAAGTCTCACTTTTAGCAACAAAAAAATAGTACTACACAAAACAAATGTAAAATTATAACACAAAATTGACTAGTCTGAAAACTATCTTCATGATGTTGACTTACCCTAAAGTATTTCAAAATTGCAAATACAGTTGACAGCTATCATGGCTATGTCATGATAAATCTTTGTATGGTATTTCACAATAGATAAAAGAAGAAAGTCCATAATGTTTCTATTGAGTGTAAAATTTTGTCATGTTTTCTCAAACTGTCAAAGCAAACCAAAGGGTTGGGGAAAAAAGGGGGAGGGGGTAAATAAGCAAATACTCCCAAAACCTACACAGGATAACCAAGTTAGAATGGAATGAATAATGTGTAACTCATTTCCAACTCTAATTTTACCACACAAAGCCAGTTTGGAGGAATTGGAGTGCAAATACACGAGAAAATTTAATGACAACATGTTTTTTGGGTAACCTCTGAAACATTGCAAATAAACACTGAGATTGACCTTGAACATGGAATTCCCTTACAGATCTTGAAGTTCTTTGGTCAACCTATCTAGAAAACCCTTCTTTTAATAGATATGACGAGTGAAATGCAATTCTGCCAGCTTTTCCATTGGCTCAAAATCAAAACAATGAAATCTCATTCTTGTAGAGGGGGATTTTCTATGCATTATTTTTCCTCATTGGTCTGTCTGAAATGTTTTAGTTTATGTCATTTAGCTGAAAAATTTATTTTCGTATATGATACGATTTTTTGTTTACCTATTTTCTAATTGATTTCAATTAATTTAATGATTCTTTGAAGCAGAGGAAACATAAAATTTTCCCGGGAAATTTATCGCCACCATTTTTAGAGTTATCTGCTCATGGATCACTGCAAATGAGATCAAAGGACTTCGGGTCACAGAGGCACTTTGTTGTTTGACTACACCAGATTAGTAAAAGATGAATGTAGAATGATAAACATGACTTCTAAATGACAGAATAATTTGGCCTAGAATAGCTGTATTAGACTGAGGCAATGTCAAGGTCCAATAGTCAATACAGCTTTTCTAGGCCCAATATTGGCTTGTCTGAGGACATATTCAGAGGCAAATGTGAAATAATTCCCGGCCAGGTTTCTGAGCACTAACATCTGTTACGACAAGCTTAGCGCTGCCGCGGCCTATTTTCGTTGTTTTTTTTTTTTTTTTTTTTTTCGACACTCGGAGCGGCCGGTCCCACATGATGTGCATGATTTATAGTAGTCTACACTATATAATAGTGAGTATTTGAGATCTTTTTCTAAATATCGGTATTTACCATGACTACCAGTTAAACATGTAGCTCTTTGCAAAAAAACTCTGCAAAATTGCGTTCTAAACATGAACAAAAATTTCAATGACATTCGATTGCAGGGTTACTTAATACTGGGGGGTGAAACAAGTAATCATACGAATATTGAGAATTTATGCCACTTCGACCCATTCTTCTGTCGTCCACTGGAGAAAAAGATGCAAAATCTATCTATCCTTTTCGTTTATTAAATGTCTATGTTTTTTGTTTTGTTTTTGTTTTTTTTTGTGTGTTTTCATTTTCTTTTATGATATGCATCTCATTTTTTTTTGTAGCAGGATGAGTTATTTCCGCAATAAATTGAATGAAATAAAATTGTTAACATATCCTATTATATAAATTTCAATTCAAATGCTCTGTGTTCTATATTCTTACCAGTTTCGTAGTCTGCTAGTTCAGTCATCTCCTAATTTGTCAGTTGTAAATTGTGGGTTTAGGCGGAATTGTCATTTGCCTAGTCAGGCATGCAATGCTAAAAAAACGAACAAATGATAAAGAACAAATCAACACAAATCAACAATATTCAAACATTCCCAAAAAATCATACAAACAAACCCTAAAAATGCACAAAATAAAACAACAAACAAAACAAAACAAAACAGACAAACACACATTATTAAAAAAAACGTTCTAAAGAATTAGAATTTTAGATTGAACAAGAATAAGTATGGTGTATATGTCATAGAGACAACAATAACTCCACCGTGATAAAAATGTCGGATCAAGGGAACGCATTGGTCTTTAATGAAAGACGAGGAAACCTTCATACCAGATGGCAGGCTGCAGCTGGCCCCAAAACATCATTATACACATGTACAGCGATAGAGTTGCATGCCGCTGTATACTCAAGTAACATAAAAAATAAACTAAAGGTGAAAACGAAACAAGACATACATGTATCGAGGCCAGAAATTCCTGACTTGGGACAGGCGCAAAAAATGCGGAGGGGTTAAAGTACTTTGGCGTGATCACCCCTTTTAAAAATCAGTTCAAAAAGGTCTGTCCCTTGTTACAACGAAAATAAAGAAACTGAATATAAATTACTTAAATGTACGTACTGAGGACTACCAGCAGTTTACTGACTTGCCAGCTCAAGATCAGACTAAACCAACAAAAAATTATGTCCCCATCGTATGTAAAATCAGTTTCAATTCTTCCCAAGCAGGTACATCATAAGTCATACAATAAGGACACAAGACATGTCATGCTTTTAAATATAGAATGTTATTTTCTATGTAAAAGCCTCAAGAGCGAATCAATATTAGTACCAATAAATGCTATCCTTAACGATTTGACAACAATAATCATAATTATAACCCTTACGAATGAGCCTATTCAATGGTTTAGTTAACTTATTGGTTGAGCTTTCCGTGTATTGTATATATAGAATATCATGTGTTCAATCACTCTTGAACTTACGTACTTATCTACACTCTGCGAGGACCGTTTGGCAGGATATTTTAACATAGACGGCACTTGAATGAATAAATCACTTATCGGTGATAAAAGGCACTCAAAAAATTACAGAATATCAATAAAAAAAAAAGAATTAAAAAACTGCACCAACATTTTGATTGAGAAAAGAAAAAAAATAAACAGAACTATCTGAAAGCTTTCAAAATAATCTGGTTTTCAATCTTTTTTTTTGTTGCTTCCACTATTCATTTTCTTATTTGCGTATAGCTTTTTGATCGAAATGGATAGAATTTGATTCTTCCTAGTAATTTGTATAATTTATAGAACTTCCGTTTTCTCTGTGGTATTGCATGAGCTAAAACTTTGCAACACACTTTCTCCTTTCAACTCAGTTCATGGCTTTTGCCTTTGACTTTTAACATTTGATATATGTACCTACAGAATATGTCTCTCAGTTATCCAGTTCTGCCGATACAATGACGTGACTATTTAAGGGGGTAGACCTAGGTTAAAGGATACAATTCTTGCAAAACACTGGAACGTTTGTATTCAGCATTTTACATCAATATCATGACAACATCAAAGTTACTTATACTGATTTCATTATTCTGTTTCAAATGAAAGCTTGAAAGACTGTAGTGAAATTGAATATGAAACAAACAAATCACTGATTTCATTAGTTATGTCCCTTACCCTAGCCCCCCCTTAAGGCTACGTGAGTGTTGTGAGACCCAAGCATCATGAAGACATCCCCTCAACACATTTAGAAAAGATGTGGATTGAAATTATATTGCTGAGAAAGTATATTTGTTGAAGACTTTATGACTGCGCATATTGAGCATATTTAAAGTAGAAATAGCGAGAAAACATGCTCTGCATATCATCCAGTTTTAGAATGACCCAATAAGTCTTTCCTCGTCATCCCAGATGTGCAATATTAAAGTCTATATAGAATAGAACAGATATCGTGAACTGTAACAAATGCACCAACGTATAAACACTTTATTAGTTTCAGAGTTCACCAAAAGGCCTTTAATTAACATTAGATAGTAATAGTAATTCAATCTTTTAGAGTTGATCTCTTATCGATCCCAGTCTTCTCAACTAACATACATTATAATTACATTAATACAATATCATGTTTATGTGCGTGTGAACATCATTGATTTATATCTTGGCATTTTTTTCATTATATATTTTCACTCAATCCTGTTGGACGTGTTTTTATTGATATTTTTGTTTGAGTAAACAAGGTGTGCTTATCAGTTGCTTTTAAATTTTGAACTTACTTGAAAAAAAGTACTCTTTTATGATATATACTGCTTCTAGTATTTTGTCCTATTTGTAAACGTGTTTGTATTTCGTATCGATCTCGAGTTTAAATCCGAATTTGACAGATTTTTATAGTTGTTTTTTTTTTTATTTTGCCATCACTGTCCCAGGTTAGAGAGATTTGAGCGCTATAATATCCTTTCATATACTTTTTTACATGTATATGAACCATAAGCAGGGCGGGCCCAGACACTTTGAAAAGGGAGGGTGCCAGCCGAGGATCTTCAGAAAAAGGGGAATTCTAGGACATTATTTGCCATTTTTTGTCAATTTGACACACGAAAATTACAAATTATCCAATAAAAAGTGTGGGGGGAGGATGGTGTGTGTGTGTGTGTGTGTGTGTGTGTGTGTGTGTGTGTGTGTATATCCTTGCATCCACTCTGAATCCGCTACTGATAAGTATTAATCTACTAGCTTTATTTGGAAATATCGCTGCCATTTCCCGTAATATTACAATTCGACATACTATTTACTGTTTAATCAAAATGAAATTTATTACCATGCGCAAAAATACACCATTTACATATAGTTTTCACCAACAGCTGCACTGAACGATGTACATGTTCTTATAATCGTAATTTGAAAATTCGACCCAATTGTCGTACAATTTGTGACATGAAAAATAAATTTATTCCGGCATATCTACATGCATCTACATATAAATAAATCAAAAAGGTGCGGTGCTGAATTGCTATTAGTTGGACTCGCTTCAGTGATTTTCAAAATGTAAAATTCAAATGATTTCCAAGTGAAAAACTAAGAAGAAATGACAGACGTAATTGTGACCCATTAAATTATTTAATAATTATGATTAAGTTTTAGGTACTTCAATTATTAGCTGTACTCAGACATTCGGACAAGTATGATTTCAAGAGATTGCGGAAACAGGAAAGTTGAAACTATAGCTATTGACAGTGAATACACAATCAAATAATATATTTCCTTATTATATATCACAAAACCATTGAAAAACAATAAAACATGCACCAAAGTTTATAGTAAAAAAAAACTTTGAGCCTAAGGTAAGATCATTTCATGAATTTTCAGTAGTTTACACTTACGAAATAACTTCCGGTATGATAAGTTTGACTATTACATGTACACGTACAATGGTGTTTATCCATTGTATTATTGAACGTTAAATAACGAACTTGTTAAATAACTTTTTGTCGAATTGTTTTTTCAGAGCTGTATTATATTGATTAAGTTGCTGATCTGTCCACCTAAGGGAACACACATTTGAATATGGAAAAGGGGGGAGGTGGCAAATTTTGTGGAGTTATTTATTTTTGAAATGTCGGACATTTATTTATTTTTAACTTCATCTGTACAAAATTAACCGACCCTTACTTCTCCAGTTCCCTTGCAAACAAAACCTTCCATACAAGAAGTCACGATGACTTAAGTTGCAAATCAACAAACTATATATGCATTAGAATGCAACTTATGTGGTTTAGTATATGTCGGAGAAACGCAAGAACGATTAAACAAAAGAATGTGCGGTCATCGTTCGGGAATTAACACCACCAAATTCCCGACAGTTTATCAACACTTAAATCAACAAGATCGTTCAATCCTCTCTGTGAAAGTTCGTATTTTAGAAAAAAATTACCATCCTACGAACAGTCCCGTTCTAAGTAAAAACTATCGTAGGGAAAGAGAGGAGTACTGGATACGCAGACTAGGTACTGCAATACCTTACGGATGTAATGACAACATCAAAAGTATAGGAAACCTTTCAAGCCAATATAACAATAATATAAATGTGATGAATTTATTTGACAAAACTGCAAAACGGGAAAGGAGTCATGGCCATCGCCACTATACGTCACCTCAGTTACATAATGTCGCCATAGATGGTCTCCCTTTCATACAAAAACCTCTTGGACTTCATCACATTAGAACCATACTTTATTCCATACCTCTCACTCTACTACACTTCTTTTACAAAACAGGTCTTGACACTCCTGTTTCTGACCCAACCTCATCATTATACAGACTTGTTGCCATCATTTTGGATATTGGTTTCCACAGACTCTTTAAACCAGTTTGTGTGAAAAGTCAAGATGGAAGAAAAACGATCATTTCTTCCACTACCGTTTGTCAACAAAGGTATAGATGCAATTAATTTGGTTAACATCCTCCATCACAAAAACGTTACCAACAAAATTCCCCCATATCTCAAAGACAAATCCATACCAATTATTTCATATCCCTATACTTCACCCACTGCATCCAAAATTTTCAATTATAAAAGGCTATTGCAGAACCTCGAGATTGAGGACTTCAAGGCTAAACCACCTGACTGTTTTTGCAAAACCTCTCCATTCAAATATGGTCCTTCTGGTCACGTCGTTACGGGAGATCTAACCATCTTCGAAAACGAATCTCTGCGTAATATCCTTTCTAAAGGTCCCAAGTACCGTGAACCACGCTCCATAAATTGGAATTATAACTTTAAAGTTCTTATGGATGCCGTCGAGGACTATGCAAGAAAATGGATAAAACGAGAACAAGAAGACATTGATTCTCTGTCAGAGTGGTTAAAGGCCGTGAGGTCTTCAATTTTGAAACGAATGAAAGTTTTAAGTAGGTCAATGAGTGCCAAGGCTACATCAGTTTTTAAAGACCCCGATGTAGCAAAAACATTGTCTACTATACATGACAAATATGTTGTCGTACCAGCAGACAAAGCCCAAAACGACATTGTTTTGTCTGCAAAACGTTTTACATCCAATGTTTATTATCAGAGGTAGACATAGAAAATAATAGCAGTGACAAGACATATACTGCTACCATACTCTCCAAAGAAGAGATTGTGGAAAACCATAAATCTGTGCTATCCTCTTTTGGTCTCTCTACCAAGGACGATGATTGTGATTTACCATCTACGTACTGGATTCCTAAACTCCACAAGAATCCATACAAACAACGTTTCATAGCTGAATCTGCAAAATGTACCACCAAACCTCTTTCAAAGCTTTTAATTTCTATACTCACAACTGTCAAAGAGGGTCTGCAGTCCTACCACAACACTTGTTACTCCCGTAGTGGTATTAATTCAATGTGAATCCTGAAAAATTCGAAAGATCTTTTGGAAACAATTAGTTCAAGGCTATTATCTGAATATAATAGCATTAAAACCTATGATTTTTCAACACTGTATACTTCCATTCCCCATACTCAATTAAAATTCCAACTTAAAAACATTATACATCGTTGTTTTTCCAAAAAAGATGGTAAACCTAGATACAAATATATAGTTCTTGGTAGAGATTCCTCATACTTTGTGAGAAATAATTCCAAATCATCTTCCAAATATACAGTGGAAGATGTTTACAAAATGCAGGAATTTTTAATCGACAACATATTTGTCCAGTGTGGTGGACGTGTTTTTGAACAAACGGTCGGCATTCCAATGGGTACAAATTGTGCTCCTTTACTTGCTGACCTATTCCTTCACACTTATGAGGCTGACTTTATAGCTGATCTGATCAGAAAGAAAGAATATCGTTTGGCTAGATCCTTCAATCTCAGTTTCCGCTATATAGATGACGTATTATCTTTGAACAATCCTAATTTCGGGGATTTGATACATCGCATCTACCCAAAAGAACTTGAGATAAAAGATACTTCAGACACTGTGAAGTCAGCCTCATATCTTGACCTACACTTAGAAATCGATGGTAAAGGAAAACTATTGACCAAACTTTACGACAAACGTGATGACTTTTCATTCAGAATTGTCAACTTTCCTTTCATCTGTGGCAACATCCCTTCAGCACCTGCGTATGGAGTGTTCATATCACAACTCATACGTTATGCCAGAGCTTGCCGAAACTACGCGGACTTTTTGTGTCGCGCTAGAGCTCTAACGGGTAGGCTTCTGGGGCAGGGTTGTGTTGCTACGGAATTGAAGTCATCACTTCTGCAGATGACATCCGGAAAACTCTAGATTTGCCACCACATATAACTCTGTATTAGTATTAGCAACTCATTTTACAAGATTTCATAAAGAATGAGAATATGTGGCCTTTTCTTATTTAGACATAACTTGAAAATGATTTTGCATGATTCTTAGACAGACAGCTATACTTAAGTACCATTTTGTGTAAGAATCCGGTAATGGGAGGCACACCATTTTTCACAATGTGGTCTTTCTTTCCCTCAAATATATATTCAATGCACCAAGAAAAGCCACCGAAAAGCTTTTTATTTTTTTCTGAAGCATTTGTGAAGAAGATGGTTTTCGATTGCTTATAAAGGGAAAAAGTGCGAGACAATTTTCCCACCATTTTTCCATAGTGCATTAAAAAAATTGATATATAAATATCTAAAAAGAGTAAAAGTTACAAAAACTTGTTTGGTTTTGGTGGTTTTGATGTATAAATACTTGGAAAATGCAATAAAATCTCATCTTATTTCTTCATGGACCAAACCTCATACACATTTTGCCTGATTTTTTTACAGAGTAGTACTTTAATGTTTAGAAAACCTAGATATTGAAGCGTAACATTAATAAAAAATATCTGCTGTCAACACATTCCAAATGAAACACAGAAACCACTAGTAGATATGGAGAATGAAGCTCTATTTATAGAGCTACTTTTGAAGGGAAATCTTTGGAAAACATGAACAAATCGAAGCCTGGAATGTCCCTTTTTCTGGAACCCTTATTTTTACAGTCTCTAGATGCGCTCTTGGAAGCTTAAACGATAACTGTCATTTCTATTTTGTTGATTTCTTGCTGAGAGTGCTTTCAAAATGTAGACATCCTCCATTCTCTTTTGAAATCAAATATTTAAGACATATATCAGTTTCAGTTAAGCGCTATGTGAACCGTTTGTAAATGATAAGTTATATCATAATTCTAATTTTTGTACACAACATATTTGTTATTACAATGTATTTGTTTGAAAAAAAGAATCGTATACATAAAAAGAAAGAAACAACCTGAATATATCTTTTTAAAAAACTCACCAAAATATCCAACTTACATGTGTACATTATACATTACTTTCCCGTTTTCAAGCATCCCATGTATTCAAAGACTCAGAGAGGGATACTTTGGATTACAGATTTCATTTGAATTCCAATTTAAATGGCTGATATTTATTTAATCATAGGTATGTAAAGTTGTCGACTGGAAAATCATAGAAGACTGTCTAACAGTAACATATACTACATTGAATCAAATGGAATTGTCCACCATCGCTCCATGTTTTCGCTTCGTTTAACGTGTTGATGCGATGGGATAAAACATAATATCTAAGACAAAAACAGTGAAAATCCTTTAGCAGCACCGTGGCACCAAAAACGGACGACTTACAAAGAACAAAGCGCGCACAAACTCAATTCTTGAAAAGTGCACACGGAAGAACGAACATCACTACACTGGAGAGGCAGAGGGAAAACACAAGGCACGAGCGCTACATACATTTTAAAAGAATAATCAAGGGAACCAAGGTTGTAGCGGTAATCAAAAGAATGTAATCCAGGGACAAAGACCAGACATGGAAAACAGACATACACAACAAAGAACATAAAGTAACTAAAATCATACATACAAAGTAACAAAAGTAAATGAGCAACTCGGACTCCACTAAAAAACTGGGAGCATGGACCAGGTGCACCGGTAGGGTAAGCGTCCTCTGCTTTTCTAGAAACACCCGCCGAGTTGCTCATAAAAAGTCAAGTTCTGGATAGACAAACGAGGAAAGGAAAACTATGACTCGTTGAATAAATCAGTTTTCATGGTGCAGATGGATACACCATAACGATGGACGATTTCATGATGACGACCATAAAATTTATGTAGTGATGACTTCAATCCTGTAGCAACATAACCCTATTCCAGAAGCCTATTTGTTAGAGTTCTAGCGCGATACAAAAAGTCTGCGTAGTTTCGGCAAGCTCTGGTATAACGTATGAGTTGTGATATGAACACTCCATAAAACCTGCAAAGCTGTTTTTATTGTACTGGGCTAATTTGCATATAGAGGCGAGGTTTAGTAATTGAGTTTTGCAGAGGTATAAAGCTTTTGAAGAAGCACAAAAACCTTCTGCGAAGGATATACAAATGCAACAGTTTACTAGCTAGGTAACCGTTACGATTACAGATGTTCGTGAACATTGTGATTGAAATTTAAAAAAATGTATTCTTCGATGCTGAATTTTTACTCCAAATTAGATTATTGCACTCTCTTGAGTGATCTTCACTTTTTTCAGCAGCTTTAAAACTGATGCGCTAATTACAATTTTTCTTGATTTCAGTTTTATCCATAGTGGCTGTGGTTTTGTTACTAAATATCATTATCGTATGTTTGTTGATCTATGCGTAAGTATGCATGTACTAATATTGCTGTATTAACATATACAGTAACTGATAAATCAATAACTGTGTGTTTCTTATACAGAGGTCAATCGGGAGTGCGGGGTGTAGGGTTTGTACACTGTAAGTCTCGTCAAGGGACTCCGTGGTTTCACGAGAAAGTGTTCTATCAAATGCATTGAAATTTGTCATTCACAGAGCTTTGAGTGCAATATTAATACAAAACATTTTTGTGTAAAAATACATTTAAAAAAAGACAAATGACTATATTTTATAGGGGATGATGTGATCACGCCAAAGTATTTTAACCCCGCCGCATTTTTTGCGCTTGTCCAAATTCAGGAATATCTGGCTTTTTGTACGTATTGTTTCGTTTTCACCTGTACTTTATTTTTATGTTACTTGAGTATATACGCCGTGTACAGACACACATTTGTGGGTAGGGATACGTGGATACCGGGGATTTAAAATCGAGGCGGTATGGACAGGAAAGTCGACTTTTCGGTCTTGGTTTTAAAAAAAATATATACAGTTATTTGAACAAGCGATTATTTCCCGGAACTCTATTATTATGAAGCGTATGTTACAGTGTATCTTGTGTTTCTTGTGGTTAAAGCGTTTCACAAAAGTCGAACATATCAATAGTTCAGGGGGTGGGGGTGTCCGTGCGAACATAACAAAATGTTTAATTCTCATTCATTTCCCTGTGATTTGTTTCAATAATAATTTATTTAACTTTTATTGAGCCTACTTGAACATAGTGGCAACTCTTTCGTTGTACCTGTTTATAATGATGTTTTAGGGCCAGCTGCAACCTGCCCTGTTGTATTAGGGTTTCTTCGTCGGAAGTCAGCAATTAAATGCAAATCAATCTTCGGAATTCAAGACCTTCTACTTCAGAAATTTCAGGAAGGAAATTGATACTAGAAAGAGTCTTACATACCGTATTTAACACCTTTCTTGAACGTGTTTTATAAACCATTTGCAATTTTATGTCACATTTAAGTAAATATTATTCATATGTGCACAGACAGTGTAGTGTAGCTAGTTTTTATCTAAGCGCCATAAGTACAAACTAATGCGTTAAATTTTACTTTCGAAAGTTACTTAAAAAATGGTAAAAATAATTTCAAAAACAAAGGTACATTCAATTCATGTTTACATGTTTGTTAGGATGAGTCTTTATAACACAAATTTCGAAGTGCAATGTGGCTTTACAAATTTTTGTTTTTAGCATGCGAACATTTCTGCATTCACGAAGCAATCGTTGGGACCCTAAGTATGACTACCCGATTCTGAAAAGGCAGACTTGCCAGTACGTCGAACCGGAACTTCAGAAAGATGAAATGCTAGGAGAAAATTTACATACGGCTGTGTACATGAATCCTTCAAATAACTTTGTACTATCACCACAATCCTCAGCTACCAACTCGGGGTACCACTATGATGAACCGGATATTGGCATTTCCATGAACAAGAGTCTCGAAAATTGTGGTTACACGAGCATGGACTGAACAAAACCTTAATGTATTCCTCGGTTGTTCATGCAGATTTCAGGGACGACCATTTGTTTCTGAGGGAGGGGGTGGGGTGGGGCTGGAAGTTTTTGCACAGATATTCTGGCCCTGAACAAAATAGAAATAAATATTCAGGTCTACAGCCCCTACTCTAACAGTGCTAGAGGTTGTCTGCTAAGCTATTTTTTGACTTGGTGCCACCCTATCCTCTAGCATCTGACATATTGAAAGCCACCGCAAATGCGAATACGCTAAACATGTGTTTTAAAATATTTTAAGTCTGTTATTTACATAAAAGAAGCTTTTACCCGCCGGAAACCAAGCGATAAAAATCCTACATTTTTGTTTAAATACTTAGAAAACATTTGTAATGAAGAGCGTTAATCAAAGCGACCAGCCACTAATTTTACAGAATACAATACATTTTTGACATAACGAACTTAATGTTAGTAAAGGCAATTGGATGGTTAATTTAATATTTTCGTTTCGCAAATTAAAATTTGTAATTTTATCAACCAAAAGTGAAGTTCATTTAGACTGCTTTTACAAAAGTTTTCCAGAATTGCTGGGTTTTCTCATAAAGTAGGTCATTCGTCTTCTTAAGTTTAGTCACCTTCACCCGTGTTAGGGTAAAGAAACTGTATGAAATGTTTTAAATGGTAAATATTTAACTACAATTCTGCCGATTGCATAGAACGTCGGAACGAGCGTTGTGCAATATGGTGCTCAGAAGTAAGAGTTATGGGGATGAAGGAACGGAATTCAAACCTATGACATTGTAGGAGTACTACATACACCTCTAGAAAATAAATTCCTGACCTTCGCCCAGATACCTAATACAGTAAAATGGGCATATCAATACATGCTGTAACCTTGCTCTGTTTTGGCTGAAAATAAATTTCCTGACCCACAAAATTTGCCTGTGTCTATTCGGAATCAAACGGTTGTCCTCCTTATTTGAAATTTATATGATCAGTATTTTTGTTTTTGGTAACAATAGTCGACTAGATTTTGCATTGCTACATTCATTTTATCATTATGGTAGACTTTTTTATAAAGTTGATTTTATAATATAGAATTTGCACATTTCCGCAGACATGGAACAATTGTAAAAATCGTACATGTCTGTAAAGCTTTCCGGTTCTACAGAAATAAATATGATTCTAATTACGTCAACCTGGAAATTGAAACAGATGAAAGTTAATGCCACAAGAAGGTGTGGATCCGGTTGTAAATATGAATTATTTAGACAACTTTGTTTCAACACTATCAATGACCAATTGCATGTATCAATACAGGATTTCAATACAAGGAACAAGAAAATGAGATTTATTTGATTTTAAAAGTTATAAAGATTTTGTTACACGTGCATGCATAAAAGTCGACGTCTTAGAATGAATTTCAATTGTGGCATGCACAAACAATTGTAAATACCAATTGTAAAATTAAAAGCCATTATCATAATTGAACATTTGAAGTTTTTTTTTGTAAAAATGGACGCCTATATATTTTTTTCCGATGTGCAATGATATGTCATATTTAGCATCCGTCGTCGTATGTAACATTTCTAACAAGTACTATCTTTAAAAAAAGATGGCCGACGCAGTAAAATTTGTTCTTTTTACTTATAATTTTCTACATTTCATTTCGGAAATTACACATGGCACGCAATTTGAATTTCCGATACAGTTTTTCGAACGCCACTAACTTAACAGTATTAGGCCAATCGAGAAACAGAATTTAGATCAGGTGACTTGCGTTTCCATGGAAAAGCGTCTTTAAGGTCAAAGGGTAAAAAGTGAAACTATACCGACTGCGTCGGAAAAAGAACTTCTCCTCTGAAACTACGCAGTGTATTGTAACCCAATGTGGTCATAATAAGCATTTTATTTATTAAGGTGTCAACTTTGAACATTGTATCTGTTATGCTGATCCGAAAACACACTTTCTTTAGAACATTGGGTGAAAAAGGGGAGGGATGAAGCAACTCAGGTCAAGGTACACGTTGTATATCAGGAGAGCACAGATTGATACGACCACACATGTCGAACCCTGAACAGTTGAGACAAGTGTTGACATGGAACATTCAAACTTGATACAGCTCTTAATTTGAAAGCTATTAACAACGTTTTTGGAATTATGGTATGTTTATAATAGACCGAAATTATTGTTTCGAAAATTCTAAGGTCATCTAATGAACATGACCTCTTAGATCGTTACATCCTATTTGTGTTTATAATGACTGATAAATTACATGTTAAAATTGTCTTAATCTTAGCCGGACACGACCTTAATCATGCAGTACGACGGATGTTATACAAGGAGCGGAAAATGTCCGCCATTCCGGAACATCTAAGTACACCTCCGTTTTTTCGTGGAGTTTGTGTTGCTCGTCTGTGTGTATGTATTTTCGTGTTGTTTGTTCTTGTCAGTTTGTAGGTTCTCGTACGATTTTTGCCCATGGATTTATCTTGTTTTATAACGCCTTATTGGCACTTTTGGTATTTTCAATTTACTTTTCCCGCTGTCCGAACATAAGGACAATGCTTGTTGGTTGCCTCTCATTCCTATTCACCTTTTGCCCCTCATTTCTGTACTCAACTCATGACTCACACAAATCAACACCAGATGTTCCTGTATATAAGGTTTGGAATATTTGTGGTTCAATTTCATAGAGATCAGTTTGCTTATGCATGAGCTGTACAGTTATAGGGTATATTCGATTAATATAAAAATCGCCCTTAATTCTTTTTATTTAATCGAATCTGTAAGGATGTTCCATAATCTTTGGTAATATGTCACTTTGTCAACATAATGTTTATGTGGCTTTTCATCCTTGATGCATATGGAGAAAAAAATGTGTAAATTCTGCCAAGTTGACGTAACGCGCTTGATTTCAAAAAAGTATTCTTGGCAGGACTGTAGTATTCCAACCATAAATACTTGTTTTATCCAAACAACATTAGTCAAAATATTAGGTATATTGAATCGTTTGCAACTCAACTGACTATGAAGAGACGACGAGACACGTAAGCCGCCGAGGTCACTGTCTTGATTTTTTTGTAATAATCTATGACAGATACTTAGTAGAGTAAAATAAAATGACAATCCTTTTTTGCCTTGACGAGTTGCACGAAAATATCCTGATTTACATTTCAACTGTTTCAAAAATTCGGTATGCTGGTTATCACTTATATCACTTATCAAAGTGTAAAGCGGTAGATTGATGTTTGACCCAATTTCAAATTAATGCACAATGAAAAAAAACCCTGTCATTTTGCATTCTACGCACAATGTTAATCTGTCATTCATACATGAACGTATAGATTCAATCCATCCACATTTTTGTATCATCGGTTTTTCTTCGAATAACAATATCCTTTGATCTGCTGACAATTCAACATTTTGTTTGCACAGATGGAATACACGTGTATGAGAAAATTCTACAAATACATCACATGCGGATCCAAAGGGGATACAAGGGGCACCCCCTTTTTCTTGAAAATTTGTCATTTTCATCTGAAAAATTGACAAATAACAGCAAATAATGTCCTAGCACCACCCTTTTTCAAGCGTCTGGAATACGCCCCTTCACATCGCAATCATGCAAACCCTTAACTTACTGATGTATGTACGTTACAGGTAAATTGTCCAATGGTTTATCTTCTTGGGAATTTTTCATTAGTTTCTTGGTTTGTGTTTGTTTATTTGTTTGTTTGTTTGTTTATATATTATATGATAAATACAATTTTATCTGCTGAAGACAGAACTAGGTGATTCTTTTAAATACATTAACCAACAATCAACATTCAAATACTTTTCACAAAACAATGATTATGAAGCAATACAAAAGCACTTCGTCACTGAATTTTATTATCTTATTTATTTTTCCTAAATAAACAAAAGTATATATTGCTAATAAACTAGGGTATAATATGTAATTGCAGTTAATTATCTTAAGCAGCTAAACACCTATTGTTACTATTTAAAAATCTGTTGAAATATTTGTGTTGCCAAGGTCGAGGAAGCCTTAGGCACCGTTTCATCATTTGTTGGCGGTACTGTCTGAATTTGAGAGTTGTGACATCACACAATAGTAGTTCTCATTTTATTTGATTTTCCCGCTTATCAAGTTGGAGCTCTACGGAGGCTATATAAACAAATTCTTCCTTACGATTCCAGGGCTGCATCTACTCAAATCTGACGAGTAATATAGAGGCTAGATATTGAGTTCGCTATGAGTAAAACACGTTTCAATCATTATTTAATAAAAACTGATATTATATATATATATATATCAGTATGTGTAATTGTGCTAGAGGTGCGAGATGATGACGTATATTCTCTCCAATGTCTTTATCAAAATTTGCAGTATTAGTAATCTAAATAAATGATAAAACACCAAGGCATCATTCCTTATTTTGCACATGGTAGAACTTATTGGTGCCGGACTTGGTTTCTATTTCGATACTTTATGATTTTAAGACTTCTTGTGATTTGTCTGTATCATATTCAATTTTACTAGCGCATATCAAGCTTTCAATTGAAACAATGAAATCATTCCAAGTTACTTTGATGCTTACATGAGATTGATGTAAAATGGTGATTTCAAACATTCCAATGATTTGTAAGAGTTGTGTCCCTTTCCCTAAGTCTCCCTCCTTAAATGGGAATGCATTCAAAATACAGTAAAACCTATCTAAACTGAAATTTGAAAAGACCGAAAACCTGTGTTAACAATACACTTTTAAAAATCCGTCCGTATCAGTTTAAATGTGTTTTAATTTAGACCTGGGGTAATTTAAAAACCGAACACATGGCTAATGCGATAATTTCTACAGTCCAAATAAGGATTAGGCTTAGACAAGATTTCCTTGTGTAACTTACACGGATATGACATACCACATTTGAAATTTACCTAAAAAAGGCATTTTTTCGGTTGTTTTTCTGCGCCTTTTTTGGCCCTTTAGATCGGAAGTGCATAAAGGAGGAAATCCGCACCAAAATAAATTTAAGTTCAATGTTGCTTTAAATGATTTAACTGGCTGAAATGACCGTGTGAAACAAACAGTTTAAAACACAAAACATTTGGTTTTTTTTTTAGTGTGTCCTCTCCCGGATGTCCGTCTTAAAAAGCTTTTGAATATATTTTTCAGCAGCTCTCTATTATGCAGGCGACATGCTTTTTTTTTTTTATCAGTGTTTAAATTTGTGAAATAAAATATTATCGAAGACAACATAGGTCAGCATTTCATCAATTATACCGCAGTTTAATTAGTGATATTGCATATTTAGGTTCATTAAAGAAATACGCATATTGAGAAATTATAAATGAAACATCCAGAATATTAACGTATTAACTACATCATATGACGCACTTCATTTTTGTTTAACTTTTGAAATGCCTAATACCTACGATTATATAATAACATGAATATATATAATGATAATAGAAATGTTAGCAAAAAAAAAAAAAAAAAAAAAAAAAAGAAACATACAATACAATACAATAGAAACATAAGTGAGAATATTTAGCAAATCATTTAGTTGTAAAATTTATGTGGAAGACATAACACTACGAAGAAGGTTTAAATTGTTCCAGTTTGTTGCAGGTTCATATAACGGCAGCAGATCATTGTCTCGGAAATTTAGTCGGTCCAGCACCCCAGCCCTAAACAAAAGTAATAATAAAAGTCAGCATAATGTAAGTAAGACACTGCAGTTATTAAATACCAGTTTACAAAATTTATCCTTTTAGCAGATAGAGGTAATTCATGGTGTAGTTTTCGGTCTACAGATGCTATATTTTGACGCAACGATATATTCCTTCTGTATTTTGATCTGTATGATTGAGAAAGCTGTACATTTTTAAACCTCTTAAATCTACCCAATTAAGCCGAATCAAGAACGATAACTCCTGAAAAGTGCCAATTTCATACATAATCTATATGCTTTTTATCTCATAAAGTGCAACGACTAAATGACAAACTAAAACTAATTTTGTGGTATGTAATAATTGTTTCTGAATAAGGAATGAAACTGCATATGGTGGGTGTTTGACATGCATGAATCAACTCCTCTCTGACTTTTTTTAAAGACTGCTACTTTAACATAATGAAACCAATATCTTGCAAAACGGCATTACACCTTTAATAAATATGATTTCCAATTTTTGGTTCCTGGTGTTTATGGGCTGTGAGTATGTCGTTTGCTGTAAATTACTGGAGTTTATGTCATTTTCTAATGATTAAATTTGTAACGAACCTTCTGATTGGTTGGTTCTTTTTATGGAAACCAGGTTATTTTGTATAATCTGCTTTGGTACTCTTGCGTCATTAACGTCGATTGGTCCGTACTCCGCGATTCAATTAAACTTTTTGATTACAAATCAATTTTTGAAATTTGGACTGCCATCCATTTGAAATGAAAATATAGGGAATGTTTTTTTTTATAGGTTATACTAATCTGGATTAGGCCAGTTTACATATTATGTATAAGTGTAAACTTCCGCAAACCTGAATATTTCGTAAAACCTGTAAAAAAGTTCCTTAAGTTCTAAAAAAAGAATGATCTAAAACATAATCTGATTCTCTTGACCATTACTGAAATAATGCATTTTCGTATCGTGTGTTACATTGCTTGCTGAGTCTGATTAAAGTTTTGAGTTCAGTAGGTGTCAATGGTCCTTGACAACCTTTGAATGGAACACAAAGTGTCTCGAAATAGTAAATATATTGGAAAGTACTAGCGCATGTAGAATTAGTAGTAAGCTTCTGCTTTTATTATCCATTAGTCAGGAAATTAAATTGATTGTTTAACCCGTGCTAAAATCGTGAACAGCCATTGATTTATTTAATCACGGGGATACTGATACCGGGTGTTTTACAAGAAGCAGAAACTGTCCACTCTCCCGGAGCACATGAGTTCACCAAAAGGTTTAAGTGGGGCTTCGTGCTTTTGTGCATTTTGGTTCTTTTTTTGTGGTACGATTATGATTTTGGTGTTATTAGCATTCTTTTGCCTAATAAGTTCCCTAGATTGTATGCTCAATATTGATACTTCCACTAAATCAAATTAAATTATCAGGCAAAAGCATTTTCTTTATATAAAAAAACAATATTATAATGCAAAACACCCATATATTGAATTCTATAACCTTGTCCCTTACACCATATACCACCCATGTATACTCTGAAACCCCCCCTCCATAGTACCCATGTATACTCTGAAACCACCCTTCCATAGTACCTATGTATACTCTAAACCCCCCTTCCATAGTACCCATGTATACTCTGAAACCTCCCCCTTCCATAGGACCCATGTATACTCTGAAACCCCCCTTCCATAGTACCATCATTGCATTTTTACTAATTAAATTACTATATTATCAAACCAATTGTTGCATCAATGATTCTTTTCTATATCTAAGAATTAAGAATTAAAAAACAACCATAACAAATAAACAAACATTAAAACAAAAACAAAAGAAAACAAACAAAATAAAAGCCCCCCCCAAAAAAACAAAAACAAAACAAAAACAAACAAAAAAACACTTAAATACTTCTAAACCAGTTTTTTAAACAAGATTGAAGTCATCACTACAGAGGTTTTATGGTCGTCATCATGAACTCGTGGATCGTTATGGTGTATCCATCTGCACCATGAAAACTGATGTATTCAACGGGTCATAGGTTTCCTTTCCTCGTTTGTCTAACCCGGACTTCACTTTTTTTATGAGCAACTCGGCGGGTGTTTCTAGAAAAGCAGAGGACGCTTACCCAACAGGTGCACCTGGTCCATGCTCCCAGTTTTTAGTGGAGTCCGAGTTGCTCATTTGCTTTTTTTACCTTATATTAATGAATTTAGTTACTTTATGTTCTTTGTTGTGTATGTCTGGTTTCCATGTCAGGTCTTTGTCCCTGGATTACATTCTTTTGATTATCGCTACAACCTTGGTTCTCTTGATTACTCTTTCATACTCTCACCATTTACGAGTCCCATCCCTTATTCGAAATCCACATTTCCTACCCCGACCCTCTTTCCCCAACCTCCATTTATAACAGAAGTTGAACAATAACCCTTTCGTGATAAGTCAAGTGTATATTGGACATGCTCAACGCATGCTCAACGTCATTCCGAAGGTAAGCACACAAGGTCCATTAGACATAAAGGAAAAATATCTTACCACTGGTGGGTCATCTGATGTAGATGGTAGGAAACGATCGTCGGTTTCCGGGTCATTACTAGGTATATTTTTGTCGTACTGTGATAATAAGATTTAAATGACAGAATAAAATGGAACATTTCAATTCATTTCATTTTGTAGGCAATATACATGTTTAAATCGTTTCTTAAATAGTTGCTTGATCATTGTTTAGTCTTATTTGCAAAATCAAAGTATTGCAAGAATCATAATTTATCTGCAATAACAGTTAGTCTTAACAGGAAAATATTCCCAGGAGTAATAGTGAGTCACATAAAAAATCTTATTTCAAAAGTGGAGAATAAAATGCCAAGACAGGGAAGCAATTACGTTCAATAACAGAAAATCAAATCTTATTAATTTGATATGTTCCCATTTAAACGCAATGAATGATCCTTAATAGAAATGTTTCCACACGAATATGAGTGAGTTTACCCGAGTCGCTAAAATTGATATGGAATATACATTTTTTCATACTTACATCGTAAATAAGCGGAAAACAGTTTACGTCCACTGGATCGGCATTTTGTAGGTTCAGTTCTAGTGTTATCAATAGACATTTATCTTGTGGACACTCGTCAGGTGAATCTACAGACTGATCATATTCATGTCTCAGTTCAAACGCAAGATATCTGGTGAACGAAGAATGTATTTTGTAATATTAAAACGAATTTCGTGAAGCCATTGCTCCATAAATATGGAAATTTAAAAACTATTGCATGCACTTTCAGCATTTCATTTGAACTTCGTAATATTTATACCTCCCAGTTTCCGAGTCAATAATCACCTTCTATGATGTTTAAAGATATTGAGCCAAATGATATTTTTGTCATAAATATCGTGTTTTAAGCAGTTCTTGTGGAGAAATCGAACAATTGTGCACTTGCTGTGTATTGCTTTGTGCTTGTCACACACACACACACACACACACACATGCAACTGAAATGTCGAATTAAAATCAGACATAATATTGATGTAAAAACAAAACCCTACCCGATGCTTTGATCATGGAAGAATTTATTGCCTTGAAAATCATTATCAAGTTCCTCCAGCGTATCGACTCTCTGCCATTCAATCTCCGAGTTCAGTTCCGTAGGGTAATTGCGAGTCATATCAACAATGGTGGCGTGTTTAGGTACACACATTCCAACCTGAACGAACTCTGACCTACGACAATGAAAACAAACGCTATAGTTAATTAAGAGAAATAGAAATGGCCATAGAAATAAAAGACGGTCTCGAAATCAAATTTACTGCGTAGTATTGCAGTATTACATGTCGAAGGGTATTTACTGTGCCTCATGCATATTTGTGTATCACGACTTACATTTGAAGTCAAAACACAATTGAAATTATAAACTGGGACGCGTCCTAATGATCACTCATTTTTAATCAGATATTCTTTCTAAATTAAATAGAAATGTATATTGATCTTTGACAAATTTAAATTTCAAAAGATTATAATTGAAACTGAGTTTTTTTTTGTTGTTACAAAACCATGAAAACATCACATGGCTATTCAAAATGATGAATGCTACCCTAACAAGAAAAAAAAGAAGAACAACAAAATTTAAATCCCCTTCCTTTTGAAAAAAAAGGCAATATGCACAATCCTCTGTTTTTATTTGCCTAAGCTATTCTTGTGTGTGTATTGAAGAAGTTGAAAAATCAACATTTGGAGTTTTTTTTCTGGATTTGGACAAGTTCTTTCAAAATAAGATGCAACCATTATTCTTTTCTTGTTCTTCTTTTTTCAACAGTCACTTACAAAAAATATTAACTTGTTTAGAAATTTAAGAGTATTATTTAAAACAAACAAGTTGGTCAAAGAAACTTATGGTTAAATGTATTTATTGACCCGGATTTTAAAAGTCGGGTTTTCAAACCCGAAACATGTTAAAATCTTTCATATGATTATCCCGTAAGGTCGTAAGGTCAATTGGTAATATCCAGCTTTTATATCAAAGTTATAAAAAATGCATTACATACATCTCAGTTTCCTCTATATAGATGACGTATTATCTTTAAACAATCCTATATACAGCTAATTTTGGGATTTGATACACCGCATCTACCCCAAAGAATTTGAGATAAAAGATACTGCAGACACTATGAAGTCAGCCTCATATCTTGACCTACACTTAGAAATCGATGGTAAAGGAAAACTATTGACCAAACTTTACTACAAACGTGATCACTTTTCATTTAAAATCGTCAACTTTCCATTCATCTGTGGCAACATCCCTTCAGCACCTGCATGTGGAGAGTTCATATCACAACTCATACGTTATGACAGAGCTTGCCGAGACTTCGCAGACTTTGAATTCTAACAAATAGGCTTCTGGAGCAGGGTTATATTGCTACAAGATTGAAGTCATCACTACAAAAGTTTTATGGTCGTCATCATGAACTCGTGGATCGTTACGGTGTATCCATCGGCGCCATGAAAAACTGATTCGTTCAACGTGTCGTAGTCTTCTTTTCCCCTTTCGTCCACCCCGGACTAGACTTTTTATGAGCAACTCGGCGAGTGTTTTCAGAAAAGCAGAGGACGCATATCCTACCGGTGCACCTGATCTCTGCTCCCAGTTTTAGTGGAGTTCGAGTTGGTCATTTGCTATTTTTACTTTGTATGTATAATTTTAGTTACTTTATGTTCTTTGTTGTGTACGCCTGTTTTCCATGTTTGGTCTTTGTCCCTGGATTACATTCTTTTGATTACACTATAACCTTGGTTCGCTTGATTACTCTTCCATGTTTAGTCTTTGTCCCTGAATTGCATTCTTCTGATTACCACTATAACCTTGGTCCCCTTGATTACTCTTCCATGATTGGTCTTTGTCCCTGGATTACATTCGTTTGATTAACGCTGTAACCTTGGTTCCCTTGATTACAATTAAACCGTGAAACCTGTCTAAATCGAACTCATTTTAGACTTTACAATTGGTTAGGTTTAGATGATCGTTTGGTTAATCAAGGTTTAAAATACACTTTAATTGATATAAAGAGCCATTAAAAAGTGTATTTTTAACAGGTTTTAAAATTATTCAGTGTTCGGTTTAGACGGTTTTACTTAGTATGAAAAGTTGTTCCTATAAACAAATCCCCATATAGACCCATTTTAATTAGTGTATTAATTTTAATCTATATATTTAGAATATAACATACTTGGTAATTCCCAAACCAAATAGTTTGATTGGTTGATCTGGCCATGTTTCTGTAAACCGCATTGAGTAGCTTTGACTTCCGCCAGTTATGACGACGAATGGCGCCTGAGTTCCGATGTCATGTTCCTGGAATGCTGTATCGGGAAAGTCATCTCTGGCCATTATAAGATTATTGGTCGACGTCTCAATACCCTCTGTGTCGGAGTTTATCTCATCTTCGTCAATGTTCTTACCATAGTTTACTCTTATCTGTAACCGTCAAGCTCACTTTTATAGTGTATGGGGCACATTTCAATTCATTACAAATTCATATTAAATGGTGCAAAAAAGTGTAACAACAAATTACCGAACACTAATCTGATCCATAAGCAAGCAAAGAAAAGTTGAAAACAAAAAATGTAAAAACACTCCTTTACTAGGAATATATTGATTATACGAACAATAATAATAAAACAATACACTTAAGAACTACAGCCGTTGCAGAACATGTTTGGGCAAAATCATCATAATTCTACAATATTAACACATTTGTCCTAATTTTGTTACATGTAATACAGTTTGTATTCCGCGAACTTGTCCTTGTCAACATAAAAAAACCAGTCCCCAAATATAAGTCAAAATAATACCTAATATACTTACAGTTGCGTACTGTTGATTGCATATTGCCATGTGCCAATTCTCCCTGACAAGACACTGAGATGTTAAATGGAACGGATGTGGTAGAACGACCGTGGTTCTATGCTGCACTCCCGTCACGGAACCGTCTAGGTCGGTAAAGCTCTCGTTCTCATCGCCATCTTCGTCGGTAAAGTACGGATGGCCATAGGGATAGTTGATTACTCGGTTACCCTCTCTTGGCTGAGAAAGAGAAGATATAGAGGTATATAGATATTTTTGTCAGTAAAATCAAGAACGTTGATCTGAATGTGCCTGTAGGATATCAAGTTAAGAAGTTATTCTAATATACGGAGTCGATGACAGACATTTTATCGAATCATGACGTGAGTGTTGATAAGCCGACACCAATTTGTAATGCAACAGAAAATCACAACTAGAATACTTGATTAAATGCTGTTATTGTCCAATGCTGGATTAGTTTCTTGCTTTAAATTGGTACGAAAAATGAAACTTGAAACTACACAATTTATTGAAGTCTCACATCATCAAAACTGAATTCTACATTTGAAAACTTGTGCTGTGGTGAGGTTCTGAGTTTACTGTTTATTCTGAATCCAATAGCTCCCATAGAATACTCCCGATTACTAGGGAAACCATGAAACCAAACATTTTCAACAAAATCTGGTTTCTTCAGAACTTCCCATCCAATCTGTGGGTAATCACTGAAATAGAGGTTTAGATTTTGAAAAAAAAATACCGGTTTAAGATAAAGATTAAAAGTAAATTCCTTATTTTTAACACATCAGTCACAATTTCTTTTCGCTCAACAATTGCATTTTATTGCTTTGTTCTCTACCAAAGTCTCATCAAAACATTTTTCCGATTGTTTAATTGTCTCGTAATTATGTTTCAAATTATTGAAATACGCAAAAAAACTTTCGAAGAATAAGTATCTATACATCAAATGTCTGTCACCATCATCATGAAGTTAACGAGCCATATGATATATGATATATTAATTACCACCATGAACACATATTCATTACTCTTCATGTTCTTTGAGATTAAAGGAATTTTCCTAGCTGTTGTTACAAAGTAAGCGTCTTGTTTTTGTTCAGGTTGAATTTTTGTTGATAATTTTGTAGACAGAAACGGTTTACAAATAGTAGTTTACTTACTAGTCAGCAATTTCAAGAAACATTTAATTTTATTCATCGAATCACTTAATAAAAGTTCAATATAGTGGTGAGAAGAATTTAAATTTATGATTCAGTACGTAATACGTTACAGTTTCAAAGACAAATGAAAGTAAGTAATCTGATTAACTGACGAGCTTAGTAATACATACTAATGTTTAATGGAGTCTGTTTAGAGGGATTAGTCACTTACGGTTTACAATTTAATCAGATACCCGTACTCACGGTTTACTAGGAATAGGATAAGATCGATCTTTATACTGGCCCTCATAAACAAAGGGTTCTCCAATGTTATCAGAGAGTCCTATAACAACATTGTCGTAAAAGAATGCTTCATTGTCCTTGGTCATCCTGTAGCAAACATCACAAGAGAGTACAATATTGAAGACTCGCTTAGGAGTTCAACCGCGAAAATATTTTGTCACACCTCTTCAGTCCGCGGAAAAAAAACCACGAAAATACATCCAGACGTTTGGCCGTCAAAATCGCGAAAATTTAGCCCCGCGAAAATAACCCGCTATACGGTATCACCTACAAGTTTTTTTGAGATGACGGCAACCGGAGAAAAATATATGAAGCTTATGTAATTTTGATCTTGACCTCCACTTAGAAATCGATGGTATAGGAAAACTATTGATCAAACTTTACGATAAACATTATGACTTTATTCAAAATTGTCAACTTTCCTTTCATTTGCGGCAACATCCCTTCAGCACCTGCGTATGGATTGTTCATATCACAACTCATACGTTATGACAGAGCTTGCCGAGACTTCGCAGACTTTTTGTATCGCTCTAGAATTCTAACAAATAGGCTTTTGGAGCAGGGTTATATTGCTACAAGATTGAAGTCATCGTCATCATTGGATAGTTACGGTGTATCCATCTGCGCCGTGAAAACTGATTTGTTCAATGTGTCATAGTTTTCCTTTCCTTTCTCGTCTACCCCAGACTTGACTTTTTATTAGCAACTCGGCGGGTGTTTCTAGAAAAGCAGAGGACACTTACACTACCGGTGCACCTGGTCCATGCTCCCAGTTTTTAGTGTAGTTCGAGTTGGTCATTTGCTTTTGTTGCTTTGTGTGTATGATTTAAGTTACTTTATGTTCTTTGTTGTGTTTGACTGTTTTCCATGTTTGGTCTTTGTCCCTGGATTGCATCGTTTTGATTACCGCTATAACCTTGGTTTCCTTGATTACTCTTTGAATAGGAGATATTTAAAACTTGCTACGAATTCAAATAAAAGCATTCAGTGCTTTAAGGGTAACATTAGATTACATAAACAAACATTAGAAAAGAAATTCTTAAATATTAATTTAAATATTGGGCCACTTTTCGTTACTATGTATGAACAAAATTTAAGCGAAAAAAAGAATAATAGAAATTAGAAAACAATATCATCAACCGATGAGAATACCCTGCTTCTTCTTAAACATTGACACATTTATCATTGTGCATGTATTGCAAGATCTCTTCTTGCAAACATCACGCATATTTACATACATATATGTGACTAAATATCTTGCTTTCATATGTACTATTTATTTTTCATACAAACAGGCAGGTGGACAAAATAATTGTAAATCACTGCAAAATGCTTCCTTGGTTATTAAGATATACAATTTATGCGTTTTTCATTCATGTTTACCTGATTAAAACAGTCCCAGTAGCACTTTCAGCAAACCTAAAAGGAAGAAAAAGAAAAGAACATAGTTCCTCTTGTGATATATCATCTACAATTCTAAAAACCATGAAAAGGCACATGAGGTACAAATCAGAACAAGTAGAACCTATATAATTCAGCCAGAACATATGGAAGATCATTAGTGCCACATTGACACATAATGTTTTGACACTTTGATCTTTTTCGTTTTTTTTTTGTTTTGTTTTGGACCGGATAAAACAGAGTGTTATAATGTAACAACAACGATGGTGCATTTGATGCGTTCATCATGTCTGCTCCTTTTTCTATTTATGAATGTGATAAGAAAGCATGAAGAAAGACTAGTTATTGCTCCGATAAATTCCAACACGTGTAACGTTTAAGACCTCTAATCAACAAATTGACCAAGACATAAATATCTTTGTAATCTGCCTATATGTAGTATGAGTTTATAAATATTTACTTATTATCCAAAATGCACCAATTCTTACTTTCAATTTTGACTCACAACTGTAGTTTTCTTGTTTGGTAAGCTGAAAACAACTATTACACGTTTAAAATTTCAAGGCTTAGACCCCCAAAAATATATCTGTTTCCTACTACCATACCTACCCATTGGCAAGTTGTTTGTGTCTACCCTAAAATTTTATGACCATTTTGGCTCAAGCAATGTTAAAGTCTAGATTGTTTCTCCATTAACTCAATGTAAAATAATTTTGAAAAATAAAATAATTTCCCTTCCTACATACCCTTTTTTTGCTTGTTTTGTTAGCCTTACAGACAATTATGGGATGCTAATGTATACATTTGTATAAGATGTTTGTTACTCACGAGCTATCATGCATATAAAGAAGGCCACATCTTATCCAAGTGTGTCGCTCGGAATTTTTAAAACCTTAAAAGTACAGAAAATGAAAAATTAAATAAATGCAATATAATTTAATTAGATTTATACCTTAAACATGGAGGGAACAATACGCCTTGTAATCAAATTTGGATCATTATGTAATTTATATTTCAATTCTAATATTTTGAATCTTTTGAATTTTCCATTTGTGTGCAACAATGTGGTGTTTAGGGAGGCTGCACGTTTATTTCTTAAGGTTACATTCTTGCTATTTAAGGCTCGAAAAACAAACAATACTTCCCAATTGTAATTATTCGATTTTACATGCTTATATCATTTTTACTTTGAATGAGTTTTTCCGACGTAGCCGGTATTGAGTTCGCTTTGACATGACATGACATTCATGATGCTTAACCATGGCAACCTAACCGATGTAGCTTACAACCTCACAAATGTAGTAACAACCGTGAAATGTTAGGCTTCATTTGGGATATTGGTGTCCGAAATATTTTCGATCATTTTTATACATTGTATAATTTTTAATTTATATATTGAATAATTGGAAATAGTTTACTTGTTGAACCAATAATTAATTAAAATACGAAACATACATGTAGTACAGCGATCATGCAGTTCACCAAATAAGATCTTAATCAGATTTGGTGTTAACAAAGCGACACTATACGTTGGCTTTTGAAGATAGTTCTTGTTTTGGGTGACATTTGTGCTTTGCCTTTTTTTGTGTCACCATGACATTTGTGTTTTGCCTTTTTGGTGTCACCATGACATTTGTGCTTTGCCTTTTCTTTTCTCCATCTTCTTTGTAATTTAAAATCTAAAATATTCTGTAATTAAGGTTACCCTTGTTTCCACATTTTTTATTTGCTTCTTACAATTCACTCTTTATTTGCCTAATTTCATTTACTTTGTCAGAAGAAAGATGATGATTTTAAGTTTAGTTACATTTCTTACCTGTAAATCCCTCAATATCTGTCCTTTTGTTTGTAGAATTTTTAAAGAGCGCATGCATTTTTGGATCTTCTTTTCCGACCCAGTGATTGTACCCAGTTGTTTTTCCATCTGGTTTTAAAATGAAATCCATGTTGAGACCAAACTGTTGATCGAAATAAAACAAACCATACAAACAAATGAACTGTACAAAGTTAATATTGAAAAGCAAAAGATTTACAGATTAGACTTGTTAATATGAAACATTTAGTATCCTTATTTTTTTGTTTCTTTATCTTTGGTTTTGTTTTTGTTTGTTTGTGTGTGTTTTGTGTGTTTCTTATGTATTCTTTTTTGTGTTATTTTATTATAAGTAGTTTTTATTTTTCTTTATATATTACCACTTCTTTTCTTACCTAATGTCAATTCTTTGAGCTATAATTGTTGTTCAAAACATTATTGTATTCTATCTTAATACAAATAGCATTTATCAACTTTTTTTCACATTATGGTACAAGTAAATCAAGTTGAAAGGGAAAAGGTTAAAGCTTGAACAAGCTTGATGCCAAAACCCTTTGATTGTTTTCGTATATTGTATATTGTAAATTGTACTTTCAAGATGTGTGCTATTTTGCAATAAAATACTTTTTGTATCGCGCTAGAACTCTAACAAATAGGCTTCTGGAACAGGGTTATATTGCTACAAGACTGAAGTCATCACTACAGAAGTTTTATGGTCGTCATCATGAACTGGTGGATCGTTACGGTGTATCCATCAGCACCATGAAAACTGATGTATTCAACGGGTCATAGGTTTCCTTTCCTCGTTTGTCTACCCCGGACTTGACTTTTTATGAGCAAATTGGCGGTTGATTCTAGAAAAGCAGAGGACGCTTACCCTACCGGTGCACCTGGTCCATGCTCCCAGTTTTTAGTGGAGTCCGAGTTGCTCATTTACTTTTGTTACTTTGTATGTATGATTTTAGTTACTTTATGTTCTTTGTGTATGTCTGTTTTCCATGTCTGGTCTTTGTCCCTGGATTACGTTCTTTTGATTACCGCTATAACCTTGGTTCCCTTGATTACTCTTACAAAAAAAACAGACAAAAATAAATACAAAAATACCAAATATTATTAAGTTATTCGATATTCGTTTCAAAACTTTTAAGACATGATAACAAGTATAAACACAATTTTTGATTCGCCTCCAAATCCATGACACGTTAAACTGAACGTGTTTTAATACATGACAATTACTTTGAATTATTGGTTGATGTCTTATTTTATTACATAGATATCATGGGTTATATTGTTAATCACTAACCTTCCCGTTAGAGTGAGCGACATTATTTACAAATTCAGGCACAGGTGTGTATCTTGCCTCATGTTCCAGCATATCTCCTAATCCTGTTGAAAGACCAAGAGGTTCATCTGGATAAACGTACCAAAATCCGTTGGCCTGTAAGAAAAAATAAACAATTAGTGAAATTTGACGAAAGAATTACAAGTAGTGAATTCGTTGGTTCAAAGCGGTAGTTGTTATTGGCAATATGTATACTAAATACTATTCAATATAAGTGGATGATCAAAGCCATGGTAATTAATTAGAGTAATAAGGCAGCTATTAGATCATCAAAAATTAGGTTAAAAAGTTACACCAACAGACTATCATTATGCGGTGGTTTGTCATTGGCAATATGAATACTGATTACCACTAAATATTAGCGAGTTATCAATGCAGTGGTATTAATTTCAGAGGTCGAAAGTATGATTAAAATAATTAAAATCAGGTTAAAAAATTATTCTAAAAAACTACAAAAACTAAGTTATACGTGCAGCCTTTTATTCTTAGAGATATGTAAATCTCTGGAAATAAAAAAACAATTTCATAATCTAGCGATGAAAAAAGGCAAAATAAATACTTCAAACAGCATATAGCCTTTATTATTTCAATATTTAAGTAAAATGTTCCATTCTGTTCCCAATGCACAACAAAACAGCCTGTAGTTCATTGTGTTTGATATACTTTTTTCAACAGTTCTCATACTTGCATGTAAAATTAATTACAAAGGTTTGCAATCATTCACATCAAATGAAGTTTTCACACAGGAAATGACAAATGTGAATAAAAACCATTTTTCTCACACTAAGACGCTATTCCCAAATTTTCCTTACAAATACTCGGTAATCTTTTGATATGATTATTATCTAGCACATTACAAGCTGTCACGTTGTTCCATATAAAACTGAAACATATAGTTTGCAATTATGCAAACAATATGAAGGTCCCAAAAAATAAAAATGTTTCGTACACGCTGCCAAAATTAATTACATTATGCAGACTCGATTGTATATTTTTGGTTAAATAATGCACTCACCACACTTCCAGCTGCCACGTTGTTTCTCATGAAAGTGTTTGGATTGGTTACCCAGAATGTTGTTGGTTCTCTTAAATATTATTATAAACAAGGCTCACATTATTTGGCCTACTTGAAATGCTACCGTTTAAGAAAAAATCAAATCAAGGAAGACGTTGATCATATTTTCTTTTCAAACATAAAAGTAAGTAAAAATAGGTGTACACCATTTGTTCACAAATATTGAGGGATTGACCGTTTGGTTAATGAGCTCATCGGCTCATATTCATACTACGTATTGTATTTATTTATACCAGCGCAGTATATTTCGTGTGTACTTGTATCAAGCAAGTATATACTGAGTTAGTCTATAGCTGAGTAAAAATAACATTGAACTATTCTGTTTTGTAGTTTTTATTCTGTGTATCCATTTACGAAAAACATCTGAAGATTTTCAAAAAATATGTTTGTCTTTGTATACTCGTTGTTCTCCTTAAGAGATATCATCAATACGTCTTAACACAGGAACCAATATATATTCACAGACAAATACCTTACATAAAGACCCGAGAATTGACAAACTACGGTAAATAAAAACAAATACAAAAAATAAAAAATCTCACTCAATGTCACTAAGAATGAGAGATCCATAGTCTGTTCCGAGACCAAGATTTCCATTAAAGACTGTAAATTTCTCAGCTCCGTCCTCTAAAAAGTACGAGTGCCCCTTGGTGTTAACGCAAACGTTGTCTATGATCTACAAAACATGGGGAAAATATCAATTCCTGAATTTCCTTTTTCCTTCAGTTCACGAAAAACTTTCCCTTTTTTCGTTGTATATAGGTCTCTTTTTTAGTTTGTGTTTTTTAAAAAAAAAATTTTCTTTACTGTCATTACATTTGTGTGCTTCGTATTTACTGCAGAAAAGTAGGCAATGATAAAAATAACATGATACAAGACGTTTCTGTGTATGATGTTTCTGTCCTTATTTCTGCATCTCTTTCTTTCGAATTCAAATACTGTTATTCACATTAATTTAATTTTCCTTTAAATGTAGGATTAAACATGTGCTAATTGTGGTATCATGTATGATTTCGTGAGATGCGTGAATAATTTTGAATACAAGCTTTTTAAATGATTGTTTGTTCAGTCATTTGATCCATAATTTTCCTGCATACTTGTGCATTATGAGTTCCATGAACAGTAACACATCTAGTGAACGAATCATGGATTGAATTTTCTCTGATATACTGCCTCCCGTCAACATCACCACACATATGGAAATGAATTGAGTATCTTCCTGTTGAATATTGGCATAGTGATTATTATTATTTGGTTTTAAAAGAAAAGATGCCGAAAAGAAGGTTATGATTTTATTTAAACACACTCCCCAATCGGGTACAACCAGCTTCTTCTATTTAAAGTCTCTTTTACAGCCCTTACCAGTAGCATGAGAAATATGATATTCAGTTTTGTAGTATAAAATTGACCTTGTATATAAATAGTTTAAGTGAATATCTAAAATGATAAAACCTATCTTAAGGTTTAGGGTGTATTATACACTATCTTCGAGAGGCAATCTCCCGAAGTTTTTTTCTAATTTTGAAAATGGTTGCGAAAAAAATGATATATTCAAACTGAATGAAATTGACATAAAGCAATAGCATAAGGAACACTTCAGATAAACCCGTTCTACTTACCAAGGACACGTGCCGTCCCAAGGTTAACAAATTCTGCGCCTTCAATATTAACAGCTTCAAAGTCTTTAGTGAACTATAAGTTTTTAATGAAGGCGTTATATGTATGATATGAATATAATAAATACAAAACTCTTTGTTAAATTAAGTCATTGGTAATTAAATAAAGCAAAGGCGGAATTGTCGAACTCATATTTAGTAAGAATCAAGTAGAACACGATAATACGTTCCTGACTAGGTCTTGGTATTTTAAATTGAAATGATGTGTTTAACTCAAGTGTTATAGTGACCTCTCTGTTACATAGTGGCTTAAAGCGTATGAGTACTATTCAGTCGGAGTTAAACAGACACTTCCAAAATATGAATATAGTAGATGAAAGTTGACATCATGTTATTCATTGTTTATTGAAATGTTGTGAATAGCGACATTTTCCTTTTAGTAGACCTTCAATACATTGCGCCCCATTTATACAAACTATTAAACTTTAAGTTTTTTTTTTGTGAAAGATTTTAAATAAATGCGGCTTTCATTAATGACACTATTTGTACGATGTAAGTACATTATACATTTAAATTCGAGTGTAATCTAAAGATTTGAATTGTTCCTGGGATCATTAAAATAACGAACAACAGAGACGAACTAAAAAAACTTACTTTGAGATGACCCCCATATTCATTACCATCGGAGGCTGCTTCAGAATCAAACCTTATATTCCTGGATAATAACCCTACTTCGGCCCTCATATCAGTATTTTTATAGATTTCTCCATAATGAGTGTAGTCCAGCGTATCTAAAAAGAAACGATTAAACTCAGAAGACAGTTTAAAAAAAACATCCTGGGAAATAAAAGTACATTTTATTTTGTTTAGATATAGGATTGCTAATGTTTTGTCACCAAAAGCCGGGAATTGCAATTGTAATGGGACCATAGAATCTAAACTAATTTTTAAGACATTTCTCTCGTTACTAGGAACAACACAAAACAACAAGCTAATACTTATATTAACACTATTTATAACAATAATTAGCAAATCATGATAAAAATACAAATATATGATATAAATGAACGTAGGAAACAGTCAATTACATAGAATCGGTTGATTGATTGATTATGGATTAAAGTCCTTCGCCAAATAATTTATATATTTCTGGGTGAGTATAATTGACCAATTTAACAGACACGGCTTTGTACTAAATCGACACGCTGAGTCGGGTCTTAAATGCGAAGTAATTGTCTGCAGGTAGGCATGCAACTGAACTCGGATACATACTTCTGACCTTGAGATAGGAAGTCGTTACTTTATCTCCTTAAATAATGCGGGTTTGACGGAAAGGCATTGACTATAAATTTGGTGTGATTTGATCGGGGATCGAACTCACGATCTCTCGTACTCGAGTGGAGGACACTACCCTGAGACAACTGAGGCGGTTAATGTTATGTTAAATAACAAACAAATATTGTAGTTTTGTAAACTGGAGTATTACGCTACTGCAGGGTTATTGGTTAAAAGAGAAAGAAATCCAGTTAACGGTAGAATAAAAATAAACCCTTTAAACCTAGGATAATAATGTTTTTTATTAAGTCGTCGACCACGAAGTGGCGGTGGCTTATTGTTTTTACTGTGTTTCTTCTTCTTCTTCTTCTTCTTCTTCTTCTTCTTCTTCTTCTTCTTCTTATTATTATTATTATTATTATTATTATTATTTTTTATTAAGTCGCCAAAAGAAAGTTTTGCGACTTATTGTTTTTGCTCCGTTTCTTGAAATGTCCGGAGAGACCGTTTATTTGATTCATACCAGACTTGGCTAAAAAACCAAGCATGCTCAGGGGGTGTGCATGCTACTTCCGGAATTTCAAAATGACTGCCGATTTCAAAATGGCCGCCAAAACAAAACCCGGAAAAATGAAACAAAAATTGTATGAAATTAGTGGAACTCATTAGATATATGAAAATACCTCAAAATGCTGTTTCTAATTTGTCGACATCATAGGCGGGAAAAAAATTTCAGAAAGCCGCCATTTTTTTTCAAAATGGCCGCCAAAATCGCCAAAATTTCAACATTGTTTGATTTAAATAAAATTTGATATCTAGGGTAAATATTACATCCTGAATTCAATGGCGGCTTCAGAATGTGTCAAAAAGCCGCCATTTTGTTCAAAATGGCCGCCAAAATAGGCGAAATGTGAACATTGTGGGATTTCAATGAAAATGGAAATCTAGGGTAAACATGACATTCTAATTTCAATGGCGGCTTCAGTTTTTGTCTAAATTCGAAGATTTGCCGGTTTTGGTGACTTCCGTGTTTTGCTTGCAAACACAGTATCACTTGTTATTATTTTAATTCTCCGGTTATAAAAAATATGCTGAAGTGTCCGCCCTTTTTCTCAAAAGTGGCTGGTCTGATTGAGTTAAAACTTTGCAGGAATCAGAATTACCCTTCGATGGATGCAGAAAGTTGAAAAAAAATATTTCCAGATGCCGCCTTTTTTTCAAAATAGCCGCCGGACTGGACATATCCATTTTTTTACTCCGGAAATCATATATCTCGAAAACTGCTGATCAGAATTTGACAAAACTTTGTATATATATAAAGCTCAATAGTCCAAACAAAATCAGGAAAAAAATCGCCACCAAACGCAGTCGAAAATTTAAAGTTGTCCGACTTCTACAAGTTTCGTGGAAACGTAAATTTTAATTAATTTACGTTAGTAGCAACCTATGGTTCATGGGCTGCAAACATGGAAAGCAAAATAACACATTTAAAAGTAGATATGTGGGAATTGTGCCAACCCGATATAACTTCTACTATTTCTATGTCTTTTATTCCAGAAATTTTGACGGTAAAATTAACTTTGAATTAACCTAAATCTTTACTGAGAAACCTACCGCTAAGCCTTATTTTATTTATCTTCACTGAGACACCTACCGCTAAGTCTAATTTGATTTATCTTCTGTGAGACACCTACCGCTAAGCCTTATTTGATTCACACCACATTCCGTGCATTTGATTATTTTCCTTGTTTCTGCTTGCTTAAGATCAAAATCAGTAGAAGCAACAACGACTTCGTCTCCTGCAATGTACATTTTATATTTATATTTATAAAATTGGTAGAGATATAGCCATGTCTTTCATTCATTCATTGCAGATTACACGTAACACACTATACTCAGACAAAAGTGGCATACATTAATCTTAATATCAAGTGACAAATAAAAACAAAAACACAAACATAAAAAAACATAAACACAAAAACAAAAAACAAAAACAAGACAACAACAAATTACTGAATTACTGTCTTGCATTCTTAGCGTTGTTAGATTCTTAATATCTTCATTTCAATTAAAACACCTATCATCTTAAACATTAAAAAAAAATTCTCTAGGTTTTTATACTCACCTTCTTTCCAAGATGTTACATCGTCCAATAAAGTAAGTTTTGGGTGCAAATTATCAACTCCTTTTGTCACGATTAATTGAACAAAATTCCTTTTGTTGTCATTTTGTAAAACGTATGACCTGACAGAAACTCTGACGTCATCAAAAACTTGAGTTGCACGCGCATCCGAAACTGATGAACCCTTTACAACTGTCTCAGTTGTAGAACCCGTACTGCCTACAAATATACTCACTACAGTTTACCCAAGTATTAATTTTCGGAGATATTATTACTGCAAAATTATATGCTATATATAGATATGGCATCTTATTGAAATTTGGAAAGTCATGGAATTTATGACCTGGATTTTTGTCATAGCTGTTTCCTCTTTTTAATAAATAAATAAAAACAGGGTCTGTACACTTTTTTTTGGGATGAACAAAACATATATATATATATAAGACCTTTTACAAAACGTGCTTACTTAGTATTAGCAACAAAACAGATTCAAGTAATATTTATATTTATAAGAAAAACATTTTAAATGCTAAATAGTCCTTTTTCATATTTACGGAATTAAATCATATTAGCAAGTTTTTGAAAGGAACTTAACCTACGTACACACACCAACCTGGTTGGCGGTCTCATTGGGGATAAGGGATAATGGTAAACATTCTTCGCTTCGGTAAGTTCCTGAATGGTTTGAAATTAATATTTTAAAAGTATTTAGTACTCTCCGCGGCTAATAAATTAGATATTTGAATTTTAAGTCTACTGCTGCACATTTACTAAATTTAACAGTAAACCAGTCTATCGGATTACAAAAAATGTAGAAAATTACTTCCCTTAACTTAAAATCTTTAAAAAAACGAAGTCAAAGTAGGGTATATGAAATGGACTAGTAAAAATTTTATACAATTACAATTTTAGCTCTGATATGCCATGTATACTTATTTACCTTTCTTGGTTAAGAAAGCATAGGCTTCAGGGTGTGTCAAACCTCGAACTGCGGTTTCGGCATCAGGGCTTCCAAAACCTAGCATAGCAACTTGGTTCTCAAATACTGACAAATCCAGTCGCTTACTCTTGTCTATCTTTTTCAGTACAGCAATAGCTATGATATCACCGTCGGGTATTGCTTGAAGGGAAATGTAAATATTTAGGCAAAATGGCGTTTATTTGCAAAAATAGCGAAGGAATCAAACTTATAACATTGTTCATACTGTTATGTCTCATATTTATGGCTTCTACTTCAGCCTTCTCTGTGGAGTGAGGATCGTCATTAATTGAACACCCATTGGTGGTCTTCATCTGACATTTTTCATCCTGGTTGGGTTGTTGTCTCTTTGACATATTCATCAAATAAATTCTATTTATATTATAATTGTATAAAACGAATACCGAATTAAATAAGCATCCCTGATTCCCCTAGTGGTTTCAATGATAATACAAAAGTCGATCAGTAGCTATTAACAGCTCACAAAGAAAAAAAAATCATGGTTAATAGTATATCATGCAAGCATATCATAACTATTAACCAACCAAGCCCTTCATGTACATGCTATTAATTGTCAAAAACACTTTAAGCTTTCTTGGTACATGCTTATATGAAGCACACTCGGTATGTCTGTCTACAACACAATCGGGGTTAATTAGATAAGAATATATCCCCATCCTTAAAATTATTTTCTTTTAACCAATGATGATCAATCAATCATTAAAATAATAACAGAACTATAAAGTACAACGAAGAATAACTCACCATCAGTATACGATTTGAAATTTGCCATTGCATTATCTGCGTTATTTGCTGTCGTAGAGAATTCAAAATATTCTTCTGATACAAGCACACCGGAAATCGGGTCAATGTGGTAAACGAGTAAAGCCTTCTCATCCCAGGGTACACTATTTGTATTCTATAATGAACACATTTGTTTTGAACTTTGTAAAGCTAAAGAGAGGCATGCTTTAGATCTATTTTTAGTTTTATGACGGTTGGTCCTTGTATCAAAGCCTTGTTGTTGTTCATTTTCATTTTTAAACAATTGAGTGGTAATGCTTAACAACTTATTGTGTTACACTAAAAGGTACTGTGTACAAGCTGTAGAGAAAATTGTATTTACAATTGATAAAAGCATACATAATTTATTTTTTGATCAATGAAAATGTGGATAACATACACATCAATCTCCAAACTTAAATTATTTTGAATTTAACATGATTTCTCAAAAAATTCAGTTCTTCTGGTCTACATTTAGTCGAATTCAAAATAAAGCAAATCACAGAAATATTATGTCTTCATTAAAAGATGTGCAGATGTTTCATTATGGTTTGTCTCTTGAATTGATAATCTAGTATGCTCATAGTGCTAGATTCGTTTGTTTAAAAATGAGCCTGTATAAAAGACTAAATATTACATATTTCACAGAAACAATTCACTAGACCTAACATACGTAATATATGCTAGAATATCGCCTTCCATGTTCAAGAAAAAAAGTTTGTGTTAAAATCTGAAATTACACTTAATGAGAAAAACCTAGGGTAAGGAACATAACTCTTTCAAATCATCGGAACGTTTGTATTCACAATTTTTCATCAATTTCATGTAAGCATCAAAGTTACTAGGATTGATTTCATTCTGATTCAAATGAAAGCTTGAAAGGCTTTGGTAAAATTGAATATGATATAAATAAATCACTGATTTCAAAAGTCATGTCCCTTACCCTTTCTTTGTATACCTCCTTGAAATTGTTGAATAAAAGCTCATTTATCACACAACATTCATTCATTCATTCATTCTTTGTACATAATAAAAATACTTACAATTTTATCAACCACAGCTGTGTCACGTGATATCAAAGGTCTGTATGCTGTTTCGGTAAGTTTTGTCCAGGGCAATTTTCTCTCGCCATGTATTTCAAGTTTTCCTCCGTCTACCACATACAAACCCTTGTCAAAACCAAACTCATCCATCTGTGCAATATCACCTAAAATAGTTTTTTCCCTTAAATTGTATAGCAATTAACTACATTCTCTACAATTATTTGTACTTTTGCACCTAACGAAATTCTAAAATTCTACATATATATATGTTTTATGTAAATTATTTAGAATATAAAGAGAGTGTTGTTTTCAAAGAAAAAGTGAGAAACATGCATGGCAAAAACCCACCGATTTGACAATATAATTTCACTTAAGGATAAATTCTCTATTTAAAAAAAAACAATATTTGATCTCTGCATGTTAAGAAATGGAATGCCAGAAAAACGAGGATTTTGACAGTTATCTGCCATTGAAATGATCCTTTCAGTGTATTTCAGTCAAAGTATAACTCAACAAACCAAAATGATATGGAAATCCGTGTCTTTTTTCCTTGATTCTGATCGAGTAAATAGTCATATTACACTTTCAAAATGGTGGGTCTTTTCATACCAAGTTTCAACCACTGCCTGAATCTTACACAGACTGACGCTATAATATTTTTTTGATATTCCTGCTAACTACTTTTGATTACTTCCGACACGAAATATAACGTCAGAATTAACGAGAGTGTAAATATATTTCACTTTATTTCAAAATGTGACATGAATAGAATAAAAATACCAATCATTTGTAATGCACATTACTATGCTGTACTCGTGTTTCAATGAGTAGCATCTTACCAGAAGCATTATAATCAACTACACAGGAAGATTTAAATCCAAAAATTCATTGCATACAAGAAGTACTCAAAACAAAAACTATCGAAATAGGAAGCCAAATCTATCACAAAGATGTTCTATTATATGGTGTCAGACCAGTGTGGGTTGTTTGAATTAGTTATTAATTACAAGAATCAAATCATATATATTGCAAATTTCAATATGTTGTTCACGTGTTTTTTTTAAGGAGAAGTTGCTCATCGGCAGCATGAAAATCAAATATATACATCTTACGGAGCAGCGATGTATGTGCAATTATTGCTGATCAAGGTGGATTGATATACATTTTTGTACAGTCAATTTAGGCCAAAAACTTTGTAATTCACCTAGAAATGTAACGCGTGTATTTCCTTGATAAAGACAGTCTTTTCCGCCGATATGCATTTCTCCTTCAACTTTGATCCAGTGAACTTTGAGCTGGGTAAGTTTTTTGCCCCAAACCAAATATCCCTCTGGTTTTATGATGATACTGTGCAAGGGTGGTGGATCGATGTCAAGTAAAAACGGCTTGTCAATTATCACGTCATCCATTTCATAAGGAACCTAGAAATAAGCATCTTCACAATTTAAAAAAAAACTGTTTTTTTTTGTAAACACTTGAATGACTTAAAGGGATGCAAAATTATGAACACAAGAAAATATTTCATACCCTAGCATTTTTTTAAATATATATATAGTGTTCTTTTCTTATTTGAAGATTGCAGTCTTTTCAGAACTTTTGTCTGTCTTTAGTTTGGTTTTAATACATAAAATAGACAAAGAATAAATAAGAAAACCGAAACAGAACCAACTATGTATTCTATCATTATATAATTAAAGAAACCTGTACTATGAGCCCTTATTATTCAAAATATTAGCAACTTGCGTCTTATACTCTTATTAGGTTTTATGAATGCTTGTATATAGCTTAAAGTTGTAATTAAACCCGGGTTTCTGGTGGTCAAATAAAAGAGTAATCAAGGTAACCACGGTTCTTGCAAAAATCAATAGAATGCAATCAAGGAACAAAAACCAGACATGGAAAATAGGCAAGCACATCTAAGAACATGAAGTAATTAAAATAATACATACAAAGTAACAAAAGTAAGTGACTCGGAATCCACTGAAAACTGGAAGCATAGACCATGTAAGTATTCTCTGCTTTTCTAAAAACACCCGCTGGGCTGCTCATAAAAAATCAAGTCCTTGGAAGACGAAAGAGGAAAGGAAAACTAAGACAGGTTGAAAAAATCGGTTTTATGGTGCATATGGACACACCGTAACGATCCAAGAGTTTGTGCTGACGACCATAAAACTTATTTAGGTGATGACTTCAATCTTGTAGCAACAAAACCCTGTACCAGAAGCCTAACTGAAATAAGTTTACCTCTATTCAAAAAGTCCGCATGGTTACGGCATGCTCTGGCATAACGTATGGGTTGTGATATGGAAAGTCCATACGCATGTGTTGAAGGAATGTTGCAAAAATGAAAGGAAAATTGACAATTCGGAATGAAAAGTCATCGCGTTTGCCGTATAATTTGGTTAACAGCTTTTCTTTTAATGGCGGTTAAAATTATCAGTAAAGAAATGTTAGACAAAAATCTCCTGTTTCAGGAATTTCAATAATAAACGAAATAGGTAAAATTGAAACAAACAGATGAAACGCCGCTCACTGATCTGTCTATACTTTTTATTATATTATTTTCTCTATATGAAATGACTGTTATTTGATCTTTGGATCACTGATCATTTATCAAAGTAATGTTCGATAATTGCTTTTGGTAAGTTATTTGCCCTTGAAAAAATTATTTGCGATGCATTTCAATGAAATGAAATTGAACTTATTTTACACAATTTATATTAATATTTTCTTAATTCCTTGATTCCGATAATAAAAAAGTCAACCCCACTAGAGTACTTGTACGGGAAAGCATTCAATTCTATAGTCAAGGGGAATCGATTGTGAGAAGGGGGGGTTGGTTGCTGTAGTGAAGGAGAAACAATTTTGAAAACTATTGTTTATATAAACAATATATTGAAAAATTGCAAAATAGAGAAAAACATAATTTAAGTTAAAAATGTAACAAAAAGATGAAGAAACATGCACTATAAAGGGAATCCGGATTTATCTTTGCGGGATAAAAATTCTCTATTTTGAATGGGAGGAGGCATTGCAAATGGCATGGTTTGTATGGGAAGTTTATACTAATCAAGAGCTGTACACAATTACAGAGTCTTACACTACAAACCCTGAGGAAAACGACATGCTTTACCTGTCCACTATCCCAGTTCAAAGGGTCACTCCATTCGAGAAGACCAATTGACCTCTCTGGACACCGTCGAATATGTATACACAGTACCGAATGCACTCCAATCAAAACTGTCAAAACCGCCCACATCGTATTTAATATGTTCAAACACCTGAAATGAGCTTGTACAGTCAATTTCAAATCATCCTACATTTATGTGCTTGTGTGACGTTGTAAGGATTTTTTAGTTTATTTGATGAAGTTTCATCATTTTGGTATCTTGATTTTTTAAGTTAAAGACCAATCAAGTGCATTTTGAGCTGAAATCAAGCTATTCTTAATGTTGTGGGAACTCTTTTGAAAGTTAGGTGAATGTAAAGAGGAAAGAAATGTGCTTTGAAGATTTACTTCAATACCTGAATTCGTGCAAAACAATGAAATTTGACTGCACATTATGTCTTTGAAAATCACTAAATCACGAAAGTCGCCATTTTTCTATAACATTTCTGTATAGAAAAGTATATGCTCCCGCTTCAAAATTTCATTTACTGTTGGAACCACTTATCGTTTGTGCACAATGTTTGTTGGGTTACTAAAGCATTCAGAAACATGGTCCTGACAAAGTTTTCGCTTAGATATAATATTTAATTAATTAATATGATATGCATAATATTGACGCCATTTTGAATAAGCTATAAAATGTGTGCAAATCGGCAACTTAGCTCCATGGTCGTAATTTCTCTGTATGAAAATCCGACGAGTTGTCCATAAAATCTCATGTTCAGGATATACGATAGAGGAGAGGGAAAAGTATGACTTAAATCGCTTCAAGTGATACAGATGATTACACGACTTCATGATGACGTCCTTTAATTCTTTAGATACTTTAATCTTGTAGCAACATTACCATGTTCCAGAATTCTGCATGTAATTGTAAGAAGTCTAGCACGGAACAAATTGGCGTAGTTTTTTTGTGAGCTCTTGTATACCTTATGAGTTGTGAAATGAAAACTCCAGAGAATATTTCCACAGACGAAAGTTGACGAAACAGAATGAGAAATCATCGTATTTTTCGTATAGTTTTGTATAAGGTTTTCCTTTTCCATAGGAACAAAATGCAAAAAAAGGATCTGGTTGTAAAAGGCCCAATCTATATGATAATTACAAAATTATCGAACTGATAAAATCTAAGAAAGGAAAGTCCGTATAACAAATGATAATATTATGGTAAAACAGGAAGGTGGAAAGCACTGCAATGGTACTGGTAATTGTTTTAAGAAATTCCTGTATCAATATGAAAATGAAATGTAACACTTATTTTTTTTTGCTTATGTAAGAACTACTATAATTCTACTTTTTATTGTTTCCTGAATAATAATACAAGTCAAAATGTGGCGTAATTAAAATATTTAATCTCCGCAGAGCACTGTACTTGTATATGCTATTATTCTTGATATATTAACAAATGAACAACGTGTCAACAAGTCAACAAAAATCAGTTAGAAATTATGTCAATACACAAACTTTTCTAATTTTTGATATGTTTTGTTTCTATTTTTACTTTGAAAACTAATTTCCAGTCTTTACAGTGGAATTTTTATCAACAAGGTCGACTTAAAAAGTATAAAGCATAAAATATGCGATCCCAGTAGTAATAAAAAGAAAGACACTACAAATTCTTTTTACCTTTCTCCATTAGCAACAGACATTAAATTAAATATATTGGCGGTGAACAATGACAAATATATCGATTTCGTATATGTAGCACTGTGTTCAAATACTTATGTTTATCGGAGACTATCATAACGAGTAACTGTAACGGACAGTGACATAATTCAAAAGGTTTCTCGCCTAGACACTTAATCAATTTCTCAAATGTCTGTTATGTCTCAATTATGATGAACATTAAATCTGATTTGCTGATGGGATTGATATTGGAAAATATTTTCTTACAGATTTGAATCCTATCTCGTTTTTTCACTTTTACGGTATGCTTAAACAAAACAATTCTAATCCATTAAAATGATATTTGATTTTTTTTTTGCTATTTTCTTTATCCTGTGAATATCCATATGCGTGCTGAGCTGACAAGTCGTCAATGCCTTTTCTGGCATTTTGGAAAAAAGATTAACACTTACATAAAATTGTACTGTAAATAAAGAAATTATTGCGAATTTCTTATAATGCAAGAATAATCAAAGGAACCAAGGTTATAGCAGTAATCAAAAGAATGTTATGCAGGGATAAAGACCAGACATGGAAAACAGACATACACAACAAAGTAACTAAAATCATACATACAAAGTAACAAAAGCAAATGAGCAACTCGGGCTCAAAATTATAACACAAGACTTGCATTATAGATATTTTATCATAACCGATTGCGGAAATTAAAATAGAAATTATCGACTTAAAGAGTAAACATAATAATGAGCGCAAAAACCTTTGAATATTCTCAGTATATCAGAGCCTTAAGTGCCCTGTCATTATGATTCAACCCTCGAACATAGTCTATTGCCTAGATCACAAGAATATTGGACAAAACATGGCATTATGTAATCAACTATAATTTAATTAACTCACATTAGATAATCATTTCGGCAGCCTTCTAAAGTAACTAAGATTTGCCTGATGTTTAGTCTCTTTATTTAATATATTACTGTTGCTGAAAATCAAAATTACAAGACCTTAATTACACAATTTTACTTACCTCTAAAAGCGTTTTTAACATTCTATGTTTGCTCTTGTTACATGCCTTTATATATATATATATATATAGCCAAATATCTTAAATAAGCATCTTTCATGCATTAACGCGTTAGGTACCAATCAACGCCAATTACTGGCGACAGATATTGAATTTATCCACATAATAGCTTATCCACGATTACATCAAAACATGTACTTTGCGGTTTATTAGCAAAATATATTTTTAATGATTGTATGGATACTTCAGGAAAATTAAATAAAATGTCAATAAAAGGTTGCTTCATTCAAAGTACTATGGTTTACGTTATTTTCAATAAGAAGACTTTAAAAATATTATTTAAAAAGAGTTCTATGTAATATATGCATGGAAAGTATTCAAATTATCACTTTGAAAAAGAGTTTGATTTGCAGAATGCTACTCAGGTGCAAAACTACCTTTAATCAAATGATGTCGAAATATCAACATTGTGCATGCAATTAAAATAAAAAAAAAAGGAAATGAAATTCCTTTTTGTTGTTGTAGCACACAATTGAAAAAAAACTCTCAACACTGAGACCTCATTTCTTGTATTACATATTGGGCTATAAAAACGTAACTACTTTTACACACTTTGGTAGAGTTAACAGCAGTTAGATGTGCTTCTTATTTCTGTATTTTGGTTTTGAGAATTTCATTTTTTAATCTTGACCTTTATAAGACCAAAAACAATATACCACTTAAAAAATCTTCGACACAACCAATGTGTTTGAAACTGGTCAATTTGAGTGAAAAGGGGGGCGGTGAATCAACAAAAGATTTGAAATATTGATAAAAAAATAATTGGTTGGTGAAGACACTTAAATTAAATTGAAATGTCCTTTTGAAATGTAAATATTGCACGATAGACAATTTCAAAAATGAAAATGAAGTTAAGTGGTAAAATTTAATGGACCGAAACATATTAATATTAAATATGTTTTTTTTTTTTTAAAGAAAGCAAATTATTTGTTTAAGGTCGTGAGAAAATGGAAAAGAGTGCTTCGGAAATTTTGGCATTTACTCGACGTATTTCTTATTCGATTAAAGTTCACATATCGATATGAATTTTGCATTATATCAAATGAGATATGTATTATTGCAATGTACTTCAACTTCAACGTATTTGTAAACGGAATAAAGAAAATAGGATAAACACAGGAATGAGTCATAAGTGGCTCCATTTTTGTTGATAAATATTTTTCTGTCAGGTAACAAATGAAACATGCATTACTTATACAATAACATATGGATTTTCAATGTGGATTATTTCCCAAGAGCAGACAGATCGAAATGAATAATTATACATTTCATCTTATAGACCTATAAAGCAACTTAAAAACAATAATAAAAATGTGTAGCCTTTTTTTGGGGTGTATCACAGATTTCAGAATTTGCATGATTCTTACAAAGACTGCTACTTTAAAACTGACGTATTAAAACAGGTAAAATTAAATTTTGTTGTCCATGGGACAAAATGTTTGAACATACTATGGTTTTCATATTTTTTGAAAGCACTAATTCATATATATCGACAAAAAAATAGAAAAAAAGAAACAGAAAAACACAACAAAGAACATAAAGTAACTGAATAATACATACATAGTAACAAAAGTATTTAAGAAACTCAAACTCAACTAAACACTGTGAGCATGGATTAGGTGCACCGGTAGGGTAAATGTCCGTTGCTTTTCTAGGAACATCCGGCGAGTTGCTCATGAAAAGTAAAGTCCGGAAAGAGGAAAGAAAAACTATGTCACGTTGAACAAATCAGTTTTCATGGTGTAGATGGATACAAACAACATCGATGAGAACAATCTTTGCCTTTTGAAATTCACTTTCCTCGGTGGCAAAATTTCATAATTGTAAGCCAGTATAATATAAACATGACAATTGGAATCCCAAGAAGAGTAATGATACTGTCATGCTTTTTTTATTAGTGTATTATCACCGTTTTTCAAATCTTCAAGTAATAGTATTTTATCTTATATGAATATTGTAAATGGGTATAGTTTTTGTTTCATAATACGACCAAGTCTCTGGATATGTTGTCTATGAAATGCCCTTCTGTTTTCTTTATTTCTTCGCTTTTGTTGGTATTTAGCGGTTTTGGTAAATGTATGTACTCTTGAATTTCCGTCTTGTCTTATACATGTTAGGTATCATACTGTTAATATGCTGTTTCTGTTTATCGTCGCGCACCTTTATACTGTCTTTGTCCGGTTCCATCAGCGGTTATCCAATCGTTATCGATGGACAGTCTTTGACTTTCTATAAGCAACTTGGCAGGTGTTTCTCGAAAAGCAGAGGACGCTTACCATACCAGTACACCTAGTCCATGCTCCAAGTTTTATGTGGCTCATTTACTTTTGTTACTTTGTATATATTATTTTATTTATTATATGTTCTTTGGTTGTGTTAGTCTGTTTTCCCTGTCTTTGTCCCTGAAATATTGTGAACATTTTTTTTTAATTAAGAAGAGACCCTTCACTAAACTAGTATCAGCCAATTATTTACAAGTATTTGTTCATGTGCTTATTAGCATCATCAGTGGAAAATTTTACCATCAACACATCTAGATCTATTTATGTGGATTTTTTTTACCCACCATCAACTCCGTCATGCCACATGTCAGGTTTTGTATTACTCTTTTTTTTAAGTTACATGTATGCCTGTTTGGCCTTTTTGGTACGCCACCTTTTTGTAGGCTTTCTGTGATAATGGAATTAACAAAACTTTCTAAAAAGTTTTTAACTTAGCTCCCTTTGTACATATATGTATATAAAATTATTGCGTCATTTTGACATTTTGATTCGGACTATTGTTTTTATTATATCCCACCAAAAAAAAAAAAAAAAAAGCTGTATGTGTGTTTTTCGTGGCATGAATAGGCAGATATGAATGTAATTTACTCATTGGTAAACCGAACACGAGTTGTTCATTAAAAAAGTCAAGTCCGGGGTAGACGAAGAAGGAAAGAAAACCTATGACACGTTGAACAAATCAGTTTTCATGGCGCAGATGGATACACCGTAACGATCCACGAGTTCATGGTGACGACCATAAAACTTTTGTAGTGATGAATTCAATCTTGTAGCAATATAACCCTGTTCCAGAAGTTTTTTGTTAGAATTCTAGCGCGATACAATAAGTCTGCGTAGTTTCGACAAGCTCTGGAATAACGTATGAGTTGTGATATGAACACTCTATACGCAGGTGCTGAAATGACTTTGCCACAGATAAAAGGAAAGTTGACAATTCTGAATGAAAAGTCATCACGTTTGTCGTAAAGTTTTTTTTTTTCGAAAATCATTAATCATTTCATGTCATTTCAGGGACAAAGACAGGGAAAACAGACTAACACAACCAAAGAATATATAATAAATAAAATAATAAATACAAAGTAACAAAAGTAAATGAGCCACATAAAACTTGGAGCATGGACTAGGTGTACTGGTATGGTAAACTATTTGGTCAATAATTTTCCTTTACCGTTGATTTCTAAGTGTAAGTCAAGATATGAGGATGACTTCACACTGTCTGTTGTATCCATTATCTCAAGTTCTTTGATAGATGCGATGTATCAAACCCCCAAAATAGGATTGTTTAAAGATAAAACGTCATCTATATAGCGGAACCTAAGATTAAAGGATCTAGCTAAACGATATTCTTTCTTTCGGATCAGATCAAAATGTATTGAACATATTTGTCTTTTAAAAGGTTAATGAATTTATGTTATTCTTTTTCCCGTTATTATCATTATGTGAATAGTTACCTACTTTTTTGGGCTGATAGCCATCTTAAAATTCCCGACGCTGTACTTTTTTTTATTTTTGTCCTTTTCAATATATTACTAGTACGCTGTTTTACTGTGCGAAGTTTGAGAAAAATCTGTAATTCCAAATTGATACATTCATGCCTCGAAAAAAAGTATGTAATTTAAGTTTATAATTTCGAGCCTCCTTATCTATAAACAACGTCAAATATGAAAGCTTTACTTTCTACATTAGCCACAAGTAACTTGTTAATTGTTCGTTGGTAATATAATGCTTATAGATAATCCAGTCCATCATCCTCTGAAAGGATCTCTTTGCACAGTTTACCATCAGCAGAGATAACAACGACATTATTTAAAGCTCTGTCGGCAACATAAACGTTATCGTTATTGTCAATATCAATTCCGAATGGTTCTTCTAATACAGCACCATCAGTGAACTGCCACACCTGTCCGTCCATTCCACAACATGTCATGGAATTGTTTTCAAGGTTTGTGTATTAAAGGTTGTCTTCGAACTCTGTAATGAAGCACTGCATAGGAAGATTTTCATTAATGATGACTTTAACTGAGCCGTCCGTTAGGTATCTTTCACATACTCCTTTACATTGAGCACAATGCATTAGAGTTCTATACATTTGAGACTACACCGTAATTAGATGTATCACTACTTAAAGTCCTCGTGACTTTATTGTTCATGTTCAGTTGACTGAATTCTTGTGTCCTGTTATCTGCAGAAGATAAATATATTTTGTCATTTTCTTCCGAGAGAGTCATATCAAGAGCACCGTTGACTTTAGTTTTGAATTGATTTGTGCCATTTGCATCAAAAACAGATACAGTTTTATTACTATAACACGAAAATGTTGTTCTGTCGTCAGGTAACAACAGATAACCGCAAACATCCCATCCTTTTGTGTCAATAGTTTTATTCAGGTTCAGAGTTTTTGCTTCTATATATTTCGATACAGGGTTGGGAATCTTTAGCTATGTCACTCTGTCAGTTACTTTGATGGTACAAGTCTTGTAATCTGTCTTGATATTTCCAAACGTTTTTTATGCTGAGGTTATTCTGTAAAAAATATTCTTCTTTGAATGTTAAGGAAATTCAATCCACGCTATCTTTTGTTAAACGATGTTTGATGCTTCTCTAGAATGCCTCGATACCCGTGAAATGTTTCTTTATGTCTACTACATTCTTCTGACAGTTGGATGACTTTGTATATCGGATAACGATTCGATTGCGGATTTAATTTTTGAGTATTCTTCTTTGTGGATGGCGTTAAGAGCTCTCAATGTTTTCGCTTGTTTTCTGTCAAGATGCTCATTTATTCGTCGTCTCAATTTGTTGATCCTTTCCTCTATAGCTCTTTGTTTTTTTTTTCTTAGTGAATCCAAATTGTTCTGCTGGACTTTTTTAAGCAAGTTTATAGTTTCAATAATGTCTGATTGTATAGAAAAAGTTCCGCCCACCTGTTAAATCTATGCGTTGCTCGGCACTCGTGAGTAAATTTTGGTCATTTAATTAATCCAATCAAATACCATATAAAGTAAGTCAAAGGAAATATATTTATACCCATAAACCAAATAAATGTCAAGAAATACTTGTACATGAACAATTGAATTGGTGGATATGTCATACTGCAATGTGGGTAAACTGAACACATACCTATGAATATTAATTTAATGTATATATATAGATTTTATGTGTTTCAGAGATCCTTGCTTTGATCCTAGTTTTTAACATCTTAATAAAAGTTGCAACCCAAAGTTCATTACCAAAGCTGGACATTACAGCCCATACATGTTTCACACCATGACAATAGGATAATGCATAAGGAAATAAAAACCGTTATATCATGACATATTTTACCATTTTGGAAGTTAATAAAAACAATATGAAAGGTCTTAGCTGTTTGAATTCATATGTTTCTTCAGGAGCCTTTAAATTTTAACTCTCTTATATTATAATTCAGTTCTAAGTTGTACAATCTCTTGGTTGGTGGTTATCCTAGTAGACCGCTGGTCCAATAATTGCTTCATTGGTCCATCAGTGAACAAAACACTCATGCACATATTCACTATGAAAGTATACAGATAATGTTTAACTTGAGCTGAGAAGAGATCTGGGGTGACCAGAAGTGGTTACACCAAACTTGTTTTTTTTTTAAACTGATTAAGTGTTCAATGGTTGTGTTATGTCCCTACCAAAACAAGGCATTACCATCTGATTTTAAATTTAACTAACTAGTCTGAGCATTTTATTAACCAAACTTATTAAAAAAACGTTCAGTTGTTTGACTAACATAAAGTGAAATTCGTTACCTTCCACTGATGACAGTCTTTAAGTGAAAAAAAGAGCACCAGTCACATGATACTCTTACTAGGGCAATCATATCGTGATGATGAGAGGGCCTCGAGTTTGGACACATATTAAGGTACACGTTTGTACACCTAATCAATTGCAAACAAATAAAACTTTATATGGAAACAGAGCCTACATTTGTATCTTACTTCTGTAGTAATGACTTCAATCTTGTAGCAAAATAACATTGTTCCAGAAGTCTATTTGTAAGAAGTCTAGCGCAATGAAAAAAGTCTGCGGAGTTACGGCAAGCTTTGGCATAACGTATGAGTTGTGATATAAAACATCAATATTCAGGTGCTGAAGGGATGTTTCAACAGATGAACGGAAAGTCGACAATTCTGAATGAAAAGTCATCACATTTGTCGAAAACCAAATAGATTCAATGTATCAAATCCTCAAAATAAGGTTAGTTTAACGATAATACGTCATCAAAATATGCGGAAACTGGAATTAATGGATCTATATAATTGATATTTTTTTCTTTCGGATCAGATATGCTATAAAGTCAGCCTCATAAGAGAGACGGAATAGGTGAACAAGTAGAGGAGCATAATTTGTTCCCATTGGAATGCCGATCATTTGTTTAAAAACGCGTCTACCACACTGGACAAGTGTTCCAGCTTTTTTCTGTATATTTGGATGATGATTTGGAATAATTGTTTACAAAGTATGAAGGAACTATATATTTGTATCTAGGTACACCATGTTTTTCGAGAAACAACGATTTATAATGTTTTTAAGTCTGGATTTTAACTGAGTATGGGGAATAGAAGTATATAGTATTGAAAATTATAGGTTTTAATGCTATTTTTTTCTGATAATAATCTTGAATTTTTCAGGATCCACATTGAAATAACACCACTACGAGAGTAACTAGTGTTGTGGTAGGACTGGAGACCCTGTTTGACAGCTGTAAATATAGAGATTAAACGTTTTGAAAGAGGTTTGGTGGTATACTTTGCAGATCCAGCTTTGTACCTTCAAGTGTGGTGGAGGGTAAGAATCCAGTACATAGACGGTAAGTCACAATCATAGTCTTTAGTAGAGATTCCAAAAGCTTATAACAGTAATATTACACGAGTAATTTGACAAATTCTATAGTAAATGGAAAGGAAACTAGACTTTAAAACCATCAGTTCGTTTACTTTATATACGGATTATAATAATTTTATTGTTTAATGCAAAATGACATTGAAAATATGATCAATAGCTAAATTTGATTTGTTACAACCTTTCAGCACAGACCCTTTGGACCAAGTTTTATTTTCATCACAAACATATCATTAAATAATTTTTGTTTCCATATTTGTGTTATTATGTGTGATCTCACACATATCCGCTTGCTATCTAATGCTGTGTATACTATGCCCAGTGTTTCGTCTATCTCCCTCTAATAAGGGTAGAAACTATATAAATTCTGAAAATAAAACATTTTTACCAACAGTAACTCCGCTTCGTTATTCTCTGCGAATTTTTTTTCCAGGAGGTATTGACTACATAAACTTCAAGTACTGTAATAAATAATGAGATGAACGTTATGATTTCTTACATGGTAAATTCACAATTTAAAAAATATGTAGAAAGTCATAACTTTTGTCGCAAAGATTTTTACAGTACTTGAATTGTGTAAATTCCTATTCTATGGTATTTGGAGGATAGTTTATATGGGACAAGGATTCGAAATGGGTTGAAATTGAAATTGAAGTTTTGAATTATTTTATTTTCTGTCGCATCATTCCTTCAGTCGCTAGAGTATAGAGGTTTTAAGTCACATACGTAGAACCAGAGACTGTCGAGGCTGCATAGAATTTTGTTTGTACCATGTTAATTTTCAGAGAAGCTAGTTATTGAAACAAAGTTTCTTCGAAGACTGAAGTCATCACTTTAATTTTGTATGGACTCATGACATTGTTGATGGCTTAGAAAAAAATTATACTATATGTCATAGCTTTCTTTTTTTCTCAACCGCATACGACCTTATATGAACGATCCAGTGTATATTCCTCAGTATATGGGACCCTTATCCTGGTCCATATTTTAATAATTCTAACAGATGCCGGGTTGCTTATTCATTCTTTAGTTTCTAGTGAAGTCTTCAAGTTATTTTGTGAGACCTATTCGTTCTTTATTTTTTTTACGTGCTTGCCCGTCCTAGATCATGAAAATTGTATTTTAATCATGGCCCCCTTTATTTTGCTTTATAGTGTTACAAATTTGTTGCCACATAATCAAACAGAGGGTGTTTCATTAGTTGAAAGATCGTACGTATCATATTTATCTCTGGCATATTGATAGTAGACAATTCAACACATCCTATCCTTCTTATGAGGAATACGATCAATAGAATGCAAATTCATTTTCTGTACAAATTCTGTATCGCTAACAGATTGTATTATTTCAACTTTCTCCCATGTTTGATTCAAGGATTAGTTGCATTAAGATTATGATTCATCAGAACTTGTTGACACATACTGGCTTCATACAACCACATTGTTTCCATCTGACTACAGACAAGCATGCCCACTTAGTATTAATGCGAAGAATTGCTTAATCCAGATAATTATGCACTTTCTTTGAAGTTTAATCTTGATTATGTAGTGCATTTGAGCAAACTCTTTTGATGTACCTGTGTATAATGATGTATTGTAGCCAGCTGCAGCCTGCTCTGTGGTATGAGGGTTTCCTCATCATCCATTGAAGACCCATGGGTGGCCATGAATTTACATGAGGTCTCTTCGACATATTTACCATTTCCATTCTCGCTATATTGAATGAAATGAATTTTGAATGATCTTGAACTTGATAGTTAACAGACTTTCTAGAAGATGACTAATTTAAAGGCTAAAACATACGAATTTTACACTTTAAACGTCATTTTTACTTCTAAACATTTACACAAATGCTAATAGTATGTAATACAGACAGAATAAACTAGTTACATGCAACCATAAACAACGTCATACAGGGAGGCTTTACTTTTTTCAACTAGTTCAACGCTACAACCCCTCCACTGTAATTTGATATTTCCAAACGTTTTAACGGTATCTTAATTCTGGAAGACATATTCTGCCTTGACTGCTAGGAATATGTCATCAATAATATCAGTAGAACTGTGTTCTAAAGGTTTGCCTACGGCAAGGAATGCTTGGATATCTGATGCATGATTCCTTATATCTGTTATGTTCTGATTCTGACATTTTAACAACGCTTCTTGTTTACATGTATCGGATACAGATTCTATCATGGATTTTAGAGCTTTAGCCTTCCTAAGCAGCATGGAGGGCCATCAAGGTTTTATTTTGTATATTGTCAAGGTGTTTATTTATGCGTCATCGCATTTCTTCGGTATTCTTTTGTATATTTTTCGTTTCTTTTTCGATTGAATCCAAATTTGTCTGTCGGTTTGTCATAAGCAATTTTACAGTTTCATCAGTGTCAGACAAAGTATCCTCAATATCAATGAAAGCCATTGAGGATTTTACATTACTGGTTACATGCTCTATTTTATCAATGCTTTAACAGCTGCGATGACTTTCAAGCGCAATACACGATCTACAGCACGGAGATGAATGATCATTGCAATATAATACAAACTTTTGGTTGTGCTCTGCACAATCCGGTTTTATACTATTAATATATTTAGGAAGCACTAAGTATTCAGTCATTGGAGTTGTTGTGTGAGATCGAGAAATTTTAGCAGCGTTATGGTGTTCACTACAGGCTCTGCAGAGTCCCTCTTCACACTCAGAACAAAAAACATCCGCTGGGGTAGATCTTGTGTGTACACCACAAACGCAATCAATAACTAAACGAGCAAAACTATGTTGAGAAAATTACTTACATGCTTGTCTCGAGTAATTTGTGGTTTGAATTGTTTCTCCATTCAATGGCAAAATCTTAAATACACCATAGAGAATGGTTTATGTTTTTAATCAAGAATAGCCTGAAGGAGAATCGGTTTCTTTTTTCCCCTATATAATCTTTAGAAAACTTAAACATGTAAAATGGTTGGAAATGTCTGGCAGAAATCTAATCAAAGCACCGTGGTTAATAAGTCACGTGCATATTTTTATCCAAGAATATGACTTCTCGTTTTTCGATTAAATTTATTTAAAACATGCCAATATGTATTAAAGACATACCGTGTATGGACATTTTTGTCCTTTATATTTTCTATAAATAATGGATAAATGTAGATTAAGATATTGTTGACCTAATTTGAAAAAGAACCCTACATGTATAACGTGGCACCATCTTTCTATGTGTTCCTAACGTAGATGTATTATTAACAAATTCCTCAGTAAATCGAAATTTTACAAAACAAACAAACAAACAAACAAGCAAACAAAATAAAACAAAACAAAACAAAACAAACACAAAACACAAGTTTGTGTTCTCCTTATCCCAGATAGATATAAATATTCAAATAATTATAAGTTTTTGATAATTTTAGTTTAAACAAGATTCTGATCAGAAAAAAAATAGTTTGGCTAAATCCTTCAATCCCAATTTCCGCTATATAGATGACGTATTATCTTTAAACAATCTTAATTTCGAGGATTTGATACATCGCATCTACCCAAAAAAACTTGAGATAAAGGATATTACAGATACTGTGAGGTCAGCCTCATATCTTGATCTACATTTAGAAATCGATGGTAAAGGAAAACTATTGACCAAACTTTACGACAAACGTGATGACTTTTCATTCAGAATTGTCAACTTTCCTTTCATCTGTGGCAACATCCCTTCGGCACCTACGTATGGAGTGTTCATATCACAACTCATACGTTATGCCAGAGCTTGCCGAAACTACGCAGACTTTTTGTATCGCACTACAATTCAAACAAATAGGCTTCTGGAACAGGGTTATGTTGCTACAAGATTGAAGGCATCACTACAAAAGTTTTATGGTCTTCATTATGAACTCGTAGATTGTTATGGTGTATCCATCTGCACCATGAAAACTGATTTATTCAACGGGTCATAGTTTTCCTTTTCTCGTTTGTCTACCCCGGACTTGACTTTTTAATAGCAACTCGGCGGGTGTTTCTAGAAAAGCGGAGAACGCTTATCCTACCGGTGCACCTGGTCCATGCTCCCAGTTTTTAATGGAGTCCAAATTGCTCATTTGCTTTTGTTACTTTGTATGTATGATTTTAGGCACTTTATGTTCTTTGTTGTGTATGTCTGTTTTCCATGTCTGGTCTTTGTCCCTGGATTACATTCTTTTGATTACCGCTATAACCTTGGTTCCCTTGATTACTCTTTAAAAATTGAACATTTTATAAAAAACTAACAAAAAATTCATATAATTAGACCATGTTTTATTGTACAATAAACTTCCCGCTTCAGGTACAATGCAATACAACATTTCTGGAAGTTAAACTTTTTGTTGCATAACACTTTCCGTACAGTGACTTGGATCAATGCAGTGTTGTCATTAAACGTGAACGTTCGTGAAAGAAACCACTGACTGGGTTTTATAAGATATCTTGTGTATCAATGTAAGTGTAACAAAATTACGATTACATGCTTGACCAAATCACGATGTTAACAGACAATGTTTTTGATTGACTGATTGATTGTTGGGGTTTAACGCCAAGGCAGCAATATTTTAGTTATATCCAGGTGATGAACATGAAGTGGATGATAAATGAAAAAGGGATGGGACACAAGGATAATGTGGTCGACAAATTTTGATTGGCACTAGAAATAGGCAGCGGTGGGTATGGTCGGGCAATTAGGCCTCCTGGGGCGGAGCCAAAAGGTTCCTACACCGAAAGAATACCACAGAAGGATTCTTTAACGTGCGAAGAGCGTTGCATATTTCCTAACACGGTGCACCATTATAGTTTGCGGTCAGGTTTTCCTTATTATGGCCTGACAAACCCAGTATGTAACACGCCAGGGGTACCCCCATTCCACCACCTTGGGCACACAACCCAGTTGCTCTGCAGGCAGAGCTCCCTAGCCCCAGGCCTGGGTTCTGGGCAATTTTAAGTCGCCTGTTACGACAGGCTTAGCGATGCTGCGGCCTACATTTTTGACACCCGGACCTGCACCGGGCGACAATGTTTTTGATGTGGGTTTAAATCACAATGGGACACATTATAAGCGTATGTTTACAAGTAAATAATACATATGTATCAAGTATAAACGTATCTTCATCTTAAACTCAAAATACATGTATCTCTTTATAAATCGTGATGACTATAGCTAAGACCTCTGATGTTAAATAAATCGTCATCATCCATATAATTATTAGGAAGCTTTCCTAAAAGAGTTTGATAAAATGACTCGTCGTTATATGAATTAAGTTCTAGGAACAGTTTATTGAAAATAGAATGATACAAATCCCAATCCTTACCCTCACACTATTATCTAGTAATATCTCATCTCACCCGCGTTCATTGTTTTTTGGTGCGTACATAAAATCCCAATTCCGTGTTCCCATAAACAAATTTTCCCCCATTATACTTTTAATTGTCAAATTACCTCTAAATGCACTGATTATATAGAGGCATCTGGTAAGATTTTGTTATGATTTGGATAGGTTTTTAACGCTATGACAAATACTATTCAGGTAAATAAAAAGATTTTTGTAGAATACTTATTCATCCCCCCACTTTAAAATACAAACTAAAAGTCTCTGTCCCCCAACATACCAACAAATTAGACGTTTTTAAATTTGCAACTGTTTTATACATCTACGCTCAAAAAAGATATTATCACACGTCTGTTTTGCCCGTTTTTGTAAGAACTTGTGTACTTTTTAGTGTTGGATACTTTTTAAATATCCATTACTAAAGAAATGCAAGTTCTTCGCATTGTGTAGCTTCATATAATACACATTTAAAAACTTACTTGTCATCTAATGCTTCGATAGTCTTGATTTATGAACGAACGAAAGATATACATCTACATTACCTCTTTTCTTCTTGCATCATATCAAGTTTTTCTTCCGACAAATAAAACATTGATCGCATCAAATACCGTCTACAGCTTTTCGGATGTGTATTTGTTAAACATGTAATCACTAATATTCAAGGGTTGTGTTACTTTTATAAGATAGTGTCAGCTTTTTGGTAGATTAGGTTACCACCTTACAAGTAACATAAAAAAGAACTGGAGGTGAAAGCGAAACAAGACATACAGAGGCCGGAAGGCCAGAAATTCCTGACAAAAACTGCGGCGGGGTTAAAGTACTTTGGCGTGATCACAACCCTCCCTCTTAAAAATCTGACCAAAAATGTTACTCCATTAAACACACCAAATAATCAGTTAAAAAAAGTCTGAGTCCCTTGTTACAACAGAAATACATGAAGAAACTGAATATATAAATTACACAATGTACTATGTATATCTACTTTTAAATATAATTTAACATATGCTCCAATCAAGATAAACTACAGAACAATTTATTGGATTGATTCTTACTGTTATCTAATGATATCCTATCTCACCAGCGTGTATTTGGTTTATGTATACCTTAAAACAGATCATCCAATCAAATCTGTTTGATCATATCAAGAAAGAGTGATCAAGCTAATAAAGGGAACCAAGATTCTAGCGAAAATCAAAAGAATGTAATCCAAAGACAAAGACCTGATATGGAAAGCAGATACATACAAGAAAGAACATAAAATAACTAAAATAACACATACAAAGTAACAAAAATGAATGAGCAACTCGGACTCCGCTAAAAACTGGGAGCAGACCAGGTGCGCCGGTAGGGTAAGCGTAGCGTATTTGACTACCTACCTGCTCCAAATTGTTAGAATTATGAAGGTGCTTTAATAGATGTGGTTTGGTAGCCATTTTAGTCTATACATTTTTGATTGTAAGATTTATTTTGCATTCATTTTAGGGAGTAACAGCCGAATTATCAGCCTCATGTTAATTATAGCATCTCCTACAGTGCCACTCTAATTCTATATAAATATATAACTAATTGTACTGTTACAGTTTTCATCATCGAATAAATGATATCAATGGGGTATTTTGTTTTATTATTCCTTACCAAAAAAAAGCTTAGTTGAGTAGCAAATCATCGCCTTCTATTGATACCAAAAAGATTATTATAGGTGAAATAAACAGAACATTACGTTGAAAAAGACATCACAACTAGAGCTAATTAAACTTATGTAGGCAAATATGGCAAAACTCTCAATAATATATTTATCGAATTATTTTCAAAGGTAGAAGTTAATATCTAGACTCCAATCACTGACCATCGAAAATTAAGTTTTTCTGTTTTGATCTTTGTCATCATATGTTATTCAATAACAAAGGCTTCACGTTGTTTACGTGTATCTCCAGAAGTTAGCTATGTTACACAGACTGTCAGTATAAAATAAACACTTCCACAGGAAGTGTTTTCATTATTTTTATGAAATGTTGGTTCAACGTATTTGGAAATATCGACTTATTTCATTTAGCAGTATTTACTTAATACCGACGGTGCGGACGAAGATGAATCCTTTGAAAAGACTTCAAAATTATCACGCAAGTGACAAATCAAACAACATAAAAGAACAAAGAAATACACTCAGAAAAAAAAACACCATGCACAAACCTACTATGTCCAGTAAGATTCACGTGCGTGCAAAAAGGGTAATCACTGTGCTGTTTGTTGATGATCAAGTCCCAAAAAGAGAAATGACATTTACTGCAGTTTGTCATTCATAATCGAAAAGGATATTGCATTGGTCAGCCAGGTCATACTGAAGATCTTGTTTTTTTTTACATATGCTTGAAACAATGAGAGGTAAATTATGTCCCAGTAGTCTAGACGTAAGTCACAATTTCTAGAGAAGGGTATAATTTCCGTGATTTGTCTATATCAATGATTTCATTAACTTAATCAAATAAAGAGCTGACTTTTATGACAGTCTGAGGTAGCATGTCATACAAATAAGCCCAATCTGTCAGTCACATCATGATGACAATCTTCAAACTTTTGAAATACACATTAAATAAAGGCCAAATATTCAATGAGAAAGAGCTGCTGGCATGGTACTACCAAGGAAAAGTAGTTGACAATTAGAAAGTCAAAACATCGCGTTTGTCATAGAGCTAAGCTGATAGCTCATCTATTTTGGAAACTATAAGATGGAGGTAAAGATAAAAGGCAGATTTCAGTGTGTTGTAGTACCTAAAAATCACTTATAAGTACACGAGTTTAAAATAATCGACAAATCGAGCATTATATAGTGATAAATCATCTAAATAGCAAAAACTTAAATTAAAGGATTGTTAAAAGAATAATCAAGGGAACCAAGGTTATAGCGGGAATCAAAAGAATGTAATCCAGGGACAAAGACCAGACATGGAAAACAGATATACACAATAAAGAACATGAAATAACTAAAATCATACGTACAAAGTAACAAAAGCAAATGAGCAACTCGGACTCCACTAAAAACTAGGAACATGGACCTGGTACACCGGTAGGGTAAGCGTCCTCTGCTTTTCTAGAAATACCTGCCGAGTTCTTGTTCTTGGAGTTTAGTTGTAAGTCTGCATCATAGAATTGTAAGAAAAATCAGCAAATAGATGTGTAATGGTCATATGATTACATGAAGTGTTACACTCTGGACGAAAAGTATTAATGTTTTTATTCCTATGTTCCATACAAAAATTATAACCGCAATGAAAATTGTACTGCAATAATATAATATTGAAGTTTTTTATGTTAATGCACTATTTGCACAGTCCGCGGTAACTTAAGTTCGAATTGATTTTGAAATCACTGTCTTGAATGTTATATGTATATAAGTAAAGTTACATAAAAAAGTTGGTAGTGTGTGTAGAGTAATCAAGGGAACCATTGTTATAGCGGTAATCAAAAGAATATAATCCAGGGACAAAGACCAGACATGGAAAACAGACATACACAACAAAGAACATAAAGTACCTAATATCATACATACAAAGTAACAAAAGCAAATGAGCAACTTGGACTCCACTAAAAACTGGGAGCATGGACCAGGTGCAAGCTTCCTCTGCTTTTCTATGAAACATCTATGAAATATCAACTCGCTCATAAAAAATCAAGTCCAGGGTAGACGAAAGAGGAAGGGAAAATTATGACACGCTGAACCAATTAGTTTTCTTGGCGCAGATGGATACACCGTAGCGATCCACGACTTCATGATAACGGCCATAAAACTTCTGCAGTGATGCCTTCAATCTTGTAGCAACATAACCCTGTTCCAGAAGCCTATTTGTTTCAATTCTAGTGCGATACAAAAAGTCTGCGTAGTTTCGACAAGCTCTGGCATAACGTATGAGCTTACTATGAACACTCCATACGCAGGTGACGAAGGGATGTTGCCACAGATGAAAGTAAAGTTGACAATTCTGAATGAAAAATCATCACGTTTGTCGTAAAGTTTGGTCAATAGTTTTACTTTACCATCGGTTTTTAAGTGTAGGTCAAGATATGAGACTGACCTCACAGTGTCTGTAGTATCCTTTATCTCAAGTTACATTTCTGTTATTAACATTCCAAATTCATACACAGTTTTGAGGTTAACATTGCCTAATATTCTGATATTGAAAGATCTTTTGGCTTTAGTTTTTATGTTAATAGCAGAACTAGTATTAAAACTATTCGAAACGTGCGATCAAATGTCAAACAAAAATGCCTTTGTTTTTTCATTAGCGACAAGTAGCTGGTTTGTTGACCGTTGGCATTATAATGCTTTTGGTTTTTTCCAAGCCTTCATGTTTTGAAAGGATCACTTTGAAGTTCTTCCCATCAGAAAAAATAACTATAACGTTATTAGATTCTCTATATACAACGTAGATATTACCATAGTTATCGACATCAATCCCCTTGGGATATTTTAGTGAATCGTTGGTAAATATCCAATTCTGTTGCCCGTCCATTCCACACCATATCACGGTATTGTTGTAAGTGTAATACAGTTTGTTGTTGAACTCGGTTATATAGCATTCCAATGGAAATTTTTCTCTAACAACTACTCTAACTGATCAATTATTTAGATTCCGTTCACAAACTCCTTCATTTTTTCCACAATAAATTAAACTTTGACAAAAAACGGCGACTCCACAATTGTTTGTTTCACTGCTGATAAATTTTGTATCCTTTTTGATCAATTTTGTTTGAATGAATTCTTTCTTGTGCTTAAATCCTGACGATACATATATTATGTCGGTATCTTCCGAATAAGTTATATAAAAAATACCATTACTGTCGTGTTTGAACTGGTATTTGCCATTCTCGTCAAAAATAGAAACAGTTTTATTGTCATAACATGAAAATGCAGTCCTGCCGTCAGGTAAAATTACACAACCACAAACGTCCCTCCCTTCAGTGTCAATAGTTTTATTGAGCTTCGGACTTATTTTGTCTAATGCACTTGTTAGAGGTTTTGAGATATTCGATTGTGCTCCTTGTGCTTTTCTGTTAGATAACTTCCATACATTGGGTGTTTCTTCAATTTTTATGTTTCCGAATGGTTCAACGTGTGGCCAATTCGTTAAGTATTCATCTGACTGAAATATTATGGAACATTGAGTGCAATTAGAATAAAACTGCTTGGTTGATATCATACACATGCTTTAATTGACCGAGGGCAATAAAAGCCTGAAGGTCTGATGCATATTTCTTTATATCTGATACATTTTTCTGACATTTTGACAAATCCATTTGTGTTACTGATAACGATTTTAATTCAGTTGAATTTTTGAGTATTCCGTTTCTTCAGCAGCATCAAGGTCTTTCATGGTTTTAGCTTGTATTTTGTCAAGATGTTCAATTATGTGCTTTCTCATTTCGATGAGTGTTTTATTTATTGCTTTTCGTTCCCTTCGAATTAATTCCAAGTTGTTTTTTCGATCTTTCATCAGCAGTTCTATATTCTCTGTAGCTTCAAACAGGGTGTCTTCTATCTCAGTAAATGCTGTTGAGAATTTCACGTTTGCAATCACTTGCTCTATTTTATCGATTCTTTTACATCCGTGATGGCCCTCTTATATGCACGATCTACAACAAGGATTCGAATGCTCGTGGCAATACAATTGGTATTTTTCACCATGTTTTTCACACAATTAATTGATATTCTTGACATATCCAGGAAGCAATGCATATTGAGTCACTGGTATTGCATTGTGGTTTTGCGACAATCTGGCTGCACAGTGATGGTCACTGCGAAATCTACTGAGGCCCTCATCACAATCTAAACACCAAACATCTGCTTGGGAAAACTTCTGTCGCCTTTCGCATACACCACAGATAGGAACTGGGTTAGCCATGCCTGAAATTACGACAAAGATTAACTCGTTTAGAGTGACACATTGATAAGTAAAATAAAAATAATAACAAGTCATATGAAAGTAAAAAAAAGACACCCACTTAAGAAATAAAAGAAAAAGAGCAATCCGGATGTTACCAAAACAGTAGTAAGTGAAATACTTTTCCAGAAACACATCGAGGTGTTCATGTCATACCCAGACGAGAGGAAAAACGAGATAAATTAATCAATCTTTATGACATAGGTAAAAATACCATATTGGTCGGGGTGATCATGATAAAAATTACAAACATTTACAGTCACTTACAGTTTACAATTTTCAGTATCTGAACTGATCCGTGTAACAACATTGACGATTTGTCAACGGTCACCGATCAGTCATCGGTCACCGATCAATCATCGATCATTCTGATATTTGTATAAAAATCAAAATGAATCTAATATGGCACTATACTGAATTTCGTCAAACGAAAATTCGAAAATTTACATTTATCGATTATCCGTCAAATTACATAACAAAACTTTGATCAAATCGGTCACCGGTCATCGGTTATCGATCCATCAGTGATCATTCAACCAGCTGTCATCGATCAGTCAAATATACGTGCAGATCGGCTTAGGGACTATACTACATAGAATGTTAAAAATATTTTTGCCTTTTACTTTCGGTATCCTACAATTTATTAATCGGCAATTAGGATTAGGAGAAAGGCTGTGATTATGGTATAAATGGGAGTTTGATATCATTCATGAATTTGAACCAGCATCTTTATATTAGACGATACAATGTTCATTTATGTCAAATCGAGTTCAACGATATGAAAACTACCCCGCAAAATAAAACTTGGAAAAAATTAATTAAGTGTTAAAGAACTTTAAAAAAAAAACAATCAGGGGACAAGCTTGCCCTACCTTTAGTTCAAATAAACTGTCAAGCATTAATTTCTAATGGTAAAGCACTCCAAAGCTGTACGCCAGAAAAGATATTTGTTTCTGAAATTGATACAGACACGAGGAAAAAGAGCTTATTATCGTCCACAGATACCACAATTAATTTTAATGGAAGTGTTTCCTCTATTGTTTAAATAAAGACTCTCCAGCGAAAGAACGCACTAGACGACTAATGGAAACTACCAACCCGGACACACAATATTGGACATTGTTTCATGTGTACAGGAACTTACAACTGTGGTTTACATGAACGTAAAGCATCAGATTGTTGAATAACCACAACAGTATATACTGACTTATGTACTGGTTCAAATTTTAGAACATGTTAAATTTTAAAACCCAATGGAAAGTTTTTTTAAATTCTGAAACTTGTAAGAAAAGATAAATGTACTTAAGCCTAAAGCAAAACTTTCCATTTATGTCATCGTGCAGTGTATACATGTACATGTAATGAATATACATACATTAATAGGAAAATATTTGCAAGTAATATTTAAATGTTTAGGTGTCACACTCCTTCCAAACGATAAATATTTCATCCAAACGGTATCTTTGATATAAAATACGTATATAACATGAACGTAAAGAGTGTACTCTCACAATCGGATTTTAAGATATTTTCTTCGAAATCAAGTAATATATTTTATACGATTTTATTGTATTCGTAAAAGTGCAAAACTAACTTAGAAAATGCAGATGCTTTAACAACAGAGTCACAAAAATCTTGACTTTTTGACCCAATGGGGTACAAATATATGATAATACTGAAAAAAAAGAACTCGAGAATATTCTTTGGCGATAATAAATAATAAAAAATAATAGGTGTGAACGCCGACTTCGATACACAAGTTCAATATGATAACCTTTTTGATTCGGTCAGCTCAAAGTCATTACGGTTCTCTAATATTTTCTAAATACTCTAAAATTCTAATATTTTCATAAGACTTGACAGTCATGACATTGGCATAACTGCATGAAAAATCTAAAACTTAATTATGTCTGTACAAATTGAATTTATTGATACTTGGAATAATTAAGGAGTTAACATAATAGTATTTCATTTTAGAATGAACAGAACTATTTGTTGAATATAACAGGTCAACAATTAAAAAGCGTTTGTTTGTATAATTACTTACTTTACCTAAACTCACATAATGTCGCCACACCAAACTACCAAAGTATTACAAGGTAAAAGAAGTAACTAAATCATTAAGTCACCACGGGTCTACCTCTTTAAAGTGTGACATTGTCTTTCTGTATGTTACATTCTTTTCAAATAAACTATACCAAAACCAGGGAAGTCTAGGGAGTTTTATTACGTCGAATTCCAAATTAAATAAAGATGGAGATAATCATAAAAATAAAGATTATTAAAATATAAACCTTCTTTCCATTTCTGATAACGCTCAAACGACAAACTCTGATATTCCCTTTACCGAACGATATCAAAACTGTACAGATTAACAATGAATGGATAATCATGTATTCTAGTTCGAAAGAGACAAGTCCTAGACATAATTTTAAAACAAAGTAAGAACTATATGTGAACACGAGCTTCTTTAATATTCATTAGGAGAACAAAACGTCTTTCAACCTAAAATCAGAAATAAATATTTTCGACATTCAACCGAAAAATCGCTTTAACACCATTATATTGTGTTTTACTGTCAGTCTGAGATATTTTTAATATATAGACAATAAGAACAAAATTTTCTACTCTTAGTGTATAAGATACTTTGTTAAAAGTATGAAAGATAAATATACTCGAATGATTTGTACATATCATTACATATATTCATGATAATATTTTATTAATTACTGCCAAAAATCAATTGTATTTGTTATGAAAACAGGGAATGAATAATTACTTAGCATAAAGCACAAACAATGTATATCACTTGTTTTTTTTTATTTTTTACTGGCCTAGCTGGTCATTGTAATGCATATTGACGTGTGAGTCAAGATTCGTAAACTTCTTTGTTTTTTTATCTTTTTTTCAATCGTACAATATTTTTAAAAAATCATTACATATTTTTTGGGGTACTGATATGCGATTCGTTTACAACAACAATCAAAGTTAAGATGTATATTCCAAGTGTTTGATTTAGAATTAATGTATGTCAGCACTGTGACAAAACTTTATTACATAGAAACATATTATATTGAATATGTCATTTCCGTTATATTAAGTCAATTTTCACACTTGTTGACAGGTGTGAGATAAGTATTTATCTTCTCTAGAGTGATTCGATTTCTCATGCACTGAATGGCTGAAATATAATAGGACCATTGATTGTAGTCTATAAAATCTCAATGATCGAATGCGACGTTGCATATTTTCTGAAGTGGTTCCCGTAAAAACTGTTGAAGCCATAGACATACGATAGATAAAATTTCCGCCATGATACGGTTGCCAAATGATGCCTACGATTTTGTTTTGAAAAAATTAGAGAACAGTGTCTACAACTTAAGCTAGTTGAAACTGAAATTTCCCACATCTCGAGAAATTTCCAAAATCAACTCTCTCTCTCTCTCTCTCTCTCTCTCTCTCTCTCTCTCTCTCTCTCTCACATATATGTATCAATCTCTCTCTCTTATATATGTATCAAATGGGACCGAAGATGAATATAACTTAATTACAGCCAATGTCAAACAAGAAAGCCTTACTCTTCTCGTTGGTGACAAGTAATTTGTTAGTTGTCCGTGGGCAATGTAATGCTGTCGGAAAATTAAGTCCATCATTCTTTGATAGGATCTCTTTATACCACTGACCATCAGGGGAGATAACTATAACGTTGTGAGTACGATAACCAACACAATAAACAATACCGAAGTTGTCAACATCGATTCCCATCGGACCTTTTAGTGAATCGTTCTTAAACTGCCATACTTTTTGTCTGTTTATTCCGCAGCATGTTACGGTATTGTCGATATGGTTTGTATAATAAAGTTTCTTTTTGAATTCTGTAACGTAGCAGTACCATGGAAGGTTTTCTTTAACGATGATTTTTACTGATCCTTCAGTCATGTTCTTTTGACATACTCCTTTACTTTCAGCACAATAAATCAGTGAATTACCACGAGCGATCACACCGTAATTATACGTATTACAGATAGTCGTTGTTTTCTTATTGTTCATGTTCAAATGAATGAACTCTTGTTTCCCTCTATCGCCGGTTGATATATGAATTGTGTCGGTATCTTCAGAGAAAGTGACATCTAAAGCATTGCTGACTATGGTTTCGAATTGATATTTGCCATTTGCATCATAAACAGAAACGGTTTTCTTGTTAGAACATGGAAATACCGTCCTTCCGTCAGGTAAAAACACACAACCAAAACTGCCACTTGCGTTTATGTCAAAAGTTTTATTGAGCGTCAGTGTTATCCCGTCTATAGATCTTGTTACAGGTCTGGTGATCTTTAACTGAGCCCCTTTTGCTTTTCTTCTATCTATATTAAAGGTGCAACTCCGCCGTTCAATTTTGATATCTACAAATGTCACAGCGTGAAACAAATTCTGCAAGACTTCATTTGCTTTAATATTAAAAGAAAATTTATCAACACCTTCATTTGTTAGAATTTGCTTGATGTACCGGTTTGTATTCTGTACGGTTTTCTCCAAATGACCAATGGCGAAGAATGCCTGAATATCAGATGCATACATCTTTATATCCGATATATTTTTCTGATATTTGGATATATCGTTTTGACTGTCCGATAATAATTTTATTACGGACTGAATTTTAGAATATTCTTTTTCTTCAACAGCAATCAATGATTTAAGGGTTTGTGCTTGTATTTTGTCTAGATGCTCATTTATGCGTCGTCGCATTTCGTTGATATCTTCTTCTATAGTTTTTCTCTCTTTTCTGATTGACTTCAAGTTTTCTTCTCGTTCTCTCATTAGTAAGATTACAGTTTCAGTAATGTCAGACAAATAATCTTCAATCTCCGTGAAAGAAGCTGAGGCTTTGACATTACCTGTTACTTGCTCTGTTTTATCAATTCGTGTGCAGCTACTATGAATATCAGATACACAAGATCTGCAACATGGAGACGAATGGTCATTACAGTATAGGGACAATTTTTCGTGGTGTTGTTCACAAATCTGTTTTATGCTTTTAACAAACTCAGGCAGCACTAGGTATTCGGTAATGGGGGTTGTTGTATGACACCGAGAAATTTTGGCTGCGCTATGATGTTCAATGCAAACTCCACAGAGTCCTTCATCACATTCTGAACACCACTCATCTGCTGGAGTAGATTTGTGACGACTTTGGCACACACCACAAACAGGGACAGAGCTCGCCATTCCTAAAAATGAATCCTGTTCTTAAATATGATAAAAGGAATTCATATTTGTATATATTTTTATATATAGAACATGTATTGTTACCGATTTGAAATAACGATACACAGCTAATACATTATGGGCAATTGGGGATGGGAATGGGGTATATTAATAGGACAATGGGGAATGGGATGAGGGAATAATTCTGATTGGTCAATGGAAAACATTTATTCTGCCTTATCCCACAAGCAACGTACATGTATTAGTACATTTATACAATATTTAATATCTGATCATTATAGATCATTTGTCCGAGCTCATACGATTTCGATATGTCATTTTTGAGAATTCGGACTAAAAAAAATTGTCAGAGACACTCGCATGGTTTTAATATTAACAAATTAAACATAATGAGCAATAAAAATCAGATATTTAAAAAAAAAATGAAAATGTTGATTCCCTTTCAATTGGCAGAAATGTGTCATTTGTTGCAACCATGAAAAGGATCATAAAATTGCCATTTTTAATATTTTAAACTTTAATTTTGAACCATTATTGAAATTAAAAATGTTCGCACCCTTACAATCTGCAGAAATATGATATTCTTGAGAAATTGGACTCAAATTAATGAGTCATAGCCACACATATGATGCTTTTTTTTGAAATGTTAATATTTTAAACAATGATATAAGACCATTAAGGAATTTCAATAGTTAGCACTCATTTAATTTGCAAAAATTCAATTTTTTAAGATTTGGTCTAAAATATATGTATCACAGCAATCAACATTATACTGATATTAGACAATTTTAACATTTTGTACAATAATTTAGAATAATAGGGGCATTAAAAGTATTCCCCGCATAAACTTTGAAAAATAGGTCATTTTGAAATTTTTTTTACTGAAATATGAGAGTCGCAACTACCAACTGAATACTAATATTGCCATTTTAAAGCAATAATTTTGGACTATTATTTTTATTAAAATTGTTGGCACCCTTACAATGTTCAGAAATATGCCATTCTTGAGAAATTGGACTGAAATTATTGTGTCACAGCCACACATATGATGCTTATTTTGACAAGTTTACATTTTAAAAATTTGATTTCAACATTTATAGTTTACAGTATGTTTTACATCAACCTACACGATACTTATATTGACAATTTTAATTTTTTTTTACAATAATTGAAGCCTGATATTAAAAGTGTTCGCACATTTTGCAAAATTATGTCATTTTGATGCTTATTTTGACAATTTTAACATTTTAAACAATAATATCAGTCCATTATCGAAAATAAATGTGTTTGCACCCATACAATTTACAGAAATATTACAAGAATGGGGTATGGGACAATGGGGTAATGGGGTATGGGGCAATTGGGAATGGGTTATGGAGCAATGGGGTAATGGGGAATGGGTTATGGGGCAATTGGGAAGATTATGCCATACAGGGACTGTAAATTATTTAATGTTGACATCTTATTGTAGCACACGTAATCTACTTGTAATAACACTGTCCCATATAAAGTGCAAGGGGTAGATGTTAGTGTTTCTCAATGTAGTCCACAGACTAAATTTCTTCAAACAAAATTGATATGATATGCTAGAATTTTGAACCAAAATATATTTGGAATCATGGTAAAGTTTGTAAAGGACAGAATTGCATTCAATCAATTCATTACATATTCTTTGAGAAAACACAGTACTTGAATGTAAAAAAATTCAATGCAGAATTACAAATTCGCGAATCTAATAGGATTGTCAATGGTATAAATAAAACAAGTCGACATTTCGGAAGGTTAAACTTGCTGATGTGGTACACCTAAAGTATAGTGCCTTTCAGCAATAAAATCACAATAGAGACGGGGTGTTGCCTTCTCAATAATGATGTTACATTAATGTACGTAAACAGAACCTTTGACTGAAGTTTTATAACATGCCATGATTCGCGTGCATGTATTAGTGATATGATTGCATGACAACATCATAATATAAATTATCTGATAATGATAATGATAGTAATAAGTTGCTCTACATCATTAAACTTTAAATACCTTTTTATGAATCAATACATTTTTACAAAGGTTTTTACAGATAAAAAGTAACAGAGTACACCAGGAAGGTAAACGTAGGCGGAACCACGTGATTTAAAGATATGATATCATCCTATCAAAAATTTAAATGGCGCGCTATTTTGAATTGGGTAAACGTCTGTGTAAGAAATTATTGCGACGGTTTAGTGGAGTCCGAGTTGCTCCTTTGCCTTTGCTGTTATGCCCGTATTATTTTGGTTATTTTATATTCTTCGTTGTGTGTGTGTCTGTTTTCCATGTCTGTTTTTTTGTTCCTAGATTACATTCTTTTGATTTCCTCTAGAATCCTGGTTTCTTTGATAACTCTTTCAAGAGAAAGAATCGATTTGATCAAGACAACAAAAAAATAATAATTTTGACATAAACCAACAATTTATTCAATTTATGTTACTTTTAATAAAAACATAATAGTTGAAAATGTTGCAAACGTTTCTAAAATAGAAACACATCAAATACGTTATTGATAATACATTTTAGGCAAAACGTATTTAAAACGAATCGCCAACTTCCGATCATGGCGTCGGAACGAAACAATCATTTAAGGCAAAATTCGAAATTATATCAATACCTGCTAACTCGACACTACAAATATAAATTGAAACAATTCAAATAACCAATTCGGAGTCAGTTTGCATGCATAATGCTTTAATTTATTAGTTATTAATTCGATGTGATCCTGAAAAATTCGAAAGATCTTCTGGAGACCCTCAATTCGAATATTATAATATTAAAACTTATGATTTTTCAACACTATATACTTCTATTTCCTACATGTTAAAAACGTTATACATCAAAAACAAGATGGTACACCTAGATACAAATATATAACTCTTGAGATACCCCATAATTTGTAAAATAAAATTCCAAATCATCTCCCAAATATACAAAGAAGATGTTTTCAAAATGCTTGAATTATAGATCGACAACATACTTGTCCAGTGTTATGGACGAATTTTTCAACAAAAGTTCGGTATTCCAATGGGAACAAATTGCTAAAACTCAGATGATTCAGATGCGTTCTAAACATGGCCGAGGAAAGCACTTTTGCTGCTTCCAGTGACAGATTCCTTGATTTTTTGGAGGGGGTATGTATTTTTTTGTATAAAAAACCCTTTTATTTCCATTATTTTTGCTAGTTATGAATATTTTAAGTACTTAATTCATAGATATAAAATAGAGCAAAACAACAAGGGATAAGGTTCCCTGTAGCAGATCTGTCATATAACGAGAACTAGTATGGTGTATATGTCAAAGAGACAACAACCCCACTGGGATGAAAATGTCAGCCCAAGGCCACTCATTGGTCTTCAACGAGGAAGCATCATTATACACAGGTACAGCACAAGAGAAGCCCCTATATACTCAAGTAAAATAAAAAATAAACTAATGGTGAACATGAAAAAGAAATACAGATGCGAGATATTCCTGTTTCGGGACCTGCGGGTTTTTATTGTTACATTTAAAAAACAACAGGCCGCTTGCATGCTCAACATCGTCTTTGAGCACATTTAATTCTGACACCAACTAATCATGTGTTGTACATTTTAGAGTTTTTCTGTTGACACTGAGGAGATATATGTATGTATTGGCATGCCATGAAGTGCAACTTTTTTTATCGGACATTCGGCAAAAAAATATATGAGAAAGTGTTCATCAAACGGTTTGGAGTTTTGGCAAATCCTCTGAAGGATCTATTTTTCTTTCATTTGAGCTATATTCCTTTTATGGTATTTTTTATAAATTTAATTTTGATTTTATTTCATTTTTGTCCTATTATATTGTTATAACACATTAAGAGAAAAGGCAACAACATTATTATATATCCGACTTATTTCCAGTTATAGTATCTAGAAAAAGCAAGCCTATGGTATTTGCATAAATTGTTACCCTACTCTGAATTTTCGTCTTCACTCTCATTTGGAATACTTCAAAGAGACCTTTGTTCGAACGAGACATTTGACCCACAGTAATTAACGGAAGAAGATTTCTTTTTTTTTTGAAGAATCAATGATTTTTAATTCAGCTACAGTACTTTTTCCTACAGCTTTGTCTCAGACAATTACCAATCACCTCTTGAAGATAAATGTTATGGGCAGGTTTATTCCACTCCTTGTAGTTTTTAAGATTTGTGATATTTTTTCGACTGACATGAAAAATGCATGGCCATCAAGAAGGCATGACTTGATCTATATGATGAATACCTACCCTTCTGATCCACTGCGTTAATTTTAGAATGCGTCTTGATTGTCTGGTGTTTTATTTTGCTCTGTATAGTACTTTACATTTTTTGCTGCTCTCATTTGTATCTTATGATGCCTTGGATTTTCACATTTAAATTATAAGGAAATATAAAGGTGATTGCTCTTAATAATGTTCGCATTCATTAATGAACTAAAACATCTAGATTCGGGTGAAAATTCAAAATCTTACTATTAGGATTTTTTCTATAAAAGAATCTTTACAATTAAGTTTTAATATCTTAAAAGAGACATGATACAAACATTTTTTTTCAATTTTTGTTGTTGTTTTTTTTTTATTTATTACACCAAATTTATGAAATAAAAACGCCCCTTGTAGTCACTTGACCATAGTTAAGACTATCGGGCTTATTTATTGATATAACCGAGCGGCAAAGAACGGTACTCAGTGTCCTTATTTTAGTTGTATCCTACCTAAAATAGTGTGCAAAGTAGTTGTAGACTTTCATTTATGTATATTAGTTAGATCGTCGTGCAAAAAAACACAAATAAATCATTATAACTTTATTTAGCGCTAACCTGGTGAAAAAACGTTTGTTTCTCACGTATCTAAACATAATCTAGTTTTTATAAATATAAACGTTTATAAAATGATATTTTTGTGTCACGTCTCCTTTAAGAGCTTATATATACTCTTGACTTTACCATTGTCTTTTATAGAAAGAATGACCCTCATTTTTGCAAGGATCAGCACTGTTCATATGCAGTTGCCACAGTCAGTATTAGCTTATAAATTTTTATTATGTGTTACAAAAAAAAAGACCAAAAAAAACAACAACAACAAAATTTAAAATAGAATAAGAGGCTCCCAAGAGCCTGAATCACTGACCTGGCTGAATTTTGCATTTCAAAGGCAATAAATTTAACAAAAAGTTGTCCGACAATTTTAGGACTTATCATAAAGATCATTTCACTTATTAAAATATTCTTTCTATCTATCATAGTTTTCAAGATATTGGATGAAAAAAATTGTATATAAAAAAAACAAACAAACAAACAAACAAACAAACAAAAACAAACAAAAACAGAAAAAAACATCATTTTTCATCTTTCAAGGGCAATAACTCTTTTAAGGAGCCGTCGGACAACTTTAATCCCTGGAGACTTTTGTAGTCCTTATAACAAGGATCATTTTAGCAATTTAAAGAATTTTGCTAAACCTAAGATTGAAGATATCTGATATATGCGACAAACTACTGTCTGACACCTATGTTCTACTTTTAGCACTAGTGACCATATTTTTCGACAAATCAAAAATATCCACATAAACGCTATGCATGATTGTCCAAGGAACATGCATACCAAGTTTGGTTCCAATTGATCAAGTAGTGTCAGAGGAGAAATTTGTTGAAAAAAATAACATTAAAATAACATTAAAAATACTTTAAAAAAAAACGTCGAAAAAGGGCAATAACTCCAACATGGCTTAATGGATTAAAACGACAATTTGACCACACAATGCACAAGAACTATTAATACGTTTTAGTATAGTATTGTATGATACGACATCTGTATATCTTTGCCTCATTTAACAAACCATGATTAATATGGAAACATATTAGATGTACATGCAAGTTTTCCAGTTATATTTGTATAATACAATAAAAGTTTAAGTTATATTAGAATACTGGTACATGTACCGCTGTCAACTATATCTATATCAATGCTGTTAAATGAATGGAATGTGTGACGAGTCAGTATCATTGTAATAAAAAAGGCAATAAGACCATCAGCAGATATAGATGAAGAAAGTGTTCTAGGTCCCCTTAAGTAATCGTTGTTCATGTTACTTTATGTTTAAACATTGAAAACGCTATGAAATGATAACAATATCTCAATAAACGGCCACGCGAATTTTTAAGTGAATATGATACATATTTTTCACATATTTTAGAATCGGTTGAGGTACATGTTGCAGCAATCTTTAATAAAGATTAATAAATCTTTAATCTAGACTCGCCAAGGTAGACTATCATACATGTATGAGCAGTTTTTACATAGTTATTTTGGTTTTTTATGCTCTTTGTACATTCCTAAACTTCCAGTATGTATTTAAGTAGTACATTAATATGTAAAGGAAATTGGGAATATGTATAAGACAGAATATAGAAATTAATAGTCCCATGTATATTCTCTGACATTCCATGAACATGCATCACGAATTAGTTTTTAAGTACCAGTCCATATAAAATTCAAACACTGTCCATGTTAAAGTGATTCATTGTGACGAACATCGCACCGAACAAACAATGCTTTTCAAATCATTATATTCTATATTTTTACGTAACAGTTGTCTTTTCCATACTCAGAACTGTAATTTTGAGAATATCATACATTTATCTCCCACTAAAATCAAACAAATCGAAAAAAATCAAGAACGATAAGTCTCGCAAAATGCTTATTACATGTACAATCTAAATGAATTTTATCTCAAAAAAACAACACCCAAATGAAAATCTATGACTGGTTACGTGGTCTGTAACTGATTCTAAATAAGAAATAAAAGTGAAATCGGTGGGTTTTTTTCACATTTATGAATCATGTCCTGTCTTAACTTTATAAAGACTGTACTAAATTTGCCGTCCACCCATGATAAAAATTTGTTTCATTTTGATATACATATATTTGTTGCATTTATAAAGATCTTTTTTAGTTTTTTTCTGTTTGAATTCCATATTCTTATATCATTCAGACTTTCATAGATGTGTAATACATATTTTATCTAATCGATTATCATCTCCCATAAGAAAATCAAATGTGATAAAAAAAAAACAACAAACAAACAAATAAAACAGGGGGCAACTTTATTTTCATAAACGTTCACGTATCGATGCACAATATAGAAGATAGCAAAACCAATAAATTATAACAAACAAAAAAATCCATTCATTCTTTTTTTTAAATCAAAAGCAAGTTATTTAAATGCAACAATTCCTTTTCTTTAGATTTACATATATCATAAATATACAATTCGAATCATATGCAAATTAGAATTTGAAAGAATGAGCCAAATCCTTATCAGGAATAATTGAATACTTTTTACATATCTTATTATGAACATAACCACACACAAGAGAAAAAAAAACGGAAACACTACACATGTACCATACAGAATATGTACAATATTTAAGTACAGTTCTAAATATATTCATCAAACAACCTAATGGTTAGGTGTCACATGATGATTTCTTAATTTTAATTTATTTTCTTTAAATATTTCTATAGAAGGGATTAAAGTAAAACCATACAACGATATAATATACCACTATTTAAATTATTAAATGGATTTAACTTACAGCGCTTTCTTCGGAAAAAATCTAAGAAACATCTACTTTAACACATAGTGCTTTACTCCTCTCTTTGTAAAAAATAGCTTAGTCGAGCTTAATAAGGTATTATAACAATAAACTGAACAAATCAAATTAAGCCAATGTCTGCAATAACCATTGCTTCATTTTCAAGGTTTTCAACAAACATTTTGCAAGAACATTAGCAAATCCCTGAAGTTATCCCCAGTTCTCGATTGTCAGAGAAAACTATTGACCAAACTATACGACAAACGCGATGACTTTTCATTCCGTATTGCTAACTTCCCTTTGATATGTGGTAGCATCCCTTCAGCACCTGCGTATTGAGTATTCATATCACAACTCAAACTTTATGCCAGAGTTTGCCGTAATTGCGCAAACTTTTCGGTATTGAACGTCTTGCATTTAGACTTGTGGAACAGGGTTATGTCGCTACAAGACTGAAGTCATCATTACTGAAGTTTTAAGGTAGCCTTCCTTGGACTTGAATTTTTATGACTTTTTATTACTCGTATAGTACCCTTAAGTATAAAATATCAGACATTTCAAATGTCTTGACAGTGTAATCAAGGGAATCAAGATTCTAGCGGAAATTGTAAAATTGAAAACAATGTAATCCAGGGACAACGACTAGACATGGAAAACATACACACATAACAACGAACATAAAACAACCATAACAATACGTACCAAGCAACAAAACTAAATAAGCAACTCGGACTCAACTAAAAACTGGGAGCTTAGATTTTCAATTTTATTTGAAATAGTACTTAACTACAAGCAACGTCAAACAGAAAAGCTTTACTTTTTTCGTTGCTCACCAGTAATTTGTTTGTTGACAATTGTTAATGTACTGCTGTTGGTAAACACAAACCATCCTTATCGAATAGAATCTCTGTGTGTCTCTGACCATCAGGGGAGATAACTAAAAGGTTTTGAGTACTATTACCGACAACATAAACATTACTTAAGTCATCGATTCCCATTGGGTATGCCAGTGAATCGTCTTTGAAATGCCATACACGTTGACCACACATTCCATAGCATGTCACAGCACCTTCTTCGTTGTTTGTAAAATAAACTTTGTCTTTTGATTCTGTAACGTAGCAGTATTCCGGGAGTTTTTCTTTTACAATAACCTTAACTGATCTGTCAGTAATGTTCATTTTACATACTCCTATACCTTTAGCATAATAAATCAGAGTATTACCACGGACGACGACACCATAAGTTGAGGTTTTATAACTAATATCCGTAGTTTTTTTTAATGTTCATATTTAGGTGAATGAATGTTTGCTGACCTTCACCTCCTCTTGATACAAATATTGTGCCTGTATCTTCTGAGAAGGTGACATCTAATGCACTGCTGACTTTGGTTTTGAATTGACAGTTTCCATTTCCATCAAAAACAGAAATGGTGTTATCGCCATAATCTGAAAATGCTCTTCGACCGTCATGCAACAATACACAACCACACACGTCATTCCCTTTAGTGTCAATCGTTTTATTGAGTTTCAGGCTTATCCCGTCTATAGATCTTACAGGTCTGTTGGTTATTTACTTTGCATCTTTTTTCTTTCTGTCAACTACCCTAATGGTACAACGTTTCCGAACTATTTTGAAATTTCCGAACGCTTTATTGGTGAACATATTCGACAAAACTTCATTTGCCTTGAATGCTAGGGAATTTGTTTCAACGCTAACATTAGTAAAGAGTTGTTTGAAGTACTGCTTTGAATCTTGAACTATTTTTTCTAGATGACTTACAGCAAGGAATGTCTGGATATCCGATGCATGGTCTTTTATACTTGCTATATCTTTCTGACATTTGGATAATTCTATTTGTCTGTTAGATAAAGATTCTTTTATGTCTTGAATTTTAGAACATTCTCTTCTTCAGCAGAATTGAGGGATTTTAGGGTTTCAGCCTGTATTATATCAAGATTTTAGGGTTTCAGTCTGTATTATATCAAGATTTGAGGGTTTCAGTCTGTATTGAGGGATTTTAGGGTTTCAGTCTGTATTGAGAGATTTTAGGGTTTCAGTCTGTGTATAATATCAAGATGCTCATTTAAGCCTTGTCTCATTTCGTTGATTTCTCCCTCTATAGTTTCTCTTTCCTTTCTGATTGACTTCAAGTTATTTTGTCGGTCTGTTATTAGCAAGTTAATAAGTTTCAGCAATATCAGACAAAGAATCTTCAATCTCAGTGAAATTAGTTAATAATTTAGCATTATCGGTTATCTTCTCTATTTTATCAATTCTTCTACAGCTCCGATGAATATCAGATATACAAGATCTGCAACATGGAGTCGAATGATCATTAGAGTACAGAGAAAGTTTTTCGTTGTGCTCTTCACAAATTGTTTTATACTTTTAACAAACTCAGGAAGTACAAGGTATTCCGTAATCGGAGTCGTAGTGTGAGATCTAGAAATCTTTGCTGCTTCGTGATGTTTACTGCACTTTTTACAGAGACCTTCATCGCACTCTGAACACCAAACATCTGCTTGGATGAATGTCTGTTAACTTTCGCATACACCACAAACAGGGACAGAACTTCTTTATGTAATTATGTACGGTATTACCTGACATTTTTGCGGCAGTCTAACATTTGACTGATAGAATTTATTGTATCATAACTGTACAACAATGACGAAAGCACTAGCACACCGGTTTTTCCTACATATAAACAACCAAGTGAGTTTTATTAGTTGGTTCAGTTTCGTGTCAATTGCTTGAAGCCCTTAGATCAGGCGTGCGAAATTGTAAACATGTCAAGCGTGGGCACCCAGGTTTGAAATCAATATGGCAAAAAAGTCACAATTATGACTGGTAATTAATGAAAAAAAACAGCATCTGTATTCTAAATTACAATCAAAAGTTGCAACATGTTTATCTTGGTGCAATTAGCTGTTTAGGTCACAGTTTAAACTGGTTAAAGTCTGTGCCATGTGCGAATGTGTTACGACATACCGTAAAGGGGCATGTATTTGCATATCAATGGACCGATGAGTCGATAATGCTCGGTAATGTCTTAAATAATAAAATGTAAATGTGTCATTTAGGGTTTGTTTATATATTTTCAAGGTTTTAAAGTCGTGTATTCAGATTTTGATAATACCTTGGGGAATACTTTAATAATATTGTCATATTCATTCATAGTTTGATTGATTAAATGTTGATACTTCGATCGCCTGTTTGATTTGCGCGTTCGTTTTCCAAAGACACGTGATTGTATGTTACCCCAAATTACGATCGAATGAGTAATCAAGGGAATCAAAGTTATAGCGGTAATCAAAAGAGTGAATGTAATCAATACATTGTAATCAAATCATTTTCCAACACAAGGCCCAATCACAGGAAAACAATTGGTTTGAAACTTCGAAGTTCTACTAAACAAATGTTGAATCGTAAATAATTAGATTGGATAGGTGTTAAACTAAATAATTCGGAATTCTTGACGTTCATTGTTATTAAAGGTCAAGTCCAGAATTTTCATATTTCAGTCAGACGACAGAAGTATCATGGACTATGCCCAGTCGACAGGTCGATTTGCGTGTCTGTTGACTACTAAAGGTATAATAGTATGACAAAGTTTGTATGTGACAACTAGAATAGGTATGAAGATCATATTTCCTGAGATGTTGCATGTTGTCTCTTTCAGTCTTTGGCATGAATGTGTCCGTCCATTGTCTCTTGTAGTAAATAAAGACAATTACTTACAGTATATTCGGGAAAATATAATATTCTCTCCATATCCAGTCGATATTTATACAGTATTCTACAGTTTTGGTGTATTTTTTTTACAAATTTAAAGTGAGCCAGCTTCCAAATTTTAAATAAGCGAATTCCACTGAGAATCTCATATGTTTAGCTAGATCCTTAAATCTCAGTTTCCGCTATATGAATGACGTGTTATCGGTTAACAATCTAAGTTTCGAGGATTTTATACATCGCATCTATTCAAAAGACCTTGAGATAAAATATACTACCAACAATTTGAATTCAGCCTCATATATTGACCTACACTTAGAGATCAATGGTTGAGGAAAATTATTGACCAAACTATACGACAAACGCGATTACTTTTCGTATTGTCTACTTGGCCACATCCTTTCAGCACTTGCGTATGTAGTTTCATATCACAATTCATACGTTATGCCAGAGCTTGCTGTAACTATGCATACTTTTTATACCGCGCTAAACGTCTTACTATTAGGCTTCTGGAGCAGGATTATATTGCTAACAAGACTGATTTGTTTAACGTGTCATGGTTTTCCTTTCCTTTTTCGTCTACCCTGGACTTGACTTTTTATGAGCAACTCGGCGGGTGTGGATTTACTGGAAAAAGTAGTACATTGTCCATTACTCCATGTTTTAGTAAAGTCCGAGTTGCTCGTTTACTTTTTCTTACTCTGTATGTATTATTTTGGTTAGTTTATGGTCTTTGTTGTGTGTGTCTGCCTTCTATGTCTGGTCTTTGTCTCTGGATTACATTATTTTGATTTTAACTAGAATCTTGGTTCCATCGGTAACTCTTTCTTTAATTAATAGATGTCATGGAACCGAAATTATGAATGTTTGCATCACAGTGTATTGGGTGTATCCAAACAGCATAATACGGTAAATTTTACAAAAGATATAGATACAGTTTTTAACAGAAGATTTGAGAAGATTTGTCTCTATTAGAGTCTGAGAGTTTAGATCAGACCGAGGTACTAATTTTGTGGGCAGTGTAAATGAATTGGGTATACATGCCATACATGTAAAAGATCCGCCAAAATCTAATCACTTCTAAGCAATACGATAGTGTGGAAATTTGAATGGAGCAGTAGAAAGGCTGATAGGAATTGCTAGAAAGATTTTAGATCCCATGCTCGCAACAAATAGTAAGCAATTGACCCATAAAGTGCTATGCTTTATAATAAAAAGCCGACCAATATCAGCTGTCTCTTATGACCCCTCTTTGCCCGATGTTCTTTCACCGAATACACTTTTGACTGAAATTTGGAAACAAAAGTGAGCTAGAATCTTTACAAGGACTTTCTGTAGCTGATATGTATAAATCCAAGTGGAAGCATGTTCAAATATTAGCGAATCAAATTTGGAAGCATTGGAGTTCTAAGTATCTCCATAATCTTCAATCAAAGCAAAAATGAACAATTGTAAGACCACATTTGAAGGAGAATAACATTGTTCTTTTGATTGATGAATCAATGACTAGAAATCTGTGGCCTGTAGGACTAATTGACAACGTTTGTCCTAGCTCAGATGAACTAGTTCGAAAATTGTCAGTACGCGTAATCAAAGATTGAGAGCCAGATTATTACACTAGACCGATCACCAAACTGGTACACTTGATGAGTTGACTGTTCTTGTTAACAGAATTGAGATACATTTATGTTATATTGAACTATTTTTGCATTTATAATGTTTTATTTTTGACATTTCAATTCATTTTCATGTCAATGTTTGATTAGGTAGTGATTTTGGTTTATATGATTCCAAAATCAGAGGGGGAATGTGCTGTCACATAGAACGTTTTTCTCCCCTGTCCTCAGAATCCCCCTTGTTTTTGCTTAATAACATGCATAATTAGGTCAGGTAACATAGAGGTGAAAATTGATGGTGCCCACAAAGTAAGTTTATTTTCCCCATCTGGTTATGGTACATTATATGTATATTGGCTTTATTAGTTGCTCTCTATGTCACTTTGACCAGTAAATGTGTGTTTTTTTAAGATATGGTATTTACATGAGATGATAGGATGTTGAAATGATACATTTATTTTCTTTGTGTGGTGTTTTAACACAAACTTATGCTGAAATAAAGCATAGATATTAACATACACAAGTTTGTATAAGTGAGATATGTCATTATTACACATTTTTACATTGTTACACATGTACCAATCAAGAGAACCTCATGTCAGGCCAAAGTAAATGATATCACCACTTTGATTTTTGATATTTTTAGTTGGTAAGCAGTTTTATATTCTTTTCATTTTTGGTGTTATAGATGTAAGACAACCTTGAAGTCATTAGTATTTTCACTACATTTTTATTTATGACTATTTCACTCCATTTTCGTTCAAAATAGATCATTTTTTGCCAAACTTATTTTTTCATATTTTATGTTACTATTGTTGATATTTTATCGCATTTAGGCACTTTTAGTGTATCCATGAACACGGTGAGAAAATTATAGGCTAAGTACATTGTTAGGTACATTTTCCTACAAATGTATTCTGATGTCAAACACTAAGTACAATCTCTTTGATTGTATACTTTACTGCTCATACTTAAGTTTATTCTTCGTATTATTTGGGCTATTTCCAGGTACAATTTATTGTATAATAATGATTAGTTAGTACGATTTCTTATGATTGTACATCTTTGTCTTTTCAGTTTTTCTACCTCCACCTGTAAGGTATGTAATGGAAATAAAGATGTCAAAATTTAGAATTAGTAACTTAGAGCCTTTACAAGGTAGCTGTCAGTGTTCCACTGTGCATTTGGTTTACAAGTAAAAAATTCCTTTACAGAAAGTTTATTTGCAAACTTTAGACTTTAGCCTCAGTCATAAGAAGGATATTGATGTGAAAAGTATTAAATGAATGTATAAAAATATACTCTTGTAGCATAGTGAATAAACTTTGTTAGTTAATCTGTGTGTCGGATTTCACTTTGCCACAACTCCATCAAAAAAGCTTGATCACAAATAATAATTGAATTGGAGTGTTGTCGACTCAGTTATGATATTTCACTTTTAGTTACGTGCGATAAACCACTGACTTGTGATAACGTCTCCTGATATGCCTTAACATTTGTATGTTTTTGCTGAAGGTTAAAAATGATGGTAAAGTAGCAGCTTATATGTAACAGAAAATTGTACATTTATATCAATAATGAAATGGTCTATTTCATTAAAGATCTAAATACCCCATTATAAATTCAATAAATCAGACTATGTCTCCAAATATTTAACAAGTGTAGGCCAACATGGTAACAGAGGAAGGTAAACAGAGGAAACACGTGATTTAAAATGAACTCATCCTATCACAAGTTTAAATGGCGCGCAATTAGAAAATCAGTACAATCTGTGTAAGTAATAATAGCCACTGTTCAAAACAAAGCAAGTTCTCTCAATCGATTAGACTAAAACAACAAAGAAAATAAAATATGACAGTAACCAACAAATCATTCGTTTCTGATATGTTGACTCCAAACTTGACTATTTTTGCTTCCTAGAGTTAAACGCTTAGGAACTTATGTACGCGACAGCTCAGAACTTTTACAGTTTCTGTATGACAACAAATATCTTATTCACTTATGATAAAACAAGCAAGTATACAGATGTGTTCAGTCATTAACTAATTAAGACGACTAAAAGCGTCTACTCGGAAATGAAAAAAAGAAGACAATGCTATTCCACTTCCGAGCAAAGAGAACTTACTTCTAATACAAGAATTGATTTTTAATACCAATGAGTTAAAATTTGCTCATTCTTATTTCTTCTATCGTATAAGATGGGGACTGTCTGTAGTCCTGAAATATGCGACAAATTAGTGTATGAACATATTAACTTTATTGTTGAAAAGTTCCCAAACAAACACAATACATTATTCATCGAAAGTTCCGAGATGATGGCTTCATTGTCTTTAATGGGTCTTATGGTCAGCTTCAAATGTTATTTAACATTGCTAATGAAGAACATGAACTACTCAAATTTAGTTATACGTTATGTAAGTCTTCTGTTAATTTCTTAGAATTAACAACTTACAAGGGTGAAAGGTTTGATCGATTAATTGATTAATTGATTGTTTGATTGTTGTTTAACGCCCAAACAGCAGTTTTTCAGCTAACTTCCGTCGAAACGAAACGAAAATTGGGATGGGACATAAGGACAATAGGGTCGACAAATTTCGATTGCCACTGGAAATAGGGAGAGGTGGGTAAGGTTGGGCAAAGGTTCTAATACCACAGCAAAATATGCAGCTTGATCTGCCCACTAGCAGATCATGTCTTTTCAGGCTTTAAGTCAATAAAACAAATAAACAGTTTTTAAATAAGTAACAAAATACCATCCAACATTACACACAATCTCGTATTTGTTCAACTATTTGAACGACCACCAATTGCAGACGTTAAACAAGGAAATAATATAGCATACACGTCTATTATGAAGAATTAAACTATAACAATTATCCATAGCACTTTTAATCTGCTAAAGATAAAATCAACACCTGTATAAACCAATCTTTAAACATGCATATTTTACATAATACATTACGATACTAATTTTGTACTTTTACTATATTCCGGTGGGGCGGCTGATATAAAATCCGTGAAATATATTTGTGATATATATTACAAAATACATTCAGCTTTTTCGAACTATACTGAAAATACAATCATAAAGTTATTCATTCATTATAATATTAAATATTTGCAATAAAGAACAAATATAGATATGCAAGAATTTTAATTAGGTATAATATGCAATCATGAATTAATTGTAGATTACTTCCTGCCTAATTGATATATTTTGGGATGCTAATGGACAAAATATACAAAGTGATCAATTTAGATTTACCTTGGATAATTGATTGTGTTATATGGTCTGTTATGTTTTAGAAGAAACAAGTTAGTGCAGCTCCTCGTCCAATCCCTGGCTACAGAAAAACAATGTCATTTTTGGGCCAAGTAAACTTAAATGGTAGATTCACAAAAAAAAATATTTTGTATTTTTTATATTCTTTACCAGATAGTTTTAGCCTAATTTTAGTTTTTTGATATATAGATATGCCATTAATCCATAGCCACATTCATTTCAGTGAAGAAACATCATTTTAGTCACCAAGAAATGAAAGATTTGTGTGTTATAGTACATATTAGGAATGACGTGAAAAAATCCTGAAATTCTCGCCCCATTTTTTTTAAATATTTTTGTCACCTTTTTTGGGACGGGAGTTGTTCAATGTACTGCCTTGAATCTTGAACTATTACTAGATGACTTGTCTAAATGACGTACAGCAAGGTAATTCTGGATATCTGATGCATGGGCCTTTATATCAGCTATATTCGTCTGACATTTGAATAATTCAAATTTGTTGGACAAAGTTTCCATGACGGATTGAATTACATTTTTTTTCTTCAGCCTGTATTATATGAAGATGCTCGTTTAAGCGCCGTCTCATTTCTTGTTCGTTGTATTTGTATTTTTAAATTTTAATTTACTTAATCCCATTTTCTGGAAATGTCATATGTTTCTGTATTTGATAAATATCAGGCAACACAAATTATGAATGTTGGCGTAGTATCATGAATTTTACTGTGGACAGAGGTAAATATTCTGGAACATTGTGTAGGAATCTCTATCTAGCTGGTACTTAGATTACAAACATTTTCATCATATCATTGTATGAGAATATATAAATCAACAGAATTTAGCGGTCAATGTCATTGTGTGGTTCATGTATTCAATAAATCCTTCATAGAAATTGGTTATGAGAAGCTTAAGTACTGGACAAAACATATAAAGCACCATGGTAAAATTTGTACAGGATGAAGCATGCATCCAACCAAATCGTAACATTTCTTTGTGTAAATTTTAGTTTTACAAATCAGATGTAGCTGCCTATTCGTCTTTAGATTTTGAGTAGTATTATCAATGGTTTAAAATTCGTACCCACCTCTGAACATGAATATCAATTCCGTCGTCTTTTTAAAGTCTAATATAAAACAAACATTTTTGACATCGTGGGAGATAATTATAAGTCTCTTTCATGTGTTACACCTTCTGAACAGTGACTTCGATCAATAGAATAAGTTGATAATAAATAATAGATGAGTTACGTGAGTAAAACCACTGACTTATAATAACATGTCTTGATACGGTTTCGTGTATCAAGGATACGATTGCTTGACAGTGTCACAATTTGTATGACAGTGTATGACAGGAAGGTAAACAGAGGCGAAATCGCGTGATGTGAAGGATATGATATCGTCTGTCAAAAGTTTAAATAGCACACAATTAAAAAGTCAGTAAACATCTGAGTAGGTAAAAATAGCCATAGTTCAAGCGAAAGCAATTACTTTGAATCGATTGGACCGAAACAACAAACATATTAAAATCTGACAGAAACCAACAAATCATACTTTTTTTCAAATACGTTTACTCTAGGCGTGTCAGTTTGAGAATTTTATATACATTTCTAATATAGAGAAAACTCGATTAAAACTAAAATGTCTCAAAATATTAAAAAAAAACTACATTGTCTTACTATGGATATGGTAAGAGAGTAATCAAGGCTTTGTCAAGTTAAAATTCACTGAAATTCTTACCCGAGAGTGTCTGAGATTTCTTAGTCTTAAAAGTTTTGGTTGATTGTTTTTCTCACTTTTAAAATTGCTTTTATTATAAGTAAGACAAATCAGAACGCCCTGCTTGCCGAAACTAGTTTTGATTTAAAAGACGTCTTAAAAAGTTGTATTGTCTTGTTACAAACGTCGTAATGTTTACCTTTGGTTGAGAGCATTAAATATTCTAGCGGAATTCAAAAGAATGTAATTCAGGGACAAAGACCAGACATGGAAAACAGACACACACAACAAAGAACATCAAGTAATTAAAATCATACATACAAAGTAACAAAAGCAAATTAGCAACTCGGACTCCATTAAAAACTGAAAGAGGAAAGGAGAACTATGACACGTTGAACAAATCAGTTTTCATGGCGCTGATGGATACACCGTGACGATCCGCCACTTGAGTTCATGATTACGACCATAGAACTTCTGTAGTGATGACTTCAATCTTGAAGCTACATAACCCTTTTCCAGAAACCTACTTGTTAGAAGTTTCGCACGATACAAGAATGTAGAAATTGCATGCATTGGGTTTGGGAAAAAACACAACATTTCCGATGTTTTTTTTTTCAAATAATAAGATGCTTACAATCAAGTAATAAACAGGTCTATCCACTGGGAATGTATTCAGTAAAGTTACGTTTGATATTATACAGAAAATAGATCAGGTCATTCTAAGGATTATAACTTATTTTTCTAATTTCTATAGAAAGATATTTTCATGTTATCTTTTAATAGTTCTGATTTAAATAACAAATTTTCCTTGCACTACATTTGATATGAATAACTTTCATGCATCAAAATATTAATTCATTGGTTTAGCATTGTTAAGTAGCGGTCGTTGTAAGAATCGTGTAAATTTTGTAATATGTAATCCGTTCCTAAAAAGCTGCTCTTTTTATTTGTATTTAATTGCGTTATGGGTCTAAATCATGAAATATGTAATTTTGCATTCCAATCTCTCTTTTTAAGGAAATAACTGACATTGACAATCCAATTGTTTCTTTTGTAATTCAGTGTCATTTACAGATGTACATTCCTTAATTTTGAATTCTATATGATTTTTATCGCCTACGAACAATGATCATATGAAAAGCCATATATAAATTTCTCTTTTAAACATTTTAAACAACATTACCAATCAAAAAATGTTGGTCAATAAATCACATTATTTTACATGATGTTTACTAGTTCAAATCGTTGCTTTACATAATAACCTAATGTATCTAAAGATCAACATTTTTTTGGGGTTTTCTTTATAAATTATTTAGAAAGGTTTATTTTGTAAAGTATGTACTAGTCAACAAAGGACACTATACACAGTTAAACTCCATGTTTTACCATGTCAAGTGATGTATGCAACTGAAGTACACTTGATCATTTATTACATTAAACAAAAATACAATTTTGGTGATTTCTATTCAGTAGAAGTTTATTTTATCTATTCATTCCATCTTTAAATGACTCATTCTGCCATAAATTTATTATTTAAGGGTAAACGTCCTATGACATCAATTGATTTTTTAGAAATGCCATGTATCAAGACATCAACTGTTTTGCTTTGCCGTATCACCAGTATAACATGGATTTTTTGTAACAAAAACTTCTAGATATAATCGTTTATTATCACAAATATTGGTCAATATATCAATAGAATTTCACATTCATATCAAATATCGGCATAAAAATATCAAAGTGTCAGATTTGAGACAATTCAAATATAACAAACTCCAAAACTATAGTACGGTCATGCATACAAGAATAAAAGACAATATATATACACATTGAAGGAAATTGAATAAAACAGATTACGCATAAAAACTGACGATAAGGAAAACAAGACGTCACAAAAGAAAAACTGAAGCACTTGCAATATGAGCTTCCAAAACAACCAGAAGTGACATCAGGGGCTCCGAAAGGGTACTCTTATCTTTCTCTGCAAGAGGCAATCGTCATATTTCTATTGAGGATATTATGGCAATAGTCTAACAGTAATTTAGCTCCCCGATGCGAGTTACAGAGAGGGATGACGTCAAACATAATCACACTTGAGTGATATTTATTTCCTCAAACAAAAAATCATACTTAATTTAAATAAATCATGTGGAAATAGTAGTCGATATCCGAAAAGTACATATTGAATTAAGATTATTAAATATACGTCAGACAACGTGCCACCTTATTGGCTAGATATCCGAGAAACGAAACTAAGAATTTGACCTTGACCTTGAATTTTAATAAAACAAAGGAATAAATACAATTTGCAAAAAGAAAGATATTTAAATGTGTCTCTGTGTAATTTCGACGGCCTCAAACAATGTTGGTGATTCAATTCGGTTATATTATAGCAACGGCTACGTGGAACCACAGCTTTCCGACACGAGTAACAGAGGAGTTCCGTCAATTATCGCCTACACTTGAACGTTATTATCACTTCAAAAATTATGTAAGTGATGTGGATGTGGTAAAAGATATAAAAAATAAACAATAGATGATTATCAAAGATGAATAAAGAAATCACCATAAAACGCGACACATGTTTAACTAAACGTTTGGAAAAAACCGTATTTGACCTTGAAGTTGATACCAAAGTAACTAACCAAACAACATGTCAAATATCAAAGAAATTGAATTATGTCTTTGTGTAATTTTAACGCCCTGCCACGATAGGAGTGTGGATTACAATTTTAATTGATAGAATACCATATGATCTTGTGAAAAAAAGTTTTTTTTCTCAAATACAAATAACAAAAAGAAAGATTAACAAAGTGACAATGCTCATTCAGGTTTATCGGGAAAAAGTTCCATCAAATGTTTAAATGAACTTTTATTATGGCAATGACGGTTGAAATAGTAGAATTATTCAAATTCAAAAAGTGCAGGTGGGTGTTTCTAGAAAAGCAGAGGCTGCTTACCCTACCGGTGCATCTGGTCCATGCTCCCAGTTGTTAGTGGTCCGAGTTTGCTTTTGTTACTTTGTATGTGTAATTTTAGTTACTTCAAGTTCTTTGTTGTGTATGTCTGTTTTCCATGTTTGGTCCCTGGATGACTTTGTTTTGATTTCCGCTAGAACCATGGTTCCCTTGATTACCCTTTCGTATTTATTACTCATCGGTACTGGATGTGGCTTCCGTTTTCAATAAACGTTTCGTTTTTATTACTATATGTATTTGGTTTATTTTGAATTTTGAATTTCCTAAGTATTTCGTTCAATTTTTGTTGATTAGAAAGTCATCTTGAAAGCAAGCGTAGAATACACCAAAATGTGCAATACTTTAACATGTTTAATTAATTGTATTTTTGTCTTTATTATGCAGATTAATCAAAAACAGAGGATACAGGTTTAACATATGTTTTATTATCAGCAAGATAATTCTACAAACATAACAGAAGAATGCTGAAATTAAGGGGAAAAATAACATTCTGAAACTAACCAAAATAACTTTTAATGTATTGCCACAAAACTAAGAATTAAGCGCCTTTATTGAGCAGATAATTTTGACACAAGTATATCGATTGTCCCCAAAAGTCATTTTATAGTGTTGGTTTGCGTTTAGTTTCAAATTGATTCAAATTTGAAATCTATGACTTATAATTCGTTTTCAAAGGGAAATTTCTATATTAATTTCATAGTTTCTAGTTTTTATCCTGTAAAATAGCATTATCTATTTAATTTGAAAGTTGCTCAAAGTGCACAATAGTGATTAATTAAATAGTTTTAATTTGTCATTCAGTGACAATTGCAATGATTTGCAATACAAATTAAAAATAACCTACATGGTAAAACTTTATTCTAATATTTTCAACGTTTTTTCTATTTCTGTATTGATATTTCTTTAGATAATAAATTTACTGAGTTCTGAATGCCCTTTCAAATATAATTGTACATTATAGTTTATGTCGTTACAATAAAGACCTCTTTTGGAATAAATGATAAAATGATTAAAAACGAAAATTCTGAATCAAGTTATACACCAAAATCAAAAAGAATTTTTAACATTTTTATAGAACTACAATAATACGTATGAGCCTTTTTCGTTGAAAAAAGGGGAAATTGAAACAGTCGTACTACGTCATTATAACATACTCATTTTAACAAGTCATTAAACTACCCCTTTTTATTTACTAAATATGTATGCAAACAAAAGTTCTAAAATATCCTTTTTTACAAGTATTCACATGGTATGTAATGATATATACACAACTACAAACAAAACAAAACAAAGAAACAAAGCAATACAGTCAGCCATTCATTACTAGAAAGTAAGGAATGAAGTACGTGTCAATGCATAGATTTCATTTTACAATTCTAATCAAGGGACATCTATATTTGAAAAAAAACACAAGAAATAGCCCCTTTGGTGTTGTTTGTATGTATAATTGAATAACACAAGCAAAAATATTATACTATAATATATACTACTCACATGGAACTATGCACAACGTCAAACAAGAAAGCTTTGTCTTTCTCGTTGGTGATAAGTAATTTGTTAGTTGTCCGTTGGTAATGTAATGCTGTTGGTAAATCAAGCCCATCCTTCTTTGATAGAATCTCCTTATACCGTTTACAATCAGGGGAGATAACTATAATGCTGTGAGTATTATAACCGACAACATAAACATTACCGAAGTTGTCAATATCGATTCCCATTGGATTTTTCAACGACTCGTCCTTAAACCGCCATAGCTGTTTACCATCTTTTCCACAGCAAGTCACGGTATTAATCTTAAAATTTGAATAATAAATTTTGTCTTGAAATTCTACAACATAGCAGTGCGATGGAAGATGTTCTCTGAAGATGACCTTAACTGATCCGTCACTCGGGTTCATTTCACATACGCCTATGTATTGAGCACAATAAATTAGCTTATTACCACGAGACACGACACCGTAATTATATGTATTACAGCTGATAATCGTTGTTTCTTCATTATCCACATTCAGTTGAACGATATTTTTATTACCTGCGACTGATACAAATATTGTGCCTGTATCTTCTGAAACGGTGATATCTAAGGGAGACATTGCCAACTTGGTTTTGAATTGACATTTCCCAGTTCTATCAAAAACAGAAACGGTGCTTTTACGATAACATGGGAACGCCATTCTACCGTCAGACAACAACACACAGCCACAAACGTCTCTTCCTTCAGTGTCAATAGTTTGATTGAGTTTCAGGCTTATTTCGTCTACAGGTCTGCTGATCTTTACCTGTGCATTCTTTTCCTTTCTGTCAACTATCTTAGTAGTACAACGTTTGTGATCTATGTTGGTGTCTCCAAACGTCTTTCTAGAGAAAATAACTTTCTGCATCGATAGGTCTGCCCAGAAATTCAAAGAAATTGTATCGACATCTTCCTTTGTTAGGACTTGCTTGATTATCTGGCTTGTATCATGTACGGTTTTCTTCAAATGGCTAACGCCAAGGAATGCCTGGATATTTGATGCATGATTCCTTATGCCTGCAATATCCTTCTTATATTGGGATAATTCTTTTTTTCGGTCAGATAATGATGTCATTACGGATTGAATTTTAAGACATTCTTTTTCTTCAGCAGCAGTCAGGTCTTTAAGGGTTTCAGCTTGAATTCTGTCAAGATGCTGATTTATTCTAAGACGCATTTCGTATATATTTTTTTGTATTTTGTTTCTTTCATTTTTAATTGACTCCAAATTGTCTTCTCGGTCTCTTATGAGTAAGGTTACAGTTTCAGTAATGTCGGCTAAAGTATCTTCAATCTCACTGAAAGCAATTGAAGATTTAGCATTACAGGTTACTTGCTCTATTTTATCAATTCTTGTACAGCTTCGATGAATATCAGATACACAAGATCTGCAACATGGAGACGAATGATTATTACAGTATAATGAAAACCTTTCGTTGTGCTCTTCACAAACCTGTTTTATACTTTTAACAAACTCAGGAAGCACAAGGTATTCCGTAATCGGTACAGTAATATGCTTACGAGAAATTCGTCCCGCACGATGATGTTTACTGCACTTTTTACAGAGACCTTCATCACATTCTGAACACCAAACCTTTGCTAATGTGGATTTCTGTCGACTTTCACACACACCACAAACAGGATTGAAATTCGCCATACCTAAAAATGAGTTGATGTCGTTATTCAACTGTATGTTAGTTCACATGCACATGTGTACAATATACCCAATATAGTACCCCTATAAGGGAGGAGTCTACCAGAGAATTCTTTTTTTGTTTATTCGGGCATAAATATGAGTAACAATGACGGGATTTCTGATATTTGCCGGTTGACTAATATAGTATAGGAAGAAGGTCACTTCAAAAATAACATTTTGGGGTACTCTTTGGGTTTCGCATTAAAATGTATAATCTCACCCACCTGTGCTTTTGTGACTTCACCAAATTCCTTCACCAAAACACTAAATTTTACCAGTTTGTATTGGTACCATTACAAAACTGAGACATGTGAAGTTTAAGGAAGACTGAGACACTCGAACAAATTAGTTACAACAGTCTGTGCTCTTTTGTGTAAGTTGGGTAGGAACATAGACTTATACTGCAAAGAATGTTATTCGGGGACAGAAAGATTCGGTAATGGGAGGCCCAAGGACCAAAAGGACATCGTTTAGTAAAATCCTTCTATATCAGCTTTTGTTATATAGATGACGTATTGTCCTAATATCAGGGAATGCATACATCGCATCTACTCCAAAGAAATTTATATTAAGGTTACTTCAGATACTTTTCTATCGACGGCAAGGAAACACTGAAGACCAAACTATACGAAAATGTGATGGCTTCTTATTTGGCTTTATAATTTTTCTTTCATTTTTGGCAATATATATTTATCATCTGCGAAGTTTAGATCACAACTCAAACGTTGAGCCAATGTTAACCGTACCGAAACTACTAGGACATAACTTTACCGTTCAAGACTTCTAACAGTTTGTCTTCTGGAACAAGGTTATGTGGTCACAAAACTAAAGTCATAACTCCTAAAATTTTAAACAGTAATAATTATTATTGAAGTGAGATAATAAACAGTCCTTTCCAAATACCACGTGATAATAACAACAATTGAGGACTAGTTGTGGGATGACCAATGATAGATGATATATATAAAATTTTAAAAAGACAACATAATTTACAGGGGACATTAATTTCTGTTAAAAAGCCATCTAATCAGACCGAGGTTTTTATAAACTGAAGTTATGAAAAAGCTTTAATTGTTAAATAATATATATATATATATTTGATCCGATGGATCAGTGACGATTCTATTCGCTACACTGCTCCATCGGATCAAATTGATACAGGGAAGATATATTGTATTTGATCCGATAGAGCACTGTAGCGAATAGAGTCGTCACATTCTGAGACGTTGTATAATATTGATTTGTTGTGACATGCATCATTAATTTGATCCTCTATCCTACATAATAGCACCTAGATGAACTGTCCCGTACTATCATACATCGTGTACTAAGTTACAGCCCTAGACTAATCCTACGAGGAGGAATGACCCGCCTAGCGAAAGCTATATTTTTATATAGCCTAGCTGGCCGAGTGGTCTAGGGCGCTGGACTAAGTGCAGGCGGTGTTGCCATAGATGTCACAGCGGTAGAAGTTCGAGTCCCGCGGAGGGAACGACCAAAAATTTGCTTTAAATATATATATATATATATTAAATTATTTACCTTCCGTTAATGAATCTTGAATAAAAAAAAAAAGTGCACTAGTCACCAGATGATTTATGAAGTTGGACAATCACATGATGTTCTTGTGAGTATTGAGATGTCCTCGATTGGGACACATATCAATCTCCAGTATGAACATCTTATTTATAGGAGATCAACTTTTTTGTATTTATTTAAACACAATCTTTATCTAATATAAAATTATTTAGCACGACAAGTACGTAGATGGATCATATTGGTGCTAAGTTAGAATACAACAGTGATGCGTCATAACTGTTGAAACAAAAGTGACGTGAAACAGTTCCCCAAAGAAATAGTAAACAGAAGTTAAGTCATAAGTTGATTTAGGGCTGTTGGAATACCCTGTCGGGGATATAACAAAAGTAGAAGTAGACATGTTTTAAAGTAATTAGAAAGGAAACTTTTAATAGAGCGAGAACCGAAATTATAGAAAAACTTCAGTTGTTAAACTTATGTAATTTAAAAAATGTGAAATACGTTACCTTTCGTTAATGACAGTGTTTCAGAAAAAAAACAACAACGCACCAGCCAGATGACAAATTTTAACTAGGCCAATAAATGAGACGGTCGAGATGGCCCCGATTGTGACACATGTCTGTACACTTAGACTAGTAGCATATCGAACTTTATTTGTAATTATTCAAACAGAGCCTACTTTTTATCTTAAGTAAGATAACATGTCTGATACGTAAAATTAAGGTAACATGTAATTTGATCGTGAATAACATACCCATACATGTCGTCAAATATGTAAAATGGTTCAAAGCTTCTTATACCATTTTAGTGCATATCTATGTTACTGATCTATATTATCAATACCTCCCTATTTATTATCAAATCAATACTCCCGTCTGGGGTGTATATACTACAATCAATAGAATAACTGCGTCTGACCTAATTTCCAGTCACGAATTATTTTTAGTGGTTTTATGTTTTAGATTTTAGTTACAAGCAAAGACCATACCTCACAGTACTAAGTATTCAAGGTTCTTGTTATTTCTTTTAGAATTATTTGGTTTAAATTTATGTATTTAGTCTCACAACTATCCTCGATTTTATTCGATTTTATAATTTTGCACGATCATAATATTTTGCATGGTGCTTTGTTATGTCCCGGCGTTTTCATATACATTGTGGGAATGTGCCGTGCTTTATTTAAGGAATATCACTTCGCGGTTAATTCTGCGAAAATTGAACCAAAGTTCTTTATACAAAATGATATTTTCAGACATTCCTTTTAATTTAATATTTAGGCAAAAACAATAATAAATTCATATATTTACTTTTTTTCAAAAATGATTATTTTTTTGGTAAAAGTAGTGCGGTTTAAATAGGGGCGGTTTCAAGTTTATGATCATTTTATTGATCAGGTGAAAAAAAACTGTATCCGAGATAAAATAAAAACGACATCTTTTCTATCAGAAAAAAAAATGTTCTTAGCCTTTTCTTACGTAGTGCCAAACTAACCTTGAACAACCTTAAGTAACCTGTGCATTTCGCTCCATTGTGTGTGTAATTGTGTATGCAATTTAACTTTGTATCGTAGTCAAATTTTAATAAAAAAAATGTGTTTGTTTGTTTGTTTTGTTTTTGTTTTTGTTTGTTTTGTTTGTTTTGTTTTTGTTTTGTTTTTGTTTTGTTTTGTCTTAAGACAATCGTTGGAAACGATAGAACATTATAATATAAACGAACACAATCATAACTAGCCATGTCATATGGTTGATGCCCTATAACGACCAATCTGACTGTGCGTCCATCTGTCTGTTACAATTGCAAATCAGTTTAATACTTGTTTCTTTGTGATAAGATTTTGATATTTTGCATGTATGTAGTTACAATCTCGAGTTGAATACTAGGATTGGTGACATTGGCATTGATCTTTTTTTTCCTAATGTAACAAATTGTGCCCCTGGTTTTAATTAATCATGATACTTCTTTAATCTTCGACAGAGCCTTTTGACTTTTGGGCATGTGAGTAGATAATATAAAGAACAACCAAGGGAACCAAAATAATGCAATCCAGCACAAAGATCAGACCTGGAAAACAGACATACACAACAAAGATGACGCAACTACAATTAACGTATCCATTGTATGATTTTGTAAAACCTTGATATGTATAACATATAAATTATAACTATAAAATGAGTAATCAAGGGAACCAAGTATAGCGGTAATCAAAAGAATGTAATCCAGGGACAAAGACCAGACATGAAAAACAGACATACATTTGTATTACTTTTGTTATAAATGCATTTCAGAGCTTTCTTAAAATGGAAGCGTGTTTCAACTTGTTCATAACCTTTTGGAGATCTCTGAAAGTATTGACTATTTTGTACTTAGTTATACGTTGGTGCATTTGTTACGTATCACAACACCTTTTTTATTAAATTAGATAAAATTATTTTATAAACACCGAACTTATTTTAAAAAAGCTTCAATTGTTAAACTATCTTGAAAATGCGAAATTCGTTACCTTCAATTGATGAGAGTGGTGCAGCTGACCTGACCTCGATATCTACCTGTGCGTACCCTTGATAAGTAACAGATAAAACTTCACTTATTCAAACAGATCGTATTTCTTTATCTGATGTAATAAGATTTAACATGACGGATACCCAAAGTTTACCAATCCGTACTTAATTAAACTGAAATCAAACAAATCAATCAATCAAATTTCATAATATATTTCTGCTATTTGGTTTACCCGTTTCTTGTCTTTATTATCCCGGTTATTATCAACTTGGGAACAGTTGAAAATTAGATAAGTTTCTGCACACTGCAAAATGTCGACAACAGATTAGTTTTATTAAAGAGTAATCAAGGGAACCAAGGTTTTAACGGTAATAGAAAGAATGTATTTTTTTTAAATTACTTTTTGTATTTTTTTTTCAATCGGCATTAACCTTTGTGTTTACTGTTACGGAAATGTATGTAATATGTTTATATATACACTTCCACACGTCTTGTAGAAGTGCTTAATTTTGGCATGCATACAATAACAATACTGATTTTTTACAAAATGGAAATATTTAGATATTTAGTCGACGTACCCAAGTATATTGAATACAAAACCGATGTCATATTTTGAAGTTGGAAGCCATTGTTTTTTTATTATCATTTATTTATTTGTGTGTGTGTGTATGTGTTTGTTTGTGTTTGTTTGTTTTTGTTTTTGTCTGTTTGTTTTTTTAAGGTAATGTTAAGTAAGTGCTTGTTCTCTAAAGCGATGTTTTTCGAAATATTCAAAGGACAATGTCAATTAAGAGAGAAATCAAAGGAACCAAGGTTATGGCGGTAATCAAAAGAATGTAATCCAGGGACAAAGACCAGACATGGAAAACAGACACACACAACAAAGAACACAAAGTAACTAAAATCATACATACAAAGTAACAAAAGTAAATGAGAAACTCGGACTCCACTAAAAACTGGGAGCATGGACCAGGTGCACCGGTAGGGTAAGCGTCCTCTGCTTTTCTAGAAACACCCGCCGAGTTGCTCATAAAAAGTCAAGTCCGTGGTAGACAAACGAGGAAATGTAAACTATGACCCGTTGAATAAATCAGTTTTCATGGTGCTGATGGATACATCATAACGATCCACGAGTTCATGATGACGACCATAAAACTTCTGTAGTGATGACTTCAATCTTGTAGCAACATAACCCTGTTCCAGAAGCCTATTTGTTAGACTTCTAGCGCGATACAAAAAGTCTGCGTAGTCCCGGCAAGCTTTGGCATAACGTATGAGTTGTGATATGAACACTCCATACGCAGGAGCCGAAGGGATGTTGCCACAGATGAAAGTAAAGTTGACATTTCAGAATGAAAAGTCATCACGTTTGTCGTAAAGTTTGGTCAAGTTTTCCTTTACCATCGACTTCTAAGTGTAGATCAAGATATGAGGCTGACTTCACAGTGTGTGTAGTATCCTTTATCTCAAGTTCTTTTGGGTAGATGCGATGTATCAAATCCCCGAAATTAGGATTGTTTAAAGATAATACGTCATCTATATAGCGGAAACTGAGATTGAAGGATCTAGCCAAACGATATTCTTTCTTTCTGATCAAATCAGCTATAAAGTCAGCCTCATAAGAGTGAAGAAATAGGTCAGCAAGTAAAGGACCACAATTTGTTCCCATTGGAATGCCGACCGTTTGTTGAAAAACACGTCCACCACACTGGACAAATATGTTGTCGATTAAAAATTCCAGCATTTTTTAAACATCTTCCTCTGTATATTTGGAAGATGATTTGGAATTATTTCTTACAAAGTATGTGGAATCTCTACCAAGAATTATATATTTGTATCTAGATGTACCATCTTTTTTGGAAAAAACAACGATGTATAATGTTTTTAAGTCGGGGTTTTAACTGAGTATGGGGAATAGAAGTATACAGTGTTGAAAAATCATAGGTTTTAATGCTATTATAGGTCTTATCACTGCTATTATTTTCTACGTGTACCTCTGATAATAAACATCGGATATAAAACGTTTTGCAGACAAAAACAATGTTTTTTGGGCTTTGTCTGCTGGTATGACAACATATTTGTCATGTATAGTAGACAATGTTTTTACTACATCGGGGTCTTTGAAAACTGATGTAGCCTTGGCACTCATTGACCTACTTAAAACTTTCATTCGTTTCAAAATTAAAGAGAGAAATAAATTACAAAGAAATACTATCGATAAAGGTAAAAAAAAGTACACGCTCATTTCACTTTTAAGACTATGAAACTTTTTTAAACCGCTATATGTTTATTTGTCAAAATCTGCAAAATTAAGCAACAATGAATATTAATACGCTTACAATAAATCAAAGCATGTATATGAAAATGTAAATCTACATACATTCAATTTTTCGATAATTTTCACTACAGTGTCCATCTGAGGACATAATTAATATCTTGTCACACGATTTTGCTGTTTTAAGTCGTGAGTCGAAAATTTAATTAATTTATCTATAATAAAATTTTAGTTTTAACATGCATTTAACAATAAGATGTGGCTGTATAAAAAAATGGCCAGATAAAATTGTATCACTTTTCTCGATACTTTTTGTACCAATTAGAGGGATATGATAGCTTGATTTTAAAGTAATCAAATTTGCAAACAAAGTATTGAGCAGTGGCATTATTTTTTCAAGAAACACTGAGGTTCTGTTTAAGCTTTCCACGTTAGTAAACACAAGTATCTTTTAAAAACAAAACAAGCAATCACAAAAAGACAGAAACAGATAAGAAACTAGTTAAACATATAAGTATCTGAATAACATAATTTTATGTAAATTTCAAATGTACTCTTTGGTCACTTCTTGCTTTATTTCAATGCTATGTAATCTGATTTCGTTTAACTTTGTTTTATTTTTAGTAAAAATGGCATCTTATTTTTGAGCATCGGGACAAATTTCAGAAGCCATCTATATTATTTCTAACATGATTTCAATGCTACATGTAAATATCAATTTATTTTTTATTTTGATACTTCTTAATATAAGTGTTTATATTACCTCATCTTTAAAGTAGAACGGACAAAAAATAACTGTTCATGTGGTAAATAAACAGTCGCTGCTGAACACGTTCTCTTATCCTTCTTTATAAATTATCCATTTCAGGAAACATTAGAAAAAGCATATTTTTTATGCTGGCACACGTAAAAAGCCATGCTGCATAAAGTACAACTGTAAATATATGGGCTGTTTGAATATCTTTTAAGTTGTTTTCGTGGCGTCCGGGTGTCTGATATCCACAAAAGCCACAGATAAAACGTATTACTCTCCCGAACTAATTAAAGTCACAAAATTCTTATTAAAATACGACTACCTGTCTAAAAATTATGATGTGATTTTTTTCCATCTCCAATCCAGGATTATTCATTCAAACCATGAAACTCCTTAATCATGTTTCGTGGTTGTTAAGGTATACGCTATGTAATGCCTACATGGTATTTTATATAAATGTAAAAGTTGAAAGAGGTTACTCTTGTTACTTTCATTAAAATAGATTATTCTGGTTACTTTTATTAAAAGCATTATCAATATTTGGTCAATAATGTTCTATTCAATAAATCAGGCACGATTGTGGAATTAAAACAGCGTCTTATAAAACAATTAGACCCTTCCCTTCTATCACTATTAGTGTCGACCTACAGCTACCTACAGGTGACATGACACAGCTAGACACGTCCCTTCCGTCATTGCCAGTACCGTTCTATCATCTGTAGGTGACATGACACAGCAAGACTCGTTCCTCCCGTCTATGTCGATAGTATGAGTTACTATGTTATTGACAATGTTTTCATGGATGTTTCGGACTTTACGGTACTCCTCGCACATATGTGTTGATACCGTAGACATACACACAACCGGAACATTGAGTAAAACAGGCCCAAAGACACGAGTCGAAGTGAAAGTACTTTAAGTTAAAATCACACTTAAAATATGCAGTTCATTAACATAGATAAAGTAAGAAACAATTACAGTATCTAGATCCGGTAAGCTGAATTTCATTTTAAATAAACAGTTGTTAACCTATGCTGTCTCACCCCTTTCAGTAATCATCCAATTTATTAAACACTTAACAACGCAAAAAATGATAATCTTAATAAAAAAAATCAAAGGACTGAAGTACTGAGTCCATGAAGCCTTCATGGTTTGCTCTGTTCCTTACTGCACAATCACATTTCTAATCATAACAAAGGATTGTAATATTTTAAACTAGGGAAAGTAATATTTTTACCATTCTTTCTCTTAGAAGATTTTTTTTCAAAGACCGATTATTAGCCGAGAGCCATGGCTTCTTGAGTTGATTTGACGATACACATTTAAAATGTACATGTTAATTCACTCTTCTATGTTTTTTTTTTTTTTTTTTTTTTTGGCTTTTTATATCACTTCACAACATTTTGCTTTTACTTATCATAAAATTGAAGCAAATATTTATACAGCTCCAAGTTCTCCCTTAGTCATACATGGACAAAGACTCTTTAGTTAAACCACTGTTGACTCCTGTGTTCCTGTGTCAAAGCATGTAAATTTGCCGTTTTGCTGTCTAATTACTTTCAAAATGAATTATGTCCATACAATTAGACCAAAGCATCAACATAGTAGTTCACCCAAAACCAAGATTCTTTTACCTCTACTAAATAGAGTTACTGAGTCATAAAATGGAGCAGTCCTGAGAGACGCAAAAAGGGTATTCAAGACTGTGATAGAAACAATCTGCATTTTCATGTCATTAAAACAACTTGTATCTTTCAGTACTAATGGACCCCATAATTTGTTTAATGGCTAAATCAGATAACTAGCAAGTCCCATCCCTATTATATGCAATGCTGTCAAAATATTCTAAATAAACAGAAACTGAAAACTTTTGGTAAATAACATTTTTACAGTTTTCAACATGTGTTGTTAATTGTAAATATGTGTATATGTATTAAGATGACAAACAATGAAATGAATACATCAATTGAAACTAGGTTTTTGTACTGTTTACAAGTAACACATTGTAAACAAGTCTTATCTTTCAAAAAAGATATCTTACGCAGTAAAATTTGTTCTTTTTACTTATAATTTTCCACATTTCATTTTGCAAATGACTGCGTCGGAAAAAGAATACATGTTACAAGTATGTGTTGGTACATACAAAGTATGTATAGCATGCAATACCTATACTTTCGCTGTTGTTGCATGATTATAAACTGATTCAAAAAGTTCAAACCTTCTACAGTTTGTAACATGAATATAATCATGCATTACACAGCAAAAAAGGGTAAATTATCATGACTATGAGTTAACGATAGATTCATACTTATTTATCATAAACTAACAAAGAACATTTTACAAATATTGTACATCAATGATAAATAAAAATTTAAACAAGATTAATACAGAAGACTTGACATGATGCTCGTCTGTTGAAATGCATGCGGGGTGACGCGAAAGTACTGTACTAACGGGTTGACAGGCAGAAAAAAAAGGATTCATTTTCCCTTCAATATTAAAATATATAAAACTTTGTCGCTCAAATACTATTTTCAACTATTTTAAGTCTAGATCTAAAAATTGTCAGGCAAATTAAAGAATATATATTTAGATTTGTCATGATGCTCAACTGGAGAAATCCAAGATGGCGGGATGACGCGAGGGTACTAGCGGGGACAACAGATAAAGAAAAAAATATCCATTCTTTCCCTCAAGATAATCAAAACTTGTTCGCAAATAGTACCTGTAATGGAAGAATTGTGTCTACGCAGGGAGTACATTCGTGCAGTAACCCACCTTATTCAATCAAACTATTTCAATCAAACTGTTTTGCATCCCCTTCAGCTTCAGAAACTTTTCTTCTAATGTCACGTGAGATATTCATACGCATCAGATGTCCCGTGACTGTAACAATATTTCACCACATGATCACAGTCCGAAGAAACAAGTCATTAAATAGTGCGTAAATATTACACGGATTCCTATAAATGAAATGGAAGATGCGAAATTTCCCTTGCATGCTGTTTGACTAAATATCAATTTCGTGGTTATTTTTACTCGTTTCCATTTCACGTTTCACTCTTTTCCATTCACAATGGTATTGACCGCGGATGCATGTGAGTGCTACCGCAAATTATGATATTTAGCAAGATTTTCGTATGATGCCTAGGTCAATTTCAGCCACTGTCCATGCTTCATTGACAAAAAACAAATATTACTTGAACCCGCAACTGTTGAAAAAATGTACATCAACAAATCTATGTATTATGTATGTACTACATGTAGAGTACTGGTTAGAGAGTAGATCTTTAGTGCTCCGTCTGTACTACATGTAGTATAGTGGTTAGAGAGTAGATCTCGCCGTTTTCAAGACTGAAGCAATTCTCAGCAATGAGCTCACTAAAAATGTATTCTTCAATGAAAATGTGTGTATGACAGCCCATTTTTAGAGCAAAACATCAGCAATCTGTCGCGGACGCTTTTTCTTAAGATTTGGGTATGAATTTTTTTTCACAGGAGAGAACGGAAAATCGGTTGGCGAGAATTACTTGCCGGTGAGAACTACTCTTTGACCAGTAGGTGCAAGATTTTGTTGTAGGATGTGCTTTTCTCATATTTAATCTATTGTTGGGGTAAAAAGGACATGCATCTGACTCTAAAATGATAAATTATGTTTTACATTAATTTCAAACAGTTATACTGCATTCACTGTTTGATTCTCTGTACCATATCAATGTTTCTTGTATTCCGGTATTTCATTATGTTTTAGCACGTAAAAGAGAGATAGATGAAAAATAACGTCACCACTGCAGGCTTGAAAAAAAAATTTCTTTTCCGAATATATAATTTCGATAGCAATAGTATTTTCAATGAATACAAACAAAAAGTATGACTTGCTGGGGTATTGGTGATAATTTCTTTCTCGATATAGACCACTAGGTTATAAATTATCTATCTATAAATAACGTCAAACAGGAGAGCCTTATATATATTTTCGAAGGCCACCAGTAACTGGTTGGTTGATCGTTGATAATGCAATGCTTGTGGCAAAGTCAACCCAAGATCTCTTTGAATCGGGTACCATCAGGTGAGATAACTATAACCTTATGAGTGCCATTATAACCGACAACATATACGTTACCAAAGTCGTCAACATCATTCCCATTGGACACTCAAGGGAATCGTTCTTAAACCGCCATAATTGCTGTCCGTCGTTTCCACAACACGTCACTGTATTTTCGTCAAAACTTGTATAATACAGTTTGTTAAAGATCTCTGTCACGTAGCAGAAATCTGGAAGATTTTCTCTAACGATGACCGTAACCGATCCATCAGTCAGGTTCATTTTACTAACACCCTTACCTTTAGCACAAAAAATCAGCGTATTACCACAAGCCATGACACCGTAGTTGAACGTATTACAACTAACAGCTGTTGCTTCATTACTGTTTATGTTAAATTCAATGAATTCTTGTGTATTACCTTGTCCAGTTGATATATATATTGTATCTTTTGAGAAAGTGGTAGCATACGCACTTCTGATCTTGGTTTCAAACTGATATTTTCCATTGGCATCAAAAACAGAAACAGTGTCATTGTTATAACACGAGAATGCCGTGCTACCGTCAGGCAATAACACACAACCACAAACGTCACTTCCTTTGGTGTCAATAGTTTTAATGAGCTCTAGATTTATGCTATTTATTGTTTCTGGTCTAGTGATCTTTGACTGTGCTCCTTTTTCATTCCCCTCAACTACCTTAACGGAACAACTCGTGTGGATTATTTTGATATCACCAAACATTTAACATGTAGGGCAGGAAATTTTATGATGTTCACTGCTATTTTGTAGTCCCTCATCACATTCGGAGCAATACCCATCAAATGTGGTTGTCTTTTTGCAACTTTCACGTACACCACAAACGGGAACAATAATTAAGTCCTTAAACTTGGCCGACTTAAAGCAAATATGATATACAAATAAACCATGTTAAAACCACGGAGGGAGAGGGGTAACTTTACAGGTAACGGATACGGGTGTGCGGTCCCAAAAATTTTTACCAACCCGATTCAAATGTTCTGACAATGATAAACTGATGTGTTAATATATAGCCTTTTTATAAATGTTAACCCCAATCACATATACTGCAACTAAAATGCCTATCCTTACTACTAATCATAAAAAGTAGACCGATATGGGCCGCACATCTGTACCTACCCATTGAACTTAAATTACCCCTCTCGTGGTTAAAGCAACCACTCTTCCTGTTCGGAGGACATAATGAATGAAACCTTATTGGAAAATAATAGTTTTGTTGTACTGTATTTACTGCACGGTGACTCTGATCAATAAGGTAATATACCATTACTATATAAAAAAGGTATTCCATTCCTCTGGAAAAGATGTATTATTGCTTGCCAGCTTGATCATATCGTACGATTATTAAAATCATGGAGACTTAAAATATGATATAAATGGGGAAGGTTTGTATCTTCATGAATGACAAGCACTTGTATTACTTGCCGTTATATTTTGACATCTATTCTGATACCGGTATTTTAAAACTGAGGTCTAACCAGGAAGGTAAACAGTCGTAACATGGTGATTTAAGAACGAACTGATCAGGTTCTTACAAATGTTCAAATGGCGCGTCTTAAGTTTATTCTCAAAACAAAAATGATGATGTGTACATTCCTTTAAGATATGAAATATAAAATGATAATGATTTTTAGGTCAATTCCTGTGTAGTATTAAATAAGTACTATCTTTTAAAAGAAAAGATAGCTGACGCAGTAAAATTTTGTTCTTTTTTATTTCTAAGTTTCTTTCAAGAAAATAACACATGGCACGCAACTTTTAATTTCATAGAAAGTTGGGAATGTTGCATATCAAATGAAAGGTCTTCAAAAGCAAGATGAAAACACTGACAATTGCATTTAACATTTTAATAGTGTAATATTTTTCCATAGTGGCCAGATTTTAAAAGGGTAGGGTTGTGATCACGCCAAAGTACTTAAACCCCGCCGCATGTTTGGCGCCTGTCCCAAGTCAGCAATTTCTGGCTTTTGTAATTCTTGTTTCGTTTTCACCTTTAGTTTATTTGTTAAGATACTTAAGAATATAGGGGCAATTATTTTGCTGTACCTATGTATAATGATGTTTTGGGACCAGCTGCAGCCTTCCCTGTGGTGTGAGGATTTCCTCTTTGTTTATTGAAAACCAGTGGGTGGCATTATATTGGGCTGACATTTTCATTCCGGTGCTAGTCTTAGCAGATATTTGTTTATATGACCCAGATTTTTTTCATCTGATACTGTGTAAAATCCGAAAATTGATGAAATGAAATCGTATCGAAAGATCCCCAACTGGTGTTGTTTATTGGAACAGTGTGTATGAAATGCCACCAAGTTAGAAAGTTGATGAATCGCAGACTACTTTTAACTACAACTCCATCTAAAACACAAAATACCGACTTTGTATTAAAGATGTTACTTATGTATGTTGTATGCGTGTATGAAGTTATAAGATCTATAAATAAATGGGGAGATCGAGGTCTCAGTAAAGAATTTATATGTACACAGAACCAAACAAATCCGAGCGGAAACAAGCAATTCTACCATGTGCAATACCAAAATGATGACAAAGTGTTTTACGGGGTTTTGATCATAGTAATATTGCATTTTTAAACTTTTGTTATATAATTAAAAAAAAAAATTCTTGTCAAGTTGCTCCCTGACGTTTAGCTGTGAAATGTGCAATAACAAAACGAAGAGTGAGTGTTTTACATGGTTTTGATTTTACTATTTTTTTTATAAACATTTTGATATGTAGTTCATGATTTTTTTCCTTGTTCCTCTCCTCGTCAAAATCAAATGGTTGTTCCTTTATGTTTACCTGTAAAATGATATTTGTGTTCTTGTAGATCAACACTTAAAATAAAATTACTGTTTCAATAACCTATCGAATTACATTTGAAAACCACAGGTAAAACTTTAAATGATACAGTTAACATTTAGCGATGACTTGTTTGAATAATGAAGGATTACTGGACTGATGGACAGAGTGCAAACCTGAACTTACTTTCGGCGAAAGACACCAGTTGGAGACTAATAAGCGAAGGATCAGGAAAGGGGAGTCATCATACAAAAGCAAGATACCGGGTACCAAATATCTACGAAATCAATAGAATAGATAAAACCCAATATATAACATAATTACAAACCAAAAAGTAGCATTGACTACACTGAACACTGGGGTTTGTACCGAGTGCACCAGTAGGGACAGCACCCTCGGCCTTACAAGAGACGTTCATAAGGATCTTCATATGATGTCAAATATGAAATGAACTGGAACAAGTAACTACGACATTATTAGACAACATGTCCTGAAGATCGATGCGGTCACATCGGTACCATTACAAACAACAAGTTTATGATATTGACCTTTAACCTTTTGATATACTGACCTTAGTTTTGTGGCTATACAACCTTTTTCCAATATTTAAACAGTTCCTAAATATTTTAATGTCACCTAAATACCTGAAGAAAAGACAACCTGGTCTATGTTGTGTGTGGCAAAGTTTAAGCAGCACTCCAAATAATAATCATGCAAAATGTGGTTCATAGTTGGAAAGCCTATGTACTATTTTTTTTTATATTTAGTTAGAAATTATAGTAAACAGAAATTAACATGTGGCTTTTCATATGACCTGTTCTTAGGAGATAAAAATAAATATAGACTGTACTGTATAATTCAAAATCAAGGGAGACAACTCTGAAAATGACACTAAAATACAATAAAAACTGTTTGGTTTTCAATATAGATTATCTCCTAAGACCAGACAGAATGGAATGAATAATAATACATTTCATCATATAGACCTATAAAGCAATTTAATAAAACCCAAAAATATGTAACCTTTTTTCGGGGTGTATCACATATTACAGAATTTGCATGATTCTTACAAAGACTACTACCTAAAAAGTTTTCATGGGTAAAATTCAATTTTACTTTAGCATTAAAGTCTTGTAAAAAATACTTCATTAAAAGACCATGAATTTTATATTTATTTTCAAACATTATATAACCTGTATAATTAGCACTTATATATGGCACATTATAATAATCACATTACCATATACAACAATTATATAAAAGCAGTGATTTATCAATGTTCCATGTGTAATAAGTTTTGATAATTCACAAGTGAACTAAATTCTGTAATTTCACTCTCTGACTTTCTCCTGCCAAAACAAGAATATCAATCTGCTAATCACAAACCTTTAAATTTATGCTTAAAATGCAATATCGTTTTTTGAGAAAATCGATATAATAAATAAAATAATCTATAAAAATAAGTTATTATGAATAACCAAAGTGTAGTTACTCAAGCCAAGAACAGTTGAAGATTTAACTCGTGTGTAGAACTTGAATCCACACAATTTTTGTGATCATATTTTCCTTATTCTCTCTATTCTTTTCATATTTGCTAGTAAAATTCAAGTAGAAAAAAACATGAGAAAATTTCCTAATATCTGCATGGAAGCTATATTATTATTTTGGGGGGAAAAAGTTGAGTGTTGCTAATTGGCTTTGATCAAAGTGCATTATTTTCATTTGTCAACAAAAAATGGTGGATGTCAATCATTTCAAAATGCATTTTTTGTTGATGTTGAAACTGCAAGATGGATATTGAAAAAACCAGTAAGAATTAACAGCTAAGTGGGGAAACTGTAGAAGTGAGATGTGCATCGAACTACATGCATTAAAATATGAAGTCTGGATTGATATCAGAACAAGTTCAATATTGTAAATTTGTGAAAGAATACACTGTATGTTATCTACAGAAGCACATAATGATGTCTAAAATATTCATTACAATATAAAAAAGAGGATTTTGCTTTATATTGGTGAATATTATCCCTTGCAGAGAATAATATTTCAATGGCAATCTTAACCAATATAACAACTAATTTGGACAATATATACCAATATAAATGCAATAATCCTTTATTATAGAACTCCAATATGGCACACTATAAAATACATCACAGCAATCTTATCCTGTTACCTAAATAAACCTAATACATATCCAAACATCAAAAGAAAATAAAAAGAAAAACTGATCCACAATAATAAACACTATAAGCACAAATCTAAACTTGTAGAAGAAGTGCAACTCCACCAAGAATCCATTTGCTTGATTTCTCTTTTGACTTGAGATTAAAAGTCCACACGTATGTTGGGCCTCTAGTTTTTGTCTTGTAGACTGGGCACTCATAGACATTTCTGGTCTCCATTCTATCCACAGGTATTGCTCTGATGAAAATGATTGGCATTGGCGGTGCTAACTCTTTCAATCTAGCCTCATTTATCATACCAGTCTGTGTGTCCCAACGAGCACCCTCCATAAACAACCCATGGACATAAGCACCCTCCCTAGGTGGACCGGCCATGTCTTCACGAGTTTTCTTTGTCACATCACATTGAAGTGCCATTCTGTCTAATGGCCATTCATTCTTTCTTGCCATCTGCTGCATGATAGCTGTGAGGAAAGACTGTGGATTGAACAACCCACCTAGCCATACTGCTGCAGGAAGGACAAAATCAGTGGACCATGTCTCTAACTCTTTGATCCTCTGAAGCAGGTCTGCATACCAGGCAGACAGACCATAAAGTGAGGGATAGGCCTTGTTAGTCCAGCTGGCAGGTACCTGATCAAGGAACAAGGAGTTACTCAATTCTTCCATATCAGCTGAGATTGTAAGTTCTCCCTAGAAATGAATGGACAGTTAATGTTACAAACAAAACTGGATAGTTCCTCATAAAAATAGATTTAGAGTGCATTTATCATGTATGATATACAACCTGTACATGTATCAATTTCACTACTTTAAGAGATTTTAAAGTTTGGGCATCATTTTTATGGTTCCTAATATGTTATAAGTTAATCAATTCATGTATTTTTTTTTCAAAATTTTGTAAATTTCCTTCACACCTGTATTATCTAAATAGTTCTCTCTGTAATGATCACTGACCTTTCACCATTTACCCCAAATCAAGTTCAGTTATAAACACTAACCTTTGACCCCACTTTAAACACTCATCTCATTTAAAGTTACCATATTTACAATTTCAGCTGGGCCAAGTTGCTCAAAACTTTACATCCTGAATAAATACTTAGCCACTTGTATAGACTTTACTAGACTTATCCAGTAGATAACTGTCATAAATCTTTTAAACTACTGACAGAAGATGAAATTGATTTACCAGTACAGTACCTGAACCAATCTGTACAAGTATTATTACAATCCATCATCAATCACTGATCAGTTTCTGATCAGTCATCGATTTGTCAAGCTAATTGGCTGAACTGGTGATTGCTTCTATTTTACATCACATGATCACTGATTGGCTAGTATATTTTACAGTTTGGTTTGTTCCAGTTTTCCATTATTACACATATTCAGTAAATAATATAAATTTAGAATCAATTTAATTACTGTTTGTGTTTACATTTGCTTTTTGGTAATACAATGCAAAGCATGGATTTAATACGGCACTATATTGAATTTGCTCCAATGAAAATTCCTATGATGAGTTAATTTCATTGATAAAACCACAATCAGATCAGTCACCATTCATCGATCCATCAAATAATTGCATGGATCTGTCCAGGGACTATAACCACTAACCAATGACTTCTGTAAAAATTACTTACCTTTTTTTTCAGCTAATGATCCTTTCAATTATAAATAGAAACTTCTTTCCACTGTGGCCATATAATCACAACCAATAATAACTAACCTTTAACCCTAGGTCAAGTTCCTTCAATGACCTCCTTAATTCTGTGGTCAGTATGTTCATGCGTTCACATTCCTGGAAAGCAACCACAACATATGGTGTTCTATCTTCCACAGGAACTTTATTCATCAAATCTAACATGTTGAACTCTTCAGGAAGTTTCTCTAAAATGTCATCCAATGTTGCTCTTATCTGAATTAGATATTGTTAAACACATTAACAGTATCATTTTTAAGCATTGTCTCCAATTTCTGACCAAGTATCAAGTAAATATCACGAATAACCTCAGTCTGAGATAACATTGAGTACCATCTTACTTACTGCACATCTCAGGTTAATTACTCTTGGAAGTGTTGATAAAGACTAATCATTAATATAGATTTATTAGTTTTTATGACAAATGAAAAAAATTGCTACAATTAAATTTATATATCTTTTATGTTAATTATATCTGTATGCTTGCTTTGCTATGAAAGGTTACAGTTTACTACGCAAGAGATACTGAACTAATAAGAAACATCCCAATCACTAGTCACAACAATATCTGTAAATAAAATATTCATTTTGATGGTGTACTTATTGTAGTGGTAAATAAATAAGGATAAAAAGAATACGGTAACTGCAAAATGAATTTTAATATTAACCTTGAAAATTTATACCACTTAATATGTCCTTTTGGCAATAATTTAATTTCAGATGTAACACGCTTTCTGATTGGATACAAAATTTTATCCATCATCTCATAGACCAAATTTTGTAATGTGACTATGATGTCATCAACCTTTTTCAGTGATTTACTATGCAGGTTACTAAGTGTGCACCACATGTTTGATAAATATAACAGTCAAAAATATAAGTCATTCCTTATAAAACCAACCACAAACAAAGGTATATAGTAATTTCAGCAATATACTTGTACAGAGCAATCGAATAACTATAAGAAACAGTCAACAATATTAACCTTCTCTTCCCTGCTAGTGACAGAGGACCCAGTGGCCCCTACATCTCTAGGCTGCATCTCAAACACAGTCCTGAACAAATTCTCTGATGTCATTGTCAGGAACTCAATCTCAGCATTAGGGTGTAGGCCATACAGATAAGGACTTTCTGTTGGCAGACACTCATCTATGTAACCATGGTAACCTTTATAGTCAGAATTAGGTGGCAGAGGGAAACCTGGTGCTAGGTATAGTTCTCCATCAAGCTGAAATTAAAAATGGTATTTATTAGGCCATTCAAAGTTAATTTCTAGCTTTTCAGAACATTTTCCACAAATTTTCTGCTACTGTGCTCAAATGATGAAGGTGCTTTTTACATTGTTTTTAACCAGAAGGAGAGCCTGAGAACCAAAAAGTTATTGAATTTATTTTAAACTTACTTACCATCATTACAGTTACTTTAAATTCTGATATGACCAGCTTCAAAGGCTACAGACGTGGTAAAACTTAGATAAACATATGACCAATATCATAGACGTCATAGATAAGATTTACCCAATTTTACCAACATCACAGCAAAATATTGTGCCATAAAGGTTGCCATTTTGTGCAACACATAGGCTGTATCTTGAAAAAATCATGAAGAAATTACCGGTAGTCCTATTAGAATCAATATTTTATAAATCTATCATTTTCTATCAAGCAAATATATCAAAGGACGTCAATCCAAATTTTCAACCTGAAGTTAATTTTTCTATTTGCATAACTAATTTATACTACATTTTTACAACAGTGAGCAGAAAAACCACTTTAAGTAGTACCAGTACTAAATTTTGCTAACCAAGAACTTAAATTTACTTTAAAGTAAAATACATTTTTTTAGTACAATTGTTGTTCATCAAGTCTTAGAGAGGAAATTTTGTCCCAAGCATCAAAATAAAATTAAAGAATAATTATAGAGTTCGGTAAAATTTGACACCTTGACCTATCAACCAAAGAACCTCTTATCATTATTTAAATATAAAGCATCATGTTTTCAGTAAACCTAGAAGGAAGACCATAAAATTCTACTTTTACTGGCAACATTTCCTCTAAAGCACCCATTACCCTTTCTGCACTCACCATATCAGGATGAAGATACACCTCCAGGTAAGTCTTGACAAGTCTCCTATCCCAATCATCAGTGATATGGCCCCCATACATGATTTCCCCAAAGAGGTATCTCAGGTCCTCCCAAGGGACCTTGGTATTGGCCTCCAGATAGTTGTAGAGCACCATAGCACTGATTGTAAGGTCCCCAGTATTAAAAGGGTACAACCTGTTCCAGCCCTGTGGACCAAATTTACGTCTCTCTGACACCACTGCATGAAAGTACACTAATGCAAATAAGATGCTTTTAAATTCATTTTCTTTGGCACACATCTCTAGAGTGTCCTGAAAAATAGAAATAATAATTATAATTTAATTGCCATTGGCAGACATCCCATAAGAAATCTATTTGAGGAATTAACAATGTTTAGGATGAACAGACAGATGGAAGCATACCCGTTAAACCATCCACATTAAGGGGGATACTCCCACAAAATGAAAACAATTAGAATCTCCCACATATAAAAAAGTTACATTTGTAGGTTTTTGGTCAACATTACATTTTATACCATTTTGTTTTCTGTAAAAATACTAAAAAAATTGCTTTTACATAAAAAAAATCTCCCACATGAGAAAATGTCAATGGAGAAGAATCTCCCATATTAACTGTTCTAAAGGTTAATAGGAATGGTGGTAGTGCCTACTATATCCTATCCACATTCAACTATTCAAAGGACAAAAATCCTACTGATTTACTCTTTCAATCCACTATTCCCTAAAAGATATGCCTTTGCTTTAAGTTATGTTTTATTCTGTACAAAGCAAAGAAACCCATGATACTAACAACATTTGGGTTTTAAACTTTACAACTTACCATCATCATGTGTGACTGAAATTTTGGAGAGAAAAAAATCATTTGCACAACTATTACATTTGAGAATTTTCTCCTTTTCTTTAATTTCCTCAGAGCTTACATGTACCAACATGAGGCAATTTTCAGCAATACACAAACCTTAACTCATTATGAAAACTATAAATACACATGTATAAGGAATGCAATGTACATGTATCTCACCTGATCAAAGTTGTCCAGAGCCTGATGTAGATTAGCCACCATGCCAGTTGGTGGTTCATTTGTGACTTTAATGGAGATCTCCAATATACCTTGTGGTATGATGTGTGATTCTGCTGTTGGAGCGGGCTCTGCACTGATAAATACCCTGTACTCTGGATGAGTATCATCAGATTGAGTTTCAAGCTTTTTCTCTAGAGTTGGTAACCACTTAGCAACCAAATGAATGTTCTATAAAAGGCACATGAAATATCAATATATTTATTTGACATAGTACTGTAAAAGTTATCACTACTAGTTAACTTTTTATTATATGACAAAGCAAAATTCCCATTACTTGCTAAATGGACCCATTCAGAAATTCAACTCCGTCCTTGTAAACCTTGTTGTGTCATTGAGTGTCCTTCTGCAGAAAAAAACTATAATTGAGGAAAATATTCAAGCTTTCTATTTGCCAAAGGGTAAGAAGAGTATATTTAGTTTCCCACACTAAACTGCATGTAGATGATGGAAAAGTGGAATAAAAAAAACAATATAAAAAGGGAGATAGAGCAATTAAAAATAGATAAATATGTATTGTAAAAAAAATAGCTGATACTACCTGAAGAATAACCCAATGCCCGTCCTTCATGGCAGTATCTAGAGCACTCTCTGCCACAACCTCTTGTCCTTGCCCCAGGGAAATGTTATGGAAGTTCAGCTTATCGGTACTGAACCCAATCTTCTTCCCATGGACTTCTACATCCTTGATAGGGTTCACCCCAGGAGACAGGATAAAGAACATGGGAGTAGAAGGTCCAGATTCCTCAAAAGACTTAGAAAATTCTAAACTCCTTCCTTCTACATATTTGGTACCTAGTTTTTCCTGTACAAAGTCCCTGAAAGTTATATTGATATCATAACAAAATACCACAATGACTGGAAATCTAATCTCAAGTAAATTAAGAACTTTTTTTTTTATTTCAACAAACCATTGTTATAAATCATATAACAATTTATGTCTAATAAGGATTCATAATACACATGTACCTGTAGAAGAGAACATTTGCATGCAATTGTGTGGCTGTTACAGGATGTAAGTTCAAATTTAGTGGTTACTTTCATAAAAGTTATTAATGTAAAATTGGTTAAAATTAATGACAGTATATAAAAAAATGGCATTGTGACCTAACTTACCCCAAATTTTTATCCTGACAACTTTTTGTGGAATTGAATACTGTTCAATATCATATATTTAGACTAAAATATGACTTTTTGGTACATGCATTATAAGTGTTTGTATAAACCTTATATCGTCTACCCTATATCGCATACCTTATATCACACCTCTAGACCTATATCACATACCCTATATCACACCTGTAGACATATCGCACCTCTAGACCTATATCGCATATCCTATATCACACCTCTAGACCTATATCGCATACCCTATATCACACCTGTATATCACACCTCTAGACCTATATCACATACCCTATATCACACCTGTATACTTATATCACACCTCTAGACCTATATCGCATACCTTACAACGCGCCTCTTCACAGAACATACATGAAGTATGGTTAAAATATATGATATAATGAACATGACATATTAAAATCTGTATCACATGCTGTATCAACCCTTGACCTACATCACCCGGCAGGCCATAGGGTTGTTGCAACATGCGATACAAAATTTTACATGTATATTCAGTAACACATATCTTGCTTCATGAACCTGTATGATACCTAACCTTCGTGTCATGTTTCATCATAATCCAATTAAAAGATATAAGAGTTGTGCATACTTTAGAACTTGTAAAAGCCTAAAACAGGAATATCTCTTCTTTAAAGAATTCCACAGTTATATTAATCATGTGTACACATACAGATGTACATATAATTTCTTAGATCCAAATTAGGTTTTTTTCAAAATCCATTAAGTAATTAGTGTAACACCTACACATCCCCTCACTTTGTTTGTGTTTGGGATAACAGACAGACAGACACACACAGAAAAAAAAACATACTTGATAGCATAAGTCATCCTGTCTGGTCTCAAAGCTCTCATCATACACAGTTTCTGTAACAACTTTTTGTTCTTCCATTCCTGTGGGAACTTCTCTTTCTCAGGAGCTTCACTCTCAACAAATTTCTTCCATCTCTTGGCAGAACCCTCAATATCACGGTCCAAGTTCCTGAACTCCTCCATGTTAACAAGAGCCTGGCAAAATAATACAACTTGAATGTCATACAGATAAATACTTTGTACATTCTTAGTGATTTGAGCATTATAAAAGCAGCCTTAGGATGGAATCAAAAGGGAAAAGATTAGTAGGCAGACCAAAAACAACAAGGCAAAGGACTGTTGAAGGAGAACTTAAAGATCTCAAGATGACATGTGGAGAGTATGAAAACAAAGCAAAATACAGAGTGAGTGGAGAGTTCTTGTGTTGACCTCATGCTCTACCTTGAATAAAGAGAATAGGTAAGTATTAATTAGAGGTCAGTGAACTAATCTGCATTGCAAAGCCTGTTCTATACATGGTACACAGTACAATCTTTGAACTAGACAATGAAGATAGGACAGGTATTTTTTGTTGTTGTGTATGTTTGTCAAATTAATTTTCTAAAAAGAATATACTGAACAATGTTACAATAAAGCAAATGATGAAGAAAAGACATAAATTAAGATTGGATTTAAAAATGGTTTATGAAACCAATGGATAGATTGGCTGCAGTTTCACATTCCATGACAAACATTTCATGCATTCAAGGATAAAAATGTTTGACCTATCAAGCAGACCATACTTAGTATCATTTCAAAATGCTGAGCAAGATTTTTAATGTGATGGCTGTAAGAAACTACAGCCTGGTGGTAGGCATGCTACCCCACTGGAACATGATCTTACTCTGAGCCAACCAGTTCTCATTCTATCTCCTATGTGCCCATACTTGGTGAAAAAGCAATGACTTCCAATTCTAAAGAGTTTGATGTGATTCAGCCATGGACTAAACCCATGACATCCAGAATTAATAATCAAAAGCACTACGGAAAGATCACTGAAGGAGTATATGATAGTAAACACCACACCAGGGCTATACAAGATTTAATACCATACCTTAATTCCACCCCAGCTGTGATTATTCATAAAGTCTACAGGACTGATAATATTAGGTAGAGACGGAAATCTCAGCAAAAAATCTAACTCTACTGGATCAATATCCTTAGACATCAACAAGATCTGAAATGCAATTAAAAAAAGTTACTTTTGAATTGATTGAACTGTTTTCTAAATTAAAAATCACAGATGTTTCAAGTTATAGAACATTGTGAAAGTTATAACAAAGGGGCTTGTTTTGAGTCACCAAGAAAATCACAAGATAAAAAAAGTCATGTACAAATCTTATTTGACATTCTATGTATGGCTGATTAGTAATAAAGCTGTATCATATCCTGTTAAATCAACTATATAAATACTTCATTATTATAATTTACTCATAAATTAATCAATGAGCAAGATTGAAATTTCCATATAATGCATTAATTCATGGAGTTAGATCTAGGGTAAAGGCATAACTCTTGAAATCAGTGATATGTTTGTTTCATATTCAGTTTCCCCAATTTATAACAGAATGAAATCAGTCCAAGTTACTTTGATGCTTACATGAGATTGATGTAAAATGCTGAATACAAACATTGCAATGATTTGTAAGAGTTGTGTCCCTTACCCTAAGTCTAACTCCTTATCAAAGGAGTGCACTTACTATATTTGAAATTGACAGTGAAACCTGTCTAAATCGAACACCATTTCGACTGTAAAATTTGTTCACTTTAGACAGGTGTTTGGTTTATTCAGCTTAACTTACATTTTAACTTACATAAAGAGACTTCTAAAAGTGTCTGGTTAAGACAGGTTTTTGGTATTTTAAGGGTTAGGTTTAGACAGGTTTTCTGTATTTTAAGGGTTCATTTTATACAGGATTCACTGTAAATAAATCCAGAATTACCTGGAAAGCCATTTGAGCAGTAAAGATGATTTTATCCTTCTCAAACAGACCCCTGGCAGTATATATAGACACAGAGTATGTAATACAGTCTATCAGGTTGTCCACTCTAACTTTAATGTCCTCAGCTTTCTCAGCTCGGTCTATAGCTTTCTCAAACACTACTTTAAAGGCCTACATAGAAGAAATATAATAACATTATTTAAACTGAAGCACATTACCTTTATCGTGTTTTCAAAAGAGTGCTTTTATCACATAAACACATTAGGAACCATGTTTTACACTTCATCATCACAGTCAGGTATACATATAACGTAGCATGCAATCAGAGTCCTTATATCTACACATGCTAGACATTCTCAGTTTTCAACTACGATTGTCCCTATCTATGTTGAGAAATGGTACAAGTGATCATGCAAAAGCAATATAACAGATATCTAAGCATTTCCTCTCATAGAAGCAGAGACATCTGTTACACAATTTCCAATATCACGATTATGCATCAGCTAAAAAAGTTGAATGGTAAAAGGGAAGTAGATCAGCAAGAAACCCAGAAAGGGGAAACAGTGTACAAGTCGTCTTCTAAAAGTAATAGATCAAATATCTAGGTAAAAGAAGCTTCCAAAGAGGCTGAGAAATCTGTTACAGAAAACTGTAACACAAACGGACAAGATGATTGCAATATAGTCTCCACTCATTAGAGTGCTTGTATAAAAAAAAAGAAAATGGATATTAACAAAATTGAAAGCAAAGATAGGTTAACAAATTACTGTATGGTGAAACCTGGATCTGATTTCACATGTATTCGAAAAAAGCTGATGAAGTCTCAATACCACTGAACTTTGACCTACCTTCAGTGAAAACTGGTACATGGGATTAATTTTATGCAAGTCATTGAGAATGAAGTACAGAAGAGAAGCTCTGGTAGCAGCAGGTCTGTAGGAGTCTCTGGCAACATTGATATCCACTTCAGTGCTCTTAGCCTGCTTGGCTTGGACCTCTATATCTGCTGCAGTACGTTTGGTCTTCTCTAGATTCTCAACTAATTCATAATCTCCTAGGAAATTTCCTGTAAAAAATGTATAGAATAAGAGGTCAAATTTGTTAAAGGAAAAGTTTAAATGTCAATAACAATCATCACATATTAATGCTTCAGAATTCTTTGACAAAATATGTATAATGATAAAATTTCGAGATACCTTTTCAGCCAAGACTGACTCGTGTTTATTCAATTTTCTGTACTATTTCTAAATATAAACCATTTACTAAAACTTTTAAATAAACTTAGTATTACAATTGGAATCAAATGATAGATTACTAATTTTTGTGTGTATAAATTTTCAACCTTTACAATATATTGTGACAAACAAACCCTCTGCAGCAGACAGTCTAGCCAATAAACTATCTTCTAACTGTTTCAGCTGGATCTTAAACTCATTTTGTTTCCTTGTGAGGTCAGACTTCAGTTGTTCAAGGTCAGGCCTCTCTTTAATCACAACATCAGCCAATAATTGATCCTCAAGGCCATCTCTTGTTACAGTGAAGTTAATCAAAGTTGTCTGAGCCTGCATTTCCGGCTGGTAATGTGGATTGGCTAACTTGGTCTGGAGAACCAGCTTAAAGTCAGCACAGTATTCCACTTCCTTGTCTCCAATCATTATAGCCCGTCCTTTCTTAACAGTATTCCTGCCAAGTAGTGGCTCTAATACTGGATCTATGGTCTCCCCAATATTTTCTAACAAAACCACATCTCCTGCTGCAATGGCTCTTTCTAAGGCATCCAGGTATCCTTTTTGTCCCAAACGTATCACTTTCAAATTATTTCCAAATCTGGTTTTGATCCACTTGATACCCTGAAGCTGGGGATCTATCATCAAAGGCCATCTTTCACAGTTTGTCAAAATAGTAGCATTTTCTGTTGACATTCTGTCACTAGGCAACCCTTCATTGTTCCATTCTGCCACCTGGGCATCATCAGTTAACAGACTCAAGGGATCTAACCCTTCCAGAACAGGAATGGGGTGAGGCAATTTCTTCAAATATGGAAGCCAAATATTATCCATGAGGTCAAGACGATAACGCTTGGTGAATGCTCCAAGGTAGGAGACAAATGCGGCAGTCAATAGAACATCTCCAACTAATGTCTTTTCCTGCTCCTTCAATTTTTCAATTGACTCCGCCCACCTGACATTCTCTGAAGACAATCCACCCATTAAACGGTTTGCAAGTTCAATAGTTTTTGATGTTGTATCTTTCTCTTGCTGACAGCGTAACTTTTCATCAGTAGCTTGCTGAAACTCTGCCATCAGGGTACCAAGTTCACTTTCAAGGTCATTGATTTTTGATGTAATGGCTTTCAGTTTGTGTTTGGCGGCAGCTAGTTCAGCATTAGCGGCGTCTAAAGCTTGACGCTTGGGTTCCACAGCACAAAACACCTTATAATACCTCATTATGTTTATAACCCATGAGCAAAGTCCTGAGGCAGCAAATGATTTGCCTTTTACAAGGTCAGGGTCAAACTCTGAATCAAACAAGTAGGGTTCAACAGCTCTCTGACAGTTCTCATGAATGTGGTCTTTGTCATAGTTAATCAGGTTGTCTAAAAATAAATCAACCTGAAACCCAAAATAAATACTTGTAGAAGGTGCCTTGTCCAGATAATTATGCTGTCTTGGAAGGCAAATTTTTATTTTGCTTGGTTGCCTACCAAGTAACGCAAAAATTTCAGATTTAAAAATGCCTCAGCAAAGGTCATAATTAAGTGCATCAATATTGCTTATCATTGAATTTTCTTTTTTAAGTGCAGCCACACTCAAGACAGCTTAACCTGTAAAATGTATTAAACACATACATGTACTCTTTGAAATTTATCATTGTAAACCAAATGTTACAAGTACAACAGGCCCTATTCTTTCCAGTAAACATACATGAACATTTATAAAAAAAAATTAAGTGCTCCTTTGGTTGCAAAAAGACTTTCATATTCATTTTTCATGCCTTTTTAGAGATATTTTCAGTCAAGCAGTGTGCAGATGATAGTACCAGTAATATTGTAGGCCTTTTTCAGAAACTACCTCATCCATCCTTTCAAGGGAAAATATGCATCATTTTTGAGATTGGGAAATTTGGAATAACCCTACAAAACCTTGTAGCTAAAATGATTAATTGTAAAGAGGATGTCAAGAAAAAGACAAGTCATACAAATGTAAGCATTAAATCAGTGTTATCAGTGAATTTTTGAACAGAAACATAACATCCTACCCTATGACAACCTGTAAATTGGGATTAGTTCAGATTATTTTTAAGCTAATTTTTGGACAAAGTGGGAAAATTTCAACAGGAGAAATAGCTTTATTTCAGAGGTAATTTAAGGGCAAACAAATTCACTGAGTATAGATTACAGAAATAGAGATAATAACAGTGAAGACTTTCTAAACCAAACATCTTTTATACTTTAAGATTTTCAATATCTATATAAATACTTTGTAAAGTTTAAATAATATTGGTTACATGCAATTTCAGTCGCAGATTACACAAAGTAAGTACCCCTTAAACAGAACAGATAGACAGACTGAGGAACATACAGAGTCCCATTGCTAATAGACCTGCTTTCGATATTGGTGACTCATATAAACTTTCTGATGTTTTTGTCTGCTATTTTAACACCATTTCTAAATCATTTCGTGTCATTTGCAAACAAAAAATACTGTAAAATCAGAAATTTTTCATGTAATTGCAGATTTAATTTTTGCAGTTATGTTATTTTTATCAAAATGTGATTTTACTTTTTTTGCGATATTGAGACAAAAATCCATATCAATTATGTAAAACTCCTATTATGCATGTTTTATATTTTTAAGTCAGTCAGATAATAATCAATGATATTAAATAATAATGAAAAAAAACATTGCAATATAAACTGAATTTACAGTAAAGCTCTTTTCATAAAAAAAAAACACTTCTGTAAGTTGCAGTGGATTGGAAGGACTCCCCCTCATAGTTGTAAATTAACTTTAAATGGTCTTAAATACATGTTAAAAAATGTTAAATTTCTCTTTTTTATCTATTAGTGATCTTACTTTGTTCATCATGGAAGCTTTAGCCATTTTCCAGCTCTTGTCTTTGGGAACCTTTCCTCCTGGAGCCAACAAACACATAACAGCAGCAACTACATTAATCACAGCTGGGGGAGGGTTGGAAAAAGATTTCAGCTCTGTCAGATTGTTCTGAATAACAGTATAATATTTTACAATAAAAAAAAGGAAATAGACATTTCTAAATTCTGAAAGGGGGAGGGTGAATTTTCAAACAAAAACAAAGCCCAAAACACCAAAAGAAAAGTAGAACAAAAAGTACACACAGAAACAAAAAGCATACAAACATGAACTTAACTAAAGTTCAGGAGGATTTATTATAAAAAAAAAAAACAACAGGAACTTCATATACTTTAGAAAAATGTCAGTAAGAAACAGATGCCTTAATTTTTACAAAGATACTTGCATCTAGTAACCTGGAAATTAACTTGTGACTCACACTTTACTTGAGGAGTTAAACCTTTCCACTTGCCTTTAAAGTTAAAACTTTTTTCAGATCATTTCTAATAGATCTCTTGCTTAGATACCATGCTGACATCAATACCTTATTTAGTGTGTTAAGAGCAGCTTCAGCAGCATGTAACGCAGGTTCAGCTTTCGACAGATCTCTCTGACAATCCTGCTGTTTCTTTGTTACATCTTCATTTATCTTCTGTACTTTCTTTTCTTCTTCGTCAGCAATCTTCTTCTCATCAGAAACTCGCTCTGTATCCTTCCCAACAACAGCCAATAATTTGTCTGTTTCTTCCGTCTTCTGAGCTAATTCTACATCCTGAGCAGCAAGTTTGTCCTTCAAATCATCAACCTAGCATAAAAAAATTATTTATATAATAGTATCAGTTCAACAAATTAATACAATAGCATTGTATTAATGTAAATACCAATTCAATGAACATGGCTGAAGCACATGATACATATGTAGATTTGATTGCCCTCTCACTTTTTTCTGTGTTTTAGAGTCCTTAAATCAAAAAGGATTAATGAACAATGCTCTGTAAAAATAAGTCTTTTAAAATCAATCAAAATGGTTTTTTTTCGTTTTTTTTTTTCAGTTATTGCACAAACGTGGACAGACAAACAGATAGATGGATATATCATATTAATAAAAAATAATGCATTAATGGAAAATTACTGATATTACACGAATAAAGGGGGATGGCAAAATGGTCAAAATAGTCTAACTAAAAAAACTACATTGAAAATTGAACTTCACCTGTATATAATGATATTAAACTACTATTCAAAACTCCAAAATAGTCATTGATTTGTTCTCAAAAAAATATTGGGAGACTGTTGAGGAACAGACAGACAGATGGACATGGGCATGCAACTTTTTGTAAGATCCTATAATACCTTGCCAACTGAACATTTAACTCATAAAAATAAATTTCTAAGTCAGTAGATGTGACTGTGGGGCATCTGCATAAAACAGATATGGAACTGTGAAGTAGTGATGTTAATGCATCTGTACACCATATATGATTGACTTAGCACAAGTGGTTCATATAAATCTGACCTACTTGAAAAAATTAACATAAAAATCTTAACATAGACACTGCCCCTAGAAAAACAATACCATATATAGTCTTGCTTTAAGCAACTTATGCCGCAGTCATAGACAAAAACCCACCTGTTGAGCAGTGCTCCTAAGTTTCTCTATACCATTCTCCAACCTTATAATCTTTCCTTGAAGTTCTTCATTTTTCTTGTTCAGTAGATTCTGATAGAGTTTTATAAGTTCTAGAAAACTTTTAGGCGTGGTGTAGTTGTACCGGCGCTCATTTTGTAAGTACTGCTGACTCATCTCGTTCACAGACTGGTGAGCATATCCCATGAACTTTGACACTGAACCTCTCATTCCATCCTTAAATGTTATTGTAATAAAATGATTAAAAAACAGGAGTACAGATTCACTGTAGTTATACTGATATCTCAGTTACAAAAAAACAGATGAGAGTTTAGAATTAAAAAGGGTCAAATGTTTATTATTACAACAATTGTCTTAAAAAAAGAGTGAACAGATCACTCTCGTTCAAATTCTGTAAAAGCATTTTAGAGACATTTTGGCATGCATGAACTGATGGTGGCATATAATCAAATGCCTGTCAAATGTTAGTAAATCGAAATCTCATCCTGCTTAAAATGCCAGGAACCAAAAAGAAAGTTTTATGATATTCTGAAACTAACTAAATTGTACTTTCAAGTTACCCAACATTTTTTTATCAACTTACAGATAGTAACTCAATCTCCTCTAGAAATCTCGAAGAGACAGAATTGAGAGCTTCTAAAGGCCATTCATGGAATACATCAATACTCGTACAGTTAGTAACAGCAGGAAACTTTCTACTTCTGACACGAAGAGTTGACCCAACTGGAGAGAAACAGAGCACAACCTAGAAATGAAATACATGTATAAAGAGTTAAACCATGCATAGAAAAACTTTTAGCAAAAGACTTTTGAATTAAATTGTGTTGTATACATGGGTACATTTGTATATGTACTTGAGCAACAGCTTGTACCACGGCAACTCTTCTTCTAACTTATAGCCATCAAATAATCTAAATAGTTTTAATGCAATGTACCTTAATTTAAGGGCAAACAACTATGTCAACAGACACGATTTTCTATCATACTACTGGTATTTAAAAAAAGCAATCTGGATGAATATTGACTACACACTGGCTACTTTGAATTAATGTAAGTGAAAACTACAAAAACTGTGCCGACACCCATATAACTGTATACCTCCCACTTTGACAGACTGACAGGTTTTTGATACATAATTACATTTTTTTATTTTTTTTTGGCCTGATTCTCATGAAGACCTGTATGTCATTATTCATTTGTCATTACCTTCAATGATTTTCTGACTTTCTCAATGAAGTATTTCCAGCAGTTGTCCCTGGTATCCTCTATCCCCGAGGCTCGACATTCATTCCTGATTCCTGATATAACCTCCTCAAATTCATCGTCTGGAAACAAATCTGGAATTTCCCCTGATGCTAACAGGTCATTAATAAGGACAAGGAATCGTTCATCTGCGACTTGAGCATCAGTCATTAAGAACATCATGCTAACATCCTTCAATCCTGTTTTCTTGTAAAGCTGAGCTAAATCTGCCTTGAGATCATTAATGCCATACCCTTTCTTCAGCTGAATCTGGAACACATCTAGACTACTGATGTAGGCTGCAAGGCGAGATAGACTCTGTTTACCACTCCCTCCAACACCAATCAGTAAAGCATTGCCACGGGGTGCTTCAAGGATCCTGTTTATACGACAAACATGGGCCATAGCATCTTCAAACAGTACCAGATTCATTTGAGCATTGAAGTCATTGTAGTTGTCTAGGGCTTCTGTCAGGGTTTTATGTAGCCCCTTCCAACTGGTGATGGGGTTATATTTAGTATCACCAATCTGGTGGGCAAAGTGGCAGTAAATCAGTGGCTTGGATAAAAGATACTTCTCCTCCATGTCCTACAAGAAGAAAAAAACAGTTATATCTATTTCTTTGAAAGCAAGATATTTTGCAATATGACAATGTGATATGAACTAATGATTGGCTGAGACACATTTTCAATAAAATCTGATTGGTTGAAAGTGATGTTGTGATGTTTCTTCAATGCTATCTCTAAATTTATGCCATGGCAGATATAGAATGTCAAGCCAAGAAGTGGCCAAATATTCCAAAGGAATCATATAGAAAAAAGTTTATAACTCAAAAAATCTGAATATTGCAAGATACCAAGTTCAACATCAAAACAAACTCAACCAGGCTAGTTTGTTATGATGATGAAATAAAAAAACTTGAATAAATCATGATAATTTGGGATATTCAATTTTCACTAATTATGAAACCTAAAATAATACTGGAGTCACAAGATCCATATCATGCTAAAAACTCAGTGGAAAAAATACCAGAGAGATACAGAAGGGCTACTTTTTGAAACTTGTATGATACAAGAATTGAATTTTTTGGCTACAAATTTTAGCAGATATTGTAAAATGAATATATTTGTGTTATCAATTTTTTATCGTTTAAAAAAAATTGTTCATTTCATAGTGCAATCAATCAATTTCACTGACATTTTTTTTGCACTTATCCCTTCACCACAAAATCTAACAAAAATAAGTACATAGTAAAATTAATGATGTTTATAGTATGTCCCAATACATGTATTTCCTTTCAAGTAACCTTCTAAAGAATAATATGAGGCTATGCCCTTTAATCTTGTTTAAAAAAATATAGGTGTGAGATACTCAAAATTCATATACATATGATAAACACCTCTATTTGTCTTTTAAGAAGTTCATGTATTATCTTATCATAAGTCTCCATATCTTTATCATCAACAAGTTTGTCTCTGTACACCCTCTCTGCTTCATGTAGCCATAATCTGACAAGGTCTGGTGGAGTCTTAGCACACTCAGACTGTGCAAAAAGCATACCCTACAAAATAAAGAGATTTAACTATATGCAGACACAGTCTCACAAGGTCAGGTGGAGTCTAAGCACAATATGACTAGGCAAAAAGCATATCCTACAAAATAAAGAGATTTAACTATATGCAGACACAGTCTCACAAGGTCAGGTGGAGTCTAAGCACAATACGACTAGGCAAAAAGCATACCCTACAAAATAAAGAGATTTAACTATATGCAGCCAGAGTCCGACAAAGTCTGGTGTAGTAGACCTGTTGATCCTCCTCTAAGACTCTATGACAAAGCATAGTTTTAGTCGTATTTTATAAAAATGAGTCGTTAAGTCTTGAACTTTGTGTCATTTTAACATGGGGATTATGGAGAGATTCACAATATGTAGAGTGTAATTTGAGTCAAAATCTGTAGAAACTACACTGAAGTTGTAGGGGTAAGTAGGTCAAATGTACTCTTAGCATACTCTGACAGGGCAAACAGTAATTCCTTCAGAATAAGGTAATCACTTTTTTTGCAGAAAAAATGTCTTTATCCATCATAGGTTTACGTGTAATATAGTATGACCTGTGAACCAAGAAATTAACTAAGTATGGCATAAAATGATTGGTAAAGAATGATAGTTTTTATCAACTTACCTGGAAGATGTTTGATAGATCCCTGAGGTTGAAAACATAATGAAACTTGATAGCTGTTGGTAGGAATGTACTGGTTATTCTGGCATGGAGAGTTAGAGCAGCCGAAATCAGCATGGGGACACACTTCTGTACAGGGTTAGAGAACCGAGCTTGTTGTAGATGCTGCGACAATATACTGGTATATATAGTAGTCAGGGCTTCATTGTTGGGGAAGTTCATTGTAAATGCACAGAAATGTCTCTGTAATGAAAAAAAACAACAGTCATAAGAAATTTTCATTGAAAAACGAGTGAATTAAAAAATTGCTGAAGATTGAATTGATTTAAAATTTGTGTAAATGTTTTATATTGATCAGCATTCTTGTCAGACATGTTATCCACATTCAAATTCATACGCTTCCAGGGGCAATTACATGTAAATGGTTGAAAAGTCAAAAGTGGTAAAATTAATATGAAGGATCTAATATACCAAGGGTTACAAAATAGATACTGCAACAAATTCAGTATCAACATTCTCCACATTTATAAGAATCTAATAAACAAGTATATGTTATTCTTTGTGTTTTCTGTTGGTTTTTCTTTGAGAAGACAATTTATCACTTCCTTAAATTTACTACAAGAAACAAATAAGTATTGATTTTTGCTATTTTCGCTGTAAACAGTAACTCCTGTAAACTAGTACCCAACATTAACTTTTGATAATATAAACATGTAATGCTAATCCTTATTTGAAACAAATGATTTTTGTTACATGGGAGTATGTTCATTTAACAATTAATATGTTTACAGTACATTACATTTCAAAGCATACGAAAATTATGTAATGACAAACCTGGAGTTTAAAGTCAATGGTACAGCAGTCAACAATTAATGAATTACCTGGAGTCTGGAGTCATTAGTAAAGGTACAAAGTGTTGATGACTAACCTGATGTCTGGAGTTAATAGTAAAACTGATGGCTGTTAATGACTTACCTGGAGTCTGGAGTCAATAGTAAAACTGCTGGCTGTTAATGACTTACCTGGAGTCTGGAGTCAATAGTAAAACTGCTGGCTGTTAATGACTTACCTGGAGTCTGGAGTCAATAGTAAAGCTGCCAGCTGTTGGATTCATACAAGCCACATACTGAGTGTTGTGAATCTCCTTGATGGTGAGTTTAGTTCTATCATACCAATGGCCATGATCTATGTGCTGCCTGACCAGTGTGTGGGGCTGTACCGTGAAATATCTGTCAACCTAAAATCAATCAAAAAATATTTATATCTGCTGAATCAACAGCCATGTGGAATCAAATGGTAAAACAATAGCCACATTACTCTGAAAAAATAAATACATGCAGGGATTGGGATCAGGATCCATGCGCCATTTATCAAATTCAAGCTTCAAATGTCCCATTAAAATATGAAACTCTGAAATACTGAATGGCCCTTTCTAAAAATTTTTGATCCCAAACACTGATATTGTACCACAAATGGTTAAAATCCTACTTTACAAGTTCTCATTCAAAGAAAGGAAGAACAGACAGCAGTATACAATGCAGAGTCATAAAAGTACAGGGCCATTCATTAGAATAACAGAATAACAATTATAACATTTTTGTGTTAATACTGTGATGTTTAAAACACTGGACAACAAAAAAATATTTTAACTAACAGTGACAATACTAATATGATCTTAAATGCCCTTAAAACATGAGATTTACATAAATGTATGCATCTTCGGAAAAAAGATACACTGCATTATGTATGCATATAACTATGTAAAATGATAAAACAAACCTCAGGCATGTTCATATCATCTACAAAATAAATGAGTCTCCTTGTTCCTGGAGGTCCAAAGTTTCTCCCTGCCTTCTTTTCCAATGGCTTCTCAAGGACTCTCTGCAACATGGCAGATGTTGTGTAAAAATTGAATGGTACATTGGAAATCATATAATCATCAGAGAGACTGAGAAGCTTTTCCTGCATCAGGACAGTCTTTCCAGTACCTGCATTACCGACCAAGAGGACTGGACGTTTCCTTTCGATTAGCATGTCCAGGAAGTATTTGATTCTGGTAGTTTCAGCTGTGTGAACCAAAGCTGCCTGCAATGACAAATGCAGTAGTTATTGCATGCATATACTTATTGCACTTATGTTTTATGCCATAATGTAATAATAATTTCGGCGATATCCAAACTAACTCCTTTGCATTTATGTAAAAACATTCTAAAGACAAGTTTTAATAACTGAAATTACAACCATTTCACATTTCTTTTGCAATAAAACAGTAAAAAAAACTTACAAAAAACACAATTTGCATGTACAGTAAAATCTGCCCTGCTAAAGGTGCACACACATCCTCAAATTTATGGTTACAATCAACACACATGCATACATGCATGTTTATCCCTTTCCTCCAAGAGAGGGACATGAGACTACCTGTAATGGAATATCAGTGTCCAGCTCAAATTTGGGAACTTGTTTCGTCCAAGGTTCAAACTTCTTGGTCTCTGGGTCAATGAAGTAGTCAAACACAGTCCCACCAGCAGGGAACTTCACAGTTTTGAACTCGGTGGTCCACCACTTGGTAAACTCAACTCGGTAATCTACCAACTGTAAACAATTAAGTCAAGTAGATGAAACACTTAAAACAAAGGATGGCAAAAATGAATGAAATAATGTGTAAAACACATATGGTCAAGAAAATCAAGAGTCAGACACAACTGAAAATGAATTGCAGAGAAATCTCAAGACAACAAATGGTAAAATTTCAAGTTCTCTGGTGATTTTCTACCAAATTAAAGACATCATAACCAAGGGTTTCAAACATGTTTTGATGTATTTGATACATTTTCTTAGTTTAAAAATCAATTTTATGATATGAATGCCAACACTCCCTATTCCATTTGTATTAACTAGACATTACACAGTTACAAATGTCATGCATTGTATCACAACAAGGAAACATGGCTAATTTAAAAAATATCCTTGTATCAAAAGTAAGACTTTTTACAATCATGAATATCATAGTCTCTAGTTGTCAAACCTCAACCCTTAACTTCAGTTTTTAGATTTGTCATGCTACTTTTATATGACAGCATTTTCATTTGAAGCCTGAAAGAAGATCTGATGCCGTCACAAACACTCTCAATGCTTTGACAGATATTTTAAAATATTTTGTCATGTACAAGAGATAGAAAATATCTGTCAACAAGATTAAAGGAAAGAAGTAGATTACCAATATCTTGTCATGTACAAGAGATAGAAAATATCTGTCAACAAGATTAAAGGAAAGAAGTAGATTACCAATATCTTGTCATGTACAAGAGATAGAAAATATCTGTCAACAAGATTAAAGGAAAGAAGTAGATTACCAATTTTGGTAATCTACTTCTTTCCTTTAATCTTGTTGACAGATATTTTCTATCTCTTGTACATGACAAGATATTTTAAAATATCTGTCAAAGCATTGAGAGTGTTTGTGACGGCATCAGATCTTACAGATCTTCTCAGTGATTACATACATAGACACCTGAGAATGGAATGTTGAGTTTAGCAGAACTCACATGACTGTATGTATGTGTATATAAGACAAAGATAACTAATCTAAATCAAGCAGAATAAAATATCTATGGGTATAATAAACTGATTGCAATGTTTTTCTTCTCAACATGTTTTCTATCATAGTAAAATATCTACCTGATCCTGAAACATAACACCACCAAAAGCCCACACACAGGCAAACACAAAGTAAAGCTCATACAGCTCTTTTGGGCTATCATGAGGGATGTTTGTGTCTGTCAATAGACATTCCAGAAGATAACACAGCATCATGATATGGCTGACTTCAGCTACAGGAGTGATCTTCTTAAAGCGGTGACGCAGAGTATCCAGACAGATAGGCACATACTTGTCGAACATTATACTTAGGTTAGCTCTTTCTGATTGGACAGTTCTTGTGTCTAACCAACTCTGTACATATCTGTAGAAAGAATGAAATGTACATAGTTAAGCGGAGAAGCTAAGGGAAATATCTATGGGACAACCAAGGAGAGCACCATTCAGCCCGCAACACCCAGTACAGCTCCCTCTGAAGAAAAAGCTCTTCTTGGCCCATATAAAAAAATATGAGCGGATTTAAAAATTCCAATAATTCACTTACAAATTATCAGGGTATAGGCTGAGAGCGTTTTCCACATAAGACAAAAATAGTACCTAACTAGACAAAATGATGGCCCCACTCCACACAGCTGAGCCAAATCCCTAATGTAGGACAACCTTAGAAACATCTTTGTCTCCAAAACACAGATGATGCCCACATTAAAAACAGGCCTGTGGTTGACCTATAACAAAGACAACATGCCACCTTTTTTTATTGTCATCCATGGTGCATGTACATAATCTTTTCTCAAGACTGTCAGTGGACCAATACCTATTATCAAACCAGAATGACTCAATTAAAAAGCTGAAGTTATACAATACCTACAGGAAGACAGAAACATCTATTGTCAACACACAGTAAAATCCTTAAACAGGTTTTATTGGATTGAATGTGCCCCTTACCATACTTAGAGGATTTCATAATGTGTCAAGATTGGTTTTTGTAATTTCAATGAAGTCATAGTAAGTTAAAACTCTGGGACTGCCTTAATCAGTAAAACATACGGATTCCATCCTACATCAGCAGTGTTAATATACAATACACCAGCCCTGGACACAGTCGATGGGTTTGCTGTCTTCAGATGACTGACTTCAAACAACAGTCTCATGCTATCTGTGAGTGGAATCCTCTCATTACTGGCAAGAGTCAAAACCTTGTTGTCATCCATTACTGTGTTCAAGGACTCTATCCACATAGGATCCACATCTCCATCCAGGACTATCCATTTAGGGTTGTCTGTTGTCATCTCTGCCTGGTCCCTCATGATCACAGAGAAAAGTCCTGAGAATGAAATAACAATTTAACTCTCCCCTACAGAAATATCCAATATATATAAAGTCAATATTAACATAGTAATGACATCTTGGAAAAAAAAATCTGACAGAACAATATATTAATGTAGTCAGTGTGACAGAGTATGGTGTGATCACATGTTGATATGTCAAAAACAGATGGAATTCTATTTAGTCACAGACATCACTTTAAAAAAGCTTCTCGTAGCCTGCCACCGCAAAAAAAGTTGAAATGCATAGTCACATTACTCCTGTAAAATTTTGTCGAATCAAAATGGTGGCACAATATGATCAACTACAAATGTATGTCTAACTCTTTCACAAAAAAGTACATAAAAGATAACAAAATTTTATATACATGTACAGATAGATTATAAATATTTGCTATACATGTACCTACCATCTTTCCACTCTCTTGTATGTGGATTAATGATACCAAACAGTTCATCATTAGTGACAGCCTTAGGATCTATGTCAACTGATACTGGTTTCTTCCCCAGTCCCTTATACGTCTTATTCAGTGCCTGCCATACCATACTTTTACCAACTCCAGCTTGACCAAGGATGAACACTGAATGACGCACATCTAATAATTCTTGTAGCTGAACAATCTGTCAGGATGAGAAAATGGTTACTGACTTAACAGCAAATATTTGTAATAAAATGAAGGTACTTTTGCATTTAGTAACATTTATGGTGAATTTGTTTCTAAAGCTTATTACATTCAAACTCAGCTTGAAATATCCCACATTACCATTCAAAATATCAAAACATTTCTGCCAAAATATATTAAAAAAAAAAAATAAAACTAAACTTTTTTGCTGGAACAAAATTCTATTAACTGTTGGGTACAGCATGATACGACTGCAGTGGTTGAACCTGAACTGTTAAGGGAAGTGTGGACATAATATTAGATTTTGCCACACATAACTGCATAGGGATTTACACTTCATTATGACACAACAACTGGCTGGGACACAATATAGCTCAAAGTTTGAAATTTTAACTGAAAAAAATTTGAAATAGTCGATTTTTTTCTTGTGTGGTCCCTTTGATCCCTTATATCCAAAAAAAATACTAATAGTTCAAAATAGTCAAAAATAATAAAAGTCAATTTGTTTTGTAGATAAATGTAACTCCTAATTTTTTTTTTTTAAATACAACTGAGCTTTAAAGACTCTTTTCTGACAGTAAAGATAAGCTAAATACCAAACTGAACCAGCAACCACTTACCTTCAATATAAAATTCTCCTCTGGTTGTAATTTCATTTCTACAACAGCCTGTTTAATGTTGGCCTCAAAGTCCATATCCCTCTTCCTGGGGACATTCAGGGCAGGGAACAGATCCCCAATCAAACCCATAAATACAGGGATATCATCTGTCACTATCTTGGTAATGTTGAAATCTCTAAGGGCTCTCATCAGTACCTGAAACATGGGAAAAGGAATGGGGTAAATAAGGCTGCTTTTTTTCAACCAAAAACTTATTTTTATCCAATAACTGTGTTGTCAGGAATGAAAGTAATGCATGTGTTTGGTTCATAGTGTATAAATGAAGCAAAGATGATATAAATAGCCAGTAAAACATTTAAGAATTTTATTTTGGGTATCAATATTTATAATTCTGTTATCCAGCAACAATCAGGACGAACTTCATATACAATACATATATATTGCTGGGAAATATCAAATTTGTCTGACAAGCTTTAGGAACAGTCACATTGCGAGAGTTCTTCTGAGCTAATCTGACAGTTTCGAAGCCAGTACAAATAAATATATTGAAATTTTCAGCAATGTTCATGTATTGTTTTTATCCTGCAACTACATTTTCTAATAAAACATGTGAAATTTGTCCAAAACAAATTATTTTTTCAGCAATCTTTTAAGCACAGTGGTCAGCAAGGGCACCTTTAAACTTATTATCTTTTCCTGTTTATGACGTTGCACTTTACTGAAAAGATAACCAAGAAATGATATTATGCAGTGGAGGAATAAAGTTTTGCATTACTCGATAAGCTTTATTTGTATGGCAGAAAGCTTCGTTGTAGGATGAAAAGCCCTTTGTCCTCACTTGTACTGTACCTACCTGGTCTTCTGGTCTATCAGGATCACTTCTTTTCAGGGACCCAGCAACGACCAAGACAGATTTTACTGCCCTAAGTCCCCAGTCATAATGGTCCTGCTTAGATAAAAGCTCTCCACAAAGGTTGTAAAGGGTGATGAACTTCCTGGCCAACATCTTGGCATCAAGGAAACCTTCTGCTACCAACATAATCTCACAAATCATTTCAATGTCAGGAACCACCATAGCACAGGGTCTGAAAAGGGCTTTAAGGTTCTCTGGCAGCTCTGTCCTTCCAGCATAGCCTGGATTCATGGTAATAAACAGACCAACGTTAGGGTTCAGCTTGATTTCTTGACCTTGGAAACTGAATTCAGTCTTTTTCTCTCTGATAGCATCCTGGATACACTTGACTTGTACGGCTACAACTGACAAGACCTCAACAGCTATGCGATTGAATTCGTCAAAACAACCCCAAGCCCCTGACTGAGCTAGTCCTTTATAGATATTACCAATGGACTGAAAAATGAAAAAGGAAAAAAAAAGACAGAAAAATGTTATATCTAAATAAATGAAATGTGTCCTAATTGGCAATTTAAAGAGAGTGAATGGAAAGTTTTATGTGAACAACACAAAAGTTGCAAAAGTGAAACAATCTGTCATTAAGAGGCTGTATAAGGACTTTGTGTTAAGTAATCTTGTGAAGATAGACTGGACTAATTAACAGACAGCATTTGTAGCAAACAGCGGCACAAAAGACAAAGAGTCAAAAACTTTCAGTCATTTTAACACATATTGATGGGTATGAATGATTGAAATTCCTTTCACTACTAGTCTGATTCATACCTTATAGTCCATCTGTTCAGAGCAGTTGAAGACATAGACCATGATTCCCAAGGCTCGGCCCAAGTCTTTGGTAGTCTCTGTTTTACCAGTTCCAGCAGGACCCGCTGGAGCTCCACTCATAACCAGATGGAGAGACTGGGTCAGAGTGATGTAACATCTGAAATAACAGGAAAAACCATGTTTTTGCCATATCAGAAATCATTGTGGAAAATGTCACTAAATTTAAATAGATTTCACCTTTTTTTAACCAAAACTTACATTACCTAATTTTTGCCACAATGAAGCCATGGAATTTTTCTCTAAACCTGATCATCCATTAAAAAAAAATTTTGTTACATTAAAAAATATTACTATAACAATATAATAAATATTCTGAATAAATTGTATTTAAAAAAAATCATCAAGGAACTGGTTTCTGTTCATTAGACCATTTTACAAAAAAAGTCGTTGAACAAACTTCAGAAATGCAGTACGTCAGTTGAAAACTAGATAGCTATAAGACACTTATAACATGAATACCTGTAGAAAACAAATGGAGAAAAACTTCATACAATAGAGTAACAAATAAATTCAAATGAGGTTTTTTTCTGTAGCATTTTTATGCCTACAATATGACAATATGTTTTATTATTAGTTTATTATTCTAGGTATTAGACAAGTGCTGCTTTATATCAGAAACTAAAAGTGAATTGACTCCCAACTTCTGACCAAGCTATACTGGGGTATGTAGCCCAAGGAAAATGGCAGTATTACTTAGTGAACACCTCTATTGAATTGGTAACAATGGAACTTTATCTCAATGGTCATTCAAATATAATTACTTATTCAATAAATTAGTTCAGTTAGCAAAGCTGGTGTTTACTTTGGGCTATTCCAGTTCATCACGGTCAGAGGTTGGAGTCAACTCACTTTAAATATACATCATGTACATGTACCTGTCAGTTAGTGGAGTAATCACTAGACGAGCTGTATTTCCTAGGTACTCATAGGAATATTTAAACTGAGCATCACAAATATTGGCAAAGCAGTGCCTCACATTATCATCCCAACGATGACGAAGTTGGCTCAGCCAGGCAAAAGCTTGTGAACTGTCAACTCTGTTGGCAATAAGTTTGGACACAACATCCCGAGCGTGGACATCTATTGTACATATAGTCATGATCTTTTGCCTGTCTCCTTTACTAAGCTGTCCAATCAGCATTGAGATTAGACTATTCAACTGAGCTATCTAAAACAGAGAAAATCAAGCATCATTATCATTGTTATAGGAGCATTCAAGTTAACTGTTCAGTTCTTGGCTTATTTCATTTAAATCAATGAGCATGATGAGAAAAGATCAGAAACTTTCTATGTGATTATGATCATTTTCACATTGTTTAAAGCCAAATAAATACAAATGTGCAAGTTGGAGATTTGGTCCATCTGCATTATAAATCCAATCTCCAGTTACTTAAACATGAACTTATTAATATCCCTCTTTATGTATACCATAAGCTGTGTTAACTTCAAAGTTTATCTCAACGTTATACCACATTTCTTCCTTCTTTACACTGCCAATACACAACCGTAATTCAACTGTTTTTTTTGGGGGGGGGGTTTCATATTGTTTTAATCTGTCAATGTCATATCCCTTCTTAATTCTACTAAAGCTCTGCTGACTTCACTAGCTCATTCCAATGGCAGATTTTCCCTTTCTACTTTCATATCAACCTTACACCACTGGAAAGACTTTCTCTTTCCCCTTTAATATCACCACTACATCCCTACACAGATTTCCCCATTCACCTTTCACACCATCCCTACACCTCTGGGCAGACTTCTCCATTTACCTTTCACACCACCCTTGCACCTCATGATCAGGGCAGACTTCTTTATTCACATTTCAAACCACCCCCCTACACCCACGTGCAGACTTCCCTATTCACCTGTCAAACCACCCCTACACCCTCTTTTCACCTGTTTCTTATTGTAATCCTTTAGTCCGTTTTCATATCCCTCTTCAAGTCTACCAAAAGCTATGTTGACCTCTGTAGTCCACCAGATTTGTGTACCACACAATGCTGGCTGTGCTGGGAAATCAAACAGCCATTGGTCTCTGGGTTTCTCTTCATATGTAGTGACAGCATCAGTTAGCTCATGTCTCACAGTCTCTTTCATTGTGTCAAGTAGTCTGTTCAACCATTCTTCAACCTGTAGTTAAAAAAAAACGCTTAATAATAAGGACTCAAATATATCCTTCCACAATACATCAGATGTTCTTGTTATTTTCAATTGGTCAGAAAACAATTTTTTTTTCAATTATGTGGTATTTATTTTTTTCTGTTTATTGATAAGTAAAAATTTAGTCTAAAAGTAATACAAGGATAAAAAGCTGTCAAATATCAATAGAATCCAGGAGGATATCAAATCCACCAGTCTTACCCTTCCACTTAGATCGCACGGTTTATCGAAGTCGACATATTCACCATCTTTACTCCACATTGCCAGACCAGTCTTCTGTTCCCCTCCAGATTTATCCTCCGCAAATTTCAGCTTTGCCATACTGTCAAATAACTTGGTCAGATGTCTGCAGACCTTAATATAAGTAAAATTACGTGTTAACAAACCAGCTGAGCTTAAGATATTCCTGTTCTTTTCTTGATGCTTTAAGTCCAATTATTTTCAAAACAAAATTCATATGAAAATTTAAAGAAGCCACCAGCCATAAGGACAAACACTGTACTTATAATTACAGGTATGATTTTACAAGGCCAACAAACAAAGCTGAAATTGGCAATATCGGAAGTAAATATACAGTATAAAAAAAGCATTGTAATGGTAAAATTCAGATTTGTAATACTGTGAAAGTTCTATTGTTCAAGGGCTACAAATTTTCGTGATTTTCGTGAGCAGCCAAACCATGAAATTTAATTTCCAATAAAACAGAGAATCTTCTTGATGTGTATACTGAAAATCTCAAAACCACCTCAAACTGAAGAATACAAGAACTTGTGTTTCTTCCCTAATCTTCGAAAAAAGTTTTGTTTGTTTGTTGGGGTTTAACGTCCGAACATCGAAAAAAGTACTTTCACAATAGTGGAATTTTTATAAAAAGTGGGAAAAGTTATGCTTGCAATTATTAAATTTTCAAATTACCCTGTGACTTGTGGATGGATAACAATGATATGCTAAAACACATAAAAAGACAGGTATAACATAAATTCAGAAATTAGTGTCTTAGTTATTGAGATTTTGTCAACTGAGTGAAGATATGATTTTGAGAAAAATTTCCTATTAAATACGTTAAAGATTAAAATATGCCAGTTTTAATACTTGAAATTTATAGTCAGTCACATTTTTTACAATAGCAACCACATCATGATAATTTCTGTTTTAAAATTTAAAAAAATCAAACAAAATACTAACTGCAGGTGGATTGTTGCCATTAGATAAAATATCCAGGAGATCTGTTGAAGATACAAAATAAAACCTTGGGAAAGCCAATCTCTTGGTCTCTAGATACTCAGCCAAAGCTTTCTCACACAGAGTTAACTGCTCCTGGACAGCCTCTAATCTCTCATACAGTTTAGACTGGTTGGTGGCAGCAACAACATTCTTTGTTTTCTCCATTTCTTTTACAAGTTCCTGAAAAATTATTAACAAATCAGCGAGTACAAAATTTGTCGATTTTGAAGTAAAAAGGTATAGAAAAAATGTTGGTGTTTCTAATTTTGGTGGATGATAATTGGTTAACTAAGTATTTAAGTCCAGGGTAAATATTTTGACAGACTGCTAAAATATCCCAAAATTAGCACCCAGCAAAAAGTACCCACTATACGGTCACAAACTCTGACAACATCTTCAAAATGTTGTAAATTTTTTGAATTTTAAAAAAATTTATTAGGTGAAACCATATCACCACTAAAAATGCCCACATCAACATACCTTAAAGTCAGTATCTATTCCATCAAATCTCTTACTATCTTCCGGCAGCTGATTTCTAATGTCCTCAGACCCAATGAAGATACTCTCCAGATGTAACCAAGTCCTCTGTACCTCCATCCAAATCGTAATCACCTGATCAGCTGTTGATAATTTTTTCTGCCAGCCAGATACTTCATTAGAGAAGTGAGCAATATATTTAGATGACAGCATGTTCTGTAGTTGTACCTAAAAATAAACAACACATACATGTACATATACATGTAAGAAAACTAAAAATATTTTTTTAAATTTAGAAGAAGTAAACATTCAGCATGCTTTCAGTGTTACTATAAATTTTGGTGATGTTCTTAGGGTCCATTCTATAAGAAGAATTGAAAATATGGCATCAAATGGGACATTAAATGATATCCAGCCACATTGCAAAAAACTTGTTCGGGTAAAAACAACTTAAAATAGCTATTACTTTTGTGTAAATAATCTGATAATACTGAAATATCAACTTGAAAAATATTTCATGACAGTCAATAAATAAACTTAGCTTGAAAAAGATCCTACTAGATCATAAAATACATTGTCACTTTGTGTGGCTGTGTGTACAGAAAACGTTTTATTTTGATAAGGATAATAAGCCAACCCAGAGATGATCTGATGTAGTTTGCAAATAAAAATTGTGTTAACTACCTGGTTATTCTTTAAGACCTGTCTCACCCCTGTTAACAACTCTTCAAAAGAGTAATGCACATGCACATCTTAATTAAAGAGATGGTCTAAGGCTGTTATGGAAAGACAGACTTCACTTGATGAAGGAATACTAAACAAATGAATAAATCTAACACTGCTGAGAGTGCAAGACCAAGAAATATTGGAGAACATTCTACGGGAGTATGTCAAGTTCTCTAACAAACCATTTACCTGCCTTTAAAGTGTCCGATAGTTTGTAGTTGAGCATTTTTTGGCAGTATGTAATTCTTGTCATGACTTTAAAAATTAAATTTGAATAAGTATGCCAATTCTTTTTTTTTTGTATTTACAAAATGTCATAATTGTTGCATTGTGATGTCACAAACATAGCATGCTTCATTTCACCCATAAGTGAGATTAAGAAATCTTACATGACTGAAATGTACAAATATCCTACTCTCAACTTTTGGAGAAGGATATTGCTATTTTTCAGCAATCTGATATTTATTTAACATATCATATTTAGACATCATATCAAAATATTTAATGGTGTGTTGCAATTCCAAAGGAATAGTGGCAAAAAGAGTATATTTATCATAAGATAATTCTGAAAGTGTGAAAATACTCACTGACAGAAAATTCCAAACGAGGAATCTCAAATACCTTCAGTCAAAGATTTCAATTTTCTTTAACTCTGAAAACTTGAAATCTTACCCTTGGATATCTGAGATTTATTTGTCTTGCACTCTCAGCCATGCTAGATTTAATGTCTCAACTTTAACAATATAAGCTCTACTACCTGATTATCCTCCAAAGTTTCTATCAGCTCCTCACTGGTCTTCAACAAAGTGATGCTAGTTCTTGGGTGTTTCTCATGTTCAAATTCCATAGAGGACCAGGTAACCTCTAACTCATTCAGGACCTTCTCCATACTCATCTCTTTGGAGGCCTTGTCTACAATACTGTGAACCTCCTCCTCATAACGATGAAGGTTCAAGGACAAAAGGTCAGCTAAGGTCGTGTGTTCATCCATTACAAACTTAACCTGTAGTTATAAACAACATTCTGTTCCCATTACTGTGGAACTACTTTTATTCATGGGTACCAATTTTTGTGGTATAGGTGGAAATGATCAGTTCATAGATTCTTAAATTTGTGGATATGAAAACTCTGTCATACAAACAATTGGGAAATATCCTTTTTCATTGGGAACCAAATTTAATGGTTAACCAAACCCGTGAAAACCACAAAATATGGGTACCCCATAAACAAACTTTCACAGTATATGTGACAGTTATCACTTGCTGACAATGTGGTTCCCTGCACCACAATATTTATTTTTACTATTTGTATTTTTAGATTTGTTAAACATCATACTTTATTACATAAAACAAACATATACATTTACACTAGTGGAGCCATCAGTTGTTATCAGTGCTCTTTCATTGTTTTATGCCTAAAAATTACACCTTTCTTCATACATGTAAAATATCTTTTACACAAAACAAATATCTGCTTGTTATGACATTACAAGAAAAGCTGCCATCGGCTGCTGCCAATGCCTTTTCCTGGTTGTTATACCCCTACACATCAAATTTTCTTAGAATTACTTCTTACATGAGACAAATATATATTTATGATAGCCTTACATGGGTGGCAGTCATCAGCTGTTGCCAGTGCCTTTTCCTGATTGCTGGGTTTTGCAGTTCATTGACAGCCTTCAGAGAAGTCAACATATTCTTCAGGCTATCCTCTAATCCACTGTATGCATTCCAGGAACGTGATTCTTTGTCAAGGGCCCGGATATCTTTAGCAAGTTTCTTGCAGTCAATTTCCATCTGTTCAACATTGATTTCTTTCCATGGTGTGGTCTTCCAGTCATCAAAGCTACTTCTTACTATAATGATATAGTCCCACAACTGCTTGAGGAGTTTCATTTCTTTTCTACACTGTTTGAGCTGTTTGAAGTCAGGAGCATTTACCTCAAAAAGGCTTGATGCTTCCAGCAGGGCAGTCATCTGTTTTTCCATGGAAGACATATCCTTGTGGTACTGAAATTTAGGTGCAATTGTTTTAATCTTAAAGTATATCGTTTTTTTATGTTTCATGGGGTTAATAATTTATGAATGCCTTTCAACTTTCTTTATATTTTATGAATAGTGCACAAAAAACAACAGTAGAGGAGAAAACTTATGACGTGAAAACAGCACTTGAATTCTACTTTTCTTAATGTAAAAAATACTTACTTTTCCCATCAATTCATACGGATTCTCACAGTCATACTGGAAGGGTCTGATATTTCTGAACTGTTCACGGAAATTATGTTGCTTGACATCGAATGTCGCAGATTTCTTCCTGATGTTGTTGACTTCTTCGGTCTGTAATGGAGCCACTTCCTGTTTAACTGTGATTGCAATTTTCTTTGTATTGTTCCACTTTTCAGGCAGCTCCTGCAAAATAAAGAACTTTGATGTACTTTAAAAGGAACAAAGCTATTAAATTAGTGACTAGGCAATTTATTTAAAGTATAATGAGTATGCTTTGATAAGCTCCAAAATTTACACAAGGTAATAATTTCTACTCACCCACAAATAAAGCACAGTAATTAAGGAGGTACACCTAGAGTTAGGGACATAACTCTTAAAAATCAATGGAAGGTTTGTGTAAAGCATTTTATATCAATCTCATCTAAGCATCAGAGTAACTTGGATTAATATCATTCTATTTCAAATGAAAGCTTGATACACTTTAATGAAATTGAATATAATTAAAACATATCACTAATTTCAAGAGTTATATCCCTTACCCCAGGTCTACCTCCTTAAGTTGCTCACAATAAAAACTTAAGGCATAAAACTGACAAACAAGTAGACAAATAACTACATGTATAAAGCATACTAATAGTTTTTAGTGGTGCAACGAGTTGTCATTCAATTACTAGATTCTGTTTTTTTTTTTGTTTCCTTTCAGTTGCTACATGTAAACATATGTTATAGTTTGTTTCTGTGTTCTTGTATTTGTGTGAACTAACTAGACATGCGAGTAAAACCCTAGATTGCTACATGTAAAATACAAAACTGGATTATCTCCCTTAGCAAGCACCTGACAATAACTATCATGCTCAACACAATTCTAAATATAAATTTGTCAAAATTCACTCAATGGTCCATGTAAAGTTGCAGTTACTAGATACATAAACAAAAGGGCAGATGGTTGCTATGCTACCCTAAATGTTGTTTGCAGGATTAAAGCAAAATTCTTAATAACTATCGTATATACATGATATGTATATAACACAGGAAAATTGCAACATGTTTTCTGATGTTAAGAGCAATTACAATTTCTTGTGTTGTGGGCATAAAATGCATGAAAACATGTTTTCCAAAATTGTATGAAAACCATACTCAAGTCAAATGAAAAATATGCATGAATTTATTCATTTGTTTTTCATTAATAATAAATTTTTTAATATCAAACATAAGTTTTTCATACTGATCCTAAACACATGAAATTTTTCTCAGTTGCTTTTAAAATATATGAACAAGATTTCTTTCATTTTTCCTCTGAACAACAAACAAACCTGAAGCTGCAGGTGGACATCCTCTGGCATTTCCTGGTTATAAGTTTTCAGTAATTCTATGGTCTGTTTCAGTGGATCAAACATTTCATCCGTAACAGCCTGCCTCTCTTTGACTGCCAGCAGATATCCCATACACTCTACCAACTCATTATAATCCTTTACAGGCTTCAGTAATCCACGATCTGTCTTGGCGATGAAATCTGACAACTCCTTCAGACTAAAGTGAACAAGAAATGACCAATTACATAAATTACTTTACCTTCATAAAGTTATATAGGAGTGGCAATAATGTATTGTAAAATAAATATGAAAAATGATTTGTCAAGCAATTGAAAGATCAAACATACTACATGTTCATGTACATATACAGGAAATTGAGACCAGAAAGGTTCAAATTGAAAATATTCCAAGTCTTTGTTTGCAGTGCAGTGAAACTGGAAAAAAAAATTTAGCATAATGTGTTCTTTTATTTAAAAAAAAATGAGATTCTCCTCCAGGTTTCATATACATATATAGTTAGTATACTTTACATGAGTATACAGAAATATATATATATACATATGTATACTCATGTAAAGTATACTGTAACTACCCTGTAAATCACTTTGAATTTCATCATTGTGAAAAATAATTCACTTGAAAATGCAAAAACAAGAACTCGCAAAAAGTAATTCTTAACTCAAATGATGCAAACTTTATAGAAATGTCAGATTAATGAGGATGTCCAAATTGCTTATTAAAATCAATTAAACACAAAATATGTTTTATAAGAAATTTTTCAATTCTTTATTTATTTATGATTGATTGATTGTTGGGGTTTAACGTCCGAGCAGCAATATTTCAGCTATATTCAGACGATGAACATGAAATGGATGATAAAATGAACATGAAATGAATAAAAAGGGATGGGACACAAGGACAATGGCGTAGACAAATTTTAATTACCACTGGAAATAGGGAGAGCCTCTTGTGGCGGAGCCCTATGGTTCCTACTCCTATCGAATACCACAGCAGCGTTTTTTAACATGCGAGGAATGTGGCATCTTTCCCAACACGGTGCATCACTATGGTTTGCTGTCAGGTTTTCCGTAATATAGCCTGACAACCCCAGCATGTAACACGCCAGGGGTAACCCATTCCACCACCTGGGGCACACATCCCAGTTGCTCTGTGGGCAGAGCGCCTAGCCCCCGGCTACGTTTCTGAGCACTATTTAGTCGCCTTATACGACAAGCTTAGCACTGCTGCAGGCCTATTCTTTTAACACCCGGACCTGCACAGGGCCAATTCTTTATTTAAGGCAAGGGTAACAATCCAGTTCTCAATTTTTTTATACGTATAATTAAGCATTTTGATTAGGGCCATTCCAGAATTAATTGTGGGAGGGGGGCACCTCCGTTAAAATTTGATGGGTGGTTGTTATTTAAGATAGTTAAGCATTAACAATGGAAGAAAATAATCAATTAAAATTGTAAGCATGGTGGTGTCAAATATAAAGTGCCTCCCAACACCCCCCCACTCTACATTTATTTCTGAAATAGCCCTTACATTACAAGTGTAAATCAGTAACATATACTCATACCTATTGTTGATATGATCAATTAAATGTTGTTTGAACATGTAGCTCCATTTCTTTATGGTGTTGAGTAAGGCTTGTTTGAAAGGTCTGGAATTGACACGGAACCACTTCTCAAATGTCTGGACTGGATCTATCTGCTCTGCTTCATCATAGATCTTCTCGTAAGTGTCAATCTTTACGTAAAGAATTCAACAACATGTATATTTATATGTAAAAACTAAAAGATTAAAGTCTGTTAACAATAAAAAATGTAACCCAGGCTCTTCTCTTTTCTATTGACAATTAAATAAAAATTATTGGTTTGTTTCAGAATCGATGAAATGCATTTTGAAGAAAAAATCTGAATTCATTCTTTTAGCACATGCAAGCATTATGCAGAATATACAAATAGCGAAATAAGCTGTCGTTAGCAACCATTGTTTACTCAAAATGATGTTTCCTATAATGATTAACAGTAATAAACATGTAATAACTACCTGCACTTTAAACTGTGCAAGTGTGGGTGGTTTTCTAAGTACTCCTTCATCTGAATCAATCTCTTCCTGTGTCAAAACATGACCATAGAGTAAAAACTGTCTCATGAATTCACTCCTGTCATCAACCCAAAGGTAGGCATAATTATCAAACGAGTTTCGATGCTCCATTGCTTTAGTCATAATAGTGTTGATACGATCCATTATTTCATTTCGCATGTCAACAAGGTCATCCATAGCCTCCATATCTGATTGGTAGTTTTCTTGACCGGTGTGTGCGGAGAGGCGAGGAATTAGAGAAGATTGACGGAATATATCTCCCATGAGGCTGTCAATAAGGTCATAGTAACCATCAGCAACACCAAAATCCAACGAGGGTATGTAGATCACATCAGTCTGTTGTAGTTCTAAACTGGACTCAAACAGAGGGAAGATATCATTCTTGGAGTCTGTGTTTTCAAGTAGGAACCGTAAACTGCAGCGAATGGCTTTAATCAAACCATCAGCAACCATCTTGTCTATGTAATCTACATATGCTTTCCAGTCATCAGAGTTGGCATCTGCTTTGAAATATTCCTGGTTTTCCTTAAAAAAAAACATAACTACAGCAAAAATCAATGTAAAGCAATACATTTTTAATACATGTACAATATATATTAATATTCAAATATATAAGTTCATGCCGACTGTTGAAATACCATAGTTATTTTTTTTAAATGAATGAGTAAAAGAAAACAAATTGGAAATTTCAGTGACATATTAAAGACCCAAAAACCAACAAATCAGCATTTCTAGCTTGCTTATATGAACAAATGTAGAAAGATATCATATGTACATGTAAATTTTAAAACCAAACATTATCAGACCAAACAAAGGACTTAGTAAAATTGGCCACTGAATGCCAAAATACATCAATGATAGAGAGTAACATTAATGAAGCATTTTTTAAATAAAAATAACATTAATAAATGTGTAGAATGTAAAAGAATTGAAAAGATACAAAGACTACATTAACAATTCGCACTTTGAGCTAATTCTCCAACCTTTAACAACTCATGCAGTTTCTGTCCAACTTCTGTAATCTGTTTGTATCGTTTCTCCAATCGTTCCTTCCTGTCATCAAGGTACAGAAGGGTATCATATTTCTCAGAGCTTCTCTCAAACAAAGGGAGCTTACTCCATGTTGACATCAGTTTTTCTACCTCTTCCACATTATTTTTAGATTTCTGTACACGAGACTCCAGGTCTGTCACCTGGTCTCTGGTCTTCTCGATATACTCCCAAACTCCTGCAAAATAATACATGTATATGTATATCTGCATGAGAGTGTATTTTAGTGTGTGTGTTTTATTCTATGTACATGTATATCTGCATGAGACTTCTTTTTAGTGTGTTTGTTTTATTCTATTGTTAAATGAATCTATGTTAGTATGCTACCCTGTGCCTTTTCTAATAATTTATAAACACTAGAAGATAAATACTACCATAAAATGTATTGGAACAATTCACACAAGCTTTATCATAGAATCTACAGCATTTAAAACTACAGACAAATTACAAGCAGTATTCTAAGAGTATTGCATGGTAGTACAGTCACCTATTTGCTGAACAATCATGTTATATCTCAAAACATACAAATATTTAACCAAACTGACACACAGAGAACAGTTGTTAAAAAGATCTATTTGCTGAACCAAATTATCCAATGGATAAGTCTAATGTGATCTATACAAGTTATCCAGTGGATAAAGTATTTATTCAGCAGACACAGTTTTGAACAACATGGTCCAGAGGAATAAATTTTAAATTTCTCAAGTGGAAATAATTCATGAGAATCTACATGTATTAAAAACAGTCCTCTATACCTTCATTTTCCCAGTTAAGGGTTTCTTCAGCATCCTTTAATTGATCATCAATTGCCTCTAATTGACCAGCGATCAGGGGGTACTCCACATCTAACACAGTTTCCCGAACTTTATTGTACAGCCTCACTGTCATATCAAGGGTAGTCGTAAATTTCCACAATGTGTCATAATGTTGGTAGACACTTTTTGCTGATTCAGGAATTTCTTTAGTTTCGTCATCTTCCAAATACTTCACTTCACGAAGAACAGCAGTGAGTTGAGGATCAAAGTTTACCTTAATGAGTTTGGTTTCAGTATCTCGTTTGATCAGTGACTGTTTGAGGTTAAATGCACAGATTTGGTCAACTCCACTAATCCAGTCCTTGTATGCCTCATTATTCCACCTATACAAAAAAAGTATTAAGATACAGTAAATATTGTAAAATAATTAGTCCTGCTATTGGTATTTCATGTCATATGATTTTGTACTATAAAAATCTTGGCTTGATTGTCCCACATGGTCCATGCTTCCAGTTTTAAGTGGAGTCTGAGTTACTCATTTACTTTTGTTACTTTGTATGTATTATTTTAGTTACTTTATGTTCTTTGTTGTGTTTGTCTGTTTTCCATGTCTGGTCTTTGTCCCTGGATTGCATTCATTTGGTTTCTGCTGGAGTCTTGCTTCCCTTGATTACTCTTTCACTAATCAACATTCACAAACAAGAAATAATCAGACAATTTATGTTGTTAAACTGTTTATATTCAGGTACATAGCACAATGTTACAAGAACTACAAAAGTTTTCCATACTTACTTATCAAGAAGTCCACACATTTCTTCATATTTACTAAACACCAACAAAGCATGGTTGGTTTTCATGCACCTGAAATGAAGTAAAAACTTAAAACTCATTTTTCAACCAATAAAAATCATATGAAATAATTGACACAATTCTTATAGAATTTGAAAAAAAAATATTAATAGAAAAGTTTTTCGTATTGTAATGAGTAAACAAACATGGCCACATACGTGAGGCTAGATCTTCAGTTTTCAATCAAAGTCATGGCTGCTGATTGCTTTAGAGGGGTGGCCGTTTATTAGGGGTCAATATGCACTACAAGTTCAAAATGCAATGGAAATATAGTCGACATAAAACGAGTGGACGCTGGTTAGAGGGCCATTTCTGAGAGGTTCTGCTGTATATTCATGGTATGAAATGTAAATGAATCAATCATCTTTAATTTAACAAAACCATGATCAGACTGGTCAGTGGTCATCATTTATTAATTTGTAATAAGTAAGTTATCAGTCATGGGCCCATCCAGTAGTTGATCAGATCTGTTCAGTGACTGTACATAACCTTGTTGATGTTTTTTTTAGGATATTGCATGTTTGCATATTCCACCAATGTATTGTATAAACAACTAGCTACTTCCGGATGTATCAATGTGATGCTAGTTCTTATCAATTATTTTTTCATTACAACAAACTTAAATTTGGTTAATTTTTTAACATTAAATCTTGAAGTCTATTCTCACAGTTTTGCAGACAGACCATGCTTTAATTCATATTTGGTAACTTACGGGTGTTGAATGTGCTTGAAATCAGCCATAGGTCCAGATATTCTAGCCAAGATTTCCGCAGACCAGCGTAAACTACCTGATACCAGAGGCATGTTTTTATTAAGCATCATTTTGCCTTCTTTCTTCCGAGCCATCTGTTTATCAAATAATACTTTGGCTATGTCTAGTTCATCATGCATCATGTCGACAATCCTTGGATACCTGTTGTCAAAATCTAACTTCACTAAATCTCTCTCTAGCAAAGAACCCATGATGTCAATGAACTGAAAATAGAAAAACACATGAAAAGATGCATTGTGTGGTTTGAGTTTGTTAGTCAACCAATGTCCTGGCTAGATAGAAGAAATGGAGAATGTCATCTCCGCCCTCACAAACCCTTGCACCTCTGCCCCCTTAGTACCTTTTTTACTGTGTTTGTGTTGTTTGGTAAACAAAGAGCTTTCTCTTGAACTGCCAATAACATTCTGAGTTCCTAAGTTGCTGTGGCTAAAGTCAAAATGTTCAGTTGACTTTAAAAGAATTCTAATATGACTTGATCACTTGTTATAAACACTTTGGACGCATACTGGAGATAATACAACAGTAAAAACATGGCTGACACAATAAGGCAAAGTCAGTAAGTTTATGGAATCACCACCATTCAATATTCATCAATCAAATTAAATGCCTCATCTCATATTTTTAGTTGTACAATACTAAGTCAGAAAGTTGAATCTTACAGAGACTTCATTCAATGTCAAAATCAATCTTGCACATGTAACAAGAGAATTAGAGATACACGTATCAAAGAAATATCAACAAATTATTGTTAAGGATGTTTGCTGGTCATGTTCAGCACATAATCATCAGATTTTCAGACTCCTCTGGTTTTATCCATTTCATAGTATTATTATTTTTGCCTAGTGACCCCCTGCTTTTCTTCTCATTATTTCATTAAACACACCTTAAAATGTTTTTTGAAAAGTTTTTTTTTATGAAATCCTAGTTAACTCTTCAGTGGCCATACTAAGAAAAAACCTATGGAAAGTCAAAAGAAATTCTTTTCCTGCCAACATTTCAAATGCTTACATCTCAAAAGCAAGTACAATGACCCATCTATTTTTTTTCTTTTTAATTTTATATTTCTCTAGCATGAAAGATCTTAAAAGATTTCAAAACCCTTTTAAATCCTTGTAATTCTTAAATAGACCTGCTAAAATATTTTTTTTCAGTGTTGCTGTAGGTTATATTATGAAGCAGTTATTCAAATTGTTCCAGGAAATGATACAAAAGGGTTTGTATGGACCAAAAATAAGGTATGAAAGAAATTATTGGACAGGCCTGGTAACATTTATTTAAAGCATTTTTTTTCAAATAGGCAAAAAGCATTAAACATACGTTTAAAGAGTACATTTGTAATCACACAAACTATAAGCATACAATTTAATTTATCTTACAAAATATTCTATTTCATATAATACATGTACCTTAAATACAGACTCAACGGAACCACAATCATCAAAAGCCTGACAACAGATAGTGCCTAACCTCCTGTCAAAATCTGCAATCTTCCCTTTGAAAATACCATAGTCTTTAATAAATTCCTGCAAAAATTCAACAAATATATAATCTATTAGAAAAAGTTAATTTGTAAAGTTAATTGAAAAGGCAAAGCAATTTTTTCTTCGAATTAAAACATGATGTTGCATGAGTTGCCATGCTAGGTATACTCCCACTTGAGTAGAAAGTTGATATCGGTCAACAACCAAAATTACTTACAACAAATGACCCATCTACACGCATATAAAGCCACATACAAAATTTCAAACCAATCTGTTCAGTGGGAGCCAAGCTTTTTGTAACAAAGTTACTCATTTTTGTAAGATTTTGGAGTGCAAAATCTCAGCAGTTGAAAAATTTAAATCAAAGAAATCTACAAAGTATGTGCGTGTATATGTATGCAGTATTGTTGAGAAAGTGAGAGGGTGCATGGTTGCACAATGATTAACCACCAATAAAATAAATATGAGGAATGTAAAATATGTGAGAGCATATTGTTGTGCTGTCAATAATACTTTTGACTTTTGGTACATCATTACATGTACAAAAGTGCATTATTCTTAAATCCGTTCTGGAAAACTCCAAATTTGTTAACATAATTGTATTTAGTAACTGTTAACAAATTCAGTAACTTTATGGTTAATGAAGTTATGAGTTATTTCAATTCTTGGCATTTTTCAATAAAATTTGGCATTCTCTAACAACTTTCAATGGTTAGAGCGGGTGTTTTTTTTCTAAAATTCTATTTGTAGAATCAAAAATCTATCTACTTAATTAAGGATGACAAAGATTTAAACATGAGCACCTGTGAAAATTTTATAGAAATCCATGTATCTCAAATTTATCTAATTTGCTAACTGAAGTGTAATTTTTTTCTTTTTCTTTCAAATTTTGAAACATTTCAAAGAATTGATGTTTGCACTCAACTCTTTGGAAAAGTATAAAAGAAACAAAAAAATTAAAATAACATTAATGAATTTGAAGTTTTCCAGAACTGAAATGGCTGTCGAAACAGTTTAAGTACAATCCAAACTAAGAATCAAGAAAATAAAGATAAAAAGGTGATAAGAGGTTACTTTTTCACAATTCTAAACAACCTTTATTCTTAAAAAAATGTCACACTTACATATGTTAAAGATATCTGAAAATGTTGAATATGTTGAATGAGTATATGGAATTTTACTGAAAAATTACCACCTACACAAGACTTTACAATTTCCACTTTTTAAATCTAATTCATTAGTTAATGTAATTCTTGATTCTGACATCTGGATGTGTTAACACAATTAACAAAAGTTACAAAACAATGTGGACTTATTTCCCTCTGCATGATTTTTAAATTAACTTGTACTTCACAAATTCTAAGAATTAAGTAGCACTCCAGGAAAGAATCATGCAAAATGTGATTCATGGTTGGAAAGCCTTCATATTTTCATGTTTGATATTTTGTATAAAATGTTATAGTAAACAGAAATTAACATGTGGCTTTTCATATAACACTTGTCCTTATTAGATAAAAATTATGCATAATGTACTGTAGAATTCAAAATTCAGGGAGATAACTCTGTAAATGAGACTAAATTACAATAGAAACTGTAGGATTGTCAATGTTGATTATCTTCTATGAGCAGACACATTGGAATGAATGATAATACATTTCATCATAAAGAACCAAAAAACAACATAACAACAAAATTAAAAATGTGTAGCCTGTATTGACATGTATCAAATATTACAGAATTTGCATGATTGTTACAAAGACTGCTACTTGACTCATTCCAGTAGGCCTAATACTTGTAGCATACTGATTTTCCTACTTTTTCTACAAAATGAGACTGAATGAATATACTGTAAAATTTTGAAATTAAAAACAGAAGGTCCCCAAACTTCATTTTGAGAAAATTGAGTATATATATAGGCAATTTTTTTACAATGTTTATATAAATTCAATGTTTCACTAACTATTAAAAAACTGGTATAAAGCATGTCTTAAATAACACTTATCTAATATTATATCAGATTAAAAAGGAAAATCAGGGGTTACAAAACTTTTTAATATAAAAAAACTAAAATTCCCCATTACATTTCTAGCCAATTATCTCCCCCTTCAAAGAGGGTTTTTAGAATTAATGTTGGTAATTTTACCACATAAACGTTTATATCAAAAATCCTTTTTGAATAATTTAAAGACAATATTTTACATCATTTCAAACATAATTTGCTAATCGAAAACACATACATTTGTATGTATTTGCAAGATGACAGAAAAGAATGCTCAGTGAAATAGGTATGATCTATCTTAGGAAATGCTACCAGTTCAGTGCCCTGTTTAAAAAAAAACTCAAATTGAGATTATCCGCATATCCTTCCTCGACTCAAATATTGACTCATCAAATCACTTGAAATTGAAGATTGAGGACTAACTCAAGGATTTGAGGAAAATCTCAGTTTGAAACCCAAGACAGCAGAATTAACCATGTTTTGTTTCATGAAAAGCCATAGCTTAGTGGTCAGGAGGTGAAAGGTTAGTTTATAATTCTTTATGGATAAGAGTGATGATAGTTTTTGTTTGGTTTTCTTTTTTTTGCTTTATGACTAGTATTTTTCACACATTAACTCTGAATTACAAACAAATCATGATTATGCAGCCTGAATTGCAGTTGAAAATGTGGACTTAAATTTTTTGGTTTACATGTAAGTGCTTTTTGAAAAAAATAAATCCTGTAGCTATCATTAAATCAACCTTGTGCTTCTCCCCAAATCTGGTGCAGTTATAAGTGTCAACATGTCACTCAAAACAGCATCTGTACAAAATAAAAATATCACAGAGAATTTACAAATTATAGACAATTCAATCTCATCATTTCAATATCAGACTACTGCCATGATACCAAAACATATAAACAATATCTAATAAGAACATTGCATCAAATGAATAGTGTTGATATCAATAAACAGAAAATGTTGTCAGACTGAGCTTTACAATCTTGCCTAAACAGGCTTTATGTTTTATTTTCAGTTTTGACTTCAAAACTGTCATTAATCATTATAGAAATAAGGTACTGTGAAAATACTGCTTTGATTTCAATACAAAGTCTTCAGGAATGAGCAGATGTAGTATGCTTAACAAATATTAGGAAAAAAAGAATTACATGTAAGGTTTTTTTTTCATTATTTTCAAACAAATGCAAACATGTTGTATCAAAATCTTGTTTCTCTAGTAGTGCTACTTCCCTTTAAGCTACCAAGGAAAAGATTGAAAGATATTTTGCATTTTTGATTCCAACAGGTCATGGTACTGGAAAACACAACAAAATCAAAAACTTAATTCAAGTTAAGAATTTCTTAAATATTGGTAATGTCATAAAATCTTAAAAACTATGAATAATAGGGTATATTCATCAAGACCTTTTTGTCATGTAAAGAGTAATCAAGGGAACCAAGGTTTTAGCAGTAATCAAAAGAATGTAATCCAGGGACAAAGACCAGACATGGAAAACAGACAATCACAACAAAGAAAATGAAGTAACTAAAAAATCATACATACAAAGTAACAAAAGCAAATGAGCAACTTGGACTCCACACTAAAAACTAGGAGCATGAACCAGGTGCACCAGTAGGGTAAGCATCCTCTGCTTTTCTAGAAACACCCACCGTGTTGCTCATATAAAGTCAAGTCTGGGTAGACAAACAAGGAAAGGAAAACTCTAAATATGGTATTAAAACACATAGTTTATTGATATTCCTTATCATAAGTTCTTCCAAAGGTATTGCATTATGTTACCATGTTATGCAACAAACAAATTGTTATCAATTTAGGAAAACTACGATTTTCATAAATAATGGTCTGAGAATCAAGGAATTAAATTTGAATGGCCATATAGACATTTTTTTCTGTCCTACCTTATCCAAAGGATCCATGCAATCATATTTGATTGAGGTGAAATCTCTGAACACAGCATTAAACTCTTCGAACAGTTGCAAAACATGTTGACTTAGTGCTTTCCCTTTGATTCCACCAATCTCTATTCTCTCTAGCTTCATAAACTCACTCACTGTACCAAACATTTCCTATAAGTTATTTTAAAAAATGTATTTTAAGTTGTCATAACAACTCTTAAAATCAACAGAGTTGATGGTAACAAAAAGTTGTTTAGAAATTAAATAATGCTATTTCTTACCACAAGACAGATGCAATACTTAATGTAAACCAATTTATTTTTACAGAAACTTTTTTTTTCACAAATCAGGATGTTAAAAGTTTGCAGATATACAATTTCACGTCTAACACTCCCTCAGTGGTGTATTATATTATTAGACCTTATGCCTGTAATTTTTATTTTTGCCTTTTTTTCTACTTCGCAAAATTAGCCAAAATAAATAACACACAAAAATAAAGGGATATTTACTGTAAAACTTTTATTCATTTGTACATTATTTGATAGCTATAATTTGCAATGACAATATTCAAAGAACACTTAAGAATTTGTTAAACCAAAAGGATCACTAAAACAGCTATCTCAAAACTTATTATAATGTATTCAAATGAATTAAACCAAATTGTAACAAGAAATATCTAATAGCTTTTAAATTTACATAGAATTTTACTTTTTATAGATGTTGATCAACAGAAAGAAACATTTCAGCTATTTCTTTTCATAAAAAAAAAACTATGTTATGAAATTCAATGAATGGAAAAATGGAAGTAAATGAGCGAATATTTAATATTAATACAAATTTAACCAATGACCTTATAAGCACAGATGCCTGATTTCATACATGAATTAATGCTTGTCATTTTGCTCTGAATGACCCCAGATTTGTCTCCAAAAAACCTTTTGACGTCAATGAAACAATGTAATTTTAAATTGTGACATCATTGATCTTTACGTTGAAGGAGAATTCAGTAAGAAAACAGCAGGAAAATATATTATTTTCTTCAATGGCATACACAAATGTAAATATGTCTATTCTGACGAGTTAAAATTAACATCAGCACATAACCTGGAAACCTAAATTGATAACATTAGTTCGTGTAATAAAATCACAGTCAGTAACCAATAATACAGAGTATAAGTATCTAAAGACTTTCGTACCTTTAACTAAAACAAAATGTAACAGTTTACAACTCACACCTAAAAGTTTTATAATGTTACTATTCAAGTAGTATGAGAAAATTAAATCTTAGGTAATGCAAAACTGTAGAAGGCATAATTATTCTTAATTGTTCTAAAAATGCCAATATATTTAACTTCCTCCTCTTACAGGTTACACCTGCATCATATTATAGTCTGAATTACTGGAGAAATATGCAAAGAAAATATTTGTCATTCTTTTGCAGGCTTCTGATTTTCTTTGAACTTACCACAATCAGGTTAAGCCTTCCAATAAACTTGTCAAACCTCGGAAAGACCAGTTTTGGTGTGAACTCCCATTCAACAGGATCCTGGTCACCTGTGAAGTATGAGTGGAGCTTAGCTTTATGATCCTGGTATGTCTGTTTGAAGGAATTGAGTACACTGACGGCACTTTCAACCTTTTCCTTGGTCTCCCTGGGGTCAATATCTGGGTTAAAAATATCTGATGGATCCAAGAATGCCCTAGCCTAAAACAATTTAACAGGAACATATATATTTTGCCTCATATTTTAATCTTATTAAAAGTTAGACTACTAATTGCTTCATTAGGTCACTCCATGTAGGATCTAACATCATTCCTGCCTGCCTTTAGTGACTTAACAGAACAACTCAAGGTTTAATTTCAATCAGACTGCTTCATTTAGGACAGTTGAATGTATTTCTCCACTCCAAATGGTAAAGATAAAATTTTCAGTGAATATATTAAATTCCAAATTTCATGGTTGCTAGTTGAGAAACGTATCATAAAAGAAAGAATTCTTTAGGGGAACTTTTTTCAGCAAATATTATGAAGATGGTAGGACATGTAATAAAAAAAAAAAAACAACAGTACAAAAGATCTAAAAAAAACAACTGTTCAATGGGTTACAAATCTGCCAATTAAATCATTCCCTGTGATAATCATTGAAAAAATTGTCAAATAAAAGCAAATTAGCAAATCATCTCATCACAATAGGCTTCATACATGTACAGTAGATTTCGTTTATAATGAATCTCAGGGGACTGTCTTAGTTACTTCGATATATGCATTGTTCGTTATATCAGAAACTTTTTTTCAAAATTACGATTATGTCCCCTTTTGTTTTTTTTAAAGTGCCATTAACGCTTAAGACGTAGAAATATTGATGCGTTTTTTCTAGCAGTAAATTATATAATTGTTTTTTAATGTGTATTAATTATAAATAATGAATAAAAAAGGAAACAATTGTTTTTGAACGAGGATAAGCCTCACATGGTTAAACTGTTGCATAGTATCGAGATCAGTTCCCTTTCTATTTATATTGGAATTTCAATTTTGTGAAGAATTTTATTCATCAAACCTTTTCAAGTCTGCAGTAATTAACACAGCTTATTCGACCGCTTGAAGCGTGAAAAACTATCATTTTGATGGAATTACCAACAAACATAATCATTAAATCAAAAGTGATACAAGTTCACAATCTGGGATGTTCTTGGGCTAAATTTTTCAATGGCTTGTCATTATTTTATTGATATTTTAATGAGTAATAAAACAAAAATACTGGTAAGATTAGCTGATCTCCTAACTGTGTGTTCATTAATCGTGAAATTGTTGATTAATCAGTTACTGTGAGTTGCAGACAACTGGTGTCCGATGTTTACATATCAATTAAATTGACTCTTTGTTTTATCCAGGCAAACTTAGCAATAAATCTGTCGCCGGGCCATAAGAAATACTTCGTTATATACCTGATTTCACTATAACAAATTTGTTATATCAATGATGAAATACATTAGTTTTAAAGCACTAGGACTGGGAATTCGTTATAAACCTGTACGTTATAAATGAACACTACTGTACCAAGTTTTTCTAAGAAAAAGATGTTCTAGATTTACACATGCTATCAACTGTTTTAACTCAAAGCAAGCTAAATGCATGTCTTATTAAGATATTATGAAATTGTTTTACATGTCATACTGAATTCTGTTGACATATTATACTGCAATCTATTTACATATTGTACTGAATTCTGTTTACATATTGTATTGAATTCTGTTTACATATTCTACTGAATTCTGTTGACATAATGTACTGCAATCTATTTACATATTGTACTGAATTCTGTTTACATATTGTACTGCAATCTATTTTACACATTGAACTGAAGTCTGTTTTAATGTTATACCTGATTAATTAGCATGTTACAGATCTCCTGAAGGAGAACAATAATTCTCCCTGGAGATCTATAGAATGCAGAATGGACCCAAGTAAGACAGACAGTGTGCATCAAGGGTGGAAGTAAGGGAGCACTCTCATCGAAGTCCTTCTGTTCATAGTCCTCAAAATGGTGTCTCAATGGTCTCAGGAACATGTTTATCTCCTGTGCTTCCTCTAGAGCTGAAAGGATAAAAATAACCTCTAAAAGTTGGTCTTATTTTGGTTCAAATCATTCTTTGCGATCAAAGCAATTTTTTTTTATTTTCTGTTCTACTGTAATTTCATTTCTTTCTTTATTAAAATATTACAAGTACAATTGCAGAAGTACAGAATAAATGCTTAATGTTTATGATAGAAAGTTTAAGTACACATGTTTTAGTGTTTAGTATCTTACTGTTGGTGAATTGTCAAAAACGGCAGTTTTGAAGTTGAGACAGGGAATACCATTGTTACAGTACAACCAGACAGTACAGATTCTCAAACTCCCATTTTGGTGTCACTTTTCAGTGTGACTCCAGGAAATTCCCCAAAATGCCATAAAAATCCCAGAGTAATCTTGGCATACTTCCTCCAAAAGGCAATAAAATACACAAATGTACTCCCAGCTGGGAGTTTTTTATTGCCCTGATTATCCTTTGAAGTACTGCCTACATCCTGTCTTACCTGTCAGGTGAACATGATTACAATACACAAGGTAATAAAGTACTTGGAGTAACTCCAAAATACTCCCAAAAATACAATAAAATACTCCCAGATGAGAGAAAACACTTGGAGGATTTAGGAATGGACTCTGTAAAACTCTGTGATCTACTGGACACCAAAATAAAAGTAAGAGAATCCTCCATCACTGGGTGTACTGTAGCCCATTAGGGTGACACGTAATGTTCTTTCAAGACGTTCAATACTAAGGTTATTCTGTTTATCAGAAATTACTACATGTATATTCCACTCAATTTCTTTGTCCCTGAAAGCAAACACCATAAATATACCTTCATTCACTTCCCTGAAAATCTCCTTAAAGACAGGGAAATAACTGCTCTGCGATGCTTCTAACATTTCTGCCATCTTCCTTACTTTAGGATCTCTCAACTAAAACCAAAAAAAAATGTGTTACAGAATGACAGAATGATGGACACAGGCAAAACAGTATACCCACACTCCAAATGGAAGTACAGATATAATATTTTTAGACATAAAATAATTTCATGAGTTTCATTATTTTCTTTTTCAAATTAATCTATCATCTGTCTTGCCTATTATATCCATGCTTTCTGTACAGTTTATCCAGTTTCATTAGCATTCAAAAAAATACAGTATAGCTAGCGTTGCACACTTTTTTTCCCAAATGATGTTTTGAATTTCAGTTAAACAAAACTAATATCAAGAAGAGAAAGCTCACCCTTCCAAAGCACCTAAGGTTACTATATATTTTAAGAGAATTTTGTGTTGAATGTTCATTTTTCCGTGTATTTTTTTAAATGGTTTAGTGTCATTTAATTTTGTTATCATGACGTTCACTTTGGTATTGCTGGCATTTTTTGTTATCATGACGTTCACTTTGGTATTCCTGGCATTTTTTGTTATCATGACGTTCACTTTGGTATTCCTGGCATTATTTGTTATCATGACGTTCACTTTGGTATTCCTGGCATTTTTTGTTATCATGACGTTCACTTTGGTATTCCTGGCATTTTTTCTCTAATGATTTCCTGTTGCTTGTACCTTCAGCATTCAATCTGATTAAAATCAGCTGTTGGATACGCTTCATTGCCTTATGCTCCCTTATGTAGCGTATCCTAACACCTGATTCTAATCAGATTGCTTCAGCTTTGCAATATCCTTAGTATAAGGCCTAAAAAAATTATGTGTTTCGGGTAACCTGAGCGACTCTAATTGTTTTATGTTGTCAAAATACAAAAAAAAAAAACACGGATATTGGACATTTCAGTCACCAATTTTTACTAAAATCGCCTTGCTCTCGAATGTGGAGGTTCAAAATTAAAAAAAAAAATGAAGCAACATGGCTGTGGCTACAACAAGTTCAGTATTTAGTGGTGTCATAATAGAGGCAGCAAACCAATAGGTTTCAATGTCCTGCAAATCTATAAATTTTTCCCAAAAAAACCTTACCTACTGACACTAATTTTGAAGGAGATGTAACCAGAAACACAAAATTTTTTTAGGCCTTATTATAAGAAGTTAAACACTTTCTTTAAGACAATGAAGGCTCTACTATAACACACAAACTGTTTCACTCATTACAAGTTCTAAGGCCAGAAATATACATAAAACAGCTTAAATCAGAAAGGAGCTACTGTAGAATACAATATGTAGACTGCTACACAAAATCTTTTTTTTTCAAATATGAGCAAAATAATACACTGATTTCCATAAAGAATGTTTGTTCCTTTCAAAGACTTTGTTAAGTTTGTAACTGATTTATTTCATAAGCATGTACATTGTACCATATACAACATGATAAGTACATTACAGACTATTACTAGATCCTTCTGCCATGTTGCAGCGACAGACAGAAATTTCAAAAAGATTAATATATAAAGAATTTGAACTTGAATACCTGATCAAATATACATTCCAAGTTGGTAGCTTTGTTTTTCCAAAACTCTATTTCAACAAAAGGTGTTGGATTATGGCCATCCAGCAGAGGTTGGGCAGAGTCTTTCTTTAAAACCTCCCTGATCTGATGTGTCCAATGGATAACAACAGTCTCTATAGAATGGATCAGGTTTCTATCAAACTTCTCTGGGCTAAAAAGCAAGATCTTGTGTGACATTTATAAGTAACAGCTGCAGAAAAGTTCAGAATTTGCCTTTCCCTCCTATTTTGGTGGTTACTAGTCCCACATCCCAAAAATGAAAAATAAGAAAACAAAAAGTCCAATATAGGGTTTTTGGTGACTTATTATTTTAGGTGTGGACATACAGACATGAAAAACAGCATAATGTATCTGTGAAAAGTCAGGATAAACAAAATGCATGTTGTATACATGAATATCATACATTAGAGTAAAAAAAATTTTTAATTCAATTCTAACTAGTTTTCTCTTGATTTGCAATTGGCTCAGTTCAATTTGGAACTTGACTTGACTGAACATATACATAATGTACCTCTCAGGATCTACTTCACTGACATCCTCATTACCAACAGGAAGTGGTAGTAGTGTCTTTCCTTTAGACTGTCCGGTGACCACAAACATTGTGCTTTTTACGCTCTTGACATGTTGGATGATGTCTGTTGCCATGACCTGTGGCCATGATTCCTGGTTCTTGTCATTGGAAAGAACTGGAACAAGAACCTAACAGAAAAAAAAATAAACAGGAAGATAAAAATCAAACATACGGAATACAATGTACATGTCAAAATCTGTATCATATGTCAGACCTGTTTATACTACTTGGTAACAATCCTTATTGCTCAACGTACTGTGAAAGTATTATTGTCTGTGGGGTACTAATTTGCATGGATTTCATGGGTTTGATATACCATGAAATTTTGTCCCAACAAAAAGGAACTTTTCCATTGGTTTGTATGATGGAGCTGTCAAATCAACGAATTCAAGAATCAATGAATTGATCATTTTCTCCTACACGACGAAAATTGCTACCAACGAATAAAAGTACACATACTTTCACAGTATTCTACAAAAATAAACCGTAAAATCCCAAACTTCGTGAAATTTTAACATAAGTACTAGTGTATGGAGATATTCATAATACGTAGACCATAATTTACAGTCAAAATTCGTAGAAAATACAGACAAACCATATAAGTAAATACCTCTGCCATGTCAAACTGATATAATGCCTTGGGTCACAGGCCCAAGTTTTAATGGTTGGTGAGGTTTGATACAGCATGCGAGACAGCTTTTGACAAGTCTTGTTCATTAAATCATATAAATCAAGTGTGTTCCTAGTAGGGGTGTGATACAGGGTAATAGTATGTAATATAGGCCTAGGGGGTATGCTATCATACATTGTAAGACACCTGTATACAGTATACAGTTTCCACAATCACTTACATGCAGATGTACATATACATGTACATGTATATGTGTATAATCATATAAGCATGTATTGTAAACATTTTTTTTTTATTAAAAGTTAATTATACTTGAATAAAGATAGAAAATAAAACTCTATCTCATCAAGTATTACTTATTTAGCTCTTCTTTTCATGTACATTTGTACATTATGAATGTACATGTAAGTCATTCATATCAATAAAAAAAAATCACAACTAATTCTGTTTGAACCTTTATCAGGTAACAAAATATTCTAGATAACAAGGAATATGCAGTTATGTATGAAATAATAATGTATACATTAGGCCATTCAAACTAATCATTTTGCTTCTTGGGTCACATTAAATGCCTGGGAGAAAAAGATATTCTTTTTTCATTTTCTTTGTATAGTACAGTTTTCAAAATCGGGAAATATTGAGGGTATGGTGATAAAAAAATGGGTGATAATGCACCTTCATATGAGGTGTGGAAAGGTCAAAGAACCAAGGAATGATTTTCATTTTTGTATGTTTAAAACCAAGTCACTGGTGTCAATTTCACAATAAGTCATACATGTAAGTGTTAAGTTAATCATAAGTAATGACATCACAACAGAAAATAACATTGTGACGTCATAACTTACGATCAATTTCAAACTTTCAACTTTTTGTGAAACTGACACCTGGTCCTTCAATTTTCATCTTAATGTAAATTGCAATAATAAAGCAAGAGCAAACAATTGTAGGCTAGTGGCAGGTATGGCAGGTATGGCTGGTATGGCAGGTATGGCAGGTAGGCAGGTATGACTGGTATGGCTGGTATGGCAGGTATGGCAGGTATGGCAGGTAGGCAGGTATGGCTGGTAAGGCAGGTATGGCAGGTATGGCAGGTATGGCTGGTATGGCAGGTATTGCTGGTATGGCTGGTATGGCAGGTATGGCTGGTATGGCTGGTATGGCAGGTATGGCTGGTATGGCAGGTATGGCTGGTATGGCAGGTATGGCAGGTATGGCTGGTATGGCAGGTATGGCTGGTATGGCTGGTATGGCAGGTATGGCTGGTATGGCAGGTATGGCAGGTATGGCAGGTATGGCTGGTATGGCTGGTATGGCAGGTATGGCAGGTATGGCAGGTATGGCAGGTATGGCTGGTATGGCTGGTATGGCAGGTATGGCAGGTATGGCAGGTATGACGGGTATGGCAGGTATGGCTGGTATTGCAGGTATGGCTGGTATGGCAGGTAAGGCTAGCACTGTACCAATATTTTTTTGTTGGTATGGTACACGTTGCATGCCATACCTAAAATTCTTGTTAGAAATATAAAAAAAACAGGGTGCATTTTTAGTACATATATTTTATTCAGTAACTAGTTTAAACAAGTTCAAACATGTGTTTGTAACTTCTGCAATACTAATCCAGATTCAGGAGCTACGCCTCTGTTAAACTATGTCTTGATAAATGTGTAACATAAAAAGTAAACTCAAGGTGAAAACAAAACAAGACATACATGTACAGAGGTAAGAAATTCCTGACTTGGGACAGGTGCAAAAAATGTGGCAGGGTTAAAGTACAATGTACTTTGGTGTGATCACAACCTTCCCCCTTTAAAATCTGGGCACTGTGGAAAAAAATATTACACAATTAAACACACCAAAAAATCAGTTCAAAAAGGTCTGATTCCCTTGTTACAACTCCTGAACAATAATAAAGAAATTAAATTCAAATTACACAACTGTACAAACTAAGGACTACTAGCAGTTATCTGACATGCCAGACCCAGACCGTTTAAACCTACAAAGGTTATGTCCCCATCGTATGTAGAATCAATCCCAATTCTTTCCATGCGTTAAAATCTGAAACATTGTTACAATTATGAACAAATCAAATCAACTGTGATACAATGTAAATAAATGCCATATGATGGTGGCAATGGGAGGTCACATCTAAAAACAGATAGTTGCTACACTACAAGTACATGTACCTACCCCAAATCATTTTATGTACATTTTTGTTTTGTTAAAGTCTAGATTATTTCCCCATTAACTTAATGGAAAATCTTTTTGAAAAATAAAATGATTTCCATACCAACATTTGTACATATAACTACTCTATTTTTTTTCACTGGTAGCAGGAAACATCACTATTATATTTTTGGCCTTATGTGTTGATAAAACACATGACAGAACAATATTAATGCTAAATTAAGAAATGTTTTAGTTACTGTTTAGCCAAATATATTCACCGAGATTTCATGCATGGTCAAAGATCTATATCAAGCTAATCAAGATACAAAAAACATTTAAACTTTAGAAAATTCAATTACCAAAAACAAAAAGTTTATTGGACTGCATTTAGAAGAGCAAGTATAAAAAGATTTAATTAAGCAAACATATGATATATCTGTCAATTCAAGCAAAATGTTCCTAGATCTGCTAATTAGAATTTTTTACTGGCAAAATAGGAATGTACATGTGTATGTGTATGGTACATTTGCACACATACAACTATACATGTAAAATGTACAATGTACATAGTACATGCACTGCATGTGAATCAATGAGAGAATAAAAATATTCTTGTAACATTATTCATTTAACTTTACAATGTATATTATACATGTGCATAACAGTATACAGCTACATGTAGTTGTGACCAATTTATTATAATAATTGTCTATACATGTACATTTTTGTAGTTCTTAGGCCAAAAATAAATATGTCTTGTTTTATTTTTCAGAAACATTTTACATTGCAGTAATGGAGAAACAATGTACATTTTAACAGTGCTTGAGCAAAAATTACTATAAAATGTTAGACACATGAAAAAATAATGATGTAGGTGGGGCAGTAGGAAATAGACTTTATTTTTTGGCTTTTGATCTACAATTGTGCATTGTATATGTATGAAAATAATACGCTCCTACAGGGAGTGTAAATGGTTGTATTATTAACTGGGATCAGTATATATATATGGCTAGAAAAACCATCAATATCCGGTTTGTGCATATAAAATCAGGCGCTTAAAAACTGCATCATGGCAGCTTCATTCTCGTATACTTGGTAAATGCAATTTAGAACCACATCAGTCTAGGAAACTTAAGCTAGCTTCGATGATTAAATACAAATCAAATCTGATTTTTTTCCAAGATAGGGATGGTCAAAACATGGCACCCGAATGTTTTAATCTGGTTCCCTGGTCAATATCATAAGCGACCCTAGGGTCGCAAAAATATGAGTAATTAGATAAAAACCTTTAAGCGTATTTCTGTTGAATTTGAATATTAGGATGTACATGTACAAGTGTATAAAGTAAATAAAATATCGCCATATTCGCTCAGCTAATAAAAAGACAGAAGACGTCACTAGTGACCCAGGGTTATATTTGAGAGAAACTTGTGAAACAGAAATAATACCCGGGCTTGCAGGTTACCAAATGTTTAAGAAAATGACGTAATCAGCTTATTGATAATGAACAACTCGACCTAAAGACATTTTGGAGCATAAAAACAGTTCAGCCCATAACAATAGGATTATGAGTAAGGAAAGTAAAAATGTATATCATAAATAATTAATGAAAGGACTTGGGTGTTTCTTTGGGAGTGTTTAAGGTTTCACCTTCCTCATACTACTTCAAATAGAAAGAAAAGACATGTACTGAATTGACTGAAAATCATTACATTGATACAATATAAGCTCCTGTCTGGAGATATATGGCAGAGTACATGAAATACATGTACATGTAGTCCTTAAAACAAAAAAAATAAAGACTAGGTTTACATAATATGGATAAAAGATTTCTGTAAGATGGTGGAAAGGAGTTTAAACATATGAATTATCTCCAACTCTATTGATATCATAATGTTGCCATACATATTGTAATACAAATCATTTGTTCAGACAATGCAAGCAGCTCATGGGCTACGTTTTATTGGTACATGTACATGTATGCATGAGCTTACATTTAAAGAATATTCAGTTTTGTATAAAATAGTAATGTACACCTGAGGCCATTCAAATTATTGACTAGTATACATGTATTTTTATGATATGGTGGTGCATTTGTTGTGTTTCATTGTATGTTCCTTTTCCTATTGTGTGATTCTTTGAGGGCATTTCAAGTTTCACTTGCCTCATATTATCTTTAGAAAAACAAAAAAAAAAAACTAGTATTTTTTCAGTTGGTCCAAACATGTGTGACATTACCAACCAATGTGCAACTACATGTAATCTTCCAACTTTGGTCTTACCTGGTTTACCAGTCCAGAAAGTTGATCCAGAGGAGAATATGACAGATCACCATGGATGAGAAATTTCCTCAAGTTAACATCCCTTGTAACTAACTCAGGATATTTCCTGATAAAATAACAAGATTTCGTTTTAGGATTTGCAGGAAATTCCAGCTGTACAACCAAGTTTGATCCTGACTGGGAAAAAACGAGAACTGGTAAATTAGGCTTTTCAAAAAACTCTGTGAATATTTTTTTGTTTTCATCAACATTGTAGAACTTCTCAAATTTATCTGATCTGAATTTTAATGACTTGATAACAAAATCAGCAATGAACAAAACTCGTTCATCGTCAATTTCTATATCTTCAGCCATTCTGGCGATACATGTAAATTTTCCTAACTCATGAAAATAAAGTTATAGTATACTCTAATAGTAGTGTCACTCAAGTTTGTAATTCTGGTCAAGCTTCTACATTCGCGTTGCCTTGTAAATAAACTATTGTTGTTAAGATATTCCTTTGTTAATTATTTAAAATTGAAAGACTTTTCAACCTTTTACTATTCAATTTAACTGCAACAGTGATTTTCTCAGATCAAATTACCCACCTTTACATTGACCTTCACCTTTCGTATTGATAAAACAACTGCAACAATTTCGAGCTTGTATTTTATTATCCTAAATAACCAATTAAGTATTACTATGCATATACAGTTGATAATGTCACCAAAATTACATTTTATATTATCCAGAATTTTTGGTATGGTGTTCCATTAAGAAAAGTATTGGAAGGACTAAAATCTGAAAGGAGAAGTACCAAAAAGAAGACACGAATGAGATACCTAATTTTGAACTGTAAATCCATCACATGGTTCATGTGACAGCTTAAAAATCATGTGATCGCCCTTAAGAATCAGAGATTTTTTTGAAACATAAGAATTCGGTAACCATGAGTATGCAGCTTCTGTGTGTTTTGGTGTTATTTTCCCCAGTTCTCTTTGTTAATGGAGACACACCAGCTAATTGTACATATGAAGACATTAAAGGGGACTGGATGTTTAGTGTAGGAGAGAGAGGCTATGACAGAACTGTTAAATGTGAACATTTTAGTAAGTAATTATTAGGCAAACTCCAAAACCATGATTAGTAATATGAAGTAGGCATTAATGCCTAAATCAGTGAGTACCATGAGCTTTACTGTTCATTTACCATCTGTGTAAGACTTGTAAAAATAGTAAAGGACATTAAAAACCCCTTTGGCACAGAGGTGTGGGGGTTGGGAAGAGATTTTTTGTTATGGGAGTTTATTTATATTTCAGCAGCAAGTGAAATCAATATTTTTATTTGAAAATCTGCCTTGGTAAATAATAGGGGAAATGTTGTTCGGTAAAGTGTTTCTGCTAGTTTAACATGCTCTAAAATAAAAGACTAGAATCAGAGAGTTAAAGTAGGCAAAATTTTCTATTTTTTCAAAAGCTTTTGTCTTTTTTGTGTTTCAGACTTTCATAGTTCTTGTAAAAAAAATGGCAAGAAAAAATTTTTTTTTAAATGTCAGTAGGGTCAGAGTGGAAACATAGAAGATACACAATGTATCTGCCTTACAGTTGTGTCTTATTTAGACTAAATTATTATGCTGTCTGGGAAGCTTTTTTGACTTTATATGGTCACTAAACAATAATTTAATAGTATGCCTCAGCCACCATCTGGACTATATACTTGTTTAGCAGTGTAAAAATGCATTGTGTAGAAATGTACATGTACATATGTTAGTTACCAACAAACATTTATTTTACTTACATGTACATGTATTTACTCTCAGATCCTTTAAAATGTGGGCAGATTCCTAGTCCAAATAAATATTCTGAAAAGGGTTGGGAATCTTTAGTTTTTTTTTATATCCCTGCAAGTTTTTAGGCCATACATGTATATGAATCTTCCTGTTCTTAATACATCTGTATGTTCTTCTCTCAAAATATCCTTCTAAACCACTCAGTGATTTGTTTTAGTGGATATCATTTTCACTTTTGTAAGAGATGAGTTAGATGAGACTAGAAATATGATATATCATTTTGTACAGGCTCCCACAAAATCAATGGAAATTTAGAATCTCTCACATAAAATGTCAGATTTCTGTGAGCTTTAAGGTTAAAAATACTTATTTTCAGTCTCACTATTCATGTTCTGGATTAATAAGTCAATCTTAACTATATTTTTATTTCAGATGGGCAACTGAATGAATATTGATTGTCTTTTTTTTTACTTGTAGGTCCAGATTCATCATTAAAGGTGACCCTATATTTCCCAGACTTGGCTGTGGACCAGTATGGCAATAAAGGATTCTGGACCCTTATATACAATCAGGTAAGTAAATTTTTACATGCCAACCCCCAAATGAAATATGAGTATGTTGTAGATTCTCAGTATGTGGGTAAGTTTAAGGATTTAAGACCATTACATGGAAATACATTCGGAACAACTTTTACTGTACAGGTCTCCCCAAAGATGTTATGGACATGATGTAGATTTTTATTTTGTGTGTAAATTTGTTTTCTAACCTCTCCATGGCATCACATGGTCGAAAGCACCAGTACTGTACTTTGCATACATATAAAAATAAATGTGTTGTGATTGCCAATGAGGCAGTCATCCACCAACAGCCAAACAACAAACATTTAAACTTCTACAAGTCACCACATGGACTTCAATGATAGGCAAAACCTATACAGTAAAGCAAGCTGTAAAAGCCCTTCGCCACCTCCCCCCACCCACCAAAAAAAACCCAAAAAATTATGTGAAGCTGTTCATAAAAGACAATAATCAACCTGACCTATAAAAACAACAGCCATTGGACTACAGGTTCCTTCCTTGGGGCAGGCACATAAAGCATATAGCTGGGGTTAAACATGTTTGTGAATGACCAATCTGCATATTTTCCGTTATTTTTAAGCCGAAGCTACATGTAAATACCAGTGCAACCATGTCTATAATTTGCTATTTAATGTCATGATATTTCTTCATTTATTTACATTTCTGTATTTTTGGTTAAATTGTTTGAGCAATACAAATATATAAGTATTGCTCTGATTATATTTTTTTTTCTAACTTTTTATCAAATATAATCATGATTCTGTATCAAAATCTGTATAATGAATGTTTCTTTACATGATTCAAGCTAAGGTAATACAAAATGTTATATCAATTCATTAGCATATGCAATGAGAAACAGCCCTAAAGTCACATAAATCTGATTTTACCATCAAATTCTTTTGAGATGAATAATATTCATCATGTTCAATTTTTTAAGATGATGCCCCATTAAATTTATCATATACATATAATTTTATCCATTCTTGCATTACGAAAAGTAGTTATCTTGTATGCACATACAAACTTTGTATTTATGTGTAAATGAAATTATTGTATTAACTTATTGAACATCAATATTAGTGTACAGTAGTTTCTAGAAAAGCAGAGGATGCTTACTCTACCCGAGTACCTGGTTCGTGCTCCCAGTTTTTTAGTGAAGTCTGAGTTGCTCATTTACTTTCATTTTTTTGTACATGTACATCAGCCTCCAAAATTGACCACTAGAACCACAGCCATGGTTGAAAAAAATGTTGGTGGGCTTGCAGAATTTGGCTAATATGCCAATTTCATTTAAATTGTTTAGCTTAAGTTGGTTGTCAGAAATTTATATGGCAAAGACTGTGACTTCATGTTTTCTTGATTATATCATGTTCTTTGTTGTATGTGTTCCTGTCTAGTCTTTATCCTTGGAATATTTTCTTTTGATAACTGCCAGAATCTTGGTTCCCTTGATTATTCTTTCAAGTACATACAGTACCTGAACTGATCGATGCAACCAATTTTTCCCATTTGTCATCAGTTAGTTACAGATCAGTCATCAATCTGTCAAACTGATTGATCAAACCAATGACTGCTTATTTTTCACACCACCTGATCGAGTGACTCTTGATCACTCAATATATTTTTCATCAGAATTGCTTAGATGGGAAGGTTAAATTATCTAATTTTTTTTAATCATTATATCCCCCGCAAACAAGGTTTGTGGGATTATAGGAGTCACCCTGTCTGTCCATCCATCTGTCTTTCCATCTGTCTGTCCACGTTTCTTGTAAGTGCATGTCCTCCTAAACCACTCAAGGGATTTTGATGAAATTTGATTGGTTTGAGTATCACATTTAGTTGTGGATGAAGGAATATCAGTACTGTTGGAGAATTCAAGGGTTTTTCATTTAAGTCTGTTTGCTATTAAAGGATGTTTTGTTATTTGCATGTAATCAAAAACTACTTTCTTTGTTATTGAAATGAGAAATTCTCAAAATGAAGTGTAAAACACTTAATTGAGCCTGAACCAGGTACAACAGTAGGGAAAAATACTAAATAGAGAGAAATAATAGATGTGTTTTTACATTTCCTACTGTTTCTAAGCCTTTGCTGGGGAAACCAATTTATGTACCCAGAGTACATGATCTAATTCATGAAAGTTGATCCTGTGTTGATCTCATCTCATCTTTTCAATAAGGATGAACTTTGTTAGGAACTTATCTTTGAAACAAGCTTTTGATATATACACTAAATTACTATTGAAAAAGGATCTTAACATGCTTAAGTTGTCACTGGAAGTAATAGGATTTTCGTTTCAAGTATTACAAGTTCACCTAAGTAACATGTAGTTAAAAGTGATAAGGTGTAAATATTGGTCAAATATTTTAACCACCTAAAATCTTTCATGTAGTCAAAATTCTCATTGTTCAAACCAATATAAGTTGTACAAGAGCAAACATAACCTAGTTCAGACAGTTTACTGTGAAAGTAATATTGTTTGTGGAATACTAAGTTTCATGGTTTTCATGGGAAGGCCAATCCATGAAATTTGGTTTCCATCGAAAAGGAGATTTCCATTAATTGATGTGTAAACTGAAAATCCCAAAACCATGAATTCAAGAATCCTCGAAGTTGTGTTTCTTCCCTAATGCAGGAAAATTGGTATCCACTAATTAAAGTACTTTCACAGTAGTTAAGTTGTTACGTAAAAACAGTTATTAATATATTATATATTGATTTTATACAATGAACAGACTATTGGAATACATGTACATGTATTCATAAGACATGCTGGATGCTTTAATATTATTTACACTATTACTTGTAGAATGTACATGTACATGAATGACAATGGTTAGTCGCTTGACTTTTTGTGTATGACTACTTCATTGGAAAATCATACCACATCTCCTATTTTACATGTATTCAGAAAGTTGACAAAAATGTGGACTTGTCACTCTCTGCATGGTTCTAAGGTGAACTTTTACTTGAAAAAATGAAAATAAAAAAGAGGGAAGACAAAAAAAATCATCTTACTGCTTTACAGCATGTACAAATTTAAATTATGATTTGTTCTGAGATAGAGCAAAAGATATTCTAAATACATGTATTGTACTGGATCAGTTCTTTCTTGTAACCAGGAAAAACTTACACCAAGTATTCAATATGCTGACATCATTCATGGTAAAGAGAAGATTTAAACTTGGCATAGCTTTTTCATTTAAACAGATTTAAATATTTAAATTATTTTTATGCATGTCATTCATTATACACTTGTGCAATAAACTACCACAGATTTAAACTTAGCGATTCAACCCATTAACTAACTAACATGTATAAAATGTACTATCATGATAATACTGAAATGCTATAGCAGTTATCAAAATGTTAATTTTATACTTTTTCATATGTTAAGGTCATTATAATACATGCACACATATCTGTCCTATAATTTCCAACAACCACAAAAAAATTCAGTTATATGATGGAATGACACTGTGATGGTCGATCATAGTCTTTCCATTTTCGGTATGAAGGACAGAAAAAGTGTCCAAAATATTCATTCTCTTAAGGAGGAAGACCTAGGGTAAGGGACGCAACCTTTACAAATCATTGGAACATTTGTATTCAGCTTTTTACATCAATGTCATGTAAGAATAAAAGTAACTTTGACTGATTTCATTCTGTGTCGAATGAAAGCCTGATAGCCTATGGTGAAATTGAATATGATACAAACATATCACTGACTTCATGAGTTATGTCCCTTACCGTAGGTCCTTAAACTTAGTATAAATTACTTATTTCCTATGATTGTCTCAGGGCAAATCCTCCTGAACCATTGTGTGGATGTTGATATCATCTTATTGAAGGATGGGGACTGTATTGATAACTGTAAAGCATTAAGATAATTATTGGCCAATCTTTGCAAAGGGAGATAATCAAACTTACCATAAAAGTTTTACATGTATTGAGCAGAGGGTATCATTCTGTTAGCTTACAAACAGTCTATATTTTATTTATATTTCAGGGCTTTGAGGTTGTGATAGCTGGCAGAAAATATTTTGCGTTTTCCATGTACAAAAAATCTGGCCAAAAGAATGTTACAAGTTTTTGTGATCAGACACTGCCTGGGTGGTCACATGACACGTTTGATAGGGACTGGGCATGCTTTTCAGGAAAGAAGATGACAACTGTTCCTCCCAAAACTTATTATCTGCCTGACAATGAAAGGTAGGAGAGCTCCTATTAAATTTATTTTTATTTGATTACAAAAATTTTTCAGATCAAATTTTGGTATGGCCATGTTTGTCCTTTGTAAACAATTGGATTTTGGATGATGACTGGAATATTAGGGTCTTGATAAAACTTTACAACAAGGTCTTTTATCAGAAAAAAAGAAGTTTCTAGTGATTTTAGAGCATGTTATAGAGACAGAGTGTCAGTTTTTCTGTAGATGCTTTGAAACAAGATGGCTCCAAAATTTTCTGTCAGTAGTGACATATTCTGGAAATGATGTATGCAATTAGGATTGATTAATGTGATTGCTTAAACTTTTAATGCAGAGGCACAAGAGGTAATTGCTTAAACTGTTAATGCAGGATGTGTTATATAAGAAGAAGTCACATATTCCTGTTGGTCGAGGTATCAATGATATGACAACATATTGGTGCATTAGTCACATGTCATTTGAATACAAATAGTTCCATCCCTCATAGGCAAAGTCTCAAATCATTTTAAGCCGTAAGTGAAATGTAACATGTGAAAGTGTATGCATCTCTTTGAATTGTGAAACAAGCTTCAATACCACAAATATTGACTGGGATTGATTTTAGTGTTTTTGACCTTAACTTATAAGGAATTAAGGGCTGAAAAAGAGCTAAAACAAGCATTCATTTGTTGATAATTATTTATTCTATTGCAACTGTCAATTATATCTGTTAAAATTGTAATTAAAAATCTTTTTTTTTAATAATGTCTTCTCATTCCACATAAATTTGAGGGGGTCAACCTTTGAATGTAAACCTTTAAATTCAGGGCATTAGTCCAATAAAGTTCAGCTTTGCAGCATATTTTGTAATAGGTATCTAGCTTATTTACAGTACTTTCAGAGCTACAATGAAGTTAACCCAGTATTTTTAATCCTGTGTAAACGAAACTCAGATTAAAATAGGAGCCTGTCTAAACTAAACAGTTTCTTAAGGATGTTCACTACTCATGTTCAATCATTTTTGTCAGATTTTCAGACTCCTCTGGTTTTATTTATGAAATATTTGTTATTTCTTTGATGTTTTTAATAGTTTGAACCTACTGAGAAAAAACCTATCGAAAATCAAGAAAATCATTTTAGCACCAAAATTTCAAATGCTTATATCTCTAAAATGAGCATACTGACCCATCATTTGTTTCTACTTATATTGTTTTTGCATGAACAATCTTAAGATTTCACAATCTTATGAAATTATTGTCACTCTTAAACAAAGCAGCAAACATTCTTAAAGTCAATTTCAATGCATTTTGAACCTGTGTTAATTTGAAACTGTGTGAATTGAACACCTGCTTAGGAGGATAGACCTAGAGACACAACACTTACAAATCATTGGAACGTTTGTATTTAGCACTTTACATCAATCTCCTGTAAGCATCAAAATAATTTGGATTGATTTCATTCTGTTTCAAATCAAAACTTGATAGGCTTTGGTGAAATTGAATATAATACAAACATATCACTGATTTTAAGAGATATGTCCCTTACGCTACATCTACCTCCTTAAACTGAACAAAAACTTCCATTCCTAAATGGGTTTAGTTTAGATAGGTTGTATTATAGTACATAATATGTTTTAAATTACAGATTGTTGACAAATACACTATATAAGGCTGACCATTCTTTTATCAAGAAGATTAATACTCATCAGAAGAGTTGGAAAGCTGTCCATTATCCAGAATATGAAGGAATGACTGTGGAGGATCTCATTAAAAGGGCTGGTGGCAGAAAATCCAGAATTATGGGGTAAAGAGGAAATTGTATGGTTTCAAAGCACATGTGAATGTAGCACTGCTTGGAATATGAAGAATATTTGACCATAAAGTATTAAACGTAGATAATTATTGTCCAAAAAATGAGATATTTTAAAGTTTTAGCAGTGTCCTATTTTAGCATTTTATTATTCAAGGATAGGAAAGTAATTCGGCAATATTTGTGCTTTTATTGCATATTTGTAACTGGCAGGTCAAGTGTTCTACTACCGGTATATAAGGGTGTTGAACGCCTCTACATATACAGGGATGACGGGGAATGATCTACTAATCAAGTCAATGAGTTAAGGAACACATCATGTCCTAATTCTAGTGGTGTCAACCTGATAAATGTAGTAATCACCTTGTCTGTCTGTCTGTCCATCTGTTCACATTTCTCCTTATCTGCTCAATGGTTAGATTTTATAGGAAGGTTGGGCATTGTATGTAGATGAAGGAATATACATGTAATTACTGGATGAACCCAAAGGGAGATAATTGAACTTAAGGGTTATGATTATTTATTTAATTCCATTTGAAACAGGAGTTAATAATTATTATTTATTAATTGGTGTATTTGTTGTTTTCATTAGGAGACCTAGGCCAGCACCAGCTACAAGAGAACAACAACTGAACGCAAGATCTCTTCCAGCATCTTTTGATTGGCGGAATGTTAAGGGCATGAACTATGTTTCACCAGTCAGAAATCAGTGTAAGTAATTGAAGTCACAATATGTTACAAGTCTAATGGTAGGATGAAAATTTAGAAAGTCTGTTAGAATCAGGCAACATGGGAAAAATCTGAAAAATGCATATCAAGCATCCAGTGATCTGATGATATACTCAAGCAAGTATCCTCTATTTGAAATTACCATTATCTGATCTTTACACCACTGAATATATTTAAAAACTTTTCATTAATATGTTAGGAAAATGAGTTTTTCATAGAATTACCTGCCCTTGAAATATTCCTTTGCAGTGCAATTAAATGAAAATTTAACTAATTTTATAAAAGTGGTGTGAAAAATCATATCTTTACTCCGTAATTCTGATGGTGCAGACAGTCTAACTGCATTGTCCAAGAAGTACGATATTTAATGCCATGATTCACCTTCTGCCTGATTCTTACAGGGACTGACACTTAACTGTATAATACATGCTCACCTTTATTGTGTATTTAATTAGAAATATGCATTAAAAAATTCTTCTCATCTGAAACCATGTAATAGATTATTCCTAAACTTGGTCAGCAGGTTTCTTTGGGTATCAACCATAGAAATTATGTCAATTAAACATGGTAGCTGTTGCTATTTTCAGAACACAGGGGTCAAGTTACTTATTTCTACATATATTTAAAAAAAATAATAAGGGTTAATGGTAAGTAAATGTGGCACTCATTTTTCAGCTTAAAGAGCTCTACTTAAGTCTCCATTTGCTCAAAGTGGCATGACAACAATGTATTGCTAATGCCCCTGAAACATAAAAAATGACAATTTCTGTGGTTTTCTACTTATAACTTGCTATTGTTGAAATGATCCTAATGACAAGGCCTTCACAAATCCTCATATGGTCAAAGTTGTACCAATACTCCTTAGAGAAATGATCCTAATGACAAGGCCTTCACAAATCCTCATATGGTCAAAGTTGTACCAATACTCCTTAGAGAAATGATCCTAATGACAAGGCCTTCACAAATCCTCATATGGTCAAAGTTGTACCAATACTCCTTAGAGAAATGATCCAAATGACAAGGCCTTCACAAATCCTCATATGGTCAAAGTTGTACCAATACTCCTTACAGAAATTCTTGCCTTGAAATACCAAAAATGATGACTTGCATGGTTTTTAGCTTATAACTTGAAGATTTTAAAGGATAGAAACTTGCCATTGTTGATAAAATCCAAATACTTTATTGGCACAAATTCATCAACAATAAATGGTTAAGGCCTGATACAGAAAATTGTTATACATACATAATTAACATGGACAAATTCAACTAATATTCAACTGGTTGAAGTTGTACCAATACTCCTGATAGGAGTTATTGCCCTTGAAAAACTTCAATTCCTATTAATTAACTTGAATTCATATTAAAGAGAAACTTTCGGTTGTTGAAATGTTTGATTCCAATGACAAAGCTTTATAATGACTCCTTGTAAAATCCAGAAATTACAATTGTTTTGGTTTGAAGACCATAAAAGATGGAAAACAATTTCAGGTTGGAAAAAAAGACTATTTTTTCTTGTTGAGCAACTCAGGATCAAAGGACCATTTAGTTTGTCCACTTGAGTTTTTTATTTTTGTTTCTATGTGCAAGTTTATTTGGTTATTTGATGCTCTTTGTTGTGTGTGTCTGGTTTTTTTTCTTGTCCTGTCATTATCCTTGGATTATTATCTTTTTGATTACCACTCTAATCCTGGTTTCCTGGAATTCTTTTTCATGTATGTTAAACAGTATACCATATATAACAAAGCTGAAAAAGTAATATCTACTGTTGTAGTGTATCTTTTGCTTTTATTCTAACTGCCAGATGTTGATGTTGCCAGGAGATACCATGTGTAGAAACCATTTTTTTAATTACTACAGTCATGTGACTGAAAGTTGTTCCTGTTTTACCAACAGGCAGGTGAATTATTTGCCTATAGTATCATTTTATTAATTATGGTAACTGTCTTTTTTTAATACAGTTAAATTATTATATATGAATTTGATTTTTGAATAAAATATTAATAATAAACATTTACTTGTACATTTCAGTGTCATGTGGTAGCTGTTATGCCTTTGGGTCTTTAGCTATGAATGAGGCCAGGGTCAGGATAATGACCAATGGAACACAGACCCCAGTCTTTTCTACTCAGGATATTGTAGAATGTAGTGAATATTCACAAGGTAAAAAAATATAGATTCAGATTCAATACAATAATTACAATGATTGAAAAAAAACAAATACATGTATATATCACGAATGTACAAGGTGAGTTGGAATGCAGGCACAAGACCACAATTAATTGTCAAGTCTCAAGTGCATTTCATTATATATATTTGAACAAATTTTTAAAATTCCTCCGGCACAAACTGAATAAAACTTCTCTGGCCTAAAGATACATACAAGCCCAGTTTTATATATAAATTTCAGAAAATTTTACCACCATTTTCTGAAATTAATATATATGACCCATAGATGGCAAATAAACTGAGTTAAAAGTCATAAATTTTAACCTTCTTCCACTGAACCAAATTGATATTTGTTGTTAGAATCGATTAATTTAAAAAATCCCATGTTACTTTGACCTATTTGCTACAAATTGAGGCAACAATTCAGCAAATAATTTTCCATTAATATATTAAAAAATGAGCAAAGTTGACGTAGCTACTTCCAAAGTTGGAACTATATTTGTATACAACAAAAAACAAAAAAAAATAAAATACCACAAAACGAAAAACCAAGGAAAAACCAAGGGGTATTAATTGTGGTCTCATACCTCCAGGTGTAATACCACTATTTCAGAAACCAGTCGTCTGCACATACAAGAAAGTAGTTCATAATGACAGGAAGTAGTCCCAATATTGCACCCGATAATTCTCCTTGTTTAGTAGAGGTATATTTCCTTGTTTGGTAGAGGTATATCTCCTTGTTTAGTAGAGGCATACAAACTTGGTGTCATCTGAAAGCTAAATGAATCAGCAATGTTCAAAAAACTTCATTTTCTTTATTCAGTGTTGGCAGGGGCGGATCTTGGACTTTAGATTAGGGTTGTGCACACTAAAAATTTTGCCGAGCTTAACAAGGCGAACTATTTTTTGAAGTTAAATTTTTTTAAAATTCTTCTAGAGTTGGTGCAGTGTAGATATCTTTTCAGCAATGTAGATATCCTTTGTGGTAAAATTAGCAAGAAATTAAAGTTTCAACCTAAAACCGTCTAAATCTACCCCTGCAAATTTTAGGGAGGGCACGCCTGCCGCACCCCCGCCTGAATCTGCCCCTGGTAGGATAAAACAATTCTGAACAAAAACTCTAGGCCCCTTGATATGGCTAAATTTCAAAACGAAAGTAGTGATTTCTGCACCTGTCTACTTTCACATTAACTTTCGTTCTTAGAAGGCATATAAGGTTTGTTAGTATTTTTAATGAAAGTTAAGGTAAAGGGTGACCATCATAATGAATCCCCTCCAGCACCATAAAAAATAATTCCTGTTTGAAGACTGTTATAATTTTGATCATTTGCTTTTCAATTGAAATTTTAGCAGCAGTTTTCTTCAACTACTGTATTGGGCATTGGTTAACAGATTTCTGGTTTTACATTAAATATGTTAAAGATAGATATCATAATTAAAAGAAAAAAGCCAGCAAAACAATAATAACCATTAGAATTTGTATGCAGGATATATGGAAATTCTGCTAATTTCATGTTATTAAGTTCCACATATTAAACAGCAGTCTTTATAAAAGTCAGAGAGGAGGTGATGCATGTATGTCAAAACCCCACCTAATTCACTTTTATTTCTCATTCAAATAGACTAAATAACCAGTCTCAGCTTGTCATTTGGTTGTTACAATTTTTGTATAGATTGTGTATGAAATTGGCACTTTGCAAGAGTTATGGTTCTTTATTTGGTTGATTTGTGTGGGAGATAATAGTTTTCTAATAACGCATATCTAAATACAGAGAGGACTTGTAACATATATAAATATAGCATATGTAGAAAGAAGAAACATAGTTTTTTGGGTGTTTTTTTTTCACCGTGAATCATCTCTACTATAGGCTGTTTGAATTTTATTTGGAATGACACTTAACGAAATATTTAAAAAGAGTACATACACATTAGGACAATTGAGGTCATATCAAGCTGCATTGTGTAACTTCATTTTTACTATAGGTTGTGATGGTGGTTTTCCATACCTGATTGGTGGGAAGTATGCGGAGGACTTCGGACTGGTAGAGGAGTCATGTAATCCTTACACTGGTAAAGATGGAGTTTGTGCAACTGACAAAAGCTGCAAGAGACATTACTCAACTAAGTATGAATATGTTGGAGGATATTATGGAGCGTAAGTACTAGGTTATTGATGATGAAAAATAAATGTAAACTTGTAGAGTAATCAGTGATATAGAACTTTATTTAACAAATCTTCTTTCCATAAGAACTTCGAAATAAAATTGACTTTACCTTAACCTTCAATTTATATTATGTATTTATATTATGTAGTACCCTCAGAAAAGTTGTTTGTCTGTCCATTTGTCTATCTGCCCATTTCGCAACAGTGTCCAAATGATAACTCGAGAACAGATCAATGAATTCATGATTTTTTTTTTTAAACTTTGCACAGTTATTAAGACTGGTGCAATACAGGTTAAGTTTGATTTTCATCAAATTCCAGTGTTGTTTTTGAGTTAGGCCATTTTAAACATTTTATCATCCCCTTTTTTTGGCTATTACAAAAAGCAGGGTATCACCTAATGCTCCATTTATGCCCTGTTTTTTTACTATAGCATAAGGTGGCATACTTGTATGGCATTCATCTTGTTTACAGAACTATTCTGAACCAAGTTTTATTGTGATATGAACCCCCTTCCACCAATGTTCATAAATAATCAGAAAGAAGGATGCATAGTAATCAGTTCCAAGGATCTGAATAACTACATGTACTTGTACTGTTATTAGCTCTTTTTGTTGTGTCTTAGGTTATGGGTATTCATGTTGTGTCTTAGGTTATGGGTATTCATGTTGTGTCTTAGGTTATGGGTATTCAGGATTGTGTCTTAGGTTATGGGTATTCATGTTGTGTCTTAGGTTATGGGTATTCAGTGTTGTGTCTTAGGTTATGGGTATTCAGGGTTGTGTCTTAGGTTATGGGTATTCATGTTGTGTCTTAGGTTATGGGTATTCATGTTGTGTCTTAGGTTATGGGTATTCAGGGTTGTGTCTTAGGTTATGGGTATTCAGGGTTGTGTCTTAGGTTATGGGTATTCATGTTGTGTCTTAGGTTATGGGTATTCAGGGTTGTGTCTTAGATTATGGGTATTCAGGATTGTGTCAATTTCTACCAGTCTGTAGACTTAAGATTCATCAAATGATTGTTTGTGTAAATTATTGTGATTTTGTCACTTCAGGCCAAGATTATTATCTTCTTTTGAGGTTTGGATTGAAGAATTTTTTTATATTTTTAAGTGATGGGGAAATATTGAATCATGATTTTTTTTCTGTCCATGGCTGAGTAAGAAAAACAAAAGTTTGCTCAAGTTGGAATAATTTGATTTTTAGTATAAAAATGGTCAGTGTTTTAGTACAAATGATATTTTTTGCAATGATAACATGCATTGCAATGATAAACTGGTGTCACTAAGATATAATATGAAATATCAAAGATGTATTGTTAATGTATTAATTTTTTCGGTGGCTGAATATAAGGATTCTGTCTAGTGAACATATTTGCAGGTATCAATTTTTACGGTTTCAAAAAAATCATGAGCATTGTATTATATTCAAAATCTATTTTCATGGGTTCTGATATTCACAGTTTTCTATCCACCGCAAAAGTAGCAAAAATTGATACATTTACCGTATTTTGTCTTATTATTTTTTAAAGGATTTAATACAGTGATTTGCTGTGTATTTTACAGATGTAATGAGGAATTAATGATGATTGATTTGGTCAACAATGGACCATTGGCCGTAGCATTTGAAGTTTATGATGACTTCTTTCATTATAAATCTGGTGTTTACAGACATACAGGCCTGAAAAACAGTTTCAACCCATTTGAGCTTACTAACCATGCTGTTTTGGCTGTTGGTTATGGTGTCGATAGTGACACTGGCGATAAATATTGGATTATTAAAAATAGTTGGGGTACCAGTTGGGGTGAAGATGGATATTTCAAAATTTTGCGTGGAGTTGATGAGTGTGCTATGGAAAGCATTGCTGTTCAGTCATTCCCTATTATGTAACGACAGTTTGGAAGATAATTGATACAGTAAAACCTGTATTAACAAAGCCATTATTTTATTATACATACAGTGAAACCCTGTATTACAATTATACCTGTCTAGTGCAATTATATTGTGATAGGAAGTTGTGATGTTCATTCAGCATTATTTACAATCAATCCCCCTACCCCTAAGCCATACAATTCCCCCCACCCCTAAGCCATACAAAAATTGTTTATTTTTTGTATGGCTTGATGTAAACAGGTTTCACTCTTCAGAATTGTATTGTTAAGAGGGAAGTTTTCATAATGTTACCTATTTTCACTTGGTGGCAAATGTCAGATTTTCTAGCCTAGAATCTAAGAAATTATATACGTAAATATAGAGGAGGGTGGGTTGGAGACCTAGTAATGATTTTCACTAGGACCAAAAACCATATAGCAGGTGATTTGCTAATTATGGCGTAATTAAGTAGTCTGCCTAAAACTTCAAAATATTCACTCCAGGCTGAGTTAACCACTTAACATATGCCAAAATTAAAAACACCAAAATTTCTTTTTTTTGTATACCTGTTTTACTCACAAAATTTTACCCCTGCCAAAATAACCTGCTATAAGGTACATGTACATTGGTAAAATATTGCTACACAAAAGTTGATGGAGTGAAAAATAGCACTTGGGAGATTGAGAAAGGTGTCAAGCAATAAATTCCAATAAGACTTGAACAAAACATTAAGAAAATTTTCCTCCTTCAATGTTTTCAATTGTTCCTACTTGTTTTAAATTTCAGGAATATTTCTTTTTTAAATTTGTATTTTAAAAAATAAAAATTTTCATATTTATGCTCAATTGTTTTTCTTTCAGTTGCAATGAAGATCTGATGATGGATCGCTTGGTTAATAACGGACCAATCGCTGTGTCTTTCATGGTTTATAATGACTTCCTCCATTATAAAGGAGGAGTTTATCAACACACTGGATTGACAAGCAAATTTAACCCATTTGAAATCACAAACCATGTTGTCTTGGTTGTTGGCTATGGATTTGATTCAGAACTTGGACAAAAATATTGGCTGGTTAAAAATAGTTGGGGTACTAGTTGGGGAGAAGATGGATTTTTCCGAATCATGAAAGGTGTTGACGAGTGCGCTATTGAAAGTATTGCTGTGGAATCCTTTCCTATTTTGTAAATTTTTTTTAGAATGATACATTTATCATGTGCTTTGTGCTTCCGCTGGAAGGGTTTTTTAACACCTTATAAACCTCTGTTTGAGGGATGGTATATGAATCACCATGTCTGTCTGTCTGTACTTTCTAAAACCAGTTACTCACATAATAGATTTTGATGGAACATTATATGAAGTGTACATATGTATTCATGTATTGGTGGGATCATTTTTTGCATTTTGTAGCTCTAGTATTCTGTGGTGTATAGTCCCTTCCAACGTCAATAGTTTATAACCTTTCCACTTCAATTTGCTAGCTAGATAGCTTTTCTACAGTAATGATTTATCAGTTGCCATGAGTCTGAACCATCCGCCAACTTTTTGTTGATTTTTTTCCGAAAATTCACTTAACTTTGTTCAAAATTTGGGCTAAAATGAGCAAATGATAGCTGTATTACCCCCCGTTACAAACTCTGAAACATTTTTTCAGGCATGTTAATTTTTTGTAGAATACATTCCTGGTAGTCAAGTAGTATGTTTTAATTTAAAAAATGGCAGAAGAACTCATTTTACTAAAGCTACAAAAAACAAATTTTGAAAAATTTTCTTTCAAAGAGAGGTCTTTGTTAAAGAACTCGAAGGTTTTGGAGCAACTTACATGTACTCATCGGTTTTTGCTATAATTAGGTCATTTAAATATGTCACAAATTCATTATATATTTTACAGATTAGGAAACCACTGGAGTTCTTAATTTGACAAATAAATGAATAAATTGGTTACTGAATATTAGACATGACATTATAATTAAAACTTAAAAGTCACTAAAGTGCCTAAATTGCTCGCCTGGATAATTTTAATTCACGTAGTAGTATCACTTGATCCGCTGGAACAAAAGACTTATCAGTATTAAAGAGGCCCTCTACTTACCTTATTCCTGCTATCCACTGAGCAACACACAAGAAAAGGGAACGTTGGTAGAATTCATTGCTTAATATCATCACCGTTACGTATCAAATTAAAAATTTTGGCACGTTTCCGATGATTTGACCTTTAAAAAATTTTTCTCTCAAAATAGCAAAGAAAGCATAAAAGGTCAATTAAACAATTAAAAAAAACGAGTACTATTTTTTAGGAAAAAAGATAGCCGACACAGTTTTGTTCTTTTTATTTTCAAGTTTCACTATTTCATCAAGAAAAATAACCCATGGCACGCAATTTCAATTTTCGAATTTTTTTTTTCGAACGCCACAAAGTTATCAGTATTTGGCCAATCGGGAAACAGAATTGCGGTTAGGTGACTTGCATTTCAATAGAAGAGCGTCTTTAAAGATGTAGACCTAGGGTAAGGGACACAACTCTAACAAATCATCAGAAGTTTGTATCTACTATTTTACAACTATCTCATGAAAGCATCGGAGTAACTTGGACTAATTTCATTCTGTTTCAAAGGAAAGCTTGCAAGGCTTTGTTGAAATTGAATATGATACAACATATCACTGATTTGAAGAGTTCTACCCCTTACCCTAGGTCTACCTCCTAATTAAGGTCACAGGGTAAAAGGCAAAACTATACCGACTGTGTCGGAAAACCAATAAGTATAACTTCTATGTTGCTCAGTGATTTCCTATATAATCAACTAAACTTTTCCGACCTAGAGGGTCTCCCCCTTGGATCCGCCTATGGAAAGATAGAACAAACTACTCAGAAAGTATTAAGAACCTGAGTAGTAGGTAAACTGGACAACAATAATTGTTACATCTTATTCTGGATGTCATTTCCTGAAAAGAGGAAGATATATACAATAATAAGTCAATATGTTATAATAATACAGAGACACATGCATCAGTGTTTAAAAAAAACATAAGGGACCGGTCATTATTTATCTCCAGGGGTGGGCCGGCAAATTGAAAAATGATCCCGGAAAAAATAACTGACCCCCCCCTTTTCCAAACTTCCAATCTTTCCAGAAAAATTCTCAACCCCCTTTCTCAAGTACAAAAAAAGTCGACACCCCTGCATTTTTTTTATAATGAAATTTCAATGTATGTATTGATTTATTCAAAACAGGAAATGAACCGTACAGTACAATCACAAGTTATTTAAGGAATGTTTCCAATATTTGAACAGGTTATACATGTACAATATAACTTGGTTTGGGGCAGTTTACGCTTGATAGGCCGCGAAGCGGTCTATGTTTTAGCGTAAACTGCCCAAAACCAGGTTATATTTTATAACCTGTTCAAATATTGGAAACATTTTTATAATATAATTTGTAATCAAAACTGTAAAGAAACTGCTTGAATACTTAAATTCATTACAAGTCTTTTCCATGGATAGTCTATGCCTTATTGAGAATTTGGTGCACCAGTCTGGGATGATGTTTGATGTTCAAGTCGTGGTTCATGTTTGATAAATTTAGATCACACATTTTTTTTTTGAAAATGTTTCTAAAATTCATTACATTTGATAACATATATCTTTATTTAAAATGATGTTTGAAATAAAACTAGCTATGAATAAATTCAATATTCAATTAGTTTTGATTTGAACATTATAATTAATTTTGAATAATAATTTTGTGTGTGTGTGTGTTTTGCTAAGTGCACATACACTTCATGCATGATATGGTGTGAATGCAAACCACCATTACAACCAGCGGTATATTTAATACCTTCATCGGTCACAAGAAGACCTTCATCATAACCTCACCTAGTAGTGAGCTCTGAAAGGCCCCAGTAGTGAGCTCTGAAAGGCCCCATGTAAAAATTTAAACAATGTCATTTTCTATGCATAGATAAAAAATTAAACAGACATTTAGAGACAATGATTGAACCAAACATAAAAAACTTTATTACACAGGACATTGTGTATAAAATTCTAGATATTGCACAAGTACATGTGTAAATGATTCTTCTTAAAAAATATGACAATGCCCCCCTTTCATAAATTAGTCAAAAAATACATACCCCCTTTCAAATGCTGCTATTTTTTCTTTGACCTCCCCTACTTTTTTGCCGGCCCACCCCTGGAGATAAATAATGACCGGTCCCTAATATTATTTCTTAACTTCTTATCTCGCTATTTACTTTTGTCCCTTCCTTTTCAGTGACCGATTATTTGTAATGCTGGTAATTTTGATGGTAATGTCATTCTTTAATATGTTCTGTAACTGCGAGCAGTCTCATTTTGTCTATATGTTGTATGTTGAGGTATTCAATGGAGGGACATTGGATAACATGTATACGTATTACTGAGTGAATTTTATGGTGCGTTTATCTGTTGTTTCATTTTTTTTACCTTCAGTGGTGGATCCAGCGGGGGGCCCGGACCCCCCCCCCCCCCCTTCAGAAAATTGCAATTTCTAAAAATTGTTGAAAAACTGTTCAAGAAACCCTCAGAATGCAAGATTTGAGGTTTAATATTTCCGAATTTTCTTGTGGGGCATGCCCCCAAACCCCCTATTTTTGGGGACCCTTACCTAAAACTCTGGATCCGCCACTGACCTTACATTAAAGGGGGATGGTTAAGGCCTTATAAAACTAGTTAAAGTGTACCAACCGCAGACATGTGACTGCCCAAAGTCAGGAGATGTTGGTCATTCATGTGTCTTCGTGTCGTTATTATTTTTAAGAAGTGTCGTCGTTCTATTACCGTTGATTTTATATTTATTTGTCGGGCCTTTCAGAGATTACTTAAAGGTGCATTTAAACTTTTCGGTGATCTCTGTAAGTACTACTATTTTTATAAAGGTTATATGTTCCCTTTGCTATTGTGATCGTCTAGTCTTGCAAATTATATAGGTCATACATTGTATAACCAATTTTGAATTAGGCTTGCTTTTCTACCAAAGAAAACCACCATTATATGACATAATAGTGTCTGTTGACGGAGAAGAAGATAAGTTTTTGGTGGTGACATGAAAAATCTCAAGAACCTAAAATTACTCTCCCCGAAGAAACTAAATCAACAAGCCGACCTATAGTAGATCTGAAAAAGCTCGACCAACCAATGGCCATGACATATATGTAAGTCTCGTCATGTGACTCCGTGGTTTCACGAGTCACTCAGAATGGGTCCTAATCTACCACTCAAATGCACGAAGATTCGTAATTTAGTGAGCTTTTAGTTCAGTATTAAAAGCAAAACATTTTTTGTGTATAAAAACTGATAGAATAACAAATATCTATTTCTACATGATAGGAACAAGAATATAACAGGAGATTTTGCATTATAAAACAGCGTTTCCAGATCCCGGAAGTAAACAATAAAATGCAGATCGGTCTTCGGTTTTCAATACGTTCTACATCGGAAATACCGTCAAGAAAAAAATGAAACTAGAAGAAGACTTACTTAGTATTTAAGTTAAAAATGCTTACAATAAAGTATAAGGAGAATGTGTATGGTGGACATTTCAAAGAGACACCAACTCCATGAATGGAATTTAAAGAGTCAGCACAAGGCCACTACATCGTCGGAAACCCACGAATGATTCTGATTCATAGCTTACTCCATCACCTGATAATACTGATATTACACAATTAAACATATGTACGTGTAAATTATCCGTTTCAGTAAATACCCATGAAAACCAAAAATAATTAACACGATTGCATCGTAATATGTTGACTCATTTTATTTGCAACTGAAATTTTAACTTCCAAATTAAATTTTAAGGTTCATCAATACATTCCAACAAATAAGGCCCCAAGTACACCACTAATTTCCCTCTGACTTCAGACAAAACTGTGCATCTAGATGAATTAAGGCATAGCATCCGGTAGATATGAGAAAGTTGCATTCATTAAATAACACTATAACAATAAAGTTGAAAATGATAGCACTTTCCGTATATTCGTTACACCCTTCATTTCGTGCGTTATAAAGCTAGGATATCGTGGCTACGAACAGATAATTCAACTGTCTTTTTAGATATAAACCACTAAAATCCCTCAAAATCTTTCGTAACACAGTGTTAGCCAATCAATCGTACGATATGAGTGAAGCTGTCCATCAGCTGACTGTTCCTATACTTGGTTTAGTAGACCCTTTTGTGCTAACTGGGATAGTCGATGAGCATGCCCAATATACACTTCCGCGAGAAAAATTCTTTTGTTCTTACCAAAGCCCTACCTCGCGGAAGTGTATATTAAGCATGTTCATCAAATTACAACAAAAGGGTCAATTGTCGTTTTCTTGCTAACGTACATGTATATACTCAATACTGTTTGACCTGGTTTGCACTTATATGTGGTATTTGTAATACATGACGGACTGAGGGGTTTCTTAACGCCCTTGGTTGTCATTTAGGGTCCCTAACGGACGGTGCAAAGCATCAAACCGGGGGACTGTGTAAATGCTTTGAAACCGTTTACAGAGTCCCCCGGCATAGTTATACCCGTGAATGTGGGTCATGGTGTATTCGGAGAAATAAGTTGTCCTGTGACCACGTTCATTCATTAAATTCATTAAAAGCATTACACGTGATTTAATGTCGATCCGTGACCCAGTGATCCAATTTGTGATCTTAACGCTGTACAGCCTATAGCATTTGCTGAATCTTTGACCCAGCGAAATGCTATTTGGGATAAAATCAGCACTTTCCAGTGCAAAAAATAACTTTGTTCCGATCACCATTCTAAAATTTTGTAGAGTCGGAAGGTAGGGATTTATTTTCATTTTTATATAAATTTTTAAATGAAATAAGTCATAATGACACCAAATCAGAATACGATGAAAACCAAATCTGCAAAGACTATACATATATATAAACATGTAACAGACTTAGTCCACGGCCTAATCCCTTTTGGGATTTGGCGCTGGAGATATTTTTTGTTTTGACTGTGTTGGTCAAAACAAAACAAAAAATTCATGACCAAGGGCACACTCCCGGCATGCGTGTTTACAAGCAATTATAAATACAATCAACCAGTATTTCTAACTCTTTGTTTCCATCTAGGATAGAAAAAATCTTTTGCTTTAATTTCTTCTTCAAAATTACATTTTATTAAGTTGAATATGGTCCATATTTCTTCACATTTTGCTGGAGGAAAAACCTGGGGTCCAAGGTTAAATAGGATCTCCCTTTTATATGTCTTTTATGAGTTTACGTACATGCGCATATCATGCATATGTCATTGAACTTTTTGACGTTTTGTTGCAAAAAACATGGCATTGGGGAATCTAATAAGTCGGGGTAGTTCCAATTAGATGCCCGTTACTGTAACGTGAAGTTTCGGGACTCTACATTATACATATAGAGGTTATGTACACGTAAAAGTTTAGTGTACATGTAAGTACATTCCATGCAAAGAGCTCCAACGATTTTTAGTTTTGCTATATATGTACATGCCAGAGTGCATGTACTGACAACACTTTATATGATTTTTCATTTAACCATTTTCTGTTTATGACTTCGTGCCAATAAAGTAAAATTTGTACATGTACATAAAAATATAATATAGTCTCCTTCATACTTAAATATTGTACACGTAAAAATTACTGTTTTGTTAAATTGTGAAGAAGATTTACAGGATTTAATGAAATTGAGATTCTAAAGAAAAGTTAATGACAGTGTTGTGAAGTGCTGAATGTACATGCATGTTATGTTTGTTCTGAAACTAAATAATATTGGCAGTGCCTCTGGATATATTGTGTACAGCTGCAAAACAAGTACTATAGTATACAGTTTTTGTCCTAGGAAATATTTTTCAGGCTACAAATGTATATATTTAGATGTTGATGAAATTGTTTGATACAAGATTTAGTTGAAATATTGACTTTGAAGTGTTAGCTGTGAGCCAGTATGGATGGATTTACCCATTAAGGCGATCGTATACCGGTATTGTAATTTTGTTTCAAAAGAATTTCGAATGTTTTCTGTTGAGTACGTGACTGTAACAGTTTTTCCGTTTTGCAGTTTTATTATCTTTTGCTAGAGAACTGTTCAAACTAGGGCGAATGTGAAAACAAAGACCTTATAGATGTAAATTCTTAGCAAATCACACACTACTAATTTGTATATATATCTAAAAAACACGAAAAGGGGTAATGTATTCGTAAGGAAACGTTTATTTCAATGCAAATGAGTTTAACTGCTACGCTTAATTCATATTTGAAAATAACGGTTTTATTATGAAATTAAGGTATCAGCATTATTAATTCAACTGAAATCCAAATAATTGGAGGAATCAGTTCATGAATCCTGTTTGTTGTGATATCAGGGAAAATTGCACTTTACACCTTTCAATGTTTTCATTTCTAGGAAAACTTGGACGTGAATATACAGCAAGAAGACAAGCAGTGCTTCAAAGACGAGAGGAAAACCTTATCCTTAAAAATGAAGTCGCCAACGAATAAATCAGAAGTGAATTCAGGCGCTTGAACCAAATATCACAAAACTGAAAAATGAATATCATACTAATTTTGTTTATTTGTTTTGTTTATTTGTTTTTTGTTTTTGTTTTGTCATAATCTTGTAAAGAAAACATTAAAATAAAGATTACAACGATAATTGTGTTGTGGTTATATGCAAGGTTAACAATTAAATATCATTCCGTGTAAGAATCAGGCAATGGGTGGCACATCATTTTTTCTCATATATTGGTCTTTTTTTTTGCCTCAAATTTAGTCAGTACATCTAGTTGACAACCGAAAAGCATGGTGATTTACAATGTTTGATTTACATTTAATATACCTATCTAGAGTTAAATGGTTCTGTCACTTTGAAAATATTCATTGCACGAATATTTCCTATATGGTACAAAAAAGTTCCGATTGATTGATTGATCGAACAACCCCGAACAGACACAAAGCTATATTTTGAAAACTGCTACATTGCAGGATTAATCCGAAAAGGGGGACGCTAATTGACCTAAGAGGAGTGATTTCCAGAAATGTTTGAGAGTAATGGGGCTAGCTGAGTCCTTACCCCGATTTTAAAATACAGCGAAGAACAAAAATCTCTATATAAAACACGTGAATCCTGGTTAAAAATCGTTATTACCAATATCCCGTATTCAACTATTGTAACATCTGTCACATGACCTATGAAGCGACGTAACAATCGAAGGAGTTGCACTGCTCCGTAGAAACGTCGCCGATCGACTCCGTTGATCTGCAACCGCAGTATCAGACATGGGCGCAAAGTTGGCTAAAGTCAGCTGTTTTAGGTGTTTAGACAGGGTAAAGAAAAAACGAAAGAATGCAGGCAATAATGAAAGAATCGAAGATCGAAGTAAAGAATGCAATTCAGAAGAAATACTTGAGCAACTGAGAATAGAAGGAATTGTCAAAGTGGAGAACACCACTACAGCCACGGCAGGTGTAGCCTTCGACGTCGTTGAGCCTCATGATGAAATTCCAGCTAGACCACCTCGAAGGCTACCATCATTAAAAAGAAAGAATAAAGTCCATCCTTCAGGTTGGTATCTTGAATGTCAAATTACAATGACAGTAGAAATGATCATTCAATATGAAGGAAAGTGTATATATTTCTTTATACAAACGAACTGTCTGTAAATGTGACATTATTTGATGATTATTAGTTACCATGGAAATGTTTTATGGCTGTATTTTGTTGAATTTAATAGGAATTTATCAGTGAAAACAGTGATAAAAATTGCCGGTATATGTTTACATTAAATGCAAATTCTTTTAAATTTCCATTCCAGTTGTCTATACAAACGCTGAGAAGATGATAATGGCCGATATCAGACGTGATGAAGCTTTGGCAAACCGGGGTAAGTTTTCGCCATTAATTCATTATTGTGTTACTTGAGTATATAGGGGCAACTCTTTCGATGTACCTGTGTACAATGATGTTCTGGAGCCAGCTGCAGCCTGTCTTATGGATTCATGGTTTCCACGTCGTTCAATGGGTGGCTTTGTGTTGACATTCTCACTCCGGTGGGGTTTGCTGTTTCTTTGACATATTTACCATACTTGTTCTCATTATATAGTTAATGTACTTTATCACCCCCAAAATTGAACCCGTGACCAATACATTTGTATATATCTTTAATAAAAAACACGAAAAGGGGGCATGCATTCGTAAGGAAAAGTTTATTTCAATACACGCGAGTTTAACTGCTACGCTTAATTCATATTTGAATATAACGGTTTTATTATGAATAAAACATCAGCATTATTAATTCAACTGAAAGCCAAATAGTTGGAGGAAATAATTCATGAATCCTAAATGTTTGTTGTGATATCAGGAAAATTGCACTTTACACCTTTCAATGTTTACTTTTTTAGGAAAACTTGGACGTGAATATGCAGCAAGAAGACAGGCAGTGCTTCAAAGACGAGATGAAAACCTTATCCTTAAAAATGAAGTCGCCAACGAATAAATCAGAAGTGAATTCAGGCGCTTGAACCAAATATCACAAAACTGCAAATGAAAATCATACCAATTTTGTTTATTTGTTTTGTGTTTGTTTTGTTGGTGTCATAATCTTGTAAAGAAAACATTAAAAATAAAGATTACAACGATAATTGTATTGTGCTTATATGTAAGGTTAACCGTTCATTACTTACAATTAAATACCATTCCGTGTAAGAATCAGGTAATGGGTGGCACATCATTTTTCTCATATATTGGTCTTTTTTTGCCTCAAATTTAGTCAAAACATTTAGTTGACCAGCGCAAAGCATGGTGATTTACAATGTTTGATTTACATTTAATATATCTGTCTAGAGTTAAATGGTTCTATCACTTTATAAAAAAATACATGAAAAATTGTCCTGACTTTTATCAATTCTGCAGAAAGGGCGAAAGTGAATTAAGTGTGGATAATGTTTTGATATGTTCCCTGTGTATTAAATAAGATAAACTCTATTCACATTGACATGCTTCTCACTTTTGGTGATTAAAACTGTGTTAATGGGTGGACCTAATCAAGTGAATCGCATGTGTTTGAATGTTTATTTCTGCACTCTCTGTGGAATTGAAAAAAAAAAACAACATTGCAAAGTCAGGTCAGTTTTTGATACAATTTTACATAAACTTGATGTAATTTTTTTATATCTAGGGGATGCTATGCCTTAAAAATGTTCTCAAGACTTCAGCTGTTACATGTAATGGTTTTGACAAATCAAAATAAAAGAAAAGCATGCAGTAAGATTCTCATTTAGTTATAATATAATGCATACTGAGCATATAATTCTGTAATTCGTATGGACACACTATCCAAATATAAAGACTGGTAAAAATTCTTCATTGTCAAAGGCAGAATCGAACACAGAAACTTGGACATAGCTAATGAAAAGAATATTAGGTTCTTAAACGAGAGCGTAGTGAAGATATCCCGGATTTTCACTATTCATGAATACAGTCAAGAGCCCATTTCTTTCATTTAAAATTAAACTATATTAATGAATAACGTTGAAAAAAAATGTGCCCGTTTGAAATGTGTGTGTGATGTCAGTTAAAATAAATACCTTAAAATAAAATCCTCAGTAAAATCAATTATTGTGTAATTGCTAAGAATTATCAAATAGAGACGCAATGGTAATTCAATAGAAGAAAGTTTTGGAAGATTGTTTTTTCTAAAATATGGCACTACAAAACATTATTTTTTTTTACCTTTTATTTATTTATGAATATTTTTGAGCTTTGCCGGGACTACTTTTGATTGGTTGGCTTTGCTAGTGAAGACCGCTGTCTCCACTGGGCTGTTTTCACCGGAAATCGATCAAAAACGAAAGAAAATACTAATCCGTGAGTGAAATTTACAATCACCCACTCCAGATAAAATCAGACCAAACTAGCATGCCGAATGAAGCAAAAATTGAGAAATTTCTTAACCTTGCCAATAAAATAAAGCCGATTGGAAAGAATCTACTTAACAATACTGTTGTTCAGAGAAAAAGATGTTAATAAAGATTTTTTTTTGTATAAAAATAGCAAAACATATACCATGTATGTCATAGGATTGAAATTCCAGATTTAATGAGCAGGAACATTCCATATCAAGTTCATATCCAGTTGGTTATAGGTAGTTTCAGAGGAATTATATATTTTAGACATAATAACAAAATAGCATAAAATGTCAAAAAATGCTATTTTAGATGAAATATTTTTTCTCCATAAAAGACCATCTGGTTTTTTAACAGTTTTGTTGGATCGGAGGTATCGTCCTCTTTATGGTAATACAGTTAACTTATTGAAGTTAACTTATATAATGTATCGGGTATCATTCTTCCTGTTTGTTTGTTCGTTGGATTTTTCTTTTTTGTTTGTTTTTTATTTTGCTTTTGTTTGCTTTGGTTTTTTGTTCTTCTTTTTTTTTTGCTTTGTAATGTTTTCAGGACCTGCGAATCTTCCTACAACTAGACAGTTGTCAGTCGGTCACGACCTGCAGATAATCCTGCAAGTAGACAGTGGTCAGTCAGTCATGACTTGCTCATCATCCCACGGCTAGACAGTTGTCAGACGGTCACGACCTGCAGATCATCCTATAAGTACACAGTTGTTAGTGGGTCACGACCAGCGGATCATCCTACAAGTAGACAGTTGTCAGTCGGTCACGACCTGCTGACCCCCTTCACAGAAAACAGAAGATAGTTACGTGATCATGACATCTCAGTGCCAGTGAAAAGATGCAGGTCCACGAAATTTTGCACCTACATTACCGAAACCAGAACTATATCCAAATTCCCATAGTCGAACCGAGCACGCTCATATGGAGCTACCAAGACATAGGACACTGATATAAAGGCATTTACTTTTGAGTAAACCCAAGTTTGGCGGAGCCAACTTTGATAGATTACTTTGGTCGTTTTTAATACCATCCTTTTTTGTTGTAAGGAGATTCTAAACAAATTTAGGGGGAGTAATGTACTGTATACATTTTACTTCCATATCTCAAACTCTAATAAATATAGGCATAATTAATCAAATATATATCAAATATATATCATATTGCCGATAGCCCAGTGAGCATAGAAAATAATCAAAGAAAGGGGGGTTAGTATGAAAGAAAAACAAAAATTTAAAGACCAAGTTTCTGTGAGACTGACATTCTCTATCTAAAGTGTCTTCGATATAACCATCTTTTACAAAATCAGTTTTCCATCTCCCATGTCTCGTAATGCACCTTTCATTAACATCAGATATGGCAGCGGCCGTAGCTCCACCGGAACGTAATGAATGAAGACCTAGATTGAGACTAGGTGCTACTGACTTAAGCCTATTAACAATATTCTCTTTAGCTGTAGTATAACTAATTGGTTTATTTTTATATATAAGTTTACAAACATCTTTAGATCTAAATATCGGTTTAAAAACAAATTGTTCAGATTGAGGATCTAATCCAGTTAATCTTAAATAACGAACATACATTTTATATGGACAGGCAATAGTTTGACCTTTTGAAATATAAATCTCGTTGCCTTGTCTGTATTGATCTGTTTTACTACTACCAATCGTGATTTTTAAAGAGTAATCAAGGGAACCAAGGTTATAGCGGTAATCAAAAGAATGTAATCCAGGGACAAAGACCAGACATGGAAAACAGACATACACAACAAAGAACATAAAGTAACTAAAATCATACATACAAAGTAACAAAAGTAAATGAGCAACTCGGACTCCACTAAAAACTGGGAGCATGGACCAGGTGCACCGGTAGGGTAAGCATCCTCTGCTTTTCTAGAAACACCCGCCGAGTTGCTCATAAAAAGTCAAGTCCGGGGTAGACAAACGAGGAAAAGAAACTATGACCTGTTGAATAAATAAGTTTTCATGGTGCTGATGGATACACCATAACGATCCACGAGTTCATGATGACGACCGTAAAACTTCTGTAGTGATGACTTCAATCTTGTAGCAACATAACCCTGTTCCAGAAGCCTATTTGTTAGAGTTCCAGCGCGATACAAAAAGTCTGCGTAGTCCCGGCAAGCTCTGGCATAACGTATGAGTTGTGATATGAACACTCCATACGCAGGAGCCGAAGGGATGTTGCCACAGATGAAAGGAAAGTTGACAATTCTGAATGAAAAGTCATCACGTTTGTCGTAAAGTTTGGTCAGTAGTTTTCCTTTACCATCGATTTCTAAACGTAGGTCAAGATATGAGGCTGACTTCACAGTGTCTGTAGTATCTTTTATCTCAAGTTCTTTTGGGTAGATGCGATTATCAAATCCCCGAAATTAGGATTGTTTAAAGATAACACGTCATCTATATAGCGGAAACTGAGATTGAAGGATCTAGCCAAACAATATTCTTTCTTTCTGATCAGATCAGCTATAAAGTCAGCCTCATAAGAGTGAAGGAATAGGTCAGCTAGTAAAGGAGCACAATTCGCTACCATCGGAATGCCGACCGTTTGTTGAAAAACACGTCCACCACACTGAACAAATATGTTGTCGATTAAAAATTCCAGCATTTTGTAAACATCTTCCTCTGTATATTTGGAAGATGATTTGGAATTATTTCTTACAAAGTATGAGGAATCTCTACCAAGAACTATATATTTGTATCTAGGTGTACCATCTTTTTTTGAAAAACAACGATGTATAAATAATTGTCAAAAATATGAATATCTTTACATTTGATCTTACTGGTTTCATCAAAACAAAGAAAACCGGTATAAGACAATAAAATCTTAGTAAGGTCTCTGACTACTAAAATGTCCGTAGAATGTCCGTAAATAGAACAAAGTTCAATGAGCATGTCATTATTTACTGGATCTTTTTTGTTTACGGGTTTACCGTTAAGTCTTTTAACTGATTCTAATAATGATATAACAAAAGAATTGTTTGTAGGATCAATGAAACCGTTAAGATTGTGTGCCCATTTCATGGAATAAACAGCTGAATTTACTACACTAGATGAACAGTGTTTGTCTATTAATTTAGTTATATAAAGAGCTATATGTACAGGTTCAGCTGGTAAATCGGATAAGTTATGTTCTTTTGCAAACTTCTTCCATCTATTAGAACTATAGAAATACAATAAAAGGTGTCGTTTTTCCGGCTAACATGTACAATGAATCGTCTATGGTAACACCACTCTGAGTTATCGCTGTTTCCACATTTTGTCTGATATTTAGTCCTAAAAAACGACATAAGAAATAATCAAAATACAATTTTAAAAGCCATCATATTGAACTTAAGTTTACGTTCGCCAAAAATCCCTTTACTACAACTTTGTTTTCTCTCAGATATTCCATATCTTTTTATAAAGTGAGCTATTCCTTTTTGTGTGTAAATGAGAGGCCAAAAAGGAGCAGATTTCCATTCTGGAATTATTAATGTACATTATGCCTGGTCTTGTTCAGCTTTTTGTAAAGACGAAACAATCAAGTGAGGGGTGGAACAAGCCAGTTTATTTCGTTACTCCAATCTTGTGTGAATGTATCTATTGCTTCCGTGTCGGGGCACCAATACTTGGAATTAAATCTCTTACATTGTGTGTTATAATGTGTAGCAAATCTATCGATACTGTACGGTCCCCATTTCTTGTTAAGATATACAAAACACACACATCATGGTCTGATTGTCTGCTCATTGCATCAGTTTCTTTGTTTTCTTACCTGGGAACCCATTCAAATTAAGATTCATATCTCTATTGAGATATAAGTTGTGTATGTCTAGCTACGCTTTGTAATTTGGATTTTCTGCTACCCACCTTAAGTATATGGTGAACATTCATATTGTCTGTATTTACGTCTATTTTCTTACTTTCTAGAACATTTGCGTTAGTACGCAAAACTCTCCTGACGCATTCTAATTCGCGCCATGTTGAGCTCTCTGATTTTTCATCTCTAGTCCAATTACCTGTTACCTGACCTACGAAGTAATCACATACTTCCTGGGACTGACAAAATCCCGCAAAGCCTACATCTGAGGCATCACAAAACATGTCAAAGTCTGACACAAAATTTACATCCACACCCGGTCGTTTATCTTTCTGAGTTATCCCAAAACAAAATTTCTGTCAATGCTGACTGTGAGATTTTTACTTGAGCATCCCAACCTGCTCTACCCATAATACATTCATACAAATATCTTGTGTAAAATCTGGCTTTGTCGCCAATGACAATTTGCATTGAAATTAACTGACCAACTATGCTGGCTAAAAATCTAGCACTAAATAACCTGCCATTAGTAATTTCTTTGCATAACTTTCTTATGCTGTTTTCAACTTTACTAATTCTTTCTTCTCTGGCAAAAACTTTCCCTAATTTTGTGTCCCATATGTAACCTAACCATTCAATTCTTTGACTTGGAAACCAATGACATTTTTCATGAGCTATTATTAAGCCCAATTCTTGTAATTCATTATTGACTTTAGTACTAGTTTTATAGCAACTATCAAAATCGTCATCACCTCCTAGACCGTCGTCTAGAAACATGACTATACGTTTTCCTTCTGATCTCAAGTGTTTAACTACCTCCCTCAATACTTTTGACAATATATACCCTGCTGTAGCCAAATGGTAAGACATAGAAAACAAAATATCTAGTTTTTGTGTCAAATTCAAATGAAACCCAAGAATGTTCTATGTATATCAATAATTTCAATATGATGATAAGCAGATTTTAAGTCATAACTAAAAAGGAAATCATCAGTTTTAAATAAATCTCTTGCAATTTTCGTATCTTCACATTTGTGTCTAAATCTAAATAGATGTGGATTTATATGTCTGCAGTCTAATACTAGTCTAGACTTATTTTTATTGTAGGCCACAGTGAGTGGATTCACAACAACTGGTTTTTCTGTTACTTCAGTAATACATCTTTTCTTTATTAATGTCATAATCTCAGATTTTACAAATTCCGGATTATCTAAAGAAGATTTGTTATTCTTTAAAAAATTGGATCCGGTTCTGTTCTGAACGGTATTCTGTATCCGTTCTCGATAACATCAATAATATGTGTATTGCTATTAATTGATTTCCATTTACCTATGTGTGATTTCAATTGACCCACAGGTGTGATGATAACCGTTTCGTCTCTCGTATTTTTTACGTTTTTTGACAAGTGTTCAGTTTTGTCATCATGAATACAAGAATTTGAACATTGTGTGTATTGACTCTCATTCTTGAGCGACTTGTTAAAATTATTTTCATGTTTCATATCACCAGAAAAATTAGAAAAACTATGATAAAATTTAAAGTTACTTATCTTTTTCTTTTCAGGACAGTCATCGGCCCAATGGCCTCTCTTGCCACAAGTAAAGCATCTCCCTGGTTTCCAGGATGTTTTATTGTCGTCTTTTTCTTTTGAGTAAGGAACTATCCTGTTAGTCTTCAGTTTCTTTGTCTTTTCAGCTTTCTGTTTTCGTTCGGCCCTGTTTTGTGCTCTGATCATCTTCTTTTCGTCTTCCGAATCCTCGGCTATAGGATTGGCAACATATTCCGACACTACTTTCCATCCTAATTCCGATGAATCGGCCAATTTAATCAACTTTTGTCTCTCTCGAATTAAATCCATACATTCTACGATTTTCTGTTTAGCGGTTTGTACTGATTCGACACTCCAATCCGGTCCCTCGAGTTTAGCGTCAGTCTCCTTTAACTTAAGTAACATTTTTGCTTCGTTTCTGTATTGGTTTTCGTTTCCTTTCCTTTTGAACGTATAACTGTCACCAATTGTCTGTTCTATTTTAGTCATTTGTGACTGCGAGATGTCTTATTGTGACTGTTTAATGTTAGTTTGGAAAGCGGACAATCTACTATCCAATAATGTAGAAAAGTTCCCGAGTAAATCTTGTTGAGCATTCGCGACGGCACTTTTAACTTCCGCGGAAATGGCTTCCTTAATCGTGGTGTCCATCTTGTGAGTTGCCCTCACTGACTTTGGCTAGATAGTGACAAACCGGGAAAAATTTCCCGCTCAAAATTGATAACACGTGATAAATATCACTACGCCAGGTCTCGTACCGTTAAAACAATAATTTCTCCCTATACTACGAAACGTGAGAAATTATACTTATCTGTTTTAAAGTGTCATGTTCACTATTTCCATACCTCCAGTTTAATATATACATGTATAAATTTTCTGAGTTATTTTATATGCCATTTTCATAAATGATATTAATTGGAGACTGATACCTTAATCATTGCCCTTACCAACTGAAAAAGAACTAGTGGAGTAGCTTAAAGAAATTTGAACTGGAACTTGGTGCAATACAAATTTACGTTTCAACTAGTTTTCTTTAACAGTTTCTTTCGCTTACAGAAACAGCGATTATTCTTTGGGTACAGCTTGTCTTTTGTTTGATTTGTGTATTCTACATTGATCCCAAGAGTTAAATTCAAATTCGACAAATATTAGTGTTTTATTGTTGTATTTTCCCATCACTGTCCCCGGTTAAAGGGGGGTGGCCGCCTACAAACATTTTTAACCCTTTCATATATTTTATGCGCCTGTCCCAAGCCCAGTGGTTGTCTTTGTTTTTTTATGTTCATTGTTTTTCGTTTTACGTTTCTTTGTATAGGTTAGGTTGCTGTTAGTCTTTTTCGTGTGGTGACCTGTAGAAGTTTAATTGTTCGTTACTTTGTATTGGTAATCATACCACATCTATTTTTATATTGTGAGGATATTATTACGTAAAGAGATTTTTTTCTGATTTCAGAGCTTAATTGAAGGTGTTTTTACACGTATTGAAGACCTTTTGGTGATCTCTATAAGTATTTACTATTGTCTAGGGCGCATATTTTGAGTTTCATCATATCTGTTCCTTTTTCTGTGGTCTAAAAACTACTTTCAGGTCATGTTAAATCTTGACAGTAGTTCAAATTCGCTAAAATACTATTAATTCTTTCCGCTTCCACGGTTACGCTAACATAGATCAATAACAATAATCCGGAATTTAAATACTAAAAGAAAAAAAAGATTACGAGCGTAGAGTGATTCACATAGATTCCTTTAATACAACAATTAATCACTTAGATGTAAGTCGCTATCTCGATTTATCAACCCTAAAAAATGTCACATTAACCTTGCCTACGGCTTGGTGAACATTTTCTCCTGTTGATAAATCATGATGGGGACTTATATTAAATACACAAAATGTATCAAAGTCATTAATTATTGTATAATAGTAGGCTACTTCTCGGGGACACTCAAGAGTCTGTCTATGAGAAAACCATGCAAAACTGGAAAAATCGTCCGAAAGTCATTTCGGAATTGCCGTAAATTTTATATTAGGAATGAAAGAAGGTCAAACTAAAATAATAAATCATATAAATTATGTGTTCTCCTCCCTCTTTGTATGATTTGGATATTTAGTGTTTACATATCGCATCGGTGAAAATGTAACACAATTTTTCTACCCATACATTTTATTCATTTTCTGGTCCATGTTATTGCTACATGTAGGTTCAGTGACGTCATTAATACATGACTTATTATATGTCCCCGGATCAATTCTGACATAACGAATTGTAAAATACATGTACCTCTAGATCTTCACTTAGAATTGGAGTGTATTAGTAAACATGTAGTTAGTAGTGGGAACTTTGTTGACCTTATCATCGAGTGATGGGGTTCCAAAAGTATTGTGTTATCTTTAGCATGTAATGTCACCTACACAAGCAGCACGTCTTATCACCCGAGAAATGAGAATGTTGTACGTTGCACTGGATGTATTATCAAGGGAAGTAAACCAGATGATTTAGTTCCTGGTTCAAAAAGGTCACATTTGCGTTGGTGATCAAATCACCATTAATGTTGAAAGTCTTAAAGGTCAGAAATATATCAATTTTTAGAGTTTTGAAATATATGTATATTTCTACATTGATTTAACACCACATACACAGTGTAAGAACAGAACTGTACAGGTTTGCTGTGTATAACACAAATTTGTTGATACTCAATGACAATGTATATTTCGTACAGTTATTTCAGTTTCGTGAAGGTATTTTCGAAAAAAAATTCATGAAACTGAGATCCATTCTGGGCTCCTAGACTCTCAAGAGACAAAGGATGTGTGGCAGAAATTATGCTTCTTGTCCGTTGTTTTACATCTCCGAATCAAAATGTGAATGCTGCATTTCGATTTTTTCTAAATAAACATTCAATTTGAAAGGTCATTTAATACTATATATATTATTTATTGTAGTATTATTCGTATTTTTTAAGCGTACACGAATACAGAATGAATTTCAGTTTTGTGATTTCAGGGGTATGACAGTTTACAACAGCTTTTCGTATTTCTTTGTCACGACCCAGGGCAGTTTCAGTCAGGATCTGTCAGGGAATAAGGCAAAATATATTCTGACCCAGGACAGCTTCTGCACATGTCAGACCTTGTCAGGTTCTGTCTGGATTTCTGTTCTATCTGCTGTCATAGAACAGTTTTCCTGACAGTTTCTGACAGAATTAAAGAGAGACTAGAAGTTATCGCATCATTCTGTAAATTGATGAAAAGAATAAAACAAGGATCAACGAAACATTTAGTCTTATTAAAAGCCAGATGACAGTGCTCCAATTTTCTGTTATGTCGCGTGTGACATAACAGAAAATCTGGGACTTCGGGATCGTCTTATAACTAGAATGTGAAACATAGAATGTGAAGCATGTATGTGGGATTCTATGTGTACAAGATGTGTGCAAGAATATTACCAAACATTGTTCTGGAAAACTAATTTGCGTACGAAATACGCAATAAGTTTACAAGAATAAATTGAATGAGTTTGTTATTTTCTATACTGTAGTTTACAATGACCAGGCTTAATTTAAGAGTCAATTCATTAGATATTGTATTGCTACATGTATGCTACATGTTTTATAGATTATAGATTCATGACTCAAGTAATAGATCAGGCAGACTCTATGATAGGGGCAGAACAGAGTTAATTTTATCTCAACAGTTTATTATGATGTCAAAAGAGGAACAGGGATTTTCTGTATAAAAAGTGGATGATTAAGAACATGTTCAAAGTTCTCTAACAAATCAACTTAATTATGAACAGACCAAGAGTTACGTTTGTGTATTGAATACACAAATTACATAAAAAGCACTATAAAATTTAGAATGAAAGAGTAATCAAGGAAACCAAGGTTATAGCAGAAATCAAAAGAATGCAATCCAGGGACAAAGACCAGACATGAAAAAAAAAACACACACACACATAAGAAAGAACACAAAGCAACCAAAATTATACACACAAAGCAAAAAAAAGCAAATGAGCAACTCTGCTTTTCTAGAAACACCCACCGAGTTGCTTATAAAAAGTTAAGTCCGGCAGACGAAAGAGAAAAGGAAAATTATGACACCTTGAACAAATCAGTTTTCATGTCGCAGATGGCTACACCGTAACGATCCACGAGTTCATGATGACGACCATAAAACTTTTGTGGTGATGACTTCAATCTTGTAGCAACATAACCCTGTTCCAAAAGCCTATTTGTTAGAATTCTAGCGCGATACAAAAAGTCTGCGTATTTTCGGCAAGCTCTGACATAATGTATGAGTTGTGATATGAACACTCCATACGCAGGTGCTGAAGGGATGTTGCCACAGATGAAAGGAAAGTGAAAGAATTTATTTCATTCAAAATTTTGCAGTGCTTTGTAAGTAATTTATTTCATTTTTAGTAAATTACAAAACAGGATTCATTTTGTTTAAGGAAAATGAGTATTGATCTCTTACATTGTAGGAGTGAACATCTTGTGAAAAAAAATGGCATGGTTTTACCTGAACACCCTCTAAGATCTAAATGGGGCTGTCTGTCTGAATAGAAATTATATATTTAACAAAAAGTTAAGTAGCAGTCTTTGTAAGAATTATGCAAATTCTGTAAAATGTGATACACCTGAAAATGGCTACATGTTTTTATTTCTGTTATCAAATTGCTTTATAGGTCTTTATGATGAAGTGTACGATTATATGTATAGTTATAAAAGTGTCCAATACAGAGTTATTTCCCTTAATTTTGAATTCTACAGTACATTGTATAAAATTTTCATCTCCTATGAACAAGGATAATATGAAAGGCTACACATTACTTTCTATTTGCTATACAGGAAAAATTATTTCACGTAATTTTCACATGAATTTCACATGATTTTCACCAGAATTGAGCAAATAAACTTCGTGATAATTTTCACGTTAAATTCAGGTGAATCGAGTCTTCACATGAAATTCACGTGAATTGATAACATGAAAGTCGTGTTAAGTGAATTTCATGTGAAAATCACGTTAATTTCACGTGAAGTTCACATGAATTTCACGTGAAACTCGATTAACATGAACTTCACATGAAAAATATTTGCCTGTGTATGACATTTTAAACAAATTGTCGCAGGGCATATGGGCTGAGACTAAATCTTCATTGCCAGGACAAGTTCCACCAACCATTAAGAGCCAAAATCTTTTTAAACTGTAAATATGAACAAACTGGACATATTTATTCATATTTCGGTTGTTGGTTTGTTGGGATTTAACGTCCGAGCAGCAATATTTCAGCTATATTCAGACGATGAACATGAAATTAATAATAAAATGAACATGAAATGATGATGAAATGAAAAAGGGATGGGACACAAGGACAATAGGGTCGACAAATTTTGATTGCCACTGGAAATAGGGAGAGGTGGGTAGGGTCGGGCAATTTAGCCTCCTGTGGCGGAGCCCTATGGTTCCTACTCCGGGAGAATACCACAGTAGGGTTCTTTAACGTGCGAGGAACTTTGCATCTTTCCCAACACGGTGCACCACTATGGTTTGCGGTCAGGTTTTCCGTATTATAGCCTGACAACCTCAGCATGTAACACACCAGGGGTACCCCATTCAACCATCTGGGGCACACATCCCAGTTGCTCTGTGGGCAGAGCGCCCTAGCCCCCGGCTAGGGTTCTGAGCACTATTTAGTCGCCTTTTACGACAAGCTTAGCGCTGCTGCAGGCCTATTCTTTTAACACCTGGACCAGCACGGGGCTATTCATATTTCGGAAAACATTCAATAACTCAATTATGCACGTTTCTATCGCAAATTTCAGCAAATATCTGAATAATTCCTTAATATAGACAAACATCGAAATGTAGAATCGCAAAATAAAACAAATATCTCATACTAAACCGGAAACTAAATTATAAATGAAACTTTCATTAAACTTTAGAAAAACAATGCAAATTAACTATACCTGTAACTATATTGCTTCGGCATTGCCCAGTCGAGCTATGCCTGGGTGCGCATAATTCATTTCACCCCTAGCGTGCAATGTTATTAAGTAATATGCATACGACAATATAAAAAATGATGGGTATGATGTATGATATAATAATACGTAATGAAATTTACACATCGGTGACAAATATAAAAAAAAATATGTAGGCTTTCCAACCATGAGTCACATTTTGCATGATTCTTATGTGGAGTATTATTTTAAAACACAATGATCGAGCAACCTACAAATCGCATTGCAGTTTTATAAACCCCTGTTTATGTAATGTTTCTCTGTTTTCCATTTGTAGTAGATGAATGTACTGTTGTCATTGCATGTATTATATTTGTTTTCATACATGTGCGATATGTAGGATCTGAAGAAAGGTTTTACATTTTCAGGGATAACTTTGTAAAACCCTTAAAATATTACAATTGATCCTTCATATTATTTGTACGATGAATTTTATATTCATGTTCAATTTAAATTCGTAAATAAATTAATTACTAATATGACCTTTTTTCAGAATGGCATCTTCCACCAGACCATGTGATATATGTAGTGAGCAGCACCAGACATCCACAGCAGTAGCCTGGTGTGCTGAATGCGAGGAAAGTTTATGCGATCAATGTAGAAAGCATCATGATGTAGCAAAATTAACAAAAAAACATGACACAATTCCAATACAAACTTTTGAACAACTACCTGACTTCGCTAAGGAAATGAAAAACGAATGCTCAGAGCACGACTTGCGTTTTGAATACTTCTGTAGCGGGCACGATATTTTGTGTTGTGTCCAATGCTTGCGGACATCACATATCGAGTGTCGTAGCATCAGTCCCATACACGAAGTTATTAGACGGGACAGGTCAATGACAGCATTAGAAGAAATAGAAAACATGTTTAAAGATGTATCTGCTGATGCAGATCTATTGATTAATGATCGCGAAGATAACTTAGAATCCTTAGCAGAGCAGAAGGACAAATGTATGGATAAGATTGAAGAAGTGAAAAATAACATTTTGTTAACTCTTGACAAGCTTGTCGAGAAACTTCAAAATGAACTCGAAGATATTTACGAAGAAAAGAAATCCGCTATAGTAGATGTTATAAATGATTTGGCAGTTCAAAAGGATAGCATACAAACAATGATACTACAAAGTCAGACCGTTCGAGACTTTGGGTCTGAATTACAAATGTTTCTTTCTCTATCAGCTTTTCAAAATAGACTAAGCGAAAAAGAGAAGTATCTTGTGTCTGTTACGCAGCTGGACGCATCTAAAAATGCAGTAATTGACCTTACATACAAAGATATAGAGAATCTTGAAAACTCGATGTCAGGTTATTACGATCTCTCTATTAAAGAGAGCTCATGTAGGATCAGACTTCCTGGTAGAAGGGCGAAACAAGCACAACTGTGGTCGATTTCCGATAAAGATATTGATGTTTCAAAAATAAGTTGCACCCCAGTGATAGAACATATGTCGATAGACACTTCCTACAAAAAGCATACTATATATAGTAATTGTTTCTTAGACGATGGTAGATTTGCGTGCTGTGATTACGAGAAACAACAAATATTGATATATAAAGATAAACTATTCGACTATCTTATTCAGCTGTCAATCAAACCAGGGTGCATTGCTCAATTAGATGACGTTCAAGTCGTAGTAACAGACTACAGTAATAAACTCCATATTCTAAATATTAACTCACGGAAGACCTCCATTTTATTCGAGATGGATGACAAGCTGGACTCTGTTTCGGTTCATTCTAAGGGGTTTTGTTTCAGAGCAGGGTCCGAGTGGTTTTGTGTAACAGATTTCTCCGGTATTATGCTACATAAAGTAAAATTTGAAGGCGAAAACATTCTTGCAGCTGTTTTTGCTGAGGAAAAAATCTTCTTCTCTCAGTGGTCAACGGAAAAGGTTACATGCTGTGATTGTACTGGGCACATAATATGGGAATTCAAAAATTCTCTATTGAATACACCGGTCGGTATATCGGTCCACAGAAATATTCTGTTTGTCACTGGATTTAAATCCAATAATGTAGTTGCCCTACAAAACAATGGAATTTATTACAAAGAATTGTACTCTAATTCTCTTATGGGAAAAACAGTTAGAAGCGTAAGTTATGACAAAAACAAATTGTTAGTGATAACCGAACGTGGGAAGATTTACTTACTGAACCTTACCTTTTGAATCAATGAAGTTAGTGCAAACTGATTCTTGTTTTTCCTTTGGACCCAGGATGAGCAGCATTAAAATCAATCAATGTGGTAACGAATGCCAGTGTGAACAATCGCCATAACTGTTGACCTGTCATTGTCTCCTGATATCATAGAATTAATCGCCTATATCCACTGCGTAATGTATTAAAATGTATACACGTATGCTGACCAGCTGTAACCATGACTGCTTATAGTTAGATAACTTATTTACATTCTTCGGCTCAGTGTTCTAAAAAAAATCAGTTAATGTGCAGAGAGTCTACAAGAGATAAAAAGCATGAAAAGCAAATATAATACACTGTACATAACATTCATGAGCAATTATTCTCTCCTACATATTTTCAAAATTACCGTGTTTGTAGCGATGTTTTAGACTTTAAAAATGAACGAAATATCTGTATTAAGTCAAGGTTTTCGTTCCCATAAATTAGTAATAAGGGACTTCTGGTTGTACTTGCCGTAATTTAACCATACAAAGCCTGAAGTCTTCAAAGTCGCTAATCGTCAAATATTCTCTGTCACTGATTTTGGCTTACTTTCAAGATCCGAAATGGTACGAATGCGATATGCTCTAGAATTGGGTGATTTCCGCTAAAATCTTGGTTCCCTTGATATTATTGCGTATTCTTTCGTAGCGGTGATGTCCCGAATGTTTTCAATTACACGGAACCAGATTAAACAGTTGGCAATGACTATTTATAGATATTCGGGTCCTGATAATATATTACTCCTTCAACGTAAGAGGTTGGAATTCCATTCTTCCATACCCCAACCTCTTCCGAGCGCCATTTTGCATACCACTCATTCCGACGTTCTTTGAAATCGGCAGAATTATAGTAAAACATTTACGATTTAAAACATTTTATACAGTTTCTTTACCCAAACACGGATGAAGGTGACTAAACTGAAGATACCTGATGAGAAAATCCAGCAATCCAGGAAATCCTTTGTAGTTTAAACGTCACCTTTGGTTTTCAACATTTGTAATGGGGTACATTCGGTTGATAAAATTACGGATTTTAATTTGCGAAACGAAAATATTGAATTAACCAACGAATTGCCGTTGTCAACTTGAAATTCGTTTTGTCAAAATATATTGTATTTCGTAAAATTATTGACCTAATTCAAAATGGCTGGTCACTTTGATAACTGTCTTCATTACAAATGTTTTCTAGGTATTTAACACAAATTTAAGATTTTTATCGCTTGATTTCCGGTAGTTTTTTTTATGTAAATAAAAGACGAAAATATCTTGGTGTTTGCACGAAGACCTTGTATTTCTTAGACATTTTATGATAATTTCACTAAATCCTGTTGGACGTTTTTTATTGATACTTTTGTCTGCAAAAACTAGATGTGCTTGTTAGTTGCATTTTTGAACTGTTTCGAACACTCGGTGTAGGTACAGCTTGTTGCCTTTTGTAATAATTATTAAGGTATTTGTATTACATGTATGTACTGATCTCAAGAGTTATAATATCCGAATTCGACAAATTTAATGGTTTGTTTTATTTTCTCACTTCTGTCTCATGTAAGGGGGAAGGTTGAGCGCTCACATATTTGTTAAACTCCGCCACATAACCGTCTGTGCCTGCCCCAGGCCAGGAACCTGTAGTCCACTGGTTGTCGTTGTATTATTCTTTTTCCGTTTTGTCTATATACTGTAGATAAGGTCGATTTTCGTCTTTTATGAATAGTTTCACATCTGTTATCTTGGAGCCTTTTACAGCTTGCTTTATGGTATTGATTTTTCCCATCTCTGAAGACCGCATGGTGACCTGTAGAAAATTAAATGTTCGTTGCAATGACATTTGGTGGATGGCTGTCTCATTGGTAATCATACCACGTCTCCTATTATTATATTTAATACGGTCATTTTACATTGTAACCATAGCCACTTGTATTTCTTTACACTTAAAAAAATGTAAGACTGAACCAAGATAGTTACCTTGTAACCGAAGGTTGCTCACTAGATTTATTTCAAGAATTATTCCGGGTCCTGACATGTATACCAGTGCCACCTTTGCTTTAAACTGCAAGTAATATTAGAAGTTTATTATACGTGTAACTATGTTGAAAAGTTCGTGTTAATAAAGCTAATCTGACAATTCTTTTAGGATAAGCGGTCTTAGTAACAAAAATAAAAATATGTAGTCTGTTTGGGGCGTATCACGCATTACATAACTTACGCGATTCTTTCATTTTTAAACTTGAATTACCTCGCTTTAAATGACACGCTAACTTGACATGAACTCTATCAAAATTCAGTTGATAAAATTATTGAAACCCTTATTCCATTTCAAGTGATAGTTTTTGTTTTAACCACACAAGTATTGTACATTTATGGGAAATATCTGATAAACGCTATAATTTACGTGTATTTGCGATTAAATGAGTACTTTTTACTCAATAATTACAAAATATAGTTAAGGCAGCAACCATTCGATTTACTGGAAAGGGGGTGGAGCGGGGTGGATTGCTGCGGATTTTTTTTCCAGAGACGAATTTCACAACAGGTAATTTTTTTTCAGACTAGTACGGTTAATGCTATTTATATATAATGTAGGTAAGAGTAAAAGACACATACTGACGACATTTTTGTTTAAAAACTTTTGCCCAGGAAAATCCAAAGCTCTCCCGCAATAAGAGTACGCTTAGTGCAGAATATTGCAGATGTGTCAAAGCTTTGAAATACCAAATAAAAAGCTACACACGAAACGTAGAATATCCATATGCCCGCCTCCCCTTTTGCGTTTCTCAATCAAATAACTTTTAAACTTAATTCGGAAGCTAAATCTGTGGTAATTTCAAAATTTTAACTCCACATCGAATTTTCTATCCTGCCTTTTTATTTTGAGTAAGGACATACCTGGTAGGCCCCGCTTTTTGTCGATTAAATCTACCGAAATACTATTTAAAAAAAAAAATAAAAGCTACAATGTAGGACATAGATAGAGCCTGCCATTTGTTTTGTCGTACGACCTGTTCTTCCTTTTTTTCAAATTCCATTGTACCATCCAATACAAATCTTATCTCTTATACGACAATGGTTGTTAGGTTGATGTCAAAATCAAAATAGTAAGTGGTTAAATTTGAAAAGTTAAAAATGGAGTTACAGTGAGCTGGTAATATTGGAACAAAATACAAATCGTACGAAAGAGAGACAAGGTTTAAAATACATTTAAGCATTGTTGAACAGTGATTTTGCGTTAAATTGTGTCGAGGCCTTTAATAAGTAAACAGTAAATACAAAGGAGTAAATAGACCAGGATGTTAAGTCGGTAGTACATTCAAAGTGTATTTATAGGGACCTTGTCATCTAGTTAATAATAAAGGAATAACGGTAAGTCTTAGAGAATTTATATATAAAAAAAAAAAAAAAAAAAAAAAAAAAAACGTCTGATATAGATGAGATGCCACCATTTTTTTCCGTACAAATTCATTGCATATTATTTCGTAACATTAGAAACAATCCACAGTCGAGGGAGCTAACATGTTCGGAGTCTGGGTAGCTATAGCTAGCTTGGGTATCCGTCCAATTCGGTATTACTAGTACATATTTGTATATGGAGAAAATCTGTCATGTGATATGCAAAACTTCTTCGATGTTCCGGTCGCCATAGCAACGAATGGAGAGTACATACAATATAAACCTATACAATCGAAAGTCGCATTGAATATCTTTATCAAGAACAGTAATTATTAGTCGAATTTCTGATTTTTGAAACAAAGCTAACATATAAATGTTTATATTGGTAGTAACGGGTAAATAAAATAAATATTAAAAACTCTGAATATCAAAGTACAACCAATGACAAAATTAATGTCTTTGTATCAGGAAACCCCGAAAGTCATTTAGATCATGTTACACTATGAAACGCCTAAACTGTCTGATGAGATACACATTTGTTTACGTGTTGTCAATTTTATATTACTTGCTGTGGTTTTATAATTACATGTTGTCATTTTGTATTTACGTTATATAGGAACATCTTTACATTATGTCTTTTCGTCTTTACGTTCTGTCATTTCGTCTTTACGTTCTGTAATTTTATCTTTACGTTCTGACGTTTTATGATTACGTTATATCAACATTTACGTTATGTGGATTTATCTTTACGTGCAGTGGTTTTCTTATGACGTGAGGTCGTTTCATCTTTACGTTATGTCGATCTCTAAATACTTTATGTGCATTTTCTTTTCTTCACGTGCAGTGATTTCTTATTTACGTGATGTGGACAAAAATTTCACGATGACGTGTGACCCCGGAACTGTTCGATCATGTAAACTTCAAATCAGTTCGTTAAAGGCAAAACAGACGTCACAATGCCGATTAGAAAAAATGCTGAACGAAATACACTTGGGCATGTTATCCAGTCACCCTAGAGTATTTATTCTATAGTAAAAATAGCTTACTTATTATTTACGTTCAATATTACAATTGATACACCGGGGACTCTGTTGATGACTTGTGGCGATTTTCGTAATCAGAATATATTTTTTTTTAATTCCAAAAACATAGGAATTTCGACTCTACAAGTAATTGCGTGACTAAATTAATTTTCTGCATTAATAAACCACCAAAACTAATTTTCAAGAAAGAATTTTTTAAAAATGTTAAAAATTTTATCCCTATCCCTCAGTATCAAACATAATTTTCATTCACAGCATACCGACAGTGTAAAACTCATATTTTAGGAATTCACAATTAAGATAATGATTTACTCAACATATTTGATCAATCCAAAACAAAATTTTTTTTGTATTTTGGCTACTTTTTATACCTCATTGAGGCAAAAATCATTGTTTAGCTCACCTGCCCCAAGACCATGTGAACTATTGCCATCACTTGGCGTCCGTCGCCGTCCGTCGTCGTTAACAATTATACAAAACTCTTCTCCTCTGAAACAACTTAACCAATTAGAACCAAACTTGGTATGAATGTTTCTCTGGTATCCTACATAGAACTGAAATGGGGATTTTTGTTCCGTCGAAAAACATGGCCGCCGTTACTAATAATAGAACAGAGGGGTCATACTGTATTTTTGCACATAGATCTCCATAACCGTTAAATTTAGCCGCATTTTGACAGGCTAAAAGTATTTTGCATGTTTAGATCTATCTGTGGTAAATTTTTCGTCGTAATCTGTTCAGCCATGATGGAGTTACACGTATTGCCATTTTTCGATGTTTTTTTTGCTTATTTTAATGTTCAAATTATTTATTTCCAAAATTTTTTCCTCTGACACCACTTGACCAGTTGCAACCAAACTATGTTGGAAAACACGACCGCGGATACAAAAAATAAAACATAGGGGTTAGACAATAGTTTTTTGCATATATTTCCAAAACCGTTAGGTTTTTCCAAATTCCTTTTATTGATGAAATGATCCTTATTATAAGGCTTACTAAAGTCTCCAGGGAGAAAAAAAATTGTCAGACGTTTCCTTGTAAGAGTTATTGCACTTGAAAGGTGAAAAATGATTATTTTTTTTACAGATTTTAGCCAATATATTGAAAATTATGATAGATAGAATAAAACTTTAAATTGTTGAAATGATCCTTATGACACGACCTATAAAATTTTGTGGGGATCAAACTTGTTGGATGACTCCTTGTTAATTTTTTTGCCCTTAAAAGACAAAAAATATGTTTTTAGCAGTTTTCAGCCAATATTTTGAAAACTATAATAGATAGAATGAAACTTTCAATTGATAAAAGGATCCTTCTGATAAGTCCCACCAAAGTGTTTATTGAGTCAAAATTGTTGGACAGCTCCTTGTTAGAGTTGTTGTCCTTGAAAAAAAATACCTAGGTGAGCTATTTAGGGTCATTGGAGCATCTTGTTTACGTTTTTTATACTTCTAACTTCTTTTTTTCTGCAAAACGAAGTAAATTCACATATGTATGTATCAATATGCTGCCAAATGCCTCAGCTTTACAATGATACCAAGAAAGTTGCGGTAACACTTGGGTTTTGTATCAAAATGAATACAATGGGACTCCGTCTCATAGAAATCGCTTGAATTGACACATTTTTCAATGTCAAAACACCTAGAGTATTCATTCTTCAGTAAAAAATGGCTCACTAGTATTTGTTATTTATGTTCGGGATATTCACAACTGATACTTCTTAGATTGTGTTGGTGACTTGTGGCGATTTTCGTAGTCAGAATTTATAAAACCAAAACTAATAATAATAATAAAAATGCAAGAAATGGGAATTTCAATTTTCTCGTAAAAAGTTGCATAACTTCGACTCTACAAGATGTCTAGATACAAGACTCTAAACTATCTGAAAAATTCAGGCGTGTAATTGTTTTTATAGGGTTCCAATTACTATAAAATCGTGAAAAGTGGAATTTACAGAATTTCAGAATTTCTTCTATATCATCCATTATTATCTCTTTTCAGAATACCGTAGTTTAAACAACTTTTGTGTGATAAAGTAGATTTGTACAGTGTCTAAGGTTTCAAATCGGCCAGGTATATAATATTTGAACTTTTCCAAGTAAAGTTGGTGCAAAAATTACCACCCCTACCCATGAAAAAATACCTCAACATGAACCAAAATGTTAATTTTTAACATATAAACGGCGTACACTGGGCATGTTGCAGGCGATTGCTTTCATTATTGATGCATCCAACATATATGCTAATTTCAGGAGCGTAGGCGACAATAATGTGTTTTTGCATGAAAAGGGAAAATTCCGGAATTTCATTTTTCTTCCATTTCACCGTTAATTGGCGTATTTTTTTTTCAAATACCGTAATTCAAAAGAGGTTTTGTATATAAAAATACAACTATATAGTGTAGTAGCTTTTTAATAAGCCCAAGATATATAAGTACTTGAACTTTTCCAAATCAAGTTAGTGCAGAAATTGCCCCTACCCACGTTAAAAATACCTTAATACGGCTCATCGCCTATGCTTATTAGAAAGCTGTGATGCTGAATAAATATGTTCAAATATGCAAATGCATGTTTGAAGTACGGTGCTTAAAAAATTGCACATAACAAGTTTTAAAACGAAAGAAAATATAAAATTTAAAAAATCCTCTCTTTACTATGAAAAACAATATTTTCACATTGGAACTGGAAACAGCACGCCCCTGAAATGAGTAGATATGTTGAATACGTCGATAATTAAAACACTAGTACCCAGCATGTCTTTTTAACATCGATTATATGCTAAATATAACATTTTGGTTCATGTTGAGGTATTTTTTCATGGATAGGGGGTACTCCTTGTACTAACTTGACTTAGAAAAGTTCAAATATTTATAACCTGAGCTCACAAGAAAGCTACTAAACTATATACATGTAGTAGTATTTATTTACAAATGCTTTTTTGAAGTACGTATCTAAAAAAAATATGCCAATTAAAAATGGGATGGAAGAAAAATGAAATTCCGAAAATTCCCCTTTTTACGAAAACGCATTATTTTCGCCTTGAAACTAAAGTAATACGCTCATGAAATGTGCAGTGATGTTGGATATATCAATGATGAAAACAATAGCACCCAGCATGCCTAATGTACTCCGTACTAAATAAATTTAAAACTAACATTTTGGTTCACGTTGAGGTATTTTTTTTTCATGGGTAGGGGTGGTAATTTTTCACCTTATTTGACTTGGAAAAGTTAAATTATTAATTACTTGGGGTCATTTGAAAGCTAAGGCAGTATATACATGCACTGTATCACACAAACACTTGTTTAAACAACGGTATTCTGAAGAAAGATAATAATGGGTGATAAAGAAATTCTGTAAATTCCCCTTCTCTTGATTTTATAGTAAATGCAATCCTATAAAGAAATTCAAACAACTAAATTGATCAGATATGTTGAGTAAATCATTATCTTGATTATGAATGCCTAAAGTATGAGTTTTACGGTGTCGGCATGCTGTGAATGAAAATAATGTTTGATACTGAGACCAGTTTTCTAGGGGTAGGGGTAATATTTTTTAACATTTTTTGAAAATTCTCTCTTGAAAATTAGTTTTGGTGGTTTATTAATGTAGACAATTAAATTTAGTCACGCAGTAACTTGTAGAGTCGAATTTATGCAAATTTTCGCGGGAGTCGAAATTCCTATGTTTTTGGAATTAAAAATTATTCTGACTACGAAAATCGCCACAAGTCATCAACAGAGTCCCCGGTGTATCAATTGTGATAATATTGAACGTAAATAACAAATAAGCTATTTTTTACTATAGAATAAATACTCTAGGGTGACTGGATAGCATACCCAAGTGTATTTCGTTCAGCATTTTTCTAATCGGCGTTGTGACGTCTGTTTTGCCTTTTTCGAACTGATTTGAAGTTTACACGATCGAACAGTTCCGGGGTCACACGTCATCGTGAAATTTTTGTCCACATCACGTAAAGAGAGAAATCACATCACCTAAAGAAGAAATCACTGCACGTAAAGAAAAGAAAATGCACATAAAATATTTAGAGATCGACATAACGTAAAGATGAAACGACCTCACGTTATAAGAAAACCATTGCACGTAAAGATAAATCCACATAACGTAAATATATGTCGACATAACGTAATCATAAAACGACAGAACGTGAAGACAAAATTACAGAACGTAAAGACGAAATGACAGAACGTAAAGACGAAATGGCAGAACATAAAGACAAAACGACATAATGTAAAGATGTTCCTACATAACGTAAATACAAAATGACCACATATAATTATAAAACCATAGCAAGTAATATTAAATTGACAAAACATAAACAATTGTGCATCTCATCAGACAGTTTAGGCGTTCCATATTACACTCCTTGAAACGTTCACGTTTCCCATTTTAGCGTTCGTGCATCGTTCATCGTGCGTCTACACATCATTTTTCGTTTAAACGCACGATAGAGCGTTCGTTTATTTTTGTACTTTCCTTGATTTAAAAGTTATTTTTATATTTTTTTTCTATTATTGTTTTATATAATTTCATTAATTTCATTTTTATTTTTTTCTGTCTATATTATATGTCAAAATTATTATTTTTCGTCGTTCGTCTATCGTGCGTTTGGGTGTCGAGTGTGTATAACAACAGCATAATATGCCTAATAGGTTAATTAATTGGAAAAAGTGAATAATTAACCAAAATATGACCACGAGTGCCGAAGAACGCCTGGATTTAACGAGTGTGCGGAACTTGTTCCACGCACGAGTTAAATCTTAATGCGTTCTTGGCATGAGTGGTCATATTTTGGTTATTTATGATAATCGATTGATTATCCTATTTATTAAAAAGATTACCTCCATTGTTCATTGTTATTTTCAACATAAATTCAAAATCTGCTGAACGGCGGATTGATATTCGTGTTGTGACGTTTTGGTGGGAGAAAGCGCGAGAGTGAAATTACCGAATTCATTTCACAGTGTGCATTGTCGAAAAAAAAACTACAATGGGAACATCAGGTAAATCACTGCTTTCTATATAATAAACTACTATAGTAAGCAAGATAAAACAAAAACATGGCGCTGGGATTATTATGAAACAAATATATATTCCAAACTTGAGCAAAATACTTCTGTATTCAGTCATGACAAAAAATAAATATAGTATTCAACATTACTTACGGTTGCTGCTGAAAAAGAAAAAAAATCACCTTTGTGCGAAAATAATCTTCTAACTCAACATAAAATTCCAGTTCCCTCGAGAAGAAAATGTTATGTGCCTTAAAATATTCCTTATGCAATTCTAAGTTAAGCCACGTAATATTATTTTGTGTACTCCTGTCGCCAGCTTTGACACAATAAATGGGTTGGGCGTTGTAAGCATTAAGCGGAAGAGCAGATTAACTGTTTATTGGTATTAGTATTTAATTTCGTGATTTTTTCGGTATCGTATTCAGGGTATATCATGTAATGAGTATTATGTTACATGTACATAATTAAATGCAAGGTTTTGCGTTTCAGATGCTACGTACACATGTACTTTTACTGACCGCAGTGATTTACATTTTTCCGCTAGTAGAGGGTGGTATCAACTGGGAATACTGGGACAAATGTAACTGCTACTGGGGAACGTGGAAAGCATGGAGCACGTGCAACAGCGAGTGTAACGGGCAACAGAAACGGTCCAGGAGTGTCTGGCTATATGAGAACGACCCAAACTGTCCATTTGAGTTCGAAACTTGTGCTTCCGGTGATATGGGTTGGGATTATTCCAGATGTAATGCATTTTGCCACAATGGAGGAACATCCGATAGCTACTCTTGCTCATGTGTAACTGGTTTCTATGGGTCATGTTGTGGATTCCGTAAGTAACAACAACAAACAGATGGTTCTTAAAAGCTCTAATTCTCAATATTTGATAACAAGTGTATATACTATTTATCATAAAAAAAACTATTTACACATATAACTGTAAACATATATGCCACCAAGATAAAATATTTTAGAAAAAAATGTTTAAAAAACTATATATGTATAATGTACTCAAGTTAAAAGCCTTTTCAGCCCATGATATTAACAACGTATTTGATCTAATGATATGTTTCAGCTTTATAAAACTTATTATACTTACAGAAACTGTCCCATAGTACTAGTCGTTTATTCGTGAAATAAAGCACTGCATAAAACATGCAGATAAAGTCCAATGGATGGTTCAGGAACTGTATTGCACTGTTGAATTATTAATATTGTTCTGCATGACGTTCTTGATTGGTCAATACTTACGTGTATTTAAGAGTACGTTGTGGCGGCGTAACGTTGCCTATACCAGGACGGAAGTTGAATTTCTGATGTTGTCCTTAAATATCAACTTTTATCTTTCTCTCTTTAGACATGTTAGAAGGTATGTTGAACTTTTCGACCAATTGGCATAAATCGTCAGGAGAACGACCCTAGCATTGTCCTGCTGAAAAATAAAGAATGGTTTGAGACACCATATACATGTATGTGACAATGCACATAACAAATCCTGGCGATTCTAGATATTAAGGACAATCCATGACGTTTCCTGTATATTTCTGACTAATCTAATGTTTGACTACTTTCACATTCGCCATTCAGGGGGATACCATTTGATTTTTATAGGAGCGGCTAGGATCAAATTTGAAATATAAAGGCAAGAAATAATAAAACTAGGACAGGCCATAAGAAAAACAAAAAGGCAGGATCTGTTTTACGACCCTCCTTTTTATAAATCTAGCATTGTCCTGGCTGACCCCCATGACAGAACTGTGTCGAGGTTATAGAAATAATCAAAACTGTATTTCAACATGTAAAATATGATATGAAAACTATAAATGTCGGTGTTTTGATTATCATTTCTTTCCAGAGGTAAACTGTGGTGATCCGGGCTCTATTACAAATGGATACAAACACGGAACAACATACACTTATGGGAGTACTATATCTTATGGGTGTAATACCGGATACCAGTTGATGGACGGAAGTACCACAAGAACGTGCCAACTATCAGCAACTTGGAACGGGACAAAGCCTCGCTGTGCATGTAAGAAAATGTGGCAGATCAAGAATTTCAGAAAAAAGGGACCTGCTGACAGGCTTCAGAGGGACCCAGTACTAGTCTAGTGATTTCCATAGGTTTTCTATATATCCAAACACATTTTCGAACAAAAGGGAGGGGTAGATCAACCTGTGGGTAACAACTTATTGGGGTGCGTAGCACCGTATATTCATCATACATTTGTAATTATGCTTGAATTTTGTAGTATTTTAGGACAGATTTTATATGCTGTCAACAAACAATATATCTTCCGAGAAAGCGTGAACTTGCAAGTTTTTTTCAGATATGGACTCTTGCTCCAGTAGTCCCTGTAAGAACGACGCACCATGTACAAACATACCTGATGATTTCAGCTGTACATGTACACCTGGTTGGTCTGGGAAACAATGTGACGTCGGTGAGGTTTCATTTTTTAAAATGATTCAGATCCAGAAATTTCACAAACGTGGAAAGGGGGCGTTCCAGTGAATTCAATAGATTTTCTTTTGACCACCCTCCAAGGCTTTATTTTTATTTTAGTTATGGACTCAAAACAAAAAAAAGATAATAATCCGTACACTTACTTAAACATAGCACAAGGTACTTATGTGACATTTGGAAAAAAAACTGGCTCAAGATTAATGAGATTTTTTCAATCGATCAACAACGTCTTGTTTTCGATATAAGCGTACTAAGCTTTTTCTAATACCAAAACTATGTATGCAACACAGATCAACATATCAAAGAATCACTCAGCCATCTTTCCAATCTCTCATTGATTTTGAAATTTTCTGTCCTCCTCAACTGTTGCATTGAAATTTCGATCAAACTAGATATGGAGGCTTCGCAAATGCAGTAAGGTAGTAAATCGTCGATTGTTTGCCTGACTTGGGGGGATGGTTCTCATTACTCGTACATATACTTTGTATGTACCTGTTTATATGTATTCAAGCGGGATAACTGTTGTTTAAGTGTTACCTTATACAGATATACAGCCTCCAATTGTTACAAACTGTTCGGAAAATATTCTTGTGAGAACGTCGTCGCTGACTGATACCGTCGAGTGGCAGATACCGACGTTCACCGACCCGCACGAGCTTGATGTAACTATCTCTGGCAACTATCCGTCAAACAGATTCGAGTTTCCGTGGGGAGACTTTGTTGTTAGCTACAATGCACTGAAACCAACCAATGGACTGACTAAAGATTGTACATTCGACATCAAACTTCGACGTGAGTTGTAATTGGGGTGGGGGGTGTATTGACCTGTAGATTACAATTATGTCATGGAAAGTACTTTTATACTGATCCACTATTTCCCTATATATTTCGAAGTTCAAACATTGAAATTACATGTACTTTAACATGTAAGGGCGCTATATTTAATTCCTGAAAATCCACATATTTATTAATAATTCACAAATAATTCTTCTTTTCAATGATAATGATTTAGAAATAGAAAAGAGTCGTTATAAAATAGCTTATGAGTAAGTTATGTAAAAACGTGGGGAATGCAGAATACCCCACGGGGAATGACGAACACTTACATGTAGTCTTTCTGTTATTATTTGGTACATGTATACAGACTGTGAAAATGATTTATTTTTGTGTGTAGTCAAACGCCGTATTATTTATTGTTTTGCAATTTTCAGTTCAGTCTACCTAACCAGAGCACTTCGTTTTCTTAAATGGTGCAATGTCAGGTTATTTTACGCTTTAAATCTTTCAGCTCACCCATGCGATCCTTTAGAAGTACCTTCCAACGGATCATTAATATGTAACAACTGGAAGACTGACTACGGCATGATATGTATACTCTTTTGTAAAGAGCACTACACAGTCCCCCGAGGAACAGACCCCAGCGACTTTTACGTTTGTGGAGCGTCTGGTGCCTGGACACCGCGCAGTCAGATGCCTAATTGCTCTGGTAAATGCTTTCAAAGGGTTTTTATTTTGTTCTTTTTATAACTCAATTTTCCAGTTGGGAAAGCTTGTGTAATATGTATATATAATTTGTTTTCAGAATAGTTTTTACTTCTCGTCTCATTTGGAATTTGTGAATGATTCGGATATCCCGCCAATAACATACGAAAATACATGTATATGACCAATTCGACAATTCATATTCATGAATATTTTTTTTCTTGTTTTTTATTTTGTTTTTCTTCTCAAGTGGGATTTGTTCAACCTGCGAAAAATACGAATTACATGCACAAAAAGTACAACAAAAAAACTTCATAAAAGCATGTTTAATATTGACAAGTATACCAAAATGATAACGCGTGTTTCTTTTTGTAGTTCGCCTTAGTAGCTATGTGTCGACCACTGGCTACAAATTAGCTCAGACATTTGCCAGTTGTTCCAGTGACATCCGGACCATGCAGGAATATTATATAGAAAAGCTTAAACAGTCAGATTTCAGTTACTTTTGTGATAAATATACGGATGAATGTATTCCTGAAAATGTAGACGTTCAGTGTTAATCTTTGTTTCATATAGATATTTGTCGAAAGTGCATTTTGTATACACTACCGTCAACCAAAATTACAATTTTTCTACTCTTTACAATGGAGTCACTCCACCAAAGTAGAAACTGGGATAAAAATTCTACATATTAACAATTACAATATATTTTCTATCCTTTACTGAAATATTATTAAACTGCTAGAACCATTAAATACACTTTGGTATGAAGACAAGAGAAGTTTTATATTACAGACAGTTTTTGAAATGGTGACAAAACTGTGGAGAGTGGAGACTATAGTAGTGTATATGCATATGATTATCGTATAGTCCACTTGAACATATTGTTTAGGGAAATTGACTTCGCAATATATTTTGCTAATTTTCTAGTGATTGTTACTAAATGTTTTCCTTGTGAAATAATGATAAAAACAATAACAACAAAAATAAAATAACAAAACAAAAAGAAATATCATCTGATCTTCCTTATTCAGTTAAACAGGAACATAATGATTATCAAGAAGGAAACTAATATCCTGTTTTAAAAGAAGATGATACACCTCTGAAAGACATTTGGTTAAACTAAAATAAATACAGAACGTAGAAAATTTAAGCACAAAAGATATCGTAAAATGTCAAGGAATAAAATGACAGAACGTGTCCCATTAGACATTTGTCCAGTGTGGTGGGCGCGTTTGTCAACAAACGGTCGGCATTCCAATGGGAACAAATTGTGCTCCTCTACTTGCTGACCTTTTCCTTCACTCTTATGAGGCTGACTTTATAGATAATCTGATCGGAAAGAAAGAATATCGTTAAGCTAGATCCTTTAATCTCAGTTTCCGTTATTTAGATGACGTATTATCTTTAAACTATCGTGATTTCGGGGATTCGATACATCGCATCTATCCCAAAGAACTTGAGATGAAGGATACTATAGACACTGTGAGGTCAGCCTCATATCTTTACCTAGACTTTTGAAATCAATGGGAAAGGAAAACTATTGACCAAACTTTTTAACAAAAGTGATGACTTTTTATTCAGAATTGTCAACTTTCCTTTCATCTGTTGCAACTCCCTTCCGCACCTGCGTATGGAGTGTTCATATCACAACTCATGCGTTATGTCAGAGCTTTCCGAAATTACGCATACTTTTTGTATTGCTAGGGTTATGTTCCTACAAGACTGAAGTCATCACTACAGAAAGTTTATAGTCGTCATCATTAACTCATGGGTCGCTACGGTGTATCCACTAGCGCCATGAAAACTGACTTGTTTAACGTGTCATAGCTTTCCTTTCCTATTTCGTCTACCCCGGACTTGACTTTTTTATGAGCAACTCGGCAGGTGTTTCTAGAAAAACAGAGGACGCTTACTCTACCGGTGCACCTGGTCCATGCTCCCAGTTTTTAGTGGAGTCCGAGTTGCTCATTTACTTTTGTTACTTTGTATGTATGATTTTAGTTACTTTATGTTCTTTGTTGTGTATGTCTGTTTTCCATGTCTGGTCTTTGTTCCTGGATTACATTCTTTTGATTACCGCTATAACCTTGGTTTCCTTGATTACGCTTAGTACTTAGTTAAAATTCCAGTAAAATCACTCACACCACGATTGATAAATTGTAAATAATGTTTCCACGTATATAAAAACATAATGCTTAAACCTAAATTCCATCAAAGTCAAAAAGTGTAAACTTTGAAATGTTAATATAATCACTCTTTTACAAATACACTTATCTTTTGAAACACAATAGATAGATAGAACTAGAACACACCCGAGCTATCGCGGGCATTTAGAGCTTGGTTGAAAGTATGTAAACTGTAAAAGAATTTATGAATGTAGAAATTCATGAATGTCTTGTTAAAAGCCCTTTTTCAAAGAGAGGTGTGCAGACCAGATAACGGAATCGTAAGTTCATACAATGTACGTTACACAAAGTACTGGTTCATCGGGCTGGGGTCCAAAGAAATCGTATTTTTCTCGTTTCCAGGAGCCGAAGAAATGTTTGATACCGGTTCCTATAGCTCATATATCCAAAATATTCTATGTTATCGAGTTAGAAATTTAAGGTGGCTTGTAAATGTACAAACATTCTGTGTATACCGATAAAACAGGTGCAGTTAGACGAAGCGGAAGTGTTGTCAATGAATTGATAGTCCGACCGATGAAAGAAAATATCCGGACGCCTTAATTTTTGCTTTTCTTCCAAAATAACCCACACAGAATGATCATAAGTGAGAATGACAAATGCGATTATGCATGGGTCCTATAGCACTCAAAGGCATACTTATTAATTTATCGTGGAAGGGAGAGAAGCGACACACACAATGAGGTCATCTCTTTTAAATGTATAGATATAGAAGTGAAAACTGAATAAAACAATCATATTTTCAATTTAAGTTGCATCCCCTTTTAAGCTTGAAAGTCTTTTTACATTGAAGTCTGTATATTAATTACTCTCATCCTAGGGCATACATTTACAAATACTTACAGCTTTTAAGATATGAAATAGTTATAAATACGTCAAAGCACAGCTGGAAACTTGTCTGGATGCTTTCTTGAAATTATCGTAGAGTCAAACATATCTCTACTTCGTGTAGCCTTACTTCAGAGTAGCAATCAGTCTTTCACGACCCAAGCCCACAGGAGCGCTAATTGGGATATTCAGAGTACGCAAATTATCATACAGCACAGACTAAGAATCACACAGTGATGAAATGGCATGACATTTATTGTTGAAATCTGTCCATTCTTCATAATGATCAATGATATTAACTACTACAACTTCTTGAATTATCATAGATATCAAAATGGTATGACAAGTTACCTAAATTGTCATTTTAAGTAATTTAGGGAAAATATCACTGAAGGGGCATGATATAAAAAAAAATGACCACTTCTTTGTAGTCCCATATCTGATTTTGATAGTTTTGTTCTTACTAGACTTGGTATACCACAAGCTTTCATAAAATGTAAAAAAAAAAATGAAGACATAAAATATCATAAAATGTTTTTAAGGTCTCACCAACCACTTCCTGGTCAAATGGCCACCCGTATGTAGTACCAAAAACACACTGAACCTAGATCTATGCATTGTAAGTGCATTATTTGTGTGTATTCTGGTTAAAAGTAGTCCAAATAAAGCTGAGGATGTGTACTTTAAAACCATATATGTAATTTACTACAAGACTGTATGAATATTGTTTACATGTGTGAGTAATTTGCCTCCATGCTGTCAGTTGCAGAAAAGGTAAAAATGTGGAGTTTCAGTATTATTTATTCAAGTAAATTTGGGAAGAATTTCTACAATCATCGTACCATTAGCATAATGATTTTAATTTGAAAGCCCTATTTTCCAGGCTTTGCAATGGTATACAACTTTAAGATGTCATTTGTTCTGGGAATTCACAGTAAAACTTTGAAAATTACTTTTCTATTATGTAAAGTAATGGAAACGTTAGAAGTGGTTAGCGAGACCTAGAGTAAGCTTGTAGGCTGAATTGCCCGACCTTACCTAGCTCTCCCATTTTCTAGTGCCAATCGAAATACATCGATTCTATTATCCTTGTGTCCCATCCCATTTTTCATTTCATTTTCATTTCATGTTCATTTTGCATCCATTTGATGTTAATCACCTGGATAAAGCTGAAATATTGCTGCTTGAACACCAATCAATATATCAATCAATCAAGCAAGTAAGATCCAAAACATAAGAAATTTCGTAAACGACATTTTATTCGTGTTGTTATGTTCAATCAGTATTTACGTGCATTTAAAAGGAGGATTGTTATATTAAGGGGAGTGTAAATAGTACGATTTTATTAACCTTAATAATTTCTGTATCAGTTTTAATACCTTAATGTTACATAATGTTGTGTGTTATCATAAAATTACACGAATTATCTTTCTTTCGTCACAGATAATCCTTTAGCTATTTATTACTGAAAGATGTTTGCATAAATAAATATATTATTCAATCTTGAAGGTGTAAAAATGAAAATAAAAACAAATGAAATAAAATAGATACATGCAATGAATTACTTCTGTTGATTAAGAGTTCATAGTACACTGGAACCTGTCGAAACCGAACCTCTTAAAATTCGAATGTTTTGCTACGTTTAAGTATTTGTTTGTTTGCACAGGTTGAAAATGTGTTAAAACCTATGAATATAAAAATAAACTGTATCAGAATTTAACAATTGAATTTAAAAGTTTTCCATTAAATTGTGGCATTTTTCATCAATGAATTACATTTATAAATGATTATGTTCAAACTTTAATATATATAAGAAATATAATCAAGCGCAAAACTAAATAAATAAAAATAAATGAAAAACATACTGCAAAGACGGATGCAAACTGTAAATAATAAGAAAAAAAATACAAAACTAATATGACAAAATGTATATGATATTTGAGTAGTGTAAATTATGAAATGGGAACAGACCAACTTTTGATATTGTCTTGCCACCGATATTATACCTCACACGTTTTGTTACAAATACTTAGTAAATACATGCACTACTTAAAATTTTAACGTTTTTATATGTATTTATAGTAAACTCACACGTATACTATATTTAGTTTCATGATGAAATTGAAGATTGGTCCACTCACGAAGATGATTTTACAAAGGAGGGCATTTCATGCACTTATTATGTTTTAAATGTACAGGTAAAGTGGTGCTGCCTTTTGTTTAGCGACTCCAGTTAGGAAAAAATATAATACTTTACAATTCTCAAGAAAAAAAACCAATAGAAAAAATATACCTCTATAACATTCAATGGTAATTATAATTTCAGAAATGGAAACAAATCTCCTCAGTATCTACATATATAGCACTAGTTTTGTCGATTTTTTGCCTCTCATTCAATATCATGATGATATAGGACATGAATATCATCATAATCAAGTATTGAAACATTATGCTAAGTATGGAAGCTTTTAATCAGTATTTTTTTATGATTAAATGTTTTGTAAGTACGCACGTTAACTGGTTCAAGTATCACTGAACGTCATAGACCGAGTTTTATGTAAAAAAAAACCAATAGTTTCACTTCTAATTCTGCACAAAAGCCATTATACAGAGTTACTAAGGCTGTAAAGAGTAAGATGAAAGACTTTTCCATATTTATAAATAAGTCAATATGCATTTGTATGCATAACGAGATTTATGACTTCAATAAAACCAATTCAATGATCAAACCAGGCGTCTTTGATCAATATATCTCTGAAGCAAGAACAATGATTGTTTGTGTCTAAAGCAAACATTAAACAGGTGGTATATAGATTAATTTATAGGAGTTACACGTGCTATTGTACAACTTGATATTTATTAGAGCAAAATTTGCCCCCCACAAGTCTTTGAACTCTGTACCTTTATTTTAACAATCATCAATTGAAATGAATATAAAGTGATCATAAAGTATAGCTGTGTATCCTATAAAGGACCAACTAATGTTTATATTTGTGTTTTTAGTTTGGTGCTGAATATTTTTACATGAATTAAATTTTTTTGACACATCAGACATGTGAAAATTCTGGTGCCCCTAAGTTCACCACTGTTGTTAGTGCGGTGTGTAGTAATTATTTATGGTTGTTTTTCCAGGTCTGCAAAATTTTAATATATTGTGTACCAAATTTATATAGACATCTTTACTATTTTCGCCATGTTGAATAAGTAAGATTGTCCAGAAATATCCTAAAACACTTATTTAACCTTTAGATATTGGTAAGAGAAGCAATTGATCAGCTGCAAATCTTAAAGATTCAATAACTACGAGTAAAGTCTGAGGATAATACAAAGGCTAGTTGTCTGGTTGAGAGATTTGAAAATGGTATACATGTAACAATCTAGGTTGTTTGGGCACGGTAAGCAGTAAACAATGAACACTTAATGTGCATTTGTGCTCATGTTGTGATGACACACTTAAACTCAAAAGTTGGATGTAAAAGACGTATAATTCTTTTAATGTAAAGACCAACTCAAAGTAGTCAAACACTTAATATCTTTATTGTTTATCATAAATTAACAACGCAAAGTTTTTCAAAAGTTTGAATAAAGCCATTAATAAAAAGAAAGTTAATTGTTTATTTCATATATCAAAATAGTTGATATGCGATTGGTGCGATATTTATTTTTATTTACAACCCATTTTGTGATGAGTTCAGTTGCCGAGACACGTATTGTATACAGCTTTAGAAACAAATATTTACTCCCATCGTTTAAGAACTTGCTATTATTTGCATACCATTAGATGCATATCAGATTGACCACTCGAATGGTGCATTGCAACTTAGGATTGGTGTATCAATCAAAGCTTTTAGAAACGCAAATAGCCAAAACTACATTGGTATACTTATTTTATTTTTGTTTTTCGGTGTGCAATAAATAGGTCAATGACTAAGATTATTCAAAAGGGACATAAGTATATTGATGCCCGTAAAATTACATGGCATGTCAAAATAATTCGAAACGTTCCATATTCTGATGATATTGGCAACGTTTCTTGACGCATGTCTTACGCAGGAATGTCTAAAATACAGCAAACACATTTCGATGATATGACGTTACATAGAATATCAGTTTGATTCTTCATATCAAGCGTCAGGAAGAAGAAATCGATATGACACTAAATGTCGCGCAAAGTATAGAAAGGGGAAGACAGACGAATCTGACTTATTTACTCGATTTAAACAAGTGAAGCATGTTCTCATATTATCAGACTTATGTACGTTCGATGGATATTCCATCATACATTAGACGAGCCTTGCGTTCGTTTCAATTTTCGACCAACGTGCGGGAAACTAATTGAGAGTGAGTGTAGCTTACCTCTGACGTTCGTCTTACACTTGTCTAACGTACAAACAAAACATTGGCACACATTCAAAAACCGTCTTCGAAGTTCAACAATGTATGATAACGTGTTTTAATGTGTTTGCAACGCGTTCAGAACGTGTCAGTTGTTTCATATTAGCGTTTTGGAAAAGTATTTACACGTTTGGGCTATGCGTTATCACATGAAAAGGCCATTAGTTACATAAACGCACAGTTTAAATGCATTTGTATTTAGCGCTAATACATTGGAAACTATAAATGCGTCCACCGTTCATTGGGCAATTTTGTTGAGAGTTCCGAATTTTTGTACAATAAAGTTTAATTAGAAGTGTTTGGAAGAACCATGCACATTCTGTGAAATGCGATACACCCCATACAAGGCCACACGACTTTTTATTTTTGTCATTACGTTGCGTTATGGGTCTGTTTAATGAAATGCATAATTATTTATTCTTCTAAGAACAAGGTTTATATGAAAAGCCACATGTTACTTTCAAATTACTTTATTTTTTAAAACAAAAATTAAAATGTGGGCCATCTAACCATGAAAAACACTTTGCATTATTCTTACCTGGATGCTTCAAAGGTTATTGTTTGCTTATTTTTGTTTTGTTTGGGTTGTCTGTATTTGTTTGTTTTGTATTTAATTGTTTTAATATTATATATCAATATATGTTAAACTTATTTTGGGGTATCTTTTGCTTGCACAATCGTTTATTTTGAATTACATAGAATAGTTTTCAGTTGAACAAATATGAAAAAAAATAAATGTAGATATTGATTACTGAATTATGTTTTGATTTGTAACAACATATCTGATAATAAACATTTGTCACTAGTACTTTATATCAAAGAAGACCGCATATCCATCTATTTTCATTGATAATTTTTCAATACATTGACCCAACATGAATTGTGTGTTATTTTAAAGTTCAAAACTTAATTTACACTAACCTAGCGCTATTACATACGCGCATGTATGTTAGTTTATTTTCATGACTGAAAGTGCTACATATGATTATAATAGGTTTGTGACACATATAATTGATAATGTGATAATCATATGAACTTTATATGTAAACTGACGTATACGCTAATCATTGTAAGCTTGATTCATTTGGTACTCATACACTGAATTATGTGTGGTGCTTAAGCTATGTACCAGATACATGCGCATTCTGAATATTCATAACTATGCATAAATCGATTGCACAAAGTTGCTTGAAAACTTCCTTCAAATCCAAATAAAATCACCAGCATAAAAACTTTGCCATATATAGCAAAGATGAATACACAGGCAAATGTGCCACACATGAGAATCATATGGTTTGCAACAAATGCTTATCATATAAATCGCGCACCATTTATAATGAAATGTTTCGGTTTACATATGATAGTCGCATGATTATCATATGATAATCATACGTTTTTCACAAACATATGATAGTCATATGTTTTCAAGCCAAAATTAACAATGAGAATCATATGATAATCATATGACCATATGTTAAATATAATATGATTGTCATATGATTACCATATGATTATTATATGTAGCACATTTGCCTGTGTATTACACATTTTTCCATTGCTTACAATATTTTAAACAAAAGTATCAATCTGTCAAAGAAAAAAAAAATAGAAAAAAAGTCTATAAATAATAAAAGTTTGATTTATGACAGTACAATACCGTTCGATTTGATTTGGCGAAGGTTATTTTGTTAACAAAAGAAAGTGATATTTCAAGATTAATAGGAACTATATAATATTTTCATTTTCCTTGTATTTAAGTCTGGTAGATTAGCATTGAATGTCTATTTTCAAAAACATGGTATGTACAGACTAATTTACTTTCAAAGAAAAAATGGGCAATTTGTTATTTAAATATCAGATCACATCATATTTAACAGATAAATTATACTTCTTCAAAAACGTATTCAGTTACTTTAAAGATACAAAACTTAACACTTCGTTTTACTAGTATTTCATACTCTTATGTTAGTTAATTCATTACATGAATCATATTACAAAAATGTATGTAGATATAAATAAACAGAAAGACTATACATTCATTACGGTATCTAATACATCCACATGATTTATGAACTTTTTATCCAGAAGTCCTGACTCTCGTTATTCAGGCATATTCTTGAAATGTTGTGTAGTTATAAAACATGTAAAAGATTTCGTTTTATTTCCTATTGGTGACTATTGAATACTTTTTGTTGGTCCAATACTACTTTTTTTTTTCTTCAGCGCAAAATTTTTTTGTACATCGACTGTAAGTGTTAACTTCCAATAATTTCCATTTTTTGCACTTTTTTAAGTTGACAAAAATGTGGAATTGGTTTTGTTTCATTCCTCGTTTAAAATTTTACAAATAAAAATTTTCCATGTCATGAACAATTGAGTTTGAGTTAATATGATAAAAAACGTTGTTTTACGCTGAAGTATCAACGTGTTTTTCCTAGGCAGGATAATGAAGGTTCCCCGACTTTCCTGGTGAATGGCAAACACACCTTTGTTACTAAATATATATCATTGCTGGTAAACTACAGTTGTAGACTTATTTAATATTTCCGAAGTAGAAGCAACAACAAAGGAAGAGCAAGAACAACTAATACGCACATACACATCAAAATCTCAACACAAGAATCGGACCGCAAGAACTGCACTTTAATCTAGGTCAAGTTTTTGGAAGAAAATGTATAACAAAATATTACCCTTTACAACGGTCAAACAAATCATAAGGACGATCGCAGAACTTTTTACATGACGACTTTATTCCATGGGCAGCATATTCGTGTACAATGGTTAGTTAAAATGTATAGAGAGCCCCTGAAAGCCCGTTTAATGATCTCAAATTATATTTCACTTGCCGAAAACGTATTGCCGATATCAAGGGAACAAAGCTTATAGCGGTAATCAAAAGAATGTAACCCAGGAACAAAGACCAGACATACAATACAAAGAACATAAAGTAACTAAAATCATACATACAAAGTAACAAAAGCAACTGAGCTAGTCGGTGTATTTATAAGTGTCATCATAATGTATAATGAAAGATCAAACTTTCTTTTGAATTGTTCTTATTTAAAGACAAATTGCCTTTCTTAAGTTTAGGTAAATGTATAAAATACCAGCATTTTAAGGTGGACAATTATTGCCCTTATTTGTTGACTAACTAATCATCCAAAATATATCATAAACAAGTAGTAGTATTTCTTGCATTATCTGCTTATTTTGATAAGTCTCCAAATTATTTTGCACAAAGTAAGATTGTTTTTTGGACAATGTAAAGTTCTGTTGCCTGAGTTTCCCGTATTTTGAGAAATCAGCATCATAGTATTAAATTTTGTAGTCTGTCTCTTAGTTTCGGAGGCTCAAACACTTATATGTGTGGTCCTGAAGGGACTGGGCTTGTCATGTGACATGGGACATCAAGGCTTCGGCTAAAACAGAATATTCGAGGAGCTACAGTATTATGAAGTTTTACGATTTTATGTATTAATGATTAGTTTTGTCAATACCTCTTGATTATAATACCTTTTGTGTTTGGATGAAGTGTCTTTATAATGTATAATGTAAACCTATATTGATAGGAAAGAAGTCTTCTGATAGATATCTGCTTTTCTACTTCACTTGTTGTTTAAAACGCCTATAAACATGAATACGTAATCACTTACACGTGTAGTAGAAGGTTCAACACATTTTCTGACTTCCTGGCTTATAAGGATTCAACAAAATCTGGGTCGTTTTACCTGTAGGTAAGATGATCGAATTATCCTCATATTAAATGTAACTGTACGAAATTATCTTAAGTATTAGAATAAGTTTGTAATGGTCAAAAAGAAAGATGATAGACTGTTATGATTATTTTAAATAAATATAAATGATTAAGTGTAGACCACTCAATCAACGATTCGCCAATGAGTTATTCAAATTGAAGCTTACATTTAGCGGGTGCTTCTTATTTTTTTTTTTGTACTTTTAGACTAAGAAGAATGATTTTTGCGAGAGAATTGATTTCATTGATATTGATAGGCAGCTTAAATGCGGAAACAGGTCTACTGGAAGCAGCGGTAAGTGGTGTTGACTTATAGAACATGATATCAGATCAACAATACATTTAACTTGCAATTAAATATCAAGTGATATTTTCTGTTTGTTCATGTATTGATTTTGTTTGTTTGTTTGGTTTGGTTTACAATATGTTTGATGATTGGTTTTGTTATGTTTCTTTTTTAATTTTTGTTTGCATTTATATTTGTTTAAGTCTTTAGCGAAACATGTCAATGAATATGTTGATATGTAATGTAACTGTCAAACTGATGTCTTTTAAAAAAATATCAATGTTGCTTACTATCTATATGCAAATAATCAGTTTGACATTTTAAGGTTATCAAATTTGTCTGTTATCTGTACCAAATAGAGAATATACGGATCTTTTTACATAATGTCATTAATAATTGTGGTTATAGAAAATGGGTTTAGGCATGGGAACAAATTCTGATTCACTCTTAATTTTTTCCTTCTAATTAAAACAAAAATCTCGAAAAGTTTTTATTGCGAATTCTTTTTTCTGTATATCATTTTGGCTGAATTTTTTCTGTATTTCTTTTTTTTGTCTGTGTGTTTTTTGACTTGCCGGCTATATTTTTACTACGAATTTGGACATTCTCGCATTAACCACTTTTTTTCGTTATAGATATGTACACGATGATATGTTTTGATATAATAAAGTTTGTAATTTCGTATAAAGTTTTGATAGAATTGATAGCATGCATTAAAACTTCGGTTACATAAAGCGAAGTAAGAAACATGCTGTTTTTAATAATAAAGAATGATTCTCGTTTATACTATAATTGTAGAAGAGATAAATCTATTTTTTCATTCAATTTGAAAAAAAAAGATTTTCTCAGATTTATACTTTAAACTTTGATTGTCGAATGGCTGTTTACGCTGCATTACTCATTCAAAAACAGTATTGTTGGTTCTGTAAAAATTATATATGTACATATGTCATGTAAAATATTTTTTAAAGTTTTAAAAGTTATTGCAGCATTATGTCGAAATATACCTTCGCTTAGAAATGAGGAAATATATAATCAATTCCATTTTTAAACTGGATAGTTTGTTGCAAATACTCAACATTCCTGTAGGATTATACATTTGCGTTCCCTATGATTATTCATTGAATTATGTTTTCTTGACTGAATTATGGAAATTACGTGTTTTCTGATGAAAGGTGAATGCTTTCTTGACCTTGGCTATAACCTTGATATCTGAACAGACAAAAGTCGTACATGCAGTGTTTTGAATTCGTTTAGTGAGATAGTTTTTAAAATTAACGGTTACTTCAGAACTTATTTGTACAGCATGCATATTTTGACAGGAATCGATTAATCCATCTGCTTGTTCCCTTGAACAATACCAGACTTATCAAATACAGTGTAATGTTCCTTCGAAGCAAGGTATCATAAAGCACAGGGGAACTTGTATGTACACAGATATGAAAGGCATAAAAAAACAATTATATTGTATGAATGGTTACTGGTTTGAACAGAATAGTAAAAATTCAGGTATGCAGAACTAATGATGAACCACTTCACCCCATTAACTTAAAAGTAATGATTAATGGCAAAGAAGGAATATATGTTATATATATATCAAATGCATCTTATAACTATTTTCGCGTCTTTTTAAATAATACTATAATCGTCGTTTTATCATCGTTCCATTTTCTGAGAATCGACCGTTTTAACGTCCTTATACCGACATTGAAAATATGTGTTGAAGATAATGTATTTTTAAATAGCCGGTGATTTGCTTACTATCTGTATTGACAATTGTGGAAGCATTTTTTTTTTATAAAACAAGTTCTATGACCCCTTTATACAAACGTTCCGAACAGAAATCCGAACTATAATCACTAAATTGAAAAAAAAAGGAATGTAACACAATCAGTATTTTTTTTACAGTGAGGCGAAAACGAGGATTTCGTCTATCCAGGTTCACCAAACCTTTAAAGAGAGTTGTAAATCTTGGAAATAAAGTATTTGACGGAGTTAAAAAAACTGTAAAGACAGTCAGTGGGTTTGTTGGAAATACACTGTCACGCACATCTTGTTTCATTTTTGGTTGTTCATCTTCGAATGTTGAAATCAGAGGTAAACTTATAGCCTTATAGCAAAGTACCTTATAAGATATGTTGATTTTAGTTTATTATGCGCTTGATCAATCATCGTATTAACAGAGTGATCTGGATTGGTCAACAAAAAATGGCACAGTTATATGTCGACAATATTGTTTTAATCAAAACACTGATGTAGAGAATTGCATTGACATTCAAGTCATGCATTTACATTAAAAATTTGACTAAATTAAACTGCAGGAGATATTTTCGAACAATAATCCAACATTTAGCTAATCAGAAAAGTAGTAATTTGTATATTATAATGGTAATGGAATGCTGTCATAACAGTTAGCTTGATTAAAGCATAAGAAGCAAGGTTACTGTTGTTTTTTTTTCAATATTTAAAGAAATGTATGCAGTTAGTTCTGACTTTTTTCAGTGAATCGTCCACCATCAATTACATGTCCTGCACCACAGCCTTCAAAGGATGTATTTGCAGCTCCATTAGATAAGTTTGCAATCGTAACATGGTCTAGTCCTACTTACAGTGACCCAGAGGGAGATGCTATTAGGTGTATAAATACACATTTCCTTTTATAATATTCAGTCATTTGTTGAACCATTTTCTGCGGATTTCGTAACTTAAAGTTTAACTTATGATCGGTATAATCGAAATTCTATAGCAAACCAAAGTGGACAAAAGTCGATATTTTGTAATAAAGAAAATAATTTCTTTAATATTACAAAATCATTTTTTAATATCAGAAAACATTTTCAATATCAAAAATTCATTTTGTAATATTTAAAAAAAAATCATATTCTAATATTACAAATTCCTGATTTAGTAATATTACAAATTGAATTTGTAATATAAAGATCACTTTACAATATTGTGAAATTGGTCACATTTTTTAATATTACAACAAGATTTTTTTTATATTAAAAAAAAATCAATTTCTAATATTAAAAGTGGTTTTACAATATTAGAAATACAATTAATTTTTTCAATAATAAAAAAGGGTTTTGTTATATTAGAAATCAAAAGTGTAATCCATTTGTATAAGAAAACGAATTTGTAATACTAGAAAATGAAATTTGTAATATTAAAATTATTTAGAAAACATTCTTTTTTGGTTTTACAAAATCATTTTTTAATATCAGAAATATTTTTAAATTGGAAATTCATTTTGTTATATTAAAAATTCATTTTGTTATATTAAAAATTCATTTTCTAATATTATTAAAGGACTACTTTTAACTAGAAATCTGTGAGCAATCTCAAAAAGAGAATACCCACGCTTTAAATGGACTCAAAAGTAAAACCTTTAATTTTGATTTATCTCCCTATTGAGTCACCCAACAGTATTTATAACCCTTCATGGACATCTGCATATGATACACAACCGTTTTTGATAACATCAAAGTTCTTTGAGCGGTTTAGGCGGAATTGTGCTTACAAGTTTTAAACATGTAATGAATTATCTCCCTTTAGAGTCTTCTGACTGTAATTATGCACATCTACATCGATCAAACGTTACGACAAACGTGATGACTTTTCATTCAGAACTGTCAATTTTCCTTTCATCTGTGGCAACATCCTTTCAGCCTCTGGAACAGGGTTATGGTGGTACATGGTGCCAATAGTGGACCGTTACAGTGTAATAGTTTGAGTTATTGGTTAGACTGGGAGAATTTTTAAACAATTGCAACATGCCAAATCTTGACACATGTACCCCGAACTATCCGTTTGTTTTCCCAAAGTATCCGTGTAACTCAAAATTGAAGTAGGTACCGACAAGAACGATACTTTTGCGCTTTAAAAACAGCGTATGAGTCAGCTCTAGTAGAACTTTCAGAAGACTTTGCTTTAGTATTGTTCTATGACATATTCATAACTGCCCTAGAGCCGGATCTTCTGACATGCAGTTGTGAGGTCAGAACAGATATCATCTGTAGAGTGTCTTACGCTTAAGTATTGACAGAAGAGGAATCTTATGGCCTACATTGGTCTAGAACTCACTGTTAATAATTATAGATAAGATGTGTTGCAATGCGAGTCAAATTCTTTCATAAAGGGTACAGCTTTTGTTAACTCTTTCAGTACTCCTGATTATAAATTTTGCTTTTATATTGGTGGAAATTAAATTTAACAGTTACTTTCAATGGTTTTCTGTTTAGTTTGGTCCTTGTTTTTGACTTGTTGATCAACTTATTTTCCGTCTTTTGATATTGTAAATCAACTTTAACATAAGAAACTATGCAATTCAAATTAGACATCCATAACCAAGAATGCTAATTTATATCAGAGTTAGTGGTGGACATCCAGCTTCAGGTTCAGAGTTTGAACATGGATATCATACAATACAGTATACAGCCACCGACACACATGGAAACAAAGATTTTTGTACCATTAAATTCCGTGTCATCGGTAAATGTCTGCAATACAAGTTTAGAAATACCTCATCAAAACCTTCCAATTTCGACCCTTCTTATTTGTTCTATATCTAGCAGATAATGCTTGCTATAGATAAAAATAAATACCTTGAATACTTATTAATTTTCATCGTTTATTTAGTATTTGATTTTGCAACACTTGTTGATAACAATAATAATGATGATGATATTTTGTCAGGAATAAACATTATGAAATGTAATCATTAAATAAAACATTTACACTAAAAGAATAACTCTTTCGAATTATTAGATTTAATTTTAAATAGAAATAGAAAAAAAATCATTCAAGAAGTTTTTCCTGAAAAAACAAAATGGAGCTTGAATTTGTTACTTGCTTCTTAAGACAACGGACTTTAATTCTGCGTTATCATTCATTTAATAATACATTTGTTTAACTAATGATGATTCATGTAGGGTTTTTTAAGCTGCTAAAATTTGTTTTTCTTTTAGTCCAGTACTGTCTCCAAAGTTTATATGTACGCAATGGTCGAGCAGTATGTGATAGGGTGGATAGAATTCACGGAACAATATGTAATTTCTACTGTGATGATGGGTATGAACTTACTGCTGACAGTGTTAAGATGAAGAAATGTGCAGGAACATCATTTACAGATGGGAAAATCGAATGTAAAAGTAAGTATACTTGCTCTTGGAATGAATACAAATGCCCAATACTTTGATAACAATTGAATCTGCCCACACAATTTTACATCCCAGTGTTAGTATAACCTATTTTAAAGCGATGAGATCGAAGGCTTTGAAAATGGGGTTCCATATTATGTAAATCCCTTCTCAGTCGTATTACAGCCATGGTGTTATTTAGAGTGAAAAGCATACCGTTCGGATTAGTTAATAAGGTAGAATGCCAAACGATATGTGCAATGTTTAATAACATTTATACAGTCAAATATTCAATAGGTCTTTGTTATATCCTCATATGAATACTGAACATGGTTTATTACTTGATAGTTGTTATCACCACTAATTTTAATCTTTTATTGTGAACATTTGCCTCAATTTGTAAGCTTTTTTTTCTACTTTTTTAAATCTTTGCACAGAGAAAACATGCAAGGCACCTGGGACTCTTTGCAATGGTGAATTTCTATGCAGCAATGACGATTATGCTTACGAGTCAGTGTGTTTTCCAAATTGCGATTCCGGATATGAAACACAGCTAAGTCGATTTCTGAAATGCAATGGCGAAAAATGGGACGGTTACAATACAGTATTAGAATGCAAAGGTATAAAGTACAAAGATAGTTTGGTATACAATTTGATTTAAATGTTATAAAAATGTACTTTACGCATTTTGATAGCGTTCATATCAAATTATATAAATACGGGATAAGAGTGAAAGTTTCGTGTCTCTAAATAAACAATATGTATCAACACCTTAAACAAATCTAAGAGTGATTTATGTTGGGAGCACTGGGGTCTAGAATACGCATTATGCGAGGGAAATAGTGAACAAAAGCATGTTACACAGAGCTAACATATTTTTTATGATAAGCAATATCAATGTGGAAATTATTCATAACTTTTCTAGATTCTGAACCACCGACGTTTGACGAATGTCCTTTGATTATAACAAAATACGCCGATAGAGGAAAATCGAGTGCTTCAAATGTAACGTGGGACACTCCAGCAGCAAGTGATAATTCCCAACATCAACAATCCTGTAGTAAACAGATTTCTACTGATATTGTAGTTACACAAAAACTTGGACTTCCCCAAGGATCTAATTTTCCGGTAGGTGTTTACACGATTTCCCATGAGGCAAAAGATGGGCAAGGCCTGACGTCGATTTGTACATCAATTGTTAGTGTGACAGGTACGGAAACCTTTTGCAATACTTCTAAAAAGTTATTTCGATATTTTTGATATTTAGAATAGTGTAAATTAAACATTTTTAAACAATTTTCTAAAATCAATTTTAAATGATAATCTTATTCTAATCAGGAATGTACTTTGTGTTAAAGATACTGGTGATTTTAAATGAACATGAGATGAAAATAATTTTTTATTCAGCAATATCATGTGACCCATTATTGCCAGCAGATAGCTTTCTCAACGTGAGATGCCCTACAGGATACACATACGGTTCTACGTGCTTCTTTTCTTGCTTCATGACATATGTTGTGAAAGGTGCTAAAAGTGTAACTTGTGAATTAGACGAGACTGGTCTCCATGGTCGATGGGCTTGGCCAAATGATATCGAAACTTTTTGCGAGCGTCTAAGTAAGTTTTTTTTTGTGAATATTTTTTAATACAATAGCAAAATTACGATACGCAATTTTTCCTTTAAATCGTTCATCTTAAATTTGTTCCACATTGATACAGCTTGTACAAAAATATCATTGAAAATTGTAAGCCTATCTCACGATTAATAATCAAACTGTTAACAAGACAAGAACATAAATTCATAACTTCCTTAACAGGTTAACATTTTTATGTCTATTTTGTTGTCTTAAATGCAGAATGTCCACCTCTGCCCCCTCCTGTTAATGGAGCACTTACATGTTCGACAGTTATGGGACATGAAGTCTGTACAATGGCTTGTAATGAGAAATTCCAACCTCCTTTAAAACCTCATGCACAATATGAATGTGACGACAACCAGGAGTGGTTTCCCGGACTGCCTCCTAACTGCACAAGTACTTATCGTTAATATTTCAGGGCCAATAAAACAACTTACATTAAAGGGCCTAAGAGCATTAAACAAACCTTTTGTTATATGACTAATATGTCAAATAACTGTGATACATTTCATCAAATTAGTTGCGTCGGGAAATTTTAAAGTTTATTCCAAAATAAACAAGTTTTTTAGTAGACATTATCAATCGCAAAATTTCACAGTTTACTATAGGGAGACACATGAAAACACACATTGGTGCAAGACAATGGAAAACTGCATTGGTGGCACCCTTGGTGTAATCTCCCGGCACATATCTTCTACGCCTAGTGTATCTCGTAGTTTTTTCTGCCTCTTTATCAAAAAAGGGGTTATCTTTATGTTTTAGTAGGAAAAAAAACTAATATCTTTGAAATTATAAATTATGTTGAATATACAATTCAAAATTTAAAGACAAACATTTACATATATTGAATGGCTAGAAATGATAAACTATAGAATATTAATACACGTTGTCTTTTAGAGAAAAGAAATCCGAACTTAGTTGTTACTGACGGAGACCTTGTTTACTATTATTCTGGAGAATGTAATGATATGGGAACACAAATATTTCTAAAAGATAAGTTTGAATCCGCAATGAACGATTTAGCAAACCAGAAGAATTGGTCAAGTACCTGTCAGTCAGATTGTAAAATTAGTGACATTACTGTGTCTTGTGGTCCAACAACTGGAAGACGGAAACGGGAGCAACTGCGGTGGTACAACTTCTATCGATTTAAGAGGGCATCCAATGAAATTAAGATATCTTTTAGACTTGAGATGAAATGGTTGTTAGATGGTGATTATTGGTACAATGATGACAATATTGTCCTTGTGAATAAGGAAATTGAAAAAATCGTCAACAATGGCACTATTGATTACAACGGGCAAACACCTAATTTCGACTATTCTTATAGCTCTTTTAATTGCCTCCAAGGCTTAGTACCAGACTATCATACTGATTCCTGTCGTAAGTTTTTTGTTCGAAAGTTATTATAAGCGTGTTCAAGTTTTAACCCCATTTTTAAAAATATTTTTTTAGATATAATTTAGCGATTTTGTACATAACTAAACCCTATGCCAAGAGCTGGCGAATTGTACTTCATGATTAAAAGATACCAAGCTAATCAACAATGATGTAACACATACTTTTAGCACGCTAAAAGGTACATTTTCTTGACAGGATACCACTGATTCATAACTACCATTCACACACGCTTTTTCGTGTTGAAAAAAAAAAAGAAAAATACAATATATTTTCTTTGTTTTTTATGAACATATTAACCCAGACTTTAGGGAAAACCACACCATTTCAAGTGTTAAAACCAGACACAGCATTCTATATATATCTGTATGGTAATGAAATGTTGTTTCATAACACATAATTCAGGTGGTTGTGTCCCTGGAACATACCTAGATGTAAATTCCGAACAATGTAAAGATTGCTCTCAAGGTTCCTACCAAAATGAAGAATTTAAAATATCATGTATCGCCTGTCCACCAGGGATGTCTACTGAAAAAGAGGGATCTACTAGCCCTTTTGATTGTATAGGTAATATAAAACTCTATTACAAAAACCGATAGCGTTCTAAAATTGTGGACTTATCTTTTACACTCTGATATCCTTGTATCGTGGTCTTTTTCCTGAAAGAAAAATGATTTAAACTTTAATGTGTTATAGAAAAACTATTAACGCTGCTTCATGTCATTGATAGTAGTTCTTAAAATAATGATATTTTAATGATTTATTTTACATAAATTTCTAACATTATTATTATATGGTTTGAATGTAGGTTTTATAAGACGCCGAACTTCTTTCTTCCATTGCTTTGGGAGTATATCGCTCATTCCAGCATGCTAGTGTCATTATCGGTAAATCTGTAGTCACATCAGCAAAGGAATAATTTACAAAAGTAATCTTTATTCATTGTTTTAGAAGAATTTTTCAACCAGCGAGTGATATCTAAAAAGAATTTGATAAAGACCTTTTGAGATCCTTTTCCTCATACCCCTGATTTAGGAGTCTTGTACGCAGATATTTATATCATTCAAGGAAATCAGAGTAGTTAGTACTTGCTCCAGAGTAGAGAATCAATCGTGAAATATAAACACTATATACAAGAGATGAAGGTATATTGTTTCACAGGTAAGGAAAACTTATAATTATAAAACTAAAGTCGTCATTTGAGTACTTAGATAATCACTGCTGTCAAATTCAATATGTAGGTAAATCTGTTTTGATTTAATATACTCCTCAATCATTTTTGTTTCTATTTTGCTGGCGCTGTAGAAATGTGTGAACCAGGATCTTACTCAAATACAGGAGTAATTCCCTGCTCTCCTTGTGTAGTCGGCAAATACCAACCCTCAGAAGGATCAACTTCGTGTCAGCAATGTGATAAGGGAATGTCTACTATAGCCACAGGTTCAAACGATTCCAACAACTGCACAGGTATGTGTTGCGTTTTTACAAGTACAAGTAGATACTTTATACTCCATTATTCTATATGATACTAGTGGTACAAGTTACCAAGAAATCAATTATGTTTTAGTTGAGTATAACATAAATTAATTTGACATTGACGATCCCAAGTAATATTGCTAGATGAACTTAAATTACATGTACTTTCATCTACATACGATGGATATCTTTTCAATTTATTTCGCTTAAAAATTAATGACATTTTTATATGTGTTTGATTACTAGTATGTCAATTCTTATTCCAGCTTTTGATGTTACTTTACCTCTAAATGAGCAAACAGCATTCAGGCCTATACAAAGACATTCTGCTGATTTTTCTCTCCTATTTTGGATATTTGCGACCAATATGTCAAATGATATAGCAACATTGAATTTGGGTGCTTTCACCTTTTCCATAGGATCGGAATGTTCGGTTTCGTATTCAGGGTGAGATAGCATTGCGCTTTTAGTTACATTATGTAGGACTACTTTATTACAACATTGTTTGAGTGTTCAATGGAAATTTAAGACATTACACTCAGAATACGTGTACATCACACTCAGTCGAAATAAAATAAACAAATAATATATTTCGGTAAGCATATTATCATACTCAACCTTTATTTTAATTTGTTTCTATGTGACTTAATACATTAAAGAAATAAATGTGCAGAAAAAAAAACTTCAAAGACATTTTTGATTTATTTAAAAAACAAAACAAATACAAAAGTGTGCAATAAAGTAGTCTTTCATTCGTAATTAACAGAGAATTTTTTGTTATATGTAATTGTTATGTGCTTGTTTGTTTTTGTTTATATATTTTTATATTGGTGTTAACATAAGACTTAAATTTGTACATTGTCACTCCGGCTTTTTTTTGTGTGTGTGTCATTTCAATAAAAAAAAGCGCCGCAGTCACTACATTTTTACTCATTGAGTCATTAAATATGCTGTATATCATAATTCTAGTTTCATTTTTATTACAGCAACAGAAAGGCACAAGTTGTATACTTAAAAGAGAACACTTGGATTCAAATTGCACTTATATGGACAAAAAAAGAAAGCAAACTAGATTTCTATATTGATGGATCATTGAAACTATCAAATGCATTTAGTTATAATGCTAGTGCACAACTTTTCATCGGTGATATGTTAACAGTTCATCCAACTAACAGTGCGTTTTGTAATACAATATTGATCTTTTTTTTTTCAACTTTTATATAATAATAATGATACGATAGAAGAAAAGACAAGCGCAAACTATTTACATTATCAGCTCAAGTGGAAACACATTTTTCAAACAATGTCTAAATTACATTATGTAATAACATATAGTCTATATAGTAATTTTTGTTACTTTTATAGCATTCAAATTGTCTGGGTTGATTCTTTATCCGACCAGTTCACATAACTTATTGAGGACATGCTTTCCAAATACGACTGATTCCATGTTTACAATGTCAGAAATCTTAGCTGTTACGGGAATCAAGGCAACCGAATCAAAATGTGATGGTATGTTTTTACGGATGCAAAAAGAAGTCATTAATTCTTTAACATTATAATTCTTAGATTCTTACATATAACAATACGAGAAATGGAACACCTTGTGAGCAACGTTCTAGAAATGTAATTTGTTTTTTAAATTCTTTACCGTTTATTGAATTTAAATGTTCGCAAGTAGCATTATTAAAACAGTGAAATGATTGTAATTAAAACTAATTAAATTTTTTTATCCGTCTGTCAGTCTGTCCTTTTGTCCGTCCATCCAGCTTTCAGTCACAACTTCTTGTCGCCTGGATAGCACGTATTTCATCCAAACTTAGGTGAATGATTTTAGCAATAAAATCTTGGACAGGATCGAATTTCTAAAAAAAAAATGTGAGAGCGGGACTTTGTAAAACATCAATCAATATGGCTTGTGGTTTGGAGAGCGACTCCATTTTATGACAGAATTCCTTCAAACTTTGGTGAATGATTAGTATCAATAAAATATTGAACAAATCAGAAAAGAGCGACCACTTTTTATTGTGTATAGGAAGAAGTTTTTCGCAAATGGATGCGCATGGGGAATTGTGATCAAGCTCACTAAAGTTTTTAATTATTTATAAAGTGTTGACCCCCGTTTCACATTGAAGCAAACGAGTATGAGATAAATTACAAATGCAAATGTTAGCTGTTTAGCTAAACTAATGAAGCTATGGGATACAAGTGTAAGTCGGAAATGAAAAATAAGGATATTTTTTGTTGTTGTACATATCGTACATTGTACATTATATCTTTGTAACACGGTTTTTATGACTACTTAACAACCAACATTATTAACCTACTATGCTTTGCAGAATATGATGAATGTAGTTCTAGTCCTTGTAGTAATGGAAACTTATGTATAAATGGGATAGGTGGATATACATGTAAATGTAGTAAAGGATTTACTGGGGAACATTGTGAAAATACAGTTGATTTCTGTTCAAATAACGTCTGCAGAAACGGAGCCACATGTAAAAGCTTCAGAACCAATTATACATGTTCCTGTAATGCCGGTTACAAAGGTCATTTTTGTGAAAAAGCAATTGGTAAGTTTGTACACATTATGATTTAATCTCGATTCACGGGGTTGTATAGAGAAAAACTGACGAATAGCCCCCACTTTCATTGAACTTGTCAAAGCCAACTCAACCTCTTGAGACTTCTGATAATACGACAGATATACCGATTTTTTGGCATTTAGCAAAATTGATTGCAGGATGTTAAGTAGCAGTCCACCTATGAATCATGCAGCGGGTGATTAATCGATGTCAGACAGATGTTTGAACCAAATTAGCTTGTATGATTTAATGGAAAAACAAGAATTAATATAAAAAAATGAAAAATGTTTTTTATCGTAACCATAGCAACGATCATTCCTTAGCAATCACCAATTTTGGGCCTAAAAACACAAAAACATCACAATTTGAATGAATTTTTATATCTAATGGTGGAAATTTGTCAAACTACATAATTATATCAAAAAAGTATTTCTTAGGAAAAACAATTTACAATAAAGTACAAAGCAATCTGATTGGTTTAGATCTGGTTACCATAGCAACCAAAATTCTTAATTTTGACAATTTGAAATGTACGAAAATAGGCTATGTTCAGACCCCTTTTGCTAACAAAAACAAGAAGATGTTAATTAAATGTATGCATGGATGTGTAGTAGGTGCTTTCCGCTGAAACATATCAAAAATAAAAAGTATTGTTTTTTTTCATCTTTCTACCAAGATATCTGATTTTTGGAATGTAAGTAAATCACATTAAGGTAGAGTGTAATGTTCAAGATAGGATAACTTTGACCTTGACTTTTGACTTCGAGGTCAAATGACATACAAAATTTTGTCTGGGCTAAAATTGTTTTGTATTTTCTTTGAGACATCTGATATTTGGTATGGGATTATAAAACCTGAAGGCCAGACATCACAAACAAGGGTGGTTGACGTTTGAACTTGACTTTTGACCTCAAATAACATACCAAAGTTTGACGCCATTCATACAAAGTTTGTTCATACCATAAAGCTTTTTGTCTTTTAACCTAGACTTCTAATATTTAGTATGTTGGTACATCCTCTCAAGGTGGAGTGTTGCGTACCAGAATTGGTAAAAATATTTTTGCCGTTTTACATTTGGTATGTGGGTATTTCACGTCAAGGTTACGTGTCATGTACAAAGGTGTGTGACTTTTGATCATGACCTTTGACTTATGGTCAAATACGATACACAATTTTGGCGTACGTTAATGACTGATTTCATGCAATATTTCACCTCAAAGTATGCCCTTTATCACCTGATTGTGCGTAACTCCAGTAACAGTACTAATCTTTTACATCTGTTATGGAATTTCAAAGGAGAAGAACTCTGAGCTTAAGTAATTATACCCCACGCAATGCAGTTGCTCAGGGTATAATGTGTTTGACCCGTCCGTCTGACCGTCAGTCCATCAGTCCATCTTAAGTTTTCCGGACTTTTTAAACACTTGCAGATATTAAAATATTTTTGTTTGGTTAATAAGTTCACCTTGATATGTTAAAAGTCAAGTTTACTTTTCGATAATTTTTACCGAAATTACGGGCTTTGTACTCCTCAAAATTCACAGAAATAACCGTTTTCCAAACATTTTTTTCCTGAACATTTGCAGTTATTGACATGATTTTTATTATAAGTGATAAGTTACAATACAAGCTTCGATGATTTTACTGATATTACGGGCCTTGAACTTAGCAAAATTTACAGAAATAATCGTTATAAGGACTTGTTCCTAAACGCTTGCAAATAATGACATGATCAGTTCACAATGATAAGTTACAGGTCAAGTTTACATTTTGTTCCAATATGATGATACTTAATTTAGATTAATTAAAACTTAAATTAATCAAAGTCTGGCGTTTCTGAGTACATTCTGACATTCTAACATTCTGAGTAACAGAATTTAGGTTGGTCGTATATTTAAGCTCATCGGGGACGAAGGTCAGTGTGAGCTATTGCCATCACTTTGTGTTTGTTGTCGTTGTCTGTTGTCATTGATGACGTTTTTAAATTTTATTTTGTCGCAATCTTTTCTAATGCCTATAAAAATCATTTTCAAAAATCTTTTTTTAATTTCATTTTTGTTGCAATTTTTTTATACCTGATTTAACACTCTAATTCTTTTTTTATCTAGATCCTTCTAAATGTATTTCTCATATAAATCTACCTACATATTTATGTCTGTGTTCCAACATAGTTGAAAATATGAAAAATATATAAAGGAATATGCCAAAGAAGACAAAAAAACGTATATTTTTGTAAAAACATCACGATTTAGTACTTTTTCTATCATACCTCATTAAATATAAATATTAAATATATATACGGATGCATCAAGGATATTGAATCAGCATCCAAACGAAGTCTGCAACTTCTGCAACTTTTACATTTCATTGACTGTATTAAAGTTTACTTCTGATTTCATGTATGGGCAATAATAAGTAGAAAGATCATGTAAACTTGTTGACTATAAACTAGTATTCTGCATTTACAATTATGCAATTTATTCTTAAATGCCACGACAAGATGAAATGTATAATTTTAGGTTACCCATGTTTGGTTCTCACATAGTTTCTAGACAGCTACAAGTCATAGATGTAGGGTAAAAGGCCAGTAAACAAACATTTGTTATTTTTAGCTCTCCTTGCCAAAGACCAAGTAAGTTTATGCCACCACTTGGCGTCCCTCGTCATCGACAAATTTTCGAAATTCTCTTCCTCTAGATAATTGTGCACAAAATGACCGTTGGAATTTATGATCAGTGAAAAAAAACATAGCCGTCGTCACTAGAAATAGAACATAGGTGTCTAAAGGCATTTTGTTAAATAACAAAAAAACCCGTTGCCTCTTGCAAAATTCTGGCAGGAGATAATATTGTCAAGGATTAAGAGAAAACCTATGCCGAAATTCTTCAAACGATATTTACAACTGATGTAGGAGTTATGGCATTCCTTGTATTTACACTTTTGAAAATATTCTCCTCAGAAACAATTGTTCTGCTTGGTATTCCACACAAAATAAATGTTGGGATTCTTGATCCATTACAAAAACATAACCCCTGTTACTACAAATAGAACATACTGGTCAGAAGACAATTTTTTGCAAACAACTCAAAGGTTGTTGCCCTTTTTTGGAGGGTTATATAGTTCAGCATTATAAGATTGACCAATATCGACATTTTCGAAACGATTCGTCTACTAATGTAGGAGTTATGACTCCTGAAACAATTCCTAATTTTTCCACATGTACATGTACAATTATGAAAATATTCTTCTCTCAAACCATTTAAGATCAGTTAATGGAAATGAAGCATATTAATTCTTTAGTGTATTGTGTTTTAAATGACTAGTGTTTTTTAATCCATTCAAAATGTATATGGCTGCCTATACTAAAAATGGACATAGGGGTCAGAAGAGTTTTGTTTTTAAATAATTCAAAAATTGTTGCCTTCAGCAAAATTCTGGTTCAGGTCATAAAATGCTATTAAAAGCATTTCCTGCATTTGACTATTCTATTAATTTTAACTTAGCCTATCTCATTGCCATTTTTTCTAATAAGCAAATGGTAAACCAGGTGAACTATTCAGGCTCTCTTAAGCCTCTAGTCATCCATTTATAATGTTTCTATAATATATCTTAAATGTTGATTTTCCAATTGTTCTTATCTAAATTTCTGACATAAAATTCCATGTTGAGTAAGTCACAGTACTGTGACATTATGTTTAAACAACAAAATTATAAAACATTTTGAAATATTCTGTAAACAAGAACCAACATGTTCATGTTTACAAGAGTAATCATGGGAACCACGATTCTAGCGGAAATCAAAAGAATGTAATCCTGGGACATTTTGATAAGAAGATATGCATTTAAATAAAACAGGTGTTGAAAATGGAAATGGGATATAATGTCAAGAGTTGATCAACAAAAACAAGAAATATTTTTCTTGGGTCTGATTGAATTCTCTCAAAATACAGAAATTAATAAAAACAATTTTGTATCAGTCATATGACATCATTCCTCATTAACATTCAAGTCAAAATTTGATTAGTTATTTGACCATGAGGTCAAAGGTCAAGTTCAAATGTCAAATGCCTCGCCTTGAGAAAACATAACTCCATACCAAATATCAGATGTCTAAGTAAAAATACAAAAGAAAATTATGGCCCGGACAAAATTTTGTAGGATATTTGGCCAAAATTTTGTACTTTACTTAAATGTTAAACAGGTCAGATATCTAAGTAAAAAGACCAAAAAGTAATGGCACAGACAAAATTGTGTATCGTATTTTGCCAAAACTTGTATGTTATTTGACCTTGAGGTTATAAGTCAAGGTCAAAAGTCACCCACTCTGGTACGGACACTCTGCCCCGAGAGGATATACCAACATACCAAATATTAGACGTATAGGTCAAAAGACAAAAAAGTTATGATCTCGACAAAGTTTGTATGAAAAGCGTTGAGAGGAAGAAAAGTCTTTACGAGGGTGAATTAAGGTCCAAATGAGCAAAAAAACAATGATATGCTACATATTTTTATTTTTGATATGTTTCAGTGGAGAGCATCTACTACACATCCATTCAAATATTTGGATAATATCTTCTTGCTCTTGTTAGCAAAACGGGTCTGGACATAGCCTATTTTCGTATATTTCAAATTGTCAATAATAAAGAATTTTGGTTGCTATGGTAACCAGATATTAACCAATCAAATTGCTTTGTATTTTATTGTAAATTATTTTCAATAAGACACACTTCATTGATATAATTATTTAATTTGGTAAATTTCCACCATTAGATATAAATAAATACATTCAAATTGTGACATGTTTGTGATTATTAGGCACTAAATTGGTGGTTGCTAAGGAGTGGTCGTTGCTATGGTTACGGTGAAAACATTTTTCATTTTTTCATTTTATTCATTGTTTTTCTTGAATATCCAATTGATTTAAAGTCAATTTGGATGAAATATCTGACATCAATAAATCACTTTCAGTGAAAATTGCATGATTCTTAGGCGGACTGCTACTTAATAATAATAATAATAAAATAAACTTTAACTATTCTTGTAAGAGCATCATTGAGGTTGGGAGTTCATGAAAAATCCACTTAGTGTAATATATGGATCATGCTTCCCAGTCCTTGAACATGTTTGTAAGTGTTCTTGTCCTGTTTGGTTTTAGTTCTTTGATACTGCGACATGTATGCTATCTTAAGTCCTTCGTCCATTCTTCAGATTTATTGAACAGCGAAAAGAATGTTATGACATCTTCAACCGAATAAAATTGTCCTCTCTGGTATTGCACTCTAATTACTGACAGCGGTATTACTTTTTTTCGAATTTATTCCTTGGATATTATTTTCTCTAATGTAAATGCAAACTTAATTTTAAAGTAAAGTCCGGATAAATTTCTTTTTTGTAGTAAACGGGGGATGGTCGCCATGGTTGGAATGGACTGATTGCTCTAAATCTTGTGACCATGGAACAAGAAATCGTATCCGCTTTTGTGACAACCCAACACCGGAAATTGATGGACAGAATTGCTTTGGAAATGCTACAGATATTCAGGAATGTGCGACATATAGCTGTCCAAGTAAGTACTTCGTTAAAAAACCTTGCGTATTGTCTTTATGAAAACTATTTGTATTCAAAACATAAACATTTACATTTGTGAAAAGGTATAAATTATGTATTTCTTATGTTCAGTTTTATTTCAGTGTGGGGATTTGCATAGGCTAGTTTTATGGTTAAATATCAGCAAAGTATAGACACAACATTTATACCTCTTTTCATTATCCATGAGCAGTCCGGGTCCTGGTGTAAATGAGTTCATCTGAATTTCATAATTAAAACTATGTAAAGTTTTGAAAAAAAAACTGTAAAAAGACAATATAATTATGATTGTTTTATTTATTTATTTTTTTTGTTTGTTTTTACTTCTGCAGCTTGTCCATCTTATGAAGACATTCCAGGAGCCAACAGAGCTCATGAATTTAACTGTTCTGACAGTAAAGATCATATCTCTTGTAAAGTCTCTTGTCGAGATGGCTTTATATTTGCACCTGAAAATTTACCCCCAGAAAAATATGAATGTGGATATAACACATCATTTGAATGGAACAGTGCTAAACTACCACAATGTACAAGTAAGAAAAAAAAAGAATTTTTATTTGATTTCGTTTGATACTATAAATAAGATTGTACTACAAAACAACATCAAATCATACACATGTTTGCAGCGCTATTTCCATCCATTCATGATATAATTTTTGTTTACGGTCATCTGATAATTATACATAATTGCATTACATTTGATACAGTGATAAAGATTTAGGATATGAAGTATATTTAAAAAAAACAGATTTCACAGAAAGAAAGTGAACTATAAGAACAAAAAAAGCATATAAATATTTAATACTTTCAATATTGTATTTGTAGGATTTAAGTTGCCGAAAGAAGTTGATACAAAGTTTACAATTTCGTACGATGCTTCTGCCTGTAATGATAAAACAGGTATAAGAGACGAATTAAGTAAAAAGATTAAAAAATTGGACTGTGTTTCAAAACAAACATGTAATGCTGAAGTTAAGTACTCCGGATGTGAATCTGGGAAAAGGATGAAACGTGCCACATCGGACCTAGCGCTGATTGTTTCTTACAATGCGTCATTTACCAGTGCTAGTGATGACGAAATTAATGATTTCTTTGAATCAAAAATAGGTATGATTAAAATTTTAATGCTCCTCAAATATATATTTCGCGATATCATAAATATAATACATGAAGTTTGCAACGATGAGTCAAAAGGATTTCTTCCTAAGGATAATACTCAATTTTATAATGTGTAAAAATTGGCTTCTACATTAAATCATTTTGCCGCTTCCTTGCAAACAAATATGAGGACACCTTCAAAATAGATCAAAATAAGCGAAGCCACTAATCGAGACTGGTATTGAATTTCTGCATGCCATAAAGTAAAATCAAATATGTCATGTTCTTCTGTATACACAGTATCATGAGTATTGTCAAGTATTTTTTTTTTGTCTGATCGTTATAATTGTCTGTTCATTGGTCCGTTGTTGCTTCTCTTTTTGCACAATTGACGTATTTTCATTTGATTTTTAATAGAAAGTGTTTCATGGAAATGTCCTATGAACGTTAATTTTTTTTCAGTTTCAGAAGGATTAGCGGAATGGTTAGAAGAATACTCGGACGTACTTTTAACCACACAACAAATGATAAACGACACAAATTTTTACACTGTATTGGTGAACGGCAAAACATTCGAAACAAGTCTCTCAACAGTTAATTTAACTTCAAGATTTAAATGTTCAGTTGGAATGATTGCTCATGATGCAGTTTGTGGTAAACACACATGTTTTAAGATACTTTGAAGTAGTTAGATTCACAAATTTTACAAGTGCAATTATTTAAATTTTAATTGTATGTGGCTATTAGAGACACAATATAATGCGTTAACATACATTTGTATATCAATAAATTCAATATGTGATAATTTGTTATAGTTAAATAATATAATTCAATAAGCTTCCATCAATATAAATAATCGATTTCATAATGCCAACAGTATTTTGTCCTGCTGGGACCTATTGGAAAGATGGGCTTTGTGAATTGTGTCCTATTGGTACATTTCAAGATCTTGAAGGAGAACAACACTGTATTACTTGTCCAACAGGTTTGACAACACAGTATGAGGCGTCTATTAACTACACGGACTGTTTATGTAAGATTTTCTCTTAATAGCTACTAGTTTACCGTAATTTTTAACTCTAAAGTTGTTTTATCTATTAAAGTAATATTTCATTCGACATATAATGATCAGCTTTTCGTTGGATTGTAAGAAAATACATATTATTACCGCATATGGAAACAAAGTTTAGCCAGATGATAATCAAATTTACATGAAAATATACACAGTAATAATGCATCGAATGATCTATCTGACCCTTAGATGAAATCAGACGAGTATTGATAACTCATGCATTGTGTATGCTTCCATGTATGTATTCGGGTTTACTTTTGATAACTGGGGAAAATAATCAAGACAATACATCACCACAAAACATTTTTAAAGAAGCATTTGATATAGTAAATATTTCATGACTCAATGTTTTGAAGATTGCAAAAAATATGACATGGCATATGAAGTTAGGAAATTAATATATAAAACTTCTTGATTGCTTAAGGCTTATCCATAAGGGTATGATCGCAGAATCCGGCTAGTCATTGAAAAAAAATGAACATTTATAATGAATTTATAGCTGATCAGAAGTGTACATTACTAAATAAGAAAATCTTAGTACATTTACCGATTAGCGATATGCAAGAATTTTATTTTTCGTTTAAAATTTTTACACTGTAACTTTTCATAATTGTACTTGTTTAAACAGCATCAAATAAATACTTTTTTCGGAGGAAAGTATTTTGCAAAGATGTAAGGAAACATTTTAAAAAGTATGCAATTCATATACTGTATCAGCACATAATAAAACTAATCAATGTATTTTAACAGTAATAGCGGATGTCGTTAGTTCAACACCATCAGAAGATAAAAAAGTCAAGCTGGACGATGACAAAGGATTAGGTATGAAATAAATACAAAAATCCTTTCTTATTCATTAAACCGTTAGAAAAAAAATTCATATAAAGTCTAAAGTAGTTGAGAAATACGATTTTAACTTTAGCATTCTGCATTTGTATATATTTTTTTATCAATGTCAATGACCCATCAAGAGCTCAATGTGTCTTTGAAATGTCACTAATACACATAGACTTCTTTCTTTAAGATACAATAGTTCTGTTACCCGTTATTGTCAGTGTCACTCTTGCAGTTATAATTGGTATCATTGTTGTTGCGCTCAAGAAATATCAACGTTCTGTGAGGTATTATATTCCTATTTAAAAACATACTCATTTTATGTATAAAAACACATCTCATTCATGATAAAACACGCTTGAATTAGTAGCGTGTACATGTGACTTGTTAGTTAACAAACCCGTATTACGGAGAAAGGAAAATAATTCGCCGCCAAGCATACAGACATTCTTTACCAAATTATTTTACATATTTTCGCAAGGTAATGACTATACAGCTAAACTAATATCCAACAAAAAGGAATTTTTGAAAACACAACAATTTTTATCATTTAAATGATTGTAAATGTTTTGAGATAAAGAAATATAAATCATAATGCTCTGGATGCTTACCCTACCGGTGCACCTAGTCTATGCTCCCAGTGTTTAGTGGAGCACGAGTTGCTTATTTACTTTTGTAACTTTGTATAAATTATTTCTGTTTTTTTTTTATGTTCTTTGTAGTATGTGAGTGATTTCCATGTCTGGTCTTTGTCCCTGGATTACATTCTTTTGATTTCCACAAGAATCTTGATTCCCTTGATTACTCTCTCTGAAAGATGACAAAAACAAACTTCATTACGGATATCATTATGAATTTAACATATGACCTTAGAACCACTGAGAGTCTGATCTCAGTTTGACCTTTAGCGATGAAGTACTATGCAAATACTGATAAAAACTACTCACCTTTGCTGGATACACAAAATTTAGAATGGTCTAGTAGTTTATTATGTAAATCATTTGATAACTTAGCCCCAGGCTAGGTGTTCCAAGTCTAGGCCAGAGTTTGGATTACTGACATATATCTATCACTAATTCCTTTCTAGCTTTTAACGTCGTCCTCTTACAGGTTACACGGAAACACGTCTTAAACTTTTTTCATTATTGTAGACAGAAAAATGTAAATAGAATGAATAATAGTGTGGCAAGCCTAGCAACAGTAAATAAGATTTTCCCTACGTTATCACCAAGAACAATCAACGAGTCGCTACGTCCGATAAACCATCGATCAACATTTCTACAGTCAGATGCATGATTGTGTTTATATATTGTTTTGCTGAACTGACACCCTAGATATATATATATTCGGATTTACTTATTATGTCAATAATTTATATAGATTAACTTGTGGTTAATGTACTCTGATTCATTATAAATAAAAAATGAATAAATATAAATACAATGAGATATATAAAAAATATTAAGCAGGTAATTTGTTTAATGGTTAATTTAATAAATAAATATTTATATTTTGATTTGTTTCATTATCAAAGTGTTGTTACATATTAGTTTTACATGAGTTGATTATATTAAAAATCCTTTGATTGTATGATTTTGCTTTTCCAAATCTTTATATAATTATTTTAAAAGTATTAATGTATAACATTTTATACATTTGCTCATGTACATATGAACATATTGCAACCGACATTTTCTTGAAATATTGTAGAATTACGTTTTATGACTTATTTTGTATCTATTCACATAATCCTTATTCTGCACACAGGCAAAAAAAACATTATTTCTGAAGCCATGCTGATATTGTTGCTACTTTATTGAAATGCACTGGCTGACAGAAATAGAACAGTATTATAATTGTTTAATTATAACAAGAATGTATTAAGTAACTGTCTTTGTAAGAATCATACAAAATCTGAAAAATGTGATACACCCCAAAAAAGGTTACATATTTTTATTTTTGTAATTAAGTTGTTTTATGGGTCGATACTATGAAATGTGTAATTATTCATTCAAATCTTCCTGCTCTTATGAGATAATCAACATTGAAAATTCAATAGATTCTATTGTATTTGGGTGTCATTTATAGAGTTATATCCCTTAATTTTGAAATCTACAGTGCATTCTATATAATTTTTATCTCCTAAGAACAAGAGTTACATGAAAAACTGAATGTTAATTTCTGTTGACTATGGCAATTCAAACAAAATATCAAAAATAAAAATATGTAGACTTTTTACCCATGAATCACATTTTGTATGATTCTTAGCTGGAGTTCTACTTAAAATATTTAGCTGTGTACTTACTTGATTAAAATGTGTTACAGTTTGATTTGTTTCACTATGGCAAACTGTTCTATAATGATTTACGATTCATCACTTGATAGGAAAATAAATATTCATGGAACTGTTCGAACCATTACTTTAAAATTCTGAATATACGTCCTGTTAAAGTAATAGTGTAACACGAATGGGCCGATCATACACCTTAAATCAACGGTTTCGAAACTGATTATTTTGCAAAAGAGTAATCAAGGGAACCAAGGTTATAGCGGTAATCACAAGAATGTAATCCAGGGACAAAGACCAGACACGGCAAACAGACATACACAACAAAGAACATGAAGTATATAAAATAGTACATACAAAGTAACAAAAGCAAATGAGTAACTCGGACTCCACTAAAAACTGGGAGCATGGAGCAGGTGCATCGGTAGGGTAAGCGTCCTCTGCTTTTATAGAAACACCCGCCGAGTTGAATGAAAATTCATCACCTTTGTCGTAAAGTTTGGTCAATAGTTTTCCTTTACCATCGATTTGTAAGTGTAGGTCAAGATATGAGGCTGACTTCACAATGTCTGTAGTATCCTTTATCTCAAGTTCTTTGGGGAGATTTTTTTTGTAAAAACAACGATGTATAATGCTTTTAAGTCGGGATTTTAACTGAGTATGGGGAATAGAAGTATACAGTGTTGAAAAATCATAGATTTTACTGCCATTATATTCAGATATTAGTCTTGAACTTATTGTGTCCAAAATATCTTTCGAATTTTTCAGGATCCACATTGAATTAATACCACTACGGGAGTAACAAGTATTGTGGTAGGACTGTAGACCCTCTTTGACAGTTGTAAGTAAAGAATAGTAGTTAAAAGTTTTGAAAGAGGTTTGGTGGTACATTTTGCAGATCCAGCTATGAAACTACTATTCGGACAAAGCTATATTTTTTCTAAAAACATTTTTTGCCGAGTTTGGAAAGCTAGACTTTGTTGACTTTTAAAATTGAAACAAATTTAAAAGTTGGAACAGCTTTGTATACCTGAGTCCTTGTGATGATAATAAAAGATTCTTGGTCTACACTTTCAAGCAGAATAAATTTCATATATGTTAGCAAAACGGTTTAAAATGATCAAATACCCATTTACAATGAACGAACTTATATACCGCGTTGTGGCAATTGAGTAAAAGTTAATGAGTTCAAATATGTGTAAAATATATTTACATATATGTACTTAAAAATCAAATGAGATATAGGAACGTTGATTCAAAGAAAAGGCAATATTTTTTTTTGATTTATTCAAAAATATGAGACAAAACGAAAAATTTCTTATGTAAAGCAAAAACAATAGATTCATTTGTAGCCAAGTGATATGTGAGCCTTACATTTATAAATTAGCTACTTCACTAAAATTGCAGTAAAGAATATTTGTCCGATATATAACTGCATGTATTATGGCCATCTATTTATTCAATTAAAACTGGTAGGGAACTATTTGTATATAATTAGAACAATTTGACCAATACTTCTGACCTTGTTGAGCTGGATAACTCCATAAAAATACCAGTTTTTTCTAGGACGAGTAACATGGAAGCATAAATTATGTGATCATTTAATTATATTCATTAATTCATGCAGTTTAAAAGCTGTAAGCAGGAGATTTTACCTACGAAGTAGGAATTTGTTTTATGCCTAGGTTAAGTTGTCACCAATGAGCATTGCTTGCAGTTCTTTTTACGATGGCTCACTTAGAAGTCAGAAAAGAAGGATATACCTCCGCAATACCTTAGCAATTGAGAAATAAAGGCACTATATGCTATATGTTGGAGAAGCTGGTGCATGTGTATTACTGCACATGAACATATTAATAATTAAAAAAATCAAAATAATTTAGTTTGTCACATATTATGGTACTACTTTTGTCGTCAAATTCGAAGAGACAGTCTTAAAATGAAGAATGTTTTTCATTATTGTCTTTGATTCCAAGTTTTTTTAAACATGTTTGTGTAATAAAGTTTGTTGAAAAGTAGAATCAACGCCATCAATAAAATTGCAAAACTAAACAAAAGAACAGAAATTGTTACAAAGGCGTTGGAATTTAAGTAAATTCATTCGGTCTAAGGCAATTAATTAAACATTAAAGGTAGGAAACATGATTATATTTTGCAATTTAAACTTGTGTTCAAATATATAGACACATCAGCGGCAACAAAATTACATTGCGTCGTGTAATTCATCTGTGTATACATGTAACAAGATTTTATCATTGTAATTTTGAATTAACAAAGAAACACAATCTAATCGGGGACCAGTTGATAATCACATTTCCATATGATTTGGTCGATGTATCAACTATTAAGACGACTAGATAATTGTACAATGCAACAAGTGATGAAAAGTGATATACGACTTGACCTTTTGCACGTAAAAAATCTTGGGACGTCACAGATAGTCGATCGTTAAAATTTCAACCATTGTGATACGAAATGCGAAGCTGTCAAACATTCCAGGGAACATATAGAAAAATATTGAAAACAAATTATAACTCAATTATATAATTATAACTGAAACTGGCTGATTACAATTTCAATAGCATAACACACTCACTGAAGCTCTTTTCTTAAGATGTTATAATCTAACTAATTGGGTCTGTATTCTATGATGTCTAACTTTAACTCATTCAAACACAAATTATTTCGATTTGCATGCAAACACTAAGGTTTATGTTCAGATGTATATACTATAAACTTTCAACCGATACCATTCCCTCATTTCCCTATTCCCCATAGCAAAATTCCCATTCCCCAATATAATCTCCATGGCATCTTTACTTTATAATGTCATATTTTCAAATCCGTCAATATCAAACTGTTATATTGAATTAAATTTTATACATTTTTCATATCAATAGATACTTTAAAATCTTATTTCCCCATCATCCCCATTCAAATCCTCATACACCACCCCAATGCCCCATTCTCAACTTTCCTATTCCCCATTCACAATATATCAAGGAATGGAAAGTTTTCCCCGTACAAGTACTGAATAATGTGTCCTTACTTTGGAAACAAAACAATTTCGCAATTTATTCAAGCATTACATGGAAACCTTAGTGAAAAATGCAGCCAAAGTATGTAAATTGTTCAAAATTGGGGAAAACACTTGAATTCATACCTTGTTTCTTTGCAGGAGTTTCGACAACTAAAATATTACAACCATAAATACCTATTTTATCAATACAACATTTGACAACAAAAATAATTTTTGAATCATGTGCCAAAAATTCCAGATCGGGAAAACAGCGGCTAATCCTTATATTGAAGAAAACTAAAATAAAAGCTGCATATAATCAATACTTTTGTTCGTATATTTGACGTGTAAATGTTTTACGGTTCGTAAGTCTTCATTGTCTGTATTAGATATCTTTCAAACATAAACAATATCCCAATAAGTCCTTAATTGGTAATTTAAAGTTTGCAGTAAATATCAGAGCAAGGAGTCGATATAAAAGAATTTATCCTTTTATTTCGACAGCTTCTCGATTGTTTGAAGTTTTAATGTTACGATTGTACAAATATATAACCAAATGGAAACAAGTGCGATAAGAAACAATATTTTTTAGACTGTTTCTGGAAGTTTTTTAGCGTACAAATCGCTGACACTTTGTTTTAGATAAAGAATGAAACACAAAAAAAAAATTTTTAAAAGAAATTACGAATTTTACCGATGATACTACATGCCTGAATTAGAAAATTCCTATATAGTAAGTACGATAACGCTATTGACAGTATTTAATATATGTTATGTGTACTTCCTTGTTAGGAGAACAAGTTGATTATAACTTTGGTGTTTAAGACTGTGTAGGTTTAAACAGATTATTTGGTTTGAACAGAATGCAAGGTACAGTAATTTGTTACATTTATAGACAAATACGTAGGTAGACTCTAGATCTTTGATTATTATTTATAATAAAAGATTAACTATACAATACTTTTGCCGAAAGGTCGAATTGAATAAACAACTAATTTTTGTACATAAGACAGTAAATGAAAGAATACAGTATAAAGGTTATGTTTCAATTGTATATGCATGCGTACAAAGCGCTTTATTCTGTAGTTGTATAATTATTTAACTTAAGAAGCATTGCCATGATGTATATTTTTCATATCTTGAAATTAGTCGGTTTTTCTAATACCATCTGCTTTGCGGGAACATGTAGTCCGTTCGTCCGTCCCCTGTTATTATTCGCTTTTCCTCTGACACCACTGAATGGAATTTGATAAAAATTCTATATTTTTATATTGCATGATGACAATGTGCATTTTATATTATGGAGTTTCTTATATGGTTTCTAGGGAGGAAAGCGGCGGACATCATCCGAAAATTTTGTGTACTTAATTCTTCACGCAGGAAAAAAAACATTATGTATGAAGTCATGCTGATTTTGTTACTACTTTGTTGTGATGCATTGGCTAACACAGAACGAACAGTATGTTGCTTAATATATTTGTTTTACTAAAAGTTTGATTTAGTCACGTCACCTTGAACAGATTGAGAGTTCTACTATATAAGAACATTGAGTACATATATCACTGATGACCCGGAATGACCACCCGACCAAATCAACGGTTTACCCGAATACGTCATTATTTCATAATTTGTCCTCATGCGTTTGTCAAAACGAATATGATATTTTGGTACGCTCATCTCTCGGCCTGAAAAAATATTTTTATCTTCTTTCTGATATAGAATATCAAATGCATTGCATAGAGAAGTATTTCCATGAACCGAAGCAGCAAGAAAACTAGTGAATTTAGTTTCATTTGAAGTCAACCTAATTGACAAATTTGATGTTCACACATCCATTTACACTTTAATCAAGTTCGTTTGGAACATGCTTTTACATGCAATGCAACTGACCAAGACTTCCATTTACGGTTTATCATGCATGTATTGATTGATATTCCCACGATTCAATCATCATGTTTTCAGTGCAGTATAGTTAAACTGACGACTGATTATCACGTTCGGCAAGTCAGAACACCAGAGAATAATCTCGTTAAATCTGAAACAGCAATCACACTGCGATGATGTAAGCGAAACAACGAATTTACATGGGCATATTGCAAAGACGGAGTTTGGATATATGGAGACAAAAACACTTGTAAGAGTATGGATATTTATTTCGACAAAAGAGTACATGAATATCAAATTACGTTCCTTAGATTCGTGTTTGAGTTTGTATTCGAGAATTGGTAATGGCTCCAAAAACGAAGTTTAGGAATCCTATTGATTTTATTCCGTTTCTTCTTCTTATTATTATTCTAATTGTAATTCTTCGACATTCCACTCAACATTCAACAAAATTTTGTTAGACCAGAAACTCAGAAATCACACAGTGAAGTCTCACAAATTTTTGCAAACTATGCGGTACTACCGTTAAGTTCTGTCTAAGCGTTTAAAATTTCAAAAAGGGCAACCGTTGTGAAAGGGCGGTTAAAAAAGGTGAAAGATCAATATTTAGGATATTGCAATATTTCAAAAACCTAGATGGCCAAGAAGTTTAAACTTGGAAAAGTTGTAGAGTTCTACATGCTGAACAAGATTATGTAAACAATTATAGCCGGAAATGATATATTACCTGTTGCTGTTGCAACTGATTTGCCGGTTAAAATGTCAGTCTTGTATAGTCCAAATTTTGAGGTACTTAGATGATTAGAAAGTCGCTAATGCATGGCAACCACCTTTTCTGCCAAAATTTCAATATGTTCTGATTTGACTGAAATTTTGAGGTTTCTAAGAGGTTTAAAATACACAATTGCTATGACAACTGATTATCCCGCCAAAATTTATAAAAGCTCCGATTTGACTGAACTTTGGCTTTTATGGAGAAACTGATATGCTGAATCAAAGTATGCAGTCTTTGAATCTATTTGGAGTAACTCATTAGTCTGGTTTAGAGAGACTTACATTATCCGTTAGATCAGTATCATCTCTTGTTGTTCTGAAGCTTTAATGAATCCCCATATAGTGTTTTGATTAAGAAATAAATCATGGAAACTCCATTTTATCATTGTTTTATAACGGGCTGACCATTTATTTGGCTGTACACTTTACGCTAGCTATGTAAGTATTGGTTTCATACACGATGGATCACGTGACACGTTGCACGTGGCGAGTGCTATCGAGTATGTGTGCAAGTGATGTTTACGAAATATAATATAACTTTCTAAAAACATGACATTTAATATCATCATTGAATATTTAATAATTTGATGTTCATTCACGCTACTGAAAGCAGCTGATACACATCGGAATGCTACGTGTGTTTGTTTACATTTTTAAATTGAACAGTAATTTACAAACATACAGCCACGCCCAAATCTTGGAGCTCCCAAACTCAATGAACGGCCACAGGCCGCTCATGTTATGTTTGGGAGTGGAGAGATCCGTTTATACATGCATGAACGACCGAAAATAGTTGTTTAATCCTTTTAATTCTATCCGGCAATCATAGTTAACCTCTGGGAGCCTCAGTCACATATATTGATACACTGTGTTAATGTTTACGCTTCAATACACACACTGCCTTGTACGCGTATGTATATTGTTTACTTTAGATACAAACAAAGTTGTTCCGGTAGTAAGCGTAAAGTGTTCATTTAATACTTCCGTGCTGAATATTAAAATTTTATTTTAGTCTTTTTGATTCCTTTTTAAAAGGCATCGTTCCAATACTACACGCCGGTCATATTGGTTTCAATTTGACCGTCGTTTATGCATGTAGGAACGATCTGAAGAAGTTAATGCAAGTATGAACTTTCTGGCAAAGACTTTCTTGACTAATCAAAAACGGCTATAAGAATGAAGAATCTTATGATAAGAATTATATTTCAATAGACATGGAATGACTACGTAAAAAGTTTCAAGATAATAAAACAAGTACTATGAAAGTATTATTGTTCGTGGGGTAACAATTTTCGTGGTTTTCGTGGGTTTTGTAAACCACGAAAATTGGTTCCCAACGAAAAGGACCTTTTCAATTAGTTTGCATGTGTCGAATCCTCGAATTTAAGAATCTATGAACTGATAAATTTTCCTTAAACGACGAAAATTGGTTCCAACGAATAAAAGAACATTTACAGTAAATTTAATGGTTGATATAAGTCTAAATGTAGAACAAAAGTAGATTGTGGTCATTACAAGTCTGTTTTTTCGACGCAGTCGGTATAGTTTCGCTTTTTACCCATTGACGCGCTTCCATGGAAACGCAAGTCACCTGATCGCAATTCTGTTTCCCGATTGGCCAAATACCGATAAATTAGTGACGTTTGAAAAAAACTATATCGAAAATTAAAATTGCATGCCATTTGTTATTTCCTGGTTGAATTTAAAAAAACATTGAAAAAATTTTACTGCGTCGGTTATCTTTTTTTTTAAGATAGTACTTGTTTTCTTTTAGTTTTTGGTTTTTTCCTTTATTTTATTTAGGTGCAATTGATACAGGAGAACCACTGGAGAGGCATAAAAGAGGCTGGGGGCGCGTCAGAGTGAGATTCAGACGTGTCAGAAATGAGTTTAACAGGTTTTCGTGCTCTCTCTTCAGATGTCCGAATCATTCAATGAGTAAGTTTACATTGGGCATACGATTTTATAGGTACAAAATGTACGTTCGTCTATTAGCAAATCGTTAGTCTGGGAAGATGATTATCACTTTGTGGACATAAACAGGAGCACATACAAAACGTCTAATGGGAAGTCTAACGGAAAGAGTGCATACATTTAAGGTTAGTATTTTGTATTTAAATGCATAAATGTAGTAGGCAAAGAATGTGAATATGTTTTAATAATAAGGAAACGAAAAACCATATACAATTCATACTATATCACCATTTTAAATTATTTACAGGAGACAAGACCCCACCCGAAATACGAGGATGTCCTAGTGATCAGACTGTGTATGCCCTTCCATTACAACGTCATGAATTTGTGCGCTGGATACAACCGGTCGCTTGGGATAATAAAGATGGTCAAATAAGGCAATAGTGTTTCATTAATATATCAACATATATTGACTCCCACAAAAAGCACTTGATAAAATTTTTGCGCATTTTTTGTGCCTGTCCCAAGTCAGGAATTTCTGGCCACTGTATATATTGCTTCGTTTTCGCTTTCAGTTTACTTTTGTTTTGCTGTAGTATATAGGGACGACTATTTCGCAATGTAAAAAATAAAAAATAAATAAATAAAATAAATAAAAACAAGAAAAGGGGTAATTTATACAGTCAAATAGAAATGTTGATAATGCCATATTTTAATTTTGTTTATTCAGTGTGCATTTGAATGGCCGTAAAGGACCAGGAAGTCCATTTTTTGAACTAGATGACGGCAGACCAACTCCTGTAGGTTACTGGGCAAAGGATAGTAGTGGGAACATGGCCACTTGTAATTTTAATATTTATATTAAAGGTACTTTATTTTCTAATGAAGGTAAATCCAATTTGTTCTTTCGTATACATGAATAGTAAATTCTACAAAGAAAAATAGTACCCCCAGCTTTGTTGAATGGGAATACCTACTGGTTTCTATGTCATTGTGCGTTATTAGTTGTCGTACCATTGTTATGTTTTTTTCTATATGTTGAAAGAGTAACCAAGGGAACCAAGGTTATAGCGGTAAGCTAAAATCTTACATACAAAGTAACAAATGCAAATGAGCAACTTCAACTCCACTAAAAACTGGGAGCATGGACCAGGTGCACCGGTAGGGTAAACATCCCCTACTTTTCTAGAAACACCCGCCGAGTTGCTCACAAAAAGTCAAGTCCGGGGTAGACAAACGAGGAAACTATGACCCGTTGAAAAAAAATAGCATTCGCTGTTCTATATTCAATTAACTGACTATGTTATTTGGCAGATAAAACCAAAGTGTGAATGTTGTGATACGATGATTTGAACAGTGTATGCTAATAGGTCATAACATGTTGATTACTGGTCAAATAGGTGCAGGAAAGATTAACCTTCTAATTTCTGATTCTCGTCTATTTTGTTTGTTTTTGGTCGAAGTAACTATTGAAAAAAGCCCAATATCATATTTTAAACCTTTTACTCGTTACCAAATCCTAGTGATGTACGATGTTGAAATAATGGTAATTCTGTTGCAGAAAAGCAAGTGTTATTTTCGTTCATCATATCTTACAAAAGGGGTTGACCATGAGTGCATAATATTTTTTTTCACATCTACATTATGGTTAAAGCGCAATGCAATTCATACCTCTTCCACTAGGACCATTTTTTGCGATATTTTTTTCAGTCAAAAGATGCAAGGTTCGACCAGGTTTTGTACAAGACGGTTACCGTGTATGCCACTTAAACAGTGACATGAGACTAGGGACGGTGTGTCGTTATGGGTGCTACCAAGGACATACATTGAAAGGAGCACCCTCTGTTATAAAGTGTTTAGATGCCGGTGGAAGTCATGCGATTTGGTCTAGTGATGCTGAGCCTTACTGTGAAAGTAAGTGAATAAATATCTTAACCATTACAACCATTCCGTACCTAGCAATGATTTGTAATTTATTGTTTTTCATAATACGCGAGAAATGGTGTATCACAGCATTTTGTTACGATATATATTTGTTAAGTTTTTCTTCTGTAAAATCTGAGGAAAAGTGAGCCGTGTATTATACAATACTTGAACGTTGAGACTAAGAGAATGTCTATTATTTTTTTGTGAAGTTTTCGTATTGCTTGATGTTTGTTTTTAATTTATTTTAAGGTTGATTTATGATATTGACTTTAACCATACTTAATATGAATAGCTAAACTCAAAAACATAGAGTATCGTTAACGCTTCTTTTTGATGTAGAAAATCAATGCATGCCAATTGTTGAAAGAGGACAGCTTGAATTTTCATGCAGTGAAAACTTCCTATTTAGATCTATTTGTGTTTTTCACTGTGGGGATGGATACGATATTCCTACAAATCAAAGGAGAACAAAAGTTTGTCTTGCATCCAAAACATGGGACGCAGATGATCCTGACTGCATTGGTAAGACGGTTGTAACTAAAGAAATACATTATTGTTGTGATTGAATGTTAATGTTATCTTTATGCAATTATATTTATAAAGGAGCTATCAATTCTTTCACGTTAGTTATATAAATCTAGAAAAGTCAACTTACCCCTCCCCCTAAAAAAACAAATGAAAGCAAAAATATGATGTGATACGAACAAGAAAATTTACATCTATATACGACGTCCGAGGCGTTGCGCAAAGCATATGAATGGCACTGTTCTGTTATCATTTCACATTGATTACCATTTGTTGTTACCGTTTTGTTGTGTTAATGTAAACTCGGGTTTGGCATTTGCATACGCATATTTACTGTATCTTCGCAACACCACTCATTGGAATATCCATTTCTGCACGATCATTTTTATTTATTTTCGACAGGTAATAAAAAAGCTAGGCAAAAGGAGTGGTATTTGTTGTTTGCTGCATAAGTCAATCGAAATTAAATTCTTTCTATGTATATCATTTCACAGATATCGAAAAACCAAGGTTTGAGCAATGTCCTGGTACACTGATATTTTATCCCGAAGACAATGAGGATATTGCCTACATCCACTGGGATAAGCCATTAGTAAAAGATTACAAAGATAGTGGACTAACGGCATTTCAGTTATCAGGCCCAGCTCCAGCTTCACAAATGGGAGTAAACTCGTATTCGATCAAATATGGAGCATCTGACAGAGCAGGAAATGAAGCAGTAACATGTCAATTTGACGTCATTGTTAAACGTAGGTACATGTATAATGTAAGTGAAAACAAAGCTGTGCGCATTTATATCTAGTAAAAACAACACGTAAAGCATAAATTTACAATTAACATAATTCTTTCCACAAACACAGATATGCTGCTTTTCTCATTAATCTTGTATTCAAATCCATTAAAAACCTTAAACTGATGTTCAAAATTGTGAGTTTACTATCTGAAATATCACTTTGTAAGCAGCTCTGAACTTTTAACAACTATACCGATTTGCATGATTTGAGAATTCATTCATATTCTAAGAACTGAGGTGCCCAAGAATGTTTCCTTCACCTTACATGACACTTAATTGTACTGGAACTAGACGGGGGTCTGAATGCTCATTTGCTTGCATTGAACATGCCAAAGTAGTTGGAAAAAGAAACACCGTATGTAGACGTGATAGGGATCTTCCATACGCAGAATGGGTCATGGATTTTCATCCTTACTGCGAACGTGAGTTCAACAGATTATATAACTTAATTTGTGTTATAATTATTAATCAAACCAATGCTCGCATCCATTAGAATGTTGCTGAGTAGGACACAAAATATCTAACACAACGTTTTTGTGCGTTGAAATGGACAACTTTTGTCTACCATAACGCAAACCGTGTTGATGTAGATATTTTTTGTTTAACTCAACACAAAAAGCGTGGGCATTGACATTCATTGACTAATTTATCCTAAAAAGTTTTGACATTGCCAAAAAATGTCTACATGTCACGTTTCATTTTGTTTAGACTGACTAAAAATAGACAGATAATGTGTTGATTGAGACATTTTGTGTTGGTAACAATAAAAAAAAACGACTGACGATGGTCATGTCAGTCAATATTTTGTCTAGAAGTGTTAGATTGTATTAATAGCTAGAATACTGATGAAAACAATCTATATCAGTCTATATCCCATGCACATACCTTAATGTGTTACATGTAGTAGTAATAATATCTTCAAAAATTCTGACTACTTGCCAAAAACAAATTAAGCCGTTTTGAGTTTTTCGACCGATTAAATTGCAATACCTAACGATTTTCGATTTCATTTACCATTTTGAAGTCATATTTTTGTTTACAACTCGGTTTACGTTTGGTTTACGTGTACCGGAAAACGAATATTTTGTACTTGCAATGAAGTCATATCAATCCATATTGATCATTGATATTTATAATATCCTGTGATTGAAAATCTACGTAATGCATTTTTTATTATTGCAAACTGCTACTAAATATATGTATGGTTTTTATTTTACTGGCAAGTGTCAAAAAGCTGTCCAGATCTTGAGCCTCCAGAACATGGAGCCTTGTCATGTGACATCTGGTTAGGCGGTCGTTTTTGTCATCCCTTATGCGCTGATGGTTATTCCGTGCATGCTCCACTACCAAATCTGATGATATGCCAGGACAACAGAGAGTGGACAAAGAAAGACCAAATGTCTGACTGTTTCAGTATGAAATTTAGCTTTCGCACCCTTCTCTTATTGTTATGTTACTTATATCGCTGTCCATTGTGCAGACCATTTGACAAGATATACCAAGGATGACACAAAATTTACACATTCCTCGAATTTCAAATTAACGTTATATTTCTCCTCCGATATCAACAATAAGACTGTTTGGTTCAAATGTAACCATAATATCAGATATTTAAACTTTTCTTATTACATTTTATGATTAGATCTTCATTTTTATAGAATCATCATAAAAATTGTAAAATTTGTACGTAAAATAGTTTTGTGCGTGGCTAATAATTTCAATTCATGACTTATATTTATTACATAAAGTATTCCGCTGGACTTTCAGCAAAATAAACATTGCACAATATGTTTAACTTATTAAATTGTCACTGTGTTTCAGGCATTACAAATCCTAGAAGACATGTCACGATGTCAGCAGAATTTTACTTCAGTGGTGACCGCAACGACCCTGATACACAAATGCAGATTAAAGAAAAATATATTGAAGCAATTCAGAATTCAAATTCTTTTATTGTTAAGAAAATATGCCAAGAACCTGAATGTAATATCGGAAACGTCAAAGTATTTCATCTCCAAATTTTTTATTTATTTTTTTATATAATACTGATCAACATGATAAAGAAAATATTTCACAATATTTCTGAATTGTCAATAAGCGTTCGATCTAAATACTCCCAAACTCCTGGGTCAAGTATAATCAAAACTGTTAGATATTTTCCTCTAAGCAAATATCACGTAGGAAAATTGTGTTCGAGTAAGTATGATATGCCATCCTGCAATATGTTGAAAGAGTAATCAAGGGAACCAATATTCTAGCGAAAATCAAAAGAACGCAACCCAGTATTTAAACAATATATCTAAATAAAAGGTGAACAATACATTTGAAGCCTGGTCTACTTGTTGGTTAGCAAATTGATCCACATATGACAAGTTAATAGAATTACATATATATTATTCAAGAGTTTGGTAGAATAAAAAATAATTGTACGTACCGCATTTACCGTAGATGAGCAATTGTAGAATATTTCATTATTTGGACATTTTTTGTATCAATTACAATGTTTACTGTGTTTTAATTCCGTTCTATATCTTATAGCGCGACTTTTTAATCCATTTCACCAGTTTCTTTCTTGTTTACGAAGAACTAATTGTACGACAAAATATTTGGCAGGTTGTATGTGGAACTTCCAACACAAAGAGGTCAACAAATAATTTGGTCATTGAAACTCATATTCACTTTCTATCAACTAATAAAACACTTACATCGCAACAATACGAAAGTGAAGTTCAAATGATTTCAAGACTTATGTTGTCACTGGAAAACGAATTCAAGACCAATAATTTTACAATCGACAATGACAGAGATCCATTCTACTTTCTTGATATGACATCAACCAACTTAGAGTTGGATTGTCCAGTTAATTCAGTACCAGTATTTAATGATATTGTGACTTGTAGTAAGTAAATTTTATTTATCTGTTTTACCTACTTTTTTATACTTAAATATCAGGTGGAAAGCACAATAAAACTATCTTGTCGTCCAGTGCAAAGGAAATGGCAACAATTTGTGGTAACAATTTCTATACTTTGTCAATATGTTGTTTTCATGGACTCGCGAATCCATAATAGTTGTTGATCGGAATATACTATTCTGTTGGCAATTTGTTGGAAAAAATATTTTCCGTAGTGTAACAAATTTTATGGTTTGCAATGTCCGTTCAAGGTGAAAATTCAAATTGCCAACAGAATAGTATATTCCGATCAACAACTATTATGGATTCGCGAGTCCATGAAAACAACATATTGACAAAGTATAGAAATTGTTACCACAAATTGCATTTTGACGATTTTTTTTTTTTTTTTTTTTTTTTGTTAAGAAAATAACAATTGGTGTTCTCAAAGTGTTTTGAATGTTTGTTTGTGAAAACAAAGAGTGATTTAAGCGAAAAAATGTTTTTTTTTTGGTTGCAATTGATCACTTACTTTAAATAATGTGATTTGTTGAACGGAAAATATCTCCACAAATACGTTATGCTCGTAATTTATATTTCAGTCCAATGTCCCATGGGAACGTATTATGATGGATTATTTAAGACTTGTAGTAAGTGTCCAAAAGGTTCTTACCAGCCATTTATTGAACAGGGAGAGTGCATTCTGTGTCCATCTATGACCACAACAAGTGGAATAGGAGCCACTGAATTTTTGGAGTGTGAAGGTAATGCTAATTCACTATTAATTTATTTATGTCTTGACTATTTGAGATAAAAAAAATCTTGTACCAAGTCACAATATAAAACGAAATGAAGAGCTCAGCTACATCTATTGCAAATAAATGGTAAAATTTTAAAGTTTTAATCTACAGAAACATTATTTTTCGATATTCAAGTTAAATTTGGTATCTACCTTATATGCTAATGTGAAGTAAATGTTATCTGTAAGCAGATACTAATTTTTGACATAATTTTCATTTCAAAAATCATTTTGTTCCTTTTCTATCTTATAAAAATAAAATAAAATCCCTAAACATTGAAATCTTTACTCCTATACTAGTCAAACCACGTGGTATCCTGATGATATGAATATAGCGTTTTAACAATGTGATAAGTCGAGTCACACGGATTTTCAATTTACCTCTTTTAGTGTTTTAGTTTGCAGTGTTTCCTTGTCATACTAAAATTAGACGGCGGTAATTAAACAGTTGTGTGCTAAACTTATACAGATTATCGTAATGAGAACGTTCTTCGCTGTAAATATGATACACACAAGAATAAATTAGTGGACATCAATAAAACGCTCTTATTGCTTTGCGTAAAGGAATATTATCTTTAAATGCAAAGAGAAAAGATAGTGAGTGAAAAAATACACGTCAAGAATGAAATTAATTCTGGAATGTCATGTTTTTGACGCTTCGGTACTTTTTGTCGAATTTTTATATTTTATTTACACTTTAACGTTACACTTTACAATATAAAGGAAGATTTCATATCAATGAAATAACACTTGTAGATGCGTGTCTACCTGGTACATGGTCAAAAAATGGTCTTCCACCTTGTGTTGAGTGCGATATAGGTTATTATGAGAGCAAATATGGATCTTCTGGGTGTAGAAAATGCCCTGGCGATACTATAACGCTTCACGAGAGGGGTGACAATGTTATAGATTGTGTTGGTAAGCTTCACATTTTGCTTTCATTTTTTCCATTTCTTTTATCTGCTCAAGGGCGAAAACTGAAGAAAGGTACTGTTTTCTTAATCGATAATGACATTGTTGCAATATTAACAAATTCTGTACTCGAAATTCGAAATTCTGTACTCGAAATAAATAGAAATGACTGTTTGTAAAAATGTAATTATACATGGATTTGTATTTATTGTTTTTTAATTGGCAGATTTCGACATTGTCTTTTCAACTGGATTAGAAACATCAACAGTACTGCAACTTGAAAATGCCAATCTGATGTATCCATTTGTTATCCTTTTCTATATAAAATGCAGTATTGCTAACAATGGAACTTTTTTTAGACTCGCTTCACCTTCAGGGTACACAATTCAAATGACTTCGGAGTATTTTAGTCTTAATGAGTATGTTTACGTCTTCATACAAAAAACATGTAAACGTAAGAGACTGTTTCTGCGAAAACCATGCAAATCGTCAAAAAGTGATTTCAGGAATTACTAATAATTTATAGTGAAGTGGGTAGGACCCCATGTGAAACAAAAAACTGCAAAATATTTTTTCGTAAAATCCAAGATGGCCGAGATATCGCCGCTATTTTGTTTTCTGAGAATTTACAAGGAAAATGACAATTTTCAAGTAAAAAACATGCAAAATTAAGACATCATTTATTTAGAAAGTTTTGAATATATGATGAATGAACTTAGTTTACTGAATAAAGTATAATGAGCCTTTGTATAAACCAACAGGTCAATTGTTATAATCAGTGACCAAAAGTCTATAAATAGGTTTGGTTTTAAAATTTGGAAATTTGACAAATATTAAAAATTCTTTATTTTAACCACATTTTGACTTCTTATAATTGCAAAAGTAACGCTTTTAATTTTTATGGAAACATGAAGATGCATCCTAGTAGTATAAAGAAACAAGGGCTTCAGCTGGGAATTTATCAAATGACAATTTCATAACATGATGGATTTGGCATGGTGGGGCGGAAATTGCTAGCAAACAAAATCATTCGGGTGTTCATCATTGACCCTTTACCTCATTTAATTTAAAGTGTCCTTGCAAGTAAGAAAATCTACAAACAGTTTTGCAAATTCATACTTTATGCTTATAACATAAGTAACTTCTATGTACTGACACATAATAGCAAAACATAAGCTGGGAAGGTGTGGCCTCAAACACCGAATACCCAATTAAGGTATTCTGCCTGCATGTTTTAACAGAAAAGAAATAACCATGAATAAAATGTATATATCTACCACAAAATCAAAAGCATTCATCATCATTAAGAATATTTTCACATAAAGGCACTTATATATGGTACATTCATAAAACTGACAATGAATCTTTAACAATATCATGTGTATCATTTAAGAGGGAAATAATTTCTTCAGAATGGATTATAGAAATGTAGCAGATTTGGATTTACATGAACAAGCTGCACAACGTGTGTCCCCAGTGGCAACTTACTATACACGGCGTCACATAAATAACATACTGTTAAAATTTGAATAAAAATATTTTCTACGACTTTATTGACACCTACCGTCGTTTAAATTGTCTTAAATGACTTGCTCATTCGTTTAGCCAAACGGCTCTCCCTATACAATGAATCGTTAAATTCCGGTCAGATTTTAATTCTCGGTGCCAATATTTACATTGTAAAAAGTCGACCATGTTTACAGTGATCTAGTTGCTAAGAGATGTTCTTTACGTTTAAATGGTTTGTCCAAAAACCGAAGAACCCAGAATGCATTTCGGCGTTATTTCGGATATCTCGGATTTATTTTACGCGAATAACGTACAATACCGAGAAGTTGATCAAGCAGACGATTGTCACCGGAGTTCGACGGGAACTTACGAACTTCGTTTGTAAACAAATCGCCCCGTAGAAACCAACATGGCGGATATTAGTATTGGATTTTCCCGTAAGGATTTGTTACGCATGATTTAAGCTAATAAGCGACTCGTTGGTACTAACACGTCATGCATATATGCGAACTATCTTCATATTAAATAAAAGAGAGACAACTCTAGCGGTAAGTCCCGACGGTTTAAAAAGTAGAGCTTCAATTCGAAAATATGTTGTATGTGACGTCGAGTATAAACTTCTTTATAATTAAAAGGGAGATTCACTTTTAATTTCCATAACATGACATACATGTACATTTATGTAACACCGTTTGACAGTCTTACATGTACATATATATGTAACTGTAACTTTAACATGTATGTGCAATACAATTTATAAATTTCAAACACATGAATATTTTATACATTTGTTTTTATAACAAGGTTGGTAATGTTTTATTCAGTTTGTTTAAAAAATCCCATTACAAATTTCAGAATTCAAAGTCTGGATTTATCCATTTTGTCCTTTTTTAATTGGAGGCTCTTAGCATTTTAACCCTTTCTACTCCCTCACACTCTCCTAGAAGACTCATTTGCTTGTAATAGAAATGGACAAGCTCATTATTTTGCATGTTTGTTTAAAAAAAATCAATTTTTCTTTTATAAGCAATGCCATTTGATAAAGAAATTGTATTACTCTGAATTTCAATGAATACTAGGAATCACCATTACATGTACATTGTATGTACATGTACAAGTATAACAAGTAGGAAACCTCATGAACATTTATTATTGATGAAGTGAATGATAGATGGGGAACTGAAATTCTTCAATCACCTTCTTGCATTCCTTCATGCTTGTAATTCAAACTCATTTCTTAGCGAATGACATTTTTATTATAATCAAAATCATTAAGGACTTAATTCATTTCAACAAAAGATATAATGATATGGACATTCATATGTCCAACGTATCAGCTTTAAAATATATTTACAAATGCAAAATATATGGTGGATATTTTGCTGTAGGTTATATTTAATCCTTTTTGGCCAGTGGGCGGCCAAATCAGAAAAAACAGCCACTCACACTGAATCCCAAAACTGAATAGAGGTTAAGTTATACTGTAAGAAAAAATACAAAGAATATTCACCACATTGTTGGGATTAGGCTTATTCCATGCCTATTCAGTACATTGTTCAATACATAGTACATTTTTGTACATGTGCAAATATAAAATGTACATATATACCTTTTAGTAGTAATCAATATGTTTTGGACTATAAGATTTCTTATTGTTTTATAAAATAATGATTAGATCTGTACATTTGTCTTCCCTGTCTTTATTGAATCCATTACTGACGTAAGAGTTTCCGTTATTCTGTCCACATTTATAAATACAACATTTTGGTCTATCCTTCACACACATATATCGCAACATTAAAAAAAAATGTTGTGCTGTGTTCTCTCAAAGCCTTTTAAGCATTGCTATAACTCATGCTAAATGACAGTCAGCGTTGGGCTCAGAACTAAATTTTTGAATGGTTAAGCTGTGTTTCATAACAACCCACGATATTCACCACTCGAGCATTACCACCCATAATTACGTCGATATTTGTTCGTGACAAAGTTAGATACAGACGCTTGATACAGATACTCAAGTTCGAGTTTATAATCTTATTTAAGCCGTGTTAGTTTTATTTTTTCGTAGATTATGTACATTTTTCAAACAAACAAACGAGGAACAGAATGTAGGGATGGGAACATCTAATTTTTCAATTGACCAAGTCGGTACACAGTTATCTCGTTCCAAATATTGCTTTTATATAAAATATTGTTTTTCAACTTGTATTTAAACGATATACGGTGTTTCTTTGATTTGAATCGTTTTAATGTACATATTGTACAAACATTGGCATTGGGCATATAAAACATATGAAAAAAACTGCCTAACAAATTTCCAATTTTCACGAAAAATACTTCTTTTTAAGTGCATAAAAAGTTATGGAAATGTAAAAATCTGAGCTCGACATTTTGCAACTAGGTAATTTAAAGCAACACTGATCTTTTAAAAGTAACTATAGTCAATTGTAAGCATTACTTTGGCTATGACATACTTCCAAGTTACCAATATCAAAACAGAAGGAAAAAAAACCTACAATATTCATTAATTGGCAGCGTGCCAATTTTCAAAATAAACTATAAAACTGACTTTCTTTAACTTAAAAGAGCCTTGTTTTACACTTTTTCAAAATTATTTTGTGTTCAACATTCTAACACTTTCATTTATTTACAATGAAAATAATCTAAATTTAAGGATGAAATATGGTGGAAAATAAAAAAAAAAAAGTAAATACCTGTTACTATAAATGGCACAATGTTTGACAAGAATAATTAGTATTTTTGGAAATCTTAACTTAATATCTTCCAACCCAATTTTCAGTCAATGCAAAAATGATTTTTGGACAAAATTTGAGATTTTGCATGGTTTTCTCAAAGACAGCCTCTTGATAACAGTTATTGTCGTAATACAGCAATACAGTATACTGAAAATACGTATACTTTAATACACATGTACATAGAATTTGTTACGGCATACGTTTGGATGTTCATGTGTTCCAGAGTTAACTGATAAATTGTCAGGAAATCTTTAAGAAATACTCTTTTGAACTTCCAATTCAATTGACCTAAACGAAAACTTTATGAAAAAGCGAGAATTTCAAATACTGCAATGCAATCAATCATTACCGATACAAAGTCTAGTTCATAAAGATGTTTTGCAAAATATAAAAATGAAAACATGTATTTTAGACATTATAATTTTGTGTTAGAATTTTTGCTTCATTAAAAGTGCATTATTTCCAAAATGTCGGTTTATTTAAATTTTGTAACCCATTTCAGTCGGTCATTTATGTTGGACCTTGATAAAGAAAAACTCACAAAGAAATGGTATCACATAGAGCTTCATATTGACGCAGAAAGCAGTTATTTTATTTTGGATGACGTTCTCAGAAAGACCTTCGACATTCGTTCAAACTTTACCCTGACTTCAAATTTGAATATCAGTCTGGGAGGTATGTGTAAAGTACATGATTTGGTAAATGAATTTCAAAATATAAAGTATTAGTTATAAAATATTTCGCATGATAAAGTAGAAAGGGAACTTTTATGAAATTCAAAAATATGTTGTGCTAATTTTTTTCATCTAATTTCTCCGATGCAAGATCCTGTTTTTCTTTCTTTGTTTATAATCCTAACATTTTGGTCTTGTTAGGTTTAACAATTTAATACTGTTTCATTTTGACTGAATGAGTACGTAAATTTAGACACATTTCCTATATATATTAAATTAAATACCCGTAATACATTGTCTATTTGCAGGAAATATGTTTGCTGGTATTATCTCGCAATTCATGGTGTTGTCTGACCAAGATTTTGAAAGCCACAAACATACTTTTAAATCATGTAAGAGTGCATCTAGACCTACTGTAATTATCAACTGGAATGACTTTGCATATAGCAGTCTTTGGAATGCATATATAAGTATACCATCGGATTGTGACGGTAAATGTCATTTACATAATGCTTGAATTGTATGCCGTTTCTAGTTAGATTGTGCAATTTATTTGGTAATATTATGAGATATCGTCAACTTATTCAACAAGTAATGTCATATTATACGTTACGTTGTACATTATAAAAAATATTAACATTTTAACATGATTTAAAAAAAAATTTCTTAGTTGTTGGTTTCTTAAAAGACAGAGGTCTTAATGTCTTTCATAAGAAAAGAGCATGTATTCATCACAGCAAATGCATTGGCTTATAATAAGCAGTTGTCCTTATTTGTACTGCACTCGGCTCATTGTTTCTATTTTTGCAAGCGATTAATTTTCTATTTTTCCGCAGTGAATATAACACAACAGAAATTTCCGCGACGCGGAATATTGTCTAATACAGTGTCGTCTACACATATCTTTGAGAGTACAAAAATACGTGAGAAAACGAAGTTGAAAAAAATCAATGAGTTTATAATAAACGATTTAATTGAATGAGCCTTGTCCTGTGATAGTAAAGCTTTACTGGTATCAGTCATTGTATTTCATTGTAGACTTCGACAATTGCAAACCAGATCCATGTCTCTATGGGAATTGTACAGACATGATTGAAAATTATTTATGTGATTGTGAAAGAGGCTTTAATGGCAAAAATTGTGAAATTAATATAGATGACTGTGTAGCACATGCTTGCCAAAATAATGCTTCTTGTGTTGACGAAGTTCTGAAATACTCATGTGCATGCAACTATGGTTTTACTGGGAAACTATGCGAAATAGCTATGGGTGAGTTTTTTTTTGAAAATTTAGGACTTGTTTTATATATTAACTTAACTCTAAAAGTACCATGATATATTTCGCAAAATACCAACTCTGTGCGTGGTGCACCACAGCATTGACCAGAATTAAAATCTTCTGCATGTTTTGTGCCTCAAAATTGCAAAATTGTACACCTGCTATACGGTATTACAAAAGGTAAATGAATGGGGAAATGATCTTACAATGTCTTGAAAAAACATAAAATTCATAGAGATAAAGAAACTCTCCCTCAACCTAGATGATGAAGTTATGGCTTACAGTCATATCGGAAAACAAAGCGTCTTTGTTATAGTATTAATGCATGGCCTTTTCCATATTGGCTCTGCAGCATGCCCGAGGCCATTATCAATAGCAAGGGCACGTTACAGGGCCAATATTGAAAAGGCCATGCATTGATACTTTTTGTAACCAACTTTATTTCAGGACATAGTCAGAGTCTACTATTAAAACATATGATTTCTCCATAATTTAAAATAAGTTTACATCTCGATGAATCAAATATTTATGAAAATAAAACATGAAGGTTTTGTTGTCTTTTCCAAAATAACCCCCCTAAAAAAATATAGTAAATTTATAGTACAAGATTAAACATACCTAAAAATTTAATATTCTCAGTCCCAGTACCATCTTTCAGCGACTTTATATCTCATAATCTTATTAATTGAATAATTAGGTCACTCTTAATTAAAGTTGTCACTTATTGTAAGAAATATATGCCATTTTGATTTAGTCCATAATGGTCCCGTATTGATGCCCCGTTTTAAAATTCGTAATGTATGGCTGTGATTTCGTAATGACCGGCAGTAGAAATTTCCGGTTTGTAATCACCAGTTGTCGAAATTTTCGGTTCATAAAGGATGTGCATTTGTAAACATATTGTAATAATGTACAATATTACGATTTAAAAAATAATATATAAATGTTTGTAACATAGTTCTTTGCTTTTTGTTTGTATCTACTAATATTTTTGTATTATATTGTTCTAATATGTATATCGTACGTTTATATTTGATGGTCATTTGTTTTTTTTTCTGAGTGTAGTAGACGGTGGTTGGTCAATCTGGGAAAACTGGACAGAGTGTAGTGTCTCTTGTGGTAATGGTACAATACAGCGTAAACGTGCATGTGCCAATCCTCTGCCGGATAATGGTGGACAATACTGCAATGGTTCGGATACAGAGGTTGCAGAATGTAACATTGAACCTTGCCAAGGTATACTCGATTGCTTAATTTTGTGCATTCTTTATTTTCATTATAACATAGTTTTACTGTGCATAGTCATGTACGGAAATTCGAATGTTAGCGTTTGTTTAGAGGCTTGCCATGCATGTACGTCGTTACGTGCTTAATCTCTGCTATGCCTATTGTCACATAGGGCGATGAATAGCTTGATAAAACTTGGTAGAAACTTGGTAATAACAAACTATTCTTCCGTAAATGGTGGATTGTTGCACGTAATTAGACCTTACACGTGAGCTCATATCGCATCCATACACTTCATAGTTTATTGAGTCATAGTTTGTAATTGAAATGCCTGAGTCAGAAAGAAATATTTGAAAAAAGTGTTGTTCTATGTAATTTGCTTTAAATATATTTTTTTTGCGGTTTAAGTAAATACTCTGGAAATATTTATATCACAATCCATTATTTCCTAGTAAATTTGATTGGTCATGTATTTGTCAGAATGTGAAGAATTAGTTGAGCCTCCGAATTCTACTCTGTCTTGTGAAACAAATGACGAAATGACACGCTGCCAATTAAAATGCCACGTTGGGTTTGATTTTGACCATGACGCACAACAGAGATTTCACTGTGGGAATGAAACTTATTACCAGTGGGATTTTCAGACAAACAACAATCCATACGGACGTTTACCATATTGTATAGGTACATGTACATCGTATACTAGTTATAAATTTTGAAAGGTGTGACCATGTAAGCAAATGATAAAAAAATATTAATAAACTAAAATGTATTTGACTAAATACGGGTATAACTACCAAATCCATAATTTCATCCTATAGGACAAATACCAGAATCTACAAGGCAAATACGGAATGTTTCCCTTTAAACCCAGGTTTTAAGTCATTATTTATATATTCGAATACCTCTAGAATTACTCTTGAACTTTTTGATAATTAAAGAGAGTTCTAGTGTGTGTCGTCTATACTATAATCGTTACTCATTGTTTTAGAAGAAACTGAGTATTTTTCAACCAAGGACTGATATCTAAAAAAGAATATGGTAAAAAACTTTTTAAGCCGCATTTCCTCATACCCCTGTTTCAGGAGTCTGTAACGCAGATATTTATTGCGTTCAAGGAAATTGGATTAGTTAGTACTTGCTCTAGAGAAGTAGTGAATCAATTGCGAAATATACAAATCATATTCAGGACATGAAGGGGTATTGCTGAAGATGTAAAGATTATTTATGATATTAAAATTAATGTCGTCTCTCTTATCATAAATCTTAGTGCTGAGATGATCACTCTTGTCAAAACGTATAAGAAGAAATCTGGCCGATGACAATTGAGATTAAAAGTTGGAGCTTGAGGATATAAACAATTATCCGACGGCGACTGATTACAACTTTTACAGGGAGATCGATGAATCAGACAACGAGTGCCAAGAAGTTTCCATCTGTTACCGACACAGACTCTTTTCTATCTTTATGTATAGACTAAAACCCTATCAAAACTAAAGAGTGACATGAAAATCATACTGGAATTTTGCGGAATTTCCTTGGGTTCTGAAGAAAGACGGTGAGGAATATGAGCCTGACTCGTTATCACCCTATGCGCAAAAGACATTTGAAGTACATGGGAGGTGTTTTCAACATCAACATATACTTCGGGGAACAAAAGAACACTATAAAGTGCAGTACATACATTGATTTAAAAGGTTTTAATAAGTGATAAACTTGTAGATTCTCAGGCAGTCCCGCATCAGTCCAATATGACTGATTTCAGACATATAACTAAGCCAATATGAAACCTCTTTTACTTTACGCAATAATACTCAAGTATGTTACAGGTGATACGGGTTTACTGATTGCCGTCCGGAGAAGGCTTTGTCACACTGGTTTATTTGTGCATTATTTGGCAATTTTCTTTCAATTGTTGTCGCTTCCTAGTCAGTTTGTATGATTATACGTTCCTTTACTTTGTTCTCTTTCATCTTTTTCCAGAAACCACTGTAGCAGGTGCAATGTATGTTCATCATGCTGCATTTTACAATATAACAGATTGCAATATTAATTCTGCTGAAGACGTCATCAACAAAATACAATTGACAATTAAATCGGTTGTACAACAACTCACCTGCTATAGCTCAAATATCTGTTCTTATACAGAAAGTGAAGTTTTTTATTGTGGCAAATTAAGGCAGAAAAGGGAAATTAAACAAACAATTTTCGGATTTAATGTTACGTTAATGTGCAATCCTGATAAACGTAAGTATTAAACTTTTGTCTTTGAATTCCAAAGTATTTGAATCTGAAGACTTATAAATTTGATGTATGACAGAGGTATTTTTAAAAGTTATTTATTTTTCTTTCTTATTTCATTTGTTTTGGTTTTGTTTTGTCCTTGTTTTATTTTGTTATTGTTATTTTTGTATTTTGTTGTTGGTTAGTTAGTTTGTTTTTGTTTTAGGTGTTGGATTTTGGTGCTACTTTTTTATTTGCTCATGTATTTCGAATGTGTAGTATCTGTATTATGATCTACGAACTGTTGATCGTGCCTTATACAAATGTTTTGCAATTTTATTTACTTCTACATATTAAGAAAAAGAGGTGTTTACCCATGCGCATCAACTGAAGCTTTATCCCTCTATACAGGTGCACTTTCAATGACATTTTTTTTATTTACACAACTGTTCAATGACAGAATTGTAGGTCAATCAAATTTATTTGTTTTTTTTTTCATCCTTTTCATAAAAGATTAGGAAACGTGACCTGTATGACACACCATTAGTTATTGCTTATAATATATGCAGAATGTATGTATTTACAGTTAGTACAGGTACTTGCTTTCATGGATTTGAAGATGCAGTCGAAGAGTTAGAAACCTTGGAATCAGGAGACGAATTTAATCTTTTTCATAACAACAAAATATACAAAATCATTCGAAACTTGTCACAGTCGGACGCAGAACTGGATTGCCCAATTGGAACGGTCCCAAGCATTGCATATTGTGGTAACATTAATATTTGTCAGTGAATATCGTTTGTATCAGTAATTTAACATTAATATTTGTCAGTGAATATCGTTTGTATCAGTAATTGTTATATCTAATTCATATCAGTATATTTATAAACGATTAGCAATAATCAAAATTAATGACTGTGTTTATATTGGTAGGTTATGTGTTTATATTTGTTGCAATTTTTTATGCAGTGTTTACTCATTGACTGAAGAAGCAGTCTTTATAAAACTCAGACATGAGGTGAGTCTTTCAAGGTTTTTTCTACACCATGAATCACCTTACCATAAACAGTGTCGGGATTGTATATGGACTAGTACTTCATATTTAAGTTTTTGTTAGGATATAATTTTCTGTTTTTAAAAGGTGACATTAAAAACTCACTAGAACTTATGTGAATCTACCAAAATATGCACAAAATTGGACACGTGTACGTCAAAAGCTATGTATTTTTTTATTGTAGTCCCATGTAGTTTTGGACATTACTACTTGAACAATGAATGTTTATCATGTCCGATGGGGACTTACCAGGATGAAATTGGACAAATTACTTGTAATCGCTGTCCGGACGGCTGGACTACACAGGGCACAGATTCTATATCTAGAGAAGATTGCAAAGGTTTTTATCATTACATATTTTTCTTTTTTTTCCTTTCCTTTATAGGGAAATACTAAATATGATTGCGATTACAAATATATGCAATATATTTGATATTCATATAAGGAGTGGTTTCTGCAAGTTCACCTTGGGTTTTATTATGTCAAAATTTATCACAGTTTGCATGCTTTGTTCGTTCGTTAAAAAAAAGTTTTTTTTCTCTTTTTTTTTAAGTTGAAATACAAGTTGAAGGAAAGGGCGAAAAAGCAAGTAAGACATTACATGTATATGTTTGCAAAGTAAGAAAAACGTGTGAATGATTTTTAATCTGCACTAATAAAGTCCTGCTGTGGCCGTTCAACGGCTATTTTGATTTCTTAAAGAAACATGCATTTAACAAAATACATATATTGATTTCTTATAAAAAAAAATTACAAGAAAATAATTAGCCGGAGTAGTTATGGATTCTTTTCACATTTATCAATATATTGCAAAGTGCAGTACGCTTAAAAGTTCAGTATTTGCTGTTTGTAAGTTCATGCTAATGCTCATGTTATCTTAAAATACCTTAAAAAGTTTACTATTGCTTACACTATTTCATTCATGGTAACATCTTGTGATTTTGTAAACCTGCAATGCTATTGGTATCGCCAATTTAATGGTATATGTTTATGCTTAAAAACGAATCAGTCTGTTTAAAGTCGAGTTTTATTAAGGAATAAATTTCAGTATGATCTTTTATTTTTTTAATCAAACCCATGTTGTTTTCGTCTTTAATTGTAGTTGGAGTCATTGTTAGTTTAACAGTCACGATCCCGGTGATAATTATCATGGTTGTTTCTATATTAGCATACTGCAGAAAAACTAAGTGCGTATCTATATATACTTATGTTGAATATTGTAAATAAATCACAAGATAACAAGCATTCTTAAATTGAAGAACTGAGTTACAATTTTGAGAAAGCAAGCATTTATTAACATTTGTACAAAGAAAATGTTGAGAAAGGGAAAAAAATTATTAGATGCATCATGTAAAAAAAATTACAAGAAATTGCTTATATCTGAATTATAAAGAAATTCATATTATTAGCTTTGATGTTTGTTTTCAAATCAGTTCTTATGTAACGACACGAGTATAAAAATGATGGCTTAAATGATTTACAGTAATTGTACAAGTAGTGCAAAGTATTCAAAACAAAAAAAAACTGGACCATAAATACAATTTCAATGATTACATTTTTTTGTAAATTTTGACCCTTCACAATTATTACTCAACATTTTTGTTCAAGATTTCGGAAACTAAACAACCAGCTGCTTGATCCAACACTTCAAGATAAAGACAAAATAATGTAAGCGTATATGAAATCAGATTGTATTTAGCAATCTATTTAAATGTGCAATTAATTCTATTAAAATCACTGAAAGGGTAAATACATTGCGATTCCTTGTTCAAGTAGTGTCCAATGACAGCCTGTATGGTTTCATGTCGGCTTTCGAACGATGGCATATGACATATATAAACATTCTTCAAAAAGGCGCTTGCTTTTTTGTTCTTGATTTTTTTTTTTGTAAATTTTTGCCTTATTTGGAAATTTGTACATGTTGTAAATAGGAAAGTTATTTAATATTGATGAGAATATTAACACATATTGGTTGTTTCTAGGGAAGCGGTGGATACTTGCACAATCGAAAACCTTCTAAAAAGTAGTGTATGTTCTTTTTATCTTTGTAAAGTCTCCTTGATATTTTATTGTAAGATCGTTTCTCCCGCTTTGTGTTTCATTTTAGATCTTGTGCTTTTTTTAAAAATAATAACGACCTGCGTGTTCGAACGTCTGTTGTGATAACACATATACGTCTTGTTACAAATATATATACTAATAATTTTTTGTGTTTAATTTTTTTTTATCAATTTATTTCAGTACCGTTGATAATGAATGTTTCAATGACCATTATTTGGAAACCATTACTTTAAGGGTTAACGCGCCGCCACCTTTACACCGTTGCCTCTCAGATAGAAGCATTGTAAGGCAGAAAACCTTTGAAAAGGTTTCAAGAATAGAATGCTGGACACCGGAGAAATAGGTTGCAAAAAACTAAAATTTGTACTCGTTTAACATAAAGCTGTTTTTAGTGCTAATTAATTAGTGATAGTTCCTGGGTTGTGATATGCTGCTTTCCATGTTCTCTTCGTATAACTTCTGATGTTTGTCTCAATGTTTATGTTGTTTACATACATATCTATAAAATACGATTCTTGAAAAGATACTGGCTTATGATTTGGATTCATTCAAAGAAATAATAAATGTGTGTGTGTTTTTTTTCTAATTATTATTTGTCTTATCTTTATGCCGTGGTACTCTACCATGGCCACATGTCCTGAATTTTAACGTTTTACATTAAATTTTCCAAAGAGTACCAACAATTTATTCTTTGATCAGAGAAACAACTGAAGCCCGTCTAAAGACTCTTTAGTCAGAGGGCATAATTCAGTATTGCAAAATTAATGTTCTAGATGAACTAGATGCACTGTTAAACCTATGAGTTTGTGACAATTACTCGAAGTAACTAACATGAGATAATGTTCGTATTTTGATCAAATGATACAGACTGTTTAAAATTGTGTTTAATGCCTAGGCACATTAGTACTTGAATTGTCATAATCCAATGACATTTAAATCCAGTCTCACAGTGTTTACAATGAAAGTCAAATCGGCCGCGATAACCAGGACAAATTATAATAAAAATAAAAAATTAAAAAATAAAATTAAAATATGACAAATATATATGTAAATCAATGAATTTTAATTCTGAAAATCTCTTAAGTTAATTAAGTAGTTTTGATAATATTTTATTTTTGAAAAAAAAAAAAGATTTATGCTGTACAGTAACAAAGAAAAAAAAGGACGGATGTGGAGACTGCAAAACAAAAAACAAAAAAAAACTCCAAAATAGTAAATACTTTTAGAGATCACCAAAGGTTCTCAACAAATATAAATACCTTCAAGTGAGCCCTAAAATTCACGGAAACAAAACAATGAAAATTCTTCAAATTCAAATTAAAAAAATAAAATAATGACACAGAGACACATTAAAGAGCGCAGGAAAAGCTCATCTGTGGTATGGTAAAACTAGTTTTATATAGCCTAAACCAACCTCCATTACTGTAAGGTCATAAATGTACTGAGAACAACAAACACACTACATTCCCTCAATGCAATTCATCAACATACACCATAGACACAATATGAGATATCACCTAATAGAACGCTTGCAATTACTTAAAGCTAGTTCAAAACATTCAAGAATTATAATACCCTCAAATTATTAGAAATGATCGGGCACTATTATTCCAGTGAGCTGGGTTTGGTTTGTTTGTTTGTTTGTTTGTTTGTTGGGGCTTAACGTCCGAGCAGCAATATTTCAGCTATATTCAGACAATGAACATGAAATTGATGATAAAATGAACATGAAATGATGAAATGAAAAAGGGATGGGACACAAGGACAATGGGGTCGACTAATTTTGATTGCCACTGGAAATAGGGAGAGGTGGGTAGGGTCGGGCAATTTAGCCTCCTGTGGCGGAGCCATATGGTTCCTACTCCGGGAGAATACCACAGTAGGGTTCTTTAACGTGCGAGGAACGTGGCATCTTTCCCAACACGGTGCACCACTATGGTTTGCGGTCAGGTTTTTCGTATTATAGCCTGACACACGCATGTAACACGCCAGGGGTACCCCATTCCACCACCTGGGGCACACATCCCAGTTGCTCTGTGGGCAGAGCGCCCTAACCCCGGGTAGGGTTCTGAGCACTATTTAGTCGCCTTTTACGACAAGCTTAGCGCTGCTGCAGGCCTATTCTTTTAACACCCGGACCTGCACGGGGCAGCTGGGTTTGGAGTAGTAACCTAAGTATACGTACTAGAAAGGTAAGATTTGGTGTGATGCAATACTAAAACATGACTTAGTTCAGACGTAGGATGCAATAAGGGATCTTATATCTCTCTTTTGAAAACGCAAAAGATAAGCTGATGACAAACGGCCACTCGAATTCATCGAATACCGCCTGTTTTCAAAAATTGAAGGTAACCAAAATGAATGCCAGAACTTCCCTGTTTGATACGGCAATAATTCAAAAATGTTTTAACCGTTCAGCATATCGCTAAAACATGATTTTTAAAATTATTTTACTTAAAGTCCTTAGATTCGAAAAATAGTCGCCAATTCCTTGACATGATTCTAGCAGTGATGGAGGGCTTTTTTGTTTTTGTTTTTGTTTTGTTTTTTGTTTTTTGTTTTTGTTTTGTTTTTTGTTTGCTTGTTCCATTCAAAGTGCTTTCTTTGTGTTTAATATAAAAATTGGGTTTTTATAAGCACAAATTACAAATACAAATATTCCTTGTAGTTGATTCAAAATATAGATGCAATATGCCTCAAGAATTCAATTTGCTGAAGGTAATAACACAGTCTATAGCAATTCATATTTCAATCATTTTAGATTAAAGATCGGAATTGATGCAGCAGTCGGCAGAGCTTTTAGATTTGTAAAGCCTATTACCTTCTACAACTATCTCTTATACCACCACAGGAAAATAATTTCATTTGCATGCCCCTTCTCCAAATTCGCTGAGTGAAGTAGGTAGACATCCTCCAAGTGGCATGGTTATGCCTGAAAAGACTGTAAGCAGCATTGCGGAATGACTGCTCATAGTCGATGAAGATTGTAGTTGGTTGGTTGCAAGTTATAATGTTAACAGATCTGCTTTAGTTGTCTACATTACCTTGTGTAGATTATTACTAGATAGAAATGAGTGAACTGTTGGGTAGATAACAAAGGCATGCAGCATATGCAACTGAGTAAATATGTATAGAGACATGCATTTTTTATTTATGTAGAATGCTACAACAGCGCATATTGTGTCGTTCATCTCACCATGTATTGTTGAGTTGAAAATACTTATCAGAATCCTGTCAATTTTGCTTAGACGAAGGCATAGGAATATTGTGAGGAAAGGTGTCAGCCTTTGGTCGGGTGATTTTGCTTTTGTTTGCAATATTCATTATAGTAAGCTATATGGTCATGTGCCATGTGTACTGAAAATAGAGCTGTAGGTCCTACAAAGACTTAAATTGAAATCGAATAGTTCAACATTAACAATTTATAACAATAAGTTTGTGATTAGATGTGTTTGAAGTAGATGCCCATTTTTCCATTTCTCTTATCTTTTTTTACAATTCGGCGATTATTTGAGGCGAAAAATTACAAACAGTGATGTAAATTGATTCAGTACATGAGTACTTTGGTTATTCATTTAAATCTATTTCTGCATTATTGAACAGCACCGCTTTTTGCGTTTGTTTATATATTGTAAATGAATATATATTATGTGAGGGACTTTTAAATTACAAAACGTTTGGTAGACCAGGAAGTTTACTAGGCAGAAGTGTATTCAAAATTTATAAAAAAAAAAAAGATAATACCTTGTCATCCAGGGATTATTCGTAAAGGAAAAGTAAGCGGTAAGATTAATCATTAATTTTTATACAGTGAAACTCGTCTAAATCAAACCCCCTTGGAGTATAGAATTTATTCGGTTAATACAGGTGTTCAGTTTGCACTGGATCAAAAACATTAGAATTGATGCGATAGGTGAATGGTGTGGTGTAGAAAAGTTTGCGTTTTCTTCAGGGTTCGGTTTAGACGGGTTTGGCTGCATAAATAAATTATCATGGCCATAAAGCAAACAGAAACAGTTCATTTTATAAAACTATTTGAGCACATGTATCTGATCAATGGTTTCTGCGTTGTAACTGTCGGCACGTTTATTTATTGACTTTAAATTGAAAATTAATTTATTTAGTTAACGGTTACTTACCCTACAACACTCAATATTTAGCACTGTGTCGATACAACTCTTCTTACCCTCTGTCCCCGTTGCACCCACCTTCTTTTCATCATTCGTTTCAACATGTTCAGACTTTTCTTTCAACTCAAAGAACAGAAGGTTTTGTTTTATATTCTCTGTTTGCATGTCTATTAGTTTGTCTCGAACAAATATTGTGTCTGTTTTTGTGGAATCAATACCATTGCTGATATAATCTATCCTCTTTTTAAGGGTTATGTGTTCATCTTTAATGTCAGATAAGAATTGTGCACTTTCTTCCAACTTGCTTATTCTGTCTATGCATTGGAGTATTTCGTTATCAAGCCTATTATGTTTTATGTCCATCTTTTCTAAACGGTCTTCAATTTTATCTAGAGTGTTTAGTTTTGTCTCGACTCTTGCCATGCGATGGCAAAGCTGTTTAAAATAAGATTCTATAGCAGGCAGGATGGGGGATGGTGGTATTGGTGTGGTCATCATCGGCGGAAGGTACGACATGTATTGAGGTATATTTTGAAATCCCACATTTGGTGAACTTGTCAATGGTGTGCATTGGATTCCCTGATTTAATGAGTTATTCATTGCCATACTAGATTATTGATCGATACTTGAGTTGTCTTCACTTAGGTGTGTTTGAACGTACCTTGTTCTTGTTCTTGTGATTGTTTTCGTTGTTTACGTCCGTACAATGTCTTTTGTACATTAAACCAGATTGGTCCGTTGAGGAAGAATTTTCATACTTGTATTTATAAGCTGCTGAGCGCTGTGGTCGTTTTTACTTACTCCTGGGCATCACTTAAAATGTTTTATTACAAACTGAGTTCATTGTGACGCAGGAAACTAACAATAATCCATATTTTCTAAGTATTTTTTCAGCTATTTAAAATTCCTGCCATTTTCACTGACGCATGCGCATACATTTTCATTTCATGATTTGTTTACGTTGTAGATAACATTAATATTCAATACATAGACCACCCCCGTAAGAACGCCCCAATTGTTTAAAACTACATTACGTGTCATGGAAACGTGTTTCGATTTCATAGGACAATGCTCGTGCACAAACGTCTAATCGTTTACCTGATATTTTTGTGATACAATTAGTACGAAAAATATACAAAAAAGTAACAGGTAGAATCAAAGAAAAAAATGGACATATTTACGATAAAAAAAACTTTAATTGATAGCTATGATAATATCAAAAATACTCTCCGATATGTGACAGAAACAGTAAAAAAACTCTAATTTATGACTTTAACACGTACACTGCTCCAAGATAAACATATTCTTTGACAGATACACGTAGTATTTAAAAAGTTACTGTAACATATATTAGCCAAATTTATCCGTATTTAGCCGTATTCACGATATTAATATAGTTAGGATCTAAATTATTTCAGATGCTACCAATAGTTTCGCTAGTAGTCGCGAGTTACTTTATACCAACTGTGGAAGGGGGAATAAACTGGACTTATTGGGATAAATGCAACTGCCATTGGGGTACATGGGAAGCATGGAATACATGTAACAGCGAGTGTAATGGCAGACGATCCCGATCGAGAAAAGTCTGGCTTTATGATAACGATCCAAACTGTCCATTTGAGTTCGAGACATGTGCCTCCGGTGATATGGGTTGGGATTATTCCAGATGTAATGCATTTTGCCACAATGGAGGAACATCCGATAGCTACTCTTGCTCATGTGTAACAGGTTTCTATGGATTATGTTGTGGATTCCGTAAGTAACAACAGTTTCAACTCATTGTAAAAAAAAACTATCATTGTTTAAACATGTTTGTAATTAATAGCAGGAGTACAAACTATTCAATACTTCCACTATTGACATATTAAACTCGCAATGATATATAAACCTAAGCTTGCATAATATACAACAACTTTTCTGGGTCAAAATATAGGTCCAAATAATCCGGGCTAATAATATTCTACCCCTTCCCCTAAAAGTGTTTAGGCTGATCATTACAGAACAGTATAGAAAATATAACTTATCCAAACTATATTTAAATATGTAAACATAACATTGAAACTGTATATAACGGTATTTTGAATTTTTATATCTTTCCAGAGGTAAACTGTGGTGATCCGGGCTCAATTACAAATGGATATAAACAGGGTTTTATATACACTTATGGGAGTACGGTAACATATGGTTGTAATACCGGATACCAGTTGATGGACGGAAGTACCACCAGAACGTGCCAGTTGCTGGCAACCTGGAGCGGAACAAAGCCTAGCTGTGTATGTAAGTATGACAAAGAGTTAATACTCCTGTGAGTAACAACTTATGGGGGAACGTCGTATTGCATGGCCGTCTTGTTCCAGTTTGCATTTCGCCTTTGCGTAATGACAACAAATGATCGCTTACACTGGTACATCTAACTATCTTACATATATATAATTTATATATTAATATAACTTATCTAATTTTCAGATATGGACTCTTGTTCCAGTGGTCCCTGTAAGAACGACGCACCATGTACAAACATCCCTGATGATTTTACCTGTACCTGTACATCCGGCTGGTCTGGTAAACAATGTGACGTCGGTGAGTTTTCAATTTAAGAACTTTGCATGCGGATTTAGAAATTCCAAAAGCTGGGTGGTTGGCCTTAGGAAGGACACGCTCCTGTGAATTCAAGGAATTTTCTTTATAAAAATCTCTTTTAGCATAAGGGGAAAAACCATCGGCATATATCTCCGTCCCTGGATACGCCTATAATTCCTATGATTCCACTCCTCCCTGCGATATAAACAGTTTATTGGTTTCATTGTACAGTACAGAAGTCTCAAATATGCTCATTTACGACATGATGTCAAAATGAAGAAAAATGGTCGTCGTTAACGTCCGGTAACTTTAATTAATTAACGATAACTTACATAAACCTTGTCCGGTTTTTTTATATTCCTATAGTTTTTGTTTTGCCCCACTCCTTTTGGATATAATGGGCTTGAAGGGAAAAAAACTGTTGATCATTTGAATTGTTAGGAACAGTTTTTTTATCCGATTTTTATGATTCAAAGATCTCAATCTATTCCTTTTGAAATTTTGTTTTAAATATTGTTACAAGGTAGGCCTATCATTTACCGTTTTGGAGGAGGGGTCACAACCTAAATTATCGACTTTTTTATGTTTGGTCATATTTTGAAAATTGTTCATTGAATTTCAAATTCAAATTTTCAATTTCAAAATCAGTTATTGTGTCTATAATGAACTGAAGGTCCCAATGATTAAATGTGTCAAAACAGTCCAAACTTGCCCTAAATAAACATAGTTTGACATGCTGTGGTCATATCATGCTGCGCTCCGCGAAGCTATTTATTTTTGAAGCTACATCTAAGTTTTTGGTAATTAAAGTTTTATATTATATTTTCTGTGTAATCCAATACATGTTAGAATTCTGTCTTTTGTTATGCAGATTAACATTGTATATCTCTTATCCGTTTTGCGCAAACACCTTTGTTGAACGCTTGCATCGTCATTGAAGCCCTGATTAAGTGGAGAATTATAGATCTAGTATTTTTATTTCTAGCAATGTCGTACACCTATATTCTTATACACATAAACTCCTCCTGAAACATTGTATTATGGTTCTATCAAACTAGATATAAAGTTTATCATCCTATGGAAATTTGCACTAAGCAAAATAATTTTGTTCTGGGTGTTCGCAAGGGCATACAAACCGGTTTAAAGGTATTTGCATGTTTAGAGCGTTCACATGCACACATCAATGCGAACTCTTCATAAACAGTTCAATTTACACCGTTTTGCGATGAAACTTAATAGAAAGTTTAGTCCTCATACATTGTATGCGTATGAAAACAGAATAATATAGTTCTTGTCGATTATTTTGCAACATAAAACATCTACTTGTTAAGTATGCATATTAAGCGGGGTATCTTTTTGTGAGCTTGTTCTCCTTATTTCTAATTGACTGTACATATACTTTGCATGTTGCTGTTGTGCATGGCTGTGGAGATAATTATAGTAGAAAAAATCTTTTAAAACAGATGTACAGCCTCCGATCGTTACAAACTGTTCGGCAAATATTCTTGTAAGAACGTCGACGCTGACCGATACTGTCGAGTGGCAGATCCCGACATTCACCGACCCGCATGAGTTCGATGTGACTGTCACCGGCAACTACCCGTCAAACAGATTCGAGTTTCCTTGGGGAGACTATGTTGTCAGCTACAATGCACTAAAACCTACCAATGGACTGACTAAAGATTGTATATTCGACATCAAACTTCGACGTGAGTTGTAATTTGGGTATTTAGTTGTAATTTGACGTGAGTTGTAATTTGGGTATTTAGTTGTAATTTGACGTGAGTTGTAATTTGGGTATTTAGTTGTACTTCGACGTGAGTTGTAATTTGGGTATTTAGTTGTAATTTGACGTGAGTTGTAATTTGGGTATTTAGTTGTAATTTGACGTGAGTTGTAATTTGGGTATTTAGTTGTAATTCGACGTGAGTTGTAATTTGGGTATTTAGTTGTAATTTGACGTGAGTTGTAATTTGGGTATTTAGTTGTACTTCGACGTGAGTTGTAATTTGGGTATTTAGTTGTAATTTGACGTGAGTTGTAATTTGGGTATTTAGTTGTACTTCGACGTGAGTTGTAATTTGGGTATTTAGTTGTAATTTGACGTGAGTTATAATTTGGGTATTTAGTTGTACTTCGACGTGAGTTGTAATTTGGGTATTTAGTTGTAATTTGACGTGAGTTGTAATTTGGGTATTTAGTTGTAACTTCGACGTGAGTTGTAATTTGGGTATTTAGTTGTAATTTGACGTGAGTTATAATTTGGGTATTTAGTTGTACTTCGACGTGAGTTGTAATTTGGGTATTTAGTTGTAATTTGACGTGAGTTGTAATTTAGTTGACATTTATGTCAAGGAAAGTATGTTTAAGCTGTTTTATCATTTCTTTATACATTTCGAAGTTCAAACATGGAATTTAAATGTACCTTTACATGTAAGGGTGCCATATTTAATTCCTGAAAATTCACACAAAGTGAATAATCATTTTTTTTTCAATGATAATGATTTAGAATAAAAATGAGTCGTCATAAGATAGAGTAAGTTATGTAAAAGCGTGGGGAATGCAGTGTAGTCAAACTGCGTATTATTTTATTGTGTTGCAATTTTCGGTTCAATCTGTCTAACAAGAGCATTTCATTTTCTTAAGTGGTACATTTCAGCTTTATTTTACACTTTTAATCTTTCAGCTCATCCATGCGATGCTTTAGAAGTACCTTCAAACGGATCAATAATATGTAACAACTGGAAGACTGACTATGGTATGATATGTATACTTTTTTGTAAGGAGCACTACACAGTACCCCGAGGAACAGACCCCAGCGACTTTTATGTGTGTGGAGCCTCTGGTGCCTGGACACCGCGCAGTCAGATGCCAAACTGCTCTGGTAAATATAGAAATGTTGTTTGAAAAGAACGAAAAAAAGCCCCTTGACATGAATGCATAAAACTCGCTATTACCATTTCAAGATGTAGTTTTTTATGAATGTTACACGTAGAAGGGGAGATAATCGTAACATCACTCCTCAGGTTACTACGATTTTCTCACATTCAAAATAAAATTCTACTAAAATGTGTAAATGCGACTTATTCTGCTTATTTTGAATCAGTTTCAAATATTTGTGACAGATAATCATTTATTTACCTATTAATGAATAATTCAAAATAAATTGACTCTCAGTGCGTTTTTATTTTGTTGATTTATAACTCTATGTTCCAGTTTGGAAAGCTCGTGTAATATGTAAATACTTTTTTTTTCAAAATAGCAATCTTTAACTTCTCGCCTCGCATGGAAGTTGGGAATGATTTGAATATCCCGCAAAGAATATACATCATATAAGACTAGTTCGACAATACATATTCATGAATACTTTTGTTTCTTGTTTTTTTTTTGTTTTTTTTTTGTTTTGTTTTGTTTTGTTTTGTTTTGTTTTATAAATAGGACAATTAATTGGAAAAATGCCGAAGAACGTCTTGATTTAACTCGTGTGCGGAACTTGTTCCGTGCACGAGTTAAATCCCAAGCGTTCTCGGCGCAAGTGATCATATTTTGGTTATTCACGGTAACCAATTGATTATCCTGTTTGTTGTATGGATTTTCTTCATAATTTAACATGAATTTTAAATTACGTGATTAGCGGATTGATATCAAAGTAGTGACGATTTGGCGGGAGAAAGTCCGAAACTGGAATTACGGAATTTATTTCACAGTGAGAATGATTGAAATTGTTTACATTCGATAACACACTGCTACATGTATCCATATAATAATTACATTTCTTCTCGGAATTTGTTCAAAGATTCAACCAACCTAAGAAAAACATTTAAAAAAATATGCACGAAACAAAATCAAAAACAAAACGTTCAAAGGTAAAACAGTAACACGTGTTTCTTTTTACAGTGCGCCTTAGTAAATATGTGTCTACATCTGGCTACAAATTAGCTCCAACATTCTCTAGTTGTTCCGACGACATCCGGACCATGCAAGAATATTATATAGAAAAGCTTAAACAGTCAGATTTCAGTTACTTTTGTGATAAATATAAGGATGAATGTATTCCTGAAAATGTAGACGTTCAGTGTTAATCTTTGTTTCATATTGATATTTGTCGAAAATAAGTGAAAATGAACATTTATTTTATTTACATGTAATTGAAGTTTTTAACGAATTGTTTTAGTAAATTACTCCGCTTTAGTAGATCATCTTTTACTAATATGTCTATCACAATAGCTATGATTAGAATTATTCGGTTTTCATTGTTTGATAATAATAATAATAATAATAATAATAATAATAATAATAATAAAAATATTATTATTATTGTTGTTATTGTTGTTGTTATTGTTTTTGTTGTTGTTTTTGTTGTTGTTCCTCCGTATCAGCGGATTGTATTTATCAATCACCTTGTCTGCTCTAAGATACTCTAAAAAAAATGCTTTATGGAATCTGATGAAACTGTTTTAAATTTTTTATCACATGAAATTATTTTGAACCTCCAACTTTGTTGACCACCTGAATGATTTTAGTGGTTTCTTGGTGCAAAACATTAACTTTGGGGTTTTTTTTGTCGACCAAGGACCACATCTTCCACAAAATCTTTATCTCATGATGTATTGTGTCCCCTATTGGTTATCCAATACGGTTCCAGGGGAGGGAATCGAGGGATATCACCCGGTGTGCATTGCTCATCGTTTTCTTTTAGTAAACAATTGTTTTTCTGTTATCATTATTATTTTTTTTCATAATTATAATTGCTTTATGTAGAAATCGGACATGTCCTGTAGTAATAGAGATGCATTAAAGTAAGTTTAACTTATTTACTGCTGTGTTTACTTCACTGCAGACTTTATAGGTACATGTTGACCTATATCCCAATAGATGTAATAGCACACTAATATACTCAAAGGCAAGCCGACAGTGGCTCAAAGTATTTCTACAGATATTTAGTATATTATGATTAAACTATTGTATTTAAATATACGCGTGTGCTTCTGTCTAAAAACTTTTCTTTCTGAACTTTGCAGCCACCCTTTCGTATGAACAATTTGCATTTTGGTATGAATCTTCAACTTAATTGGTTGAAATATTTGGGGATCGGTCGCATTAATAGAATTCTTCATAAGAACGATTTTATAAGGCAAGGTCAATGATAAGTAAATTTTTGTTGTAACTGTTAAAATTTGTTGTGTTTTTTTGTAATATGTTTTTGACTTCATCCTGCTCCTGTTTTATGCTTCTTTGTATTTGTGAGATGGAGGGAATAATAGTGTCTCTTCAACTGTCACATATCGCTTCTGGTACTCGTATGATCCTGAACGGAATAAAAGCAGGAACGCCGGAGAGGATGAGACATCCAGCGGTTACCAAACTATCATGATTTTACTAGTAGAAAGTCAAAATCTACATAAACATAAGGTAGTTGGAATGCTATAAATCAACGCCAGAGAGTAATCCACTAATAATATCCTTGAATAGCAAGCTGCGATATTTACATTTGTCATTTGAGTACTAAATTAAGATCTAGAACTACTCTGGTGTCATGGTCTTATTACAAAAAGTAAGTGACTTTACTTTACATGTAACAGTGTACATTTCAATGGCGTTCAGTTGAACGAGAATTAGCCTTGTAGATGACGGATCAAGGTCAACAGTGCATAAAAATAAACATAAACTACGTTAAATCGGCATCCCACTGCTCTTCCTTTGTTTCGCTAATTAAGTTATTGGCAGTTAAGTACCACGATAATTAGTCACTATAATCCTATATGAAATAATCAGTACGTTTAGAGCATGAAACGTCATAAAGCATAATTTTTTGTCGACGTTCGTGAACTCTATAAAAAATTACGAAGTACAAGTATTTGTAAGATTCATGGTATACATGTACGCTGCTCCGAAAAAAAACCTGAAAGGGGTGTATTGAGACGTATTAATTTTGACACCTACTACACTCTTTGTTGTCTAGTCACACAATATTTTCTATCTACTAAACTTGTAAATTCGGAAATTTAAGTTGTTTTTTTTCGCGCAGAAGAATAATCTGTCCTTAACTATATAGTACATGTACTCTGACTTGAATCTTAAATGTTTAAGGATAATAAGTATTACACTGTAATACCTTGTAGCATAACCATGTTTTCCAACAAACGGCCTGACTCTTAGGGAGACGTCTATCATGTCTGGGGTCAAAATTTTTATTGCATCACTTGGGGTTCATTAAATACATAAAATAAAGAAACGGACAATTATCTTTTCTGATACTTTCCTCACTATCTCTTAAGCAATCAGCAAGATGTCTTGGAAATTCTCCGGTTCCGACCGTGATGCTAGATTGAAACATAACTCTGCGGTAAGCATTTTTATACTTTAAAATATCGCTCCACTTCGAACATTCAACTAATTGCAGTTTTATATAACAAGTGTAACGTCCGTCGTACAATAATTCGGAAGATGACTTAAAGCACGTCTAATTTTCCACATGTATACATGTAACAATTTGGCCACCTTTTCCTATTTTCGCCCATTAAAAATGCAGTGGGTAGTTATTACAGTGCATCTTATATATGATATAAATAACAGTGATTCACACTGTGAAAAAAAAATCGGTAATTTGGTAAATTCACTCGCCAAAAGTCACAACGCAAATATAAATCCGCAGATAAAAAAAATCAAAATTTATGTTGAAAATCGCCATTATTATTGGCGAGAATCTGTATGATAAATATGATAATTAATTGGTTATCGAAAATGGCTAAAAATGATGCATTAAGATTCAAACTCGTGCGCGGAACAAGTTCGAGACGTTTTGATTATTCACTTACATGTACCAATTGATTATCTATTATTCACTTACATGTACCAATTGATTATCCTATTATTCATTTACATGTACCAATTGATTGTCATATTATCCATCACAGCATTGAAATCAACTCGCCGGACGTACATCTATTTAATTTTTAATTTTTTTAATTTTACTATTTAATTTGTTTTGTTTTTGTTGGTGACATAAATGTGTACGTGTATTTCGCTGCTCTGCATTGTACTTGCTTTATTTTCTTTTTAAGTTTCTTTGAGGTGACCATACATGTGAATAGTATTTCAGGTTAGAACTTATCGTTGATTTAAAAGCCACACTTTTTTGTTTCGGTGTTTTAAATTTACAGGTTTTTTCTATAAAATTAAGTGATGTTGTTAACTTTTGAAGAGATGTTGATAAGTGTGGCTCATCTCATGTAAATTGAAGATGTTATGCCCATGTATCTTGCTGTCATGCAGTAGAATAAAAGGTCAAGGCCAAACGCACCGAGGGAATATCATGCCCTGCTATTTATGCTCTACCAGATAAAGTGTAGAGATATAATGTGAAACCCTCTGACAAGTTGCTTGTCCGGTCTTCCGTCTGTCCGTCTCCCGACGGTTTTCAGATTTTAAATTGAGAACGGGCGATTTTTGTTGAAACTTTGCACACACAGCAAAATCCAAAATGTAGTTTTCGAGTAAGGCTATTTTAAACATTTTGTCATCCTTTGATTACAATTACGTGGCGGAGTATCACTTCCTGTTCCATCAATGCCCCTTTTTTTTTGCTAATACAAGTATATACTTCGATTTTCATAACGATGAAAATAGCTAACAAATTAGCAGTCGTTAATAGTAATCTGTAATATAAAATCGGAGGATTTTACAGAGTTTTAGCCCACGAACTTCGTTTTTTCATGATGTAAAAATTTCTCACTATTCGAGTTTTTTTTGTAACATGTTAGTTTGATATATTGACTGAATAGAGACACACTTTTTATGACGGTAATTTAAACGAATATCCCTCAGCATCACATAGGGTCTGATTAGGTTTATTACCACTATAGAGGGGAAGTAACCAGTCGTCTGCACATATCAGAAGTAGGTCCCTTCTATAAAAATACTTATGCCTGTACTATAAAGATTTTAACAAACTTTAAAAAAATGTAAGTCAACTAGGTAATTTCTGAATTTAACACAGAAAGCAACGGGGCTTTCAACAATGGACATTACAACCATTTAGTCTGACAGGAAGTGATCTAATATAATGAAATATGAGACAACTCGGTCCGCAGAAAGATGTACTAAGTCTGCTAGGAACAAGAACACCCAACCTATCTACCGACAAAGCCTCTCTACTTTATAACAGTGTCCACTTCCGGGTCACACCTGGCTCATATTAATTTATTTTTACGTGTAGTAAATAATCTTTCTTTTTTCAAGTATTTTTTTAATTAATTACCATTTAATGCACAATTCATTTTACTAATTACCTGTAACAATTAATTCGACTACATATGTATTTCATTTTTTCTTATCGCTTTTTTATCTAGAAAAGAAAACAATGAAAGTATACTAATAATATATACGTATAGAAGTACAAATTAAATTTAGATGTTAACTTCCAACATTTGTTTTTACAACTTTTTATAGAATGCATTTCAATCTATGGTTTTATACAGCGGTTGCAAAAGATCTTCTACTATGCACGATATCTCCATAGCAACTGATTTAAAGATGAAGATGCCCCAAAGAATTCATCACTTGCGTAGGATAGTAAATAACGTGTATTATTTGTGACATTGACTACAAGTAAAACAAAAGGAATTTTTCTTCCGCTGTGATTTGTCTCTGTGTGATAAGTCGTGCCAAGGCACAAAATAGTTCCTTTTCTCTGTAGCGTAGCTGAGATCGAGGTTTGTGCTGACATCGCTGATATTTCAAAGTAAGACTTTTATCATTTCTCGCTTAAATTTTTTGTTATTTTTTGTTATAATTTTACCAAGCAAGATTTTTTTGCCAAATTCATATTTTTTTAAGGCGGAAAATGTATAACAAGTATTGACCTTGAAAAACGATGCCAATGTATTTCGATGTACAATTTACAGGTACATGTAGACTGATTGATTTCATTTCTTTAGCAACAATTTTAAATTTTAAAAAGACAGCTCGATTAGTAAAGTAATCATGCGACAAAAATAACAAACTTTCATTAATGTACATGTGAAATGGAGATAGGTTAACTACTAGGTTTACAAGTCTATTGCTTACTTTATTTAGCTAAATGCGCCAACAGTAAAATGAAAATGTCATAATTATATTGGTATCACTCAAATGTAAACCAATTGTTGATCATTGCATTTGTTTTCAAATTAAGTTACACACATAAAGAAAATATGTAAAAAGATGTAAAAAAAGGTGTTTACAATTGAACTCATTCGCTTTATCGTCTAATGATGAGGCACGTGCGAAAGCTCACGAAACTGTCAGTTATTTAGCGTTTTCTCCTTCGCTAATGGGTTCATATTGTTATTGCAAAATAGAAATATTTTTTTTATTTTCAAAAATGTACCAATATTTACAAATTAATATATATTAAAGTCGCAAGATTACTTTTGAGACTAATTCCATATAAATCTTCAAGCAGAGCGTAATAGTATAATTAATAAGATGCAGACGATCAACAGCCGCGTGCGATATATACTGTACACAGGTATCTGCTTGGCTAATTATAATCAATATGGCGTATTATGACTAATAACGAATTTCCATGTCTTCTAATAAAGAAAATTGTTTTTGTGCATTATTTGTGAAAATAATCTTCAATTAGCTTGATATTATCTGTCTGTATCGCTTACCCCTTTCTCGCTCAACTGAGACTGAAGCTAGGTAAATGTCTAGTATTTTGTTTACATAATTGTCATGCTAATGAAATTAACTGATTTTGGCCACACCGCTGAATTATTTTTCTTCTCCGTTCCATAACTATCATTGCACGTACTTTTATTTCCTGTAATATTAGTAATGCTTAATGCATTTTTTCAGTTGTTCATGTACATGTAGCTATAATGTATGTATATACGTCAAGATAAGTTTGAAAAAATTGACCTTAAAACATAGGCGATAAAATGCGAAATTTGGCTTACTTTTTATTATTCACTATTTGCAGCAAGCAGATCATTTTGTTTGTTTCTATCGCAAGCAATATATACCTATAAAGTCTTATAAAATTCGCAGTTTTCTTAAATTCTTGTGCGGTCACAAAAGGATCCGCCCACAAATTGGATCCGCTTCTACATGGATGTGCGTGCATATAGTTCAATGGTTAATCTGCTTTGCTAGATTAGTACTGTAACATATTTTTTTTATAATATGAGCCATGTAAGCTGAAAGTGAGGTTTATTGAACGGGTGAAACCGGCGTTCTTACCTACAAAAGTCGTAAAACTTTTACGACAATAAAATGGAAGCCGAGATACTACAATCCGTAATTATATTATTACATAAACACCTTACTTCCACTTAACTTGCTGACTAATGTAGCGTTCTGCTCAATATGAGAGGAAACAGAAGCACTCCATTTCTTACATAATGCGGTTAATTAAAAGAAGTATTTGTTATAAAGGCCCCATCGTCGTTGATGGGTTTTGACAGAAAGAGATTGGGCTAATCCACTGTCTTCTATCAGCGTACACTGCGCTAATTAAAACCATCACCGCAGACCCCCCATTTATATTTCTGTGGAGGTATATAAGATAGCGACATTTATATTGAGGTAACATTCCCAATAAATAATTTGGAGAGCGAGCTACACACGCTTAGGTATGTCATACTTTATTTATAGAGCTACATGTAGTATATAAGTATAGTTTGACAAAATAATTCGCATACTGATGCTTTTTTTATACTAAATGAATCAAAGAAATTAGGTTCTTGGTCACTGATAAAATAAATCGTTGTTTATTCATAGCTAGATTTTCTATTTTTATAAACTGTAAAAAGATAGCAATAGAATAGGATTATGTGACTTAAACAAGATTCAGAATTATTGAAGATTTGCTACCGGAAGTAGTTTATGTCCAGACCTAATTTCACAATTTCGTTTTGGATTGCTTTGATTTGGTGGCGCTTTGCTTTTGTGCAAAATATCACTTCATTTGCGCAAAAAATATTTTTTATGCTTCATTTTGTTTCCTTACTAATGACATGAAAATGTATTGAGGTATACCAAACAAACAGTTATAAAACCAACACTTTGGTTTCGAATTCCAAACCATTTACAGTTAAAATCAAAGTCAATCTGTTGGCATTACCCTGTGTTCAAATGAAGATAGTTTGTTATTCTTTAAACCAATATACTTGTATTTTAGTGTGATTTACCCAATTTAATATACAGTATTCATTTCCACCAGGCTGACATATAGTGCCTATTTTTCGCCAAGTAGTCTTTCTCACCTTTTGAACTCGGACAGTGTTTTTTCTATCCATTCAGAAATCAACATACAAATGTATTGTCTACGTGTTTCAAATATTATTTTAAAGCGAAAATGCACATTAATATTGAGGAGTGTCTGAGATCTCTCTATAAGGCTTTACTTACATGTAACCATTGAAATCATGTGAAAACAATCGTTTGAAAAAAAAGCTCCCGTATGAACGATAATAGCATTCGCAAAAACTTTTTTTATTTATTGATTTCGAATTTGCGTGTCCTCATTTCAATAAAGTTTTATTTTAAACATGGTCTCTCCTTTCACCTCAATGGGTTCAAATGTGTACTTTAAGACATGTACATATCATTATGTTCTCTTATTCTTAGATTGCGCCATCGCTCGCAGGAAAAAAAAACATGTTTGTCAGCATTCCGAAAAGGATAATCCTATTATTAAACAATAAGTGATATGGTTAAAAAACAATAAATCTCATAATGACTGACTAGCAAGGAAAATCACGCCGAGGAAATATAGACATTCTATTTCTTTATATATTTGAATCTTCTCCTGCATAGTTTGTACTAGTGTATGTGTAATAGTTTATTATTTTTCGCTCTATTTCCTTTGAAAGCAATTTCAACACCCGGCTACAAACAAGTTAAGTCCGCGGATTCTATTTTAATAACCAATCAGTCATACCATTCAACACACCCCTCATTTTAGTATGTTCCACCGAATACTACTTTGATGATATTAGTGCTCATTTGTCCAGTATACATGTATCTAATCACTCGAGTTAATCGGATTCGATGGGTTGTTAATTTAGATAATGTAATTATTGTTATGCACACTCTCTCTCTCTCTATAATATTCAATGTTCATGTGAGTGAAATATTTGAGTAGGTTTCAGGACACTTGTTATCCTTTTGCTATTACCGTAATCTATGTTCAGATAATTTGATTTGATATTATTTTCTACACACAATTTATCAAAAGGAGGCACACCAAATTAAAATAAAGCATATTTATAAGATATTTTTCTTTCTTTTTCGGAAGAATATATTATAGGGGAATTTAATTTTTGTCATGCTTCTGTTAAGATCAAAGATAAATATTTAATTTGTCATATATTCATGGGTTACACAGTTTTGAAGAGCTAAAATTGCCCTTTACACTCCGTTAAGATTTTTATCATTTTTTTTACCCTGCCTAAATCGAACCCTTGTTGGTATAATCATTTGGTTCATTTAAGGTCATTTGGATTTAATGGGGGTTTGACGTTAATAGAAGCTACACCGCTGCAACTATATACGACAGGTTGTTTGAAGGGTTATTCTAATAAGACATCCTTAAAAGGCTTTCAGACCACAACTGGTTGTTTTTCGATTGCTATACATGTATGAGCAGCACGCGACTTATTGGGCATGGCTTGTGTATGTAAATTACAGCCCACCTGAAATCATGTAAACAAAGAGTAATCAAGGGAAAAACACACACACACACACACACACGTAACATCCCGATGTGTGTCAGATGTTTTCATTCATTTCGAACATTGAATTCATAGTTAATAAAATTATTAAATGTTATGTCTTAGAAAAGTTATATAATATTCCGTAAAAATCACTTACACATGTACACGGTAGCACTCGCCACGTGCGCCATCATGTATGAAAACAAACATTGTAATCCGTTTTATTCTGAGTTTGCTTAAGACAGATATCAATCTATATGTACTAAAATGTTAAAGTACGATTTATGGTTCTTTCAAGACTATATAGAACCTTTAATTTTAATCTAATTTAATTTTAATTTAATTTAATCTTTGACTTTAAAAGCATCAGTCTTACAGGAAGTTAACATTTTTATACAGAGTAAGGATTTTTCTAGTTTCGTATCTTCAATACGAACAAAGTATTAATCTGCTTAAGGATTTGTTAAATGAATCCTAAAAGTAGTTGATTCAAAAATTGTAAAAGGTGTGCATACAAATGTACATGTATATATGTAATTATTCATAAAATATCAATTTATATTTAACTTCATCCTCTTACAGGATACACATGCTTCATAATACTTTTTAATCCAAGCACAGCAGATGCCATTTGTCTATCGATTACAAGCATAATCAAGTCTTGGTAGTTACATGTACATGTATTTATGATTAAATATGCAATGTATACAGTCTAATCCAAAACACACTCAAGTCATTTGTCAGAATTAATCAAATGGCTTTGCCATTAACATCTCATCATGGCATCAATGACTTAGTGACCTCTCTATACTGTCGTGTTTATAACTCTCGTCAGAAGTTACCTTTGTAGAACACTGACATCAAAGTATCGAAGATATGTAGAAGCATGTATATTCTCTGCAGCAATAATTGTGTACACACGTTTCCAATTATGCTATTGCTAAGAGCAATGTAAGAGAAACTTGCTACATCTCTTTTGCTGACTATATGATGAACAGTAAGAGACATTAAGTATGGCGATATGATTATAACACAATGTCTTATTCCGTAATGTACTTAGATTAACACAGATTCTAGTCTCACAGTCCGCGGTCTAAATATGGCGCGGTGATAGTTGCGGTTGCACCTTTTTTGAAATTGAATTTCAAATATTCGAGTAGTTCATAGTTCAAAAACAGCTGAATACTGACAAGTTGCCTACTTTAAAACATTCCGATCTGTCAAAGTATGGTATTTTTCACTTTGAAATATTTTGAATCACTTCTAAAACATTTCGATAATACTTCCTGCCAAAATTGTTAGAAATTTATACAGTAAAACATGTCTCAACCGAAGCCTGAAAAATACAAATACCTGTCTAAACCAGACACTTAGGAAATTTCTTTAATTAAGTTTAATTGACTTTTGAACCTCGGTAAACTGAACACTTGTCTAAATCAAAACAAACTTCGGATTAGACACGTTTCACTTTCCATGGTATATTTATTTCCTTTACATTAGAAACTCCGGTATGTGTCAGTTTCAAATTCTTGAGAAATCACTGACAACTATTTCAATTTCAGACAGAAATAGAACTGAATACATGTACGTGCTGGTCATGAGTTCACCGATGATTCAAGATTCAACTTTGTTTTGAGAATAGAAGTCACGTAAATCTGAATAGCCAATCAAAAGTAGCGTTTTATAATTTAAATTACATAACAATGTGTAGTACATTGAAACCTGCATTAACAGAACCTTTTGGAATTCAAAGTTTCGGTTTAGACACGTGTTCATTTTAGCAAGATTCAAAATATCATTAAATTTATATTGGTTTAAAGGGACTTTAGTATGTGTCTGGTTTAGACAGATCTTGACAATATCCAGGGATCAATTTTGCACAGATTTTACAGTTCATGTTTATTTGCACACGCGTGTAATCTTTTCAACTTCTAACAGTGTGCAATTATGTAGTTTTAGTTCTCATAAAGAACAGATAGAAATTTAAAATTAACGATCTTTGTCAGGCCATTCTTACATTTTTTGGTAGTTGACAAGAACTCCACTAAGGCTTGGATATGCATATAGAGTTGACCGGGTTGTGTTTGCGCATTATTACACTTCCGATGGACAGTGTTGCCAATGTATAATGAAGACCATGCCTATATACTTTAAAGACTAGTATAGAAAGGGCAAACTCAAAGTTGTGGCATATTATTTGTGGTCTAGTTTCAGTATGTATTGTTTATGCTACAGGAGGTTGCATTCATTCGTGTACATATAGACGGGTAAATGGCAGTAGACTGATTCTACACTACATATCTATATAGACAAAATTCGAGAAAATTGAGCGGCAACGCATTAACTATAAAATACAGAAATATGGCTTTGTTTTATATTTGCGACTAGCATTCATGGTTATAATTGCAGTTGTAAAAACTTACAATTAGAACAATTTAATTTATGTAAACGAAGGTCTTTTTTATTTCGACCCCCCCCCCCGAAATTATTGAAACGCGTTTCAATTTTAAAATAAAGCAATCATAATTACATGTATGATATATACAGTTTATCAGTGTAAAGACTAGAAATATCGCAGACAACTATTTCGTCATATGATATACTTTTGAGAGGAAGTGAGCGATTGAAAAGAGATAATTGTTAATGCCAAGATAGCATGCAGTCTGCACCACGAAAAAAAAAAACAGTTTCACCACTAACATTTTGGCTGCACTAAATGAAATCTATTATTACATTCACTACATAAAGACAATAATAATAATAATAAAAAAAAAAACATATATATATATATATATCAGTTTTAAATGGAGAGATAGAGATTAAAAAGCCGACACCACGAAAAATGCAGCTGCACTATGCATAGTTCGAATAGACTGCTTGTAGTGTTTATTGCATCAAAAGAGTAAAAAATACTGGGAAAATCAATATTTCATCTTAACCAAATCAAAGCAGTTTTGGCTAGTCTAGACCAGCGACTACTGTTTTTTTCGTAGAACAGGGCATGCAAATTATTGCTTAGGTGAGCTCATCTCATTGGAAAACACCATATATGGTGACTCTGGTAATTTAAAGTTGATTGAAATAAAATCGTAAATGTACCACATTGAAGTCTTCATTAGTAAGTGATTTTGGATGATGGATGTGGTTTCACGGTTCTGGTATGATTTTGTTTCTTGAGGTAGTTGCCATGGTATTCACAGTTTTCCTAAAAGAAAGTTGAACTTGATTGTTTCGAAATTCAGATTGTATTGTGTCGATAGGGAAAGATAATAAGAACCATTAATTTATCTTACTCATAAATTTTTGCTTATCGCATTCATGATATTAGAAACATCTCATATTAGCACCATATTATGCTTTTGAATAATAAAAATGCATTTCATTTAATATTAAAACACTATATCAATCAAAAGAAAATATTGAAATCGTTAATTTTCACCCATCGGAAAACCATCTAAATTCTCTTTGATGGTATCACAGATAATGCAGTAAATCACATTAGGTGCACAGGTACCACATTATCTTTGATCTCTATTTCAACGACCGCTTAATCAAAAGAGTTTGTTATCCTTTCTCAAGACCTCGGAGTAATTTAGTAAAAGTTATAATGTGTTAACATTCGATTTTGATATAACCCTCGGCTGTTAATGAAAATGTGATAAAGCTGGAACAAGAGATGTATACAATGCGTTACATCTGTGAACATTACGAAAGAGGATCTACATGGAGTAATGAAGATAACATTCTAAAACTTATTACTCATAGATACCATGGAAGTTTAGAAGTATAATATCTAGCTATTATAGTTTCATGTAGATACTAAATGTGCAAAGTTAATTGCAAATTACAGTGTAACTTAGCTTGGTAGTTGGGGCGTAAACTTGCCTAAAAAGGGGGAGGAGCGCTCCAGATATTTCAAGTATTTTTTACATGAGTAAAACATTAAAGCATCATTGAGCAGCCTCCCCATCGCCTTGAACCTGCCTAAGACTTGGTCGAGTTGTACATGTACGTTTGACAAAAATGCCAGTTTAGGAGAGCGAGGCAAGACTGTTTTAATTTTGCATTGGCCATACAAATAAAAACAATTCTCTCAACGCGTTGTGGAATCTAAATTTGTAAATATCAGGTTGTTTTACATGTATCTCGTGTCTTTTTAGAGTTACACCCATAATTATATATTTGGGTTTTTGGTCGGTTTTTACTGATACTGACTTCACTGATTGTTATTATTTTGTTTTTGTTCCATAATGATGCGATACTTATACTACTCAGTGAAAATTCAAATGTGAACTGTCAGTCATTCAGTTGCACAATTTGTATTGGTGAACATTGCGACAAGTCATAATTATGCAAAATATGCTCTCTGGTCATTTTCTTGACTAATTTTACCAGGGATCTGTCCATTTTTTTCTGTACAGTTCATGTATTTAACAGCGTGAACGGAGCATGTTTTCACTTTTGCCTGCTGAACTGAAATAGAAAGTTAAAACTGACTTGATATGAACTTGGTGGGCTAATTCGACATTCATCACATCATACTGTTTTAAAACCATGGGAAGCGTCCTTTTGCGGCAATTACATAATCTTAGAGGTATCATTTACGCCATAAACCTTTTTGATAATTGTTTAAACTGCACCAGAATAGGATATTCATTTGTGCCAGTCTACCTGTACAGGTATCGTTCATTATATTACGTTTCTGTAAAAGTAGATTGCGCAAATGACGCACTGGCGATAAAAAATTGTGGCGCAAAGGACGCAAATTTGGCGCTAACAGGTATTTCACAAAACATCTGGGTTTAATTCCAGCTTATATCTCTCTTTTACTTTACACCGACTTAGCTATCATGTAACACGAGCTCTTTTAAAGACCCTCAGTTCTTTTATCCGAGTAGTAAAAGCCAAATTGAAAGCAACTAATCTAGAATTACAAATATTTATTTTAATTAAAGATTATCAAGCAAACATCACTATAATGAAAAAAACGATGAAAGAGGTACTTGTTTGATCTTCGTTTTGTTCGCACCATATAAAAAGTAGAAAATTCCTGTTAGATTCACTCTTTTCTTTTCGCCAAATGTTTTATGTTGCTATGTTATTTTGTAGCAAATAATTTTAAAGACTAAAAACGTGTTTTGAATTGTTAAATAAATTAATTATTAATAAAATTAGAAGAAAATTGAAAATTAGAAGATAATTGAACTAATTCAGGTTCGCCATGGCTTATATGGACTATTTAAGTTTTATGAGATATAATACTAGGGATTACCTTCGAGATTTTGTAAGTAAGTTTATTCATTTAACTGTGTCTCCTTAGTTAATTTTTATGAGTGATCTTGAATACGGAAGTACTTTTGGAATTTTTTTGTCATCGAAGATTAGCATTTATTAATGTAGGGCTAAATCAAGTTTTACTCCAGTTTTATGGTCCTTTTCAATACCTGCAATACTTTACATATAGTACTTGGTGGACAATCATGACTGTGGATTGGAAAAAAAAATGAAATAAATATTTAGACTCAGACTTTTTTGAAAACCGACCTCCCAAATCACTCTGATCTGAACATTACATTGTACGTTTTTACATAATAACAAAATAAATACTGGGAAATTTGGTTAATTCTTCATGTACACAAATCATAAATAAACCCGAATAAAAAAAACTTTCTAATGTCTACAGTTGCACTTTACTTTCAAAAACTGAGATTTCCTTTAACTTTGTGGACGTTTCTCGTTTTTGCTTTTCAATCTTTTTAACAGTTTTATTAAGCAAAACACAGTACCTTAATGATAGAAAACCAATACTCATACAACTATTTTTTATCAAACCAGACAAAGTATTGAAAAGATGCAACTAAAATCCGTTAATTTTTTTTTCTTTTCTTGCTCAATGAAAACAGATTTATGTTTTTATTAAGTTCCTTAGATCCATAATTTGTTTCATTAAAAAGTTTGTATAATGGCTTTTTACCAAACACACCACTTAGTATGAACATGCAATGTTCAAATACAAAAGCACGAAAGCGATATTTGTTCAATACAAACGTCCATATGTTTAATTAGGAACTATCATATTCAGTTATTTTGCCCATAACCCTTTATTTTTTTTTTGCGCATTGTACATTGCTAAATTATGTACTTAGGTTTAGATTTAACGATGACCAAATTCTCCTAACGAATGAAAACGTCTTAACTATGCAATTACAGGAATCTCATAATTGAATTTTTATGCTTACCTATGGTTTGCAGCCAAATGTTCGGTGCAAGTAAAGTTTAACGTACGAACGTTGACATGCTGCTTTTCATAAGATGGTCCAATATGCATGTAATAGTCATATATTTTTTCGGACAACCACGCCCTTTTGTCCGGTCACTTCCAGGATTTGGTATAAACTTTCTGTTCTGCTGTGTCTGCACAGATAATGCGATGTTTTCCTGCCGCAAAAATGTATACATGAACTGGCAAACCTTTCCTTATTTTAATTGCGAAATAATAACTAAAATGATAGATTATTAAAAAAATAGGAATCGCATAATGTCCTTTGAAATACAAATGTTAACGGATTCATTGTTTAACTTGTTTAATTTTAAATAAAGTTTTAATATTTATTTATGTACAGATGTAGTTTTTTTTATACAAAATCGTGAAAGGATAATGACGATGTGGTTTGCTTTGTTCAGAAACGAAATTAACACAAACCTTTGCTATGTATAGAAACTATCATAGATCACTGTCTAATCAGAATAATGATAATTGTTCATGCATGGATATCTGACATTCCTCTCTTTAGCGCATTGAATGGTAGATTCAATGCATTTAGACTTCCCTTGATTTGGTTTGTTATCATATGTCTGCAGGAATATAAATTTTGAACCCACGAATATTCAATGCTTTGCGTAAGTTTTCAGACAAAGAAACTGTCACTTTTAAACAGTGTCAAAACAATAGCAAATTATTGGCTATATACATTTTATATCTATATGAGCTCTTGTAAATTTATTTATTTTTTTTTTACATCTTTTCGTTTTAAAGAGACGGTCTGCCTAACCAGTCTTCTTGTTATTAATGATATTACCAGTGATTTAGCTATCATATTTAAAGTATTTTTCCCAACGTTAACAGCCTATATCTACAGGTAACCATCAAACTCAGATTTGGCTGTAGATTATTTTTGCACTCGAAAGTTCTTTTTTTACTTCGAAAGATGTTTATTAATTACATGTATAATCTTCAACTCACTTTATTATTATCACTTTAAATAAAGAGAAAACGGCCCATATAATATTTGCAAGTACATGTAAATTAAGTCGACTTTATATCGCTTCTGCTAATGGTATGTAGTTGTACATATCTAATTATGTAAACAAGTTTTGGGCTAGTTACAGTGCATTCATTGATGATGTTCACGGGATAATTGGTCTTGTGTACCATCTGATAAATTTCTTAGGCAGTTAATCGGAAAATTGAGAACGAGATTTACACCTTCTATATTTTCAAATGTATTTCAATCTGAATCTGGTAGAAAAATGCATTCATTGCCCATGATTGTCAAAGTAAATGCATCTGAAAATCATCATTGCATGCACTATAAGCGAGGTGGTGATTTCTGTGTTGTTGTGTTATTGGTTCGAAGCCTGATGCTTCGGTCTGAGAGAATAAATCTGTCATATAAATAGATACCTATTCGTTTTTACAGTACAAGATGCCTTCTGTCGAGGGACTAAAGCCGGATATTAAGGACTGTGACGATGGGTCCATTATCGTACAGTACAAACCATCCAAAAGTGGAACCCATGAAGTACAGATGGCCTATGAGGGTTCTGCCACAGAGGGTAAGTTTGGCTTAATTATTTTCGTTGTTACAACACTGTACGAATAATGTACCAGGATTAGTTAAAATAGCTGTTATGCATGCAGGTAGCTGCAAGGTCGAAATGAAAGAGTGTTTAAAGTTTTCATAATGAAGAAGAAATTATAAACATAGAAACATTTTACATAGTACGTGTACAGACAAAAACTCGAGCTTTACGGTAACGCTTCACCAATAATTTTGTCGGTCATTTGTCCCTGTTCTACCCATGGTAAGTATAATTTACATGTACGTCAGATTTATATTTTGGCTATGCTATACGACAAAATAGAATGCTTTTATCAAGCCAAATATTTGTTTTGAGGGGCATCAGAGTTGATCCATCACGCTCTTCCATCTTAGTAGTATTTCTGTATATTTTATACTTAATAACCCAAGTCTGCTCTTTCAGAACCGTGGCGTGGTAATACACACAATCCCATTCTAATCCTGGGCGAATCTAATACACAATGGCAGACATAAACTCACTAAATCTTTCATTAGTTAAATAAACAATCGTGTTTGATTTATGTTTTTGCTTTATTGTATTAATGCCAAACGTTTGTTTGTGGGTTGCCTTAGCTTTTCATTTTGTTCAGCTTAAATTAACAATAATTGAACAATAAGATCTTCGTCTCCGGATAGAAGTAAAACGCCAGTTATAAGATGTTTCTTTAATTTGCTTTTGAAAGTCATAGACTATACATTCTCGTTATGTGATTTTCCATCAGAAAGATTAAACATCACATTTCATCACCTATGATTTTCAAGCCAATACATTTTTTAGTTTTTTATATCCTTTTGAACACATCATTTTTTCCATTGGACTACGTGGGTGTTTTTCAGATTAGCATTTTTACTTCATTATTTGTATATTACTAGTTTGTTGATGGTATCATGGACATTTTCCATACACATACTTAAATTGTTAATGTTGTTCGATATTTGTTGTGGCAATACAGGTTTCCGATTTAAACCGATTCGTAATAAGAAAGGACGCGGTAGATGTGTTAACACATATTTACAATACATGTATATCGAAACACAAGGAAACCAGTGCATATTGGCCATGGTCCCAGAATTTTATTGAAGTCCGAGTTGCTTATTTATTTTTGTTTCCTTGTATGTATTATTTTAGTTACTTTATGTTCTTTATTGTGTTTGTCTGTTTTCTATGTCTGGTTTTTGTCCCTGGATTGCATTCTTTTGATTTCCACTATAACCTTGGTTCCCTTGATTACAATTAAATACCAGGTCATATTCCGCATCCTAAAGCCATAAACATACATGTATTTTCGGTGTATCCAGATTTCAGTTTAAGACAAGTTTATTTCGGTAACACAGGCACAATTACATGCTACAAGAGCAATTATATAAAAATAAAAACATGTATATAGCAATGTGGTAAACAGTAAGAAAGAAAACATGGATATAGTTTAGACGGATGTTTGAAACATTTGGTCGGTTTAAAGACAACGGCTGTTATTCCGACATTTCGCATCCTTTTCTTGATGTATACAGTACATATCAACTTCTATGATCAGCTGCTTTCTATTTTCCTACACGTGTAGTTTAGTTCCTACACATGTAGTTTAATTCCTACACATGTTGTTTAGTTCATACACATGTAGATTAATTCCTACACATGTAGTTTAGTTCCTACTCATGTAGTTTAACCCTACACATGTAGTTTAATTCCTACACATGTTGCTTAATCCTACACATGTAGTTTAACCCAACACATCTAGTTTAATCCTACACATGTAGTTTTAATTCCTAAATTCCTACACGTCTAGTTAAATTCATACACATGTAGTTTAACCCACCTTCAGCATGATTGCTTTTGTTGTACATGTGTGCTGACATATGAAAGTATAGTACTCCTTAGGAACCCGACAAAACTCAATCAAACGAAGAAATATGTCATAATTATTAAAAGTTGCAGAAACTAACTATGCAGCATCTATGTTTTTAATTTATTTGTAATAAATCGACAACGGATGCCCATTTACACATCTGTATGCTCTGCAATAGTTTTGATAAGCAACCGGAAAGATCTAGTTTTAAAAAAGAACAAATAAATCAAAAAATTATTTCAGGAAGAAATATATAGCAAATTGAATGGAACTGTACCTAAACCATGTTTCAATGGAGAATGATATCAATTATTCTAACGATAACTTCACGAATGATATATCTATTATTTGATACCGACCTTGAGTTCGAAACGCTGAAACAGCAATCAGCGATATTTATTGAACTTCGTTCAAGTTGTTAAACTAGCAAAAACATATGGCGACCCTATTTTGTTAAAACAGATCCTTCTGAAAGAATAAACGTTAATTTTAAGATTAAAATGATTAAGAGGAGCAAAAGTGCCGATGTAACAACATTTTGTGGTAATTGCATTTTATTTTAGATTTGATATCATCTATGTTTTGAAAAGAAGAAAGTCATGATGCAAGAAACAACGACATAACGCTACAAAGTTTAACAATCTCAAATGCAGTTTTAAATTAATTTTAAAAGAAATAATGAAAAACTTAAGTTGCAGTCTTTGTAAGAATCATGCAAATTTTGTAATATGTGATAACCCCAATAAAGGTTACATATTTATATTTTTGTTATGAAGTTTCTTTATAGGTCTGTATGATGAATTGTATAATTATCTGCTCTTAGGAGATAATCCACATAAAAAATCCAATAGTTTCTATTGTATTCCAGTATCATTTTCAGAGTTACCACCTTTAATTTTGATTTCTACAGTACATTCGATATAATTTTTATCTCCTAAGAGCATTTGTTATATGAAAAGCCAGATATTAAATTCGGTTAGCTATGACATTTTAAACAAAGTATTTGTAGGCTGTCCACCCATAAATCACGTTTTGCACGATCCTTACCTGGAGTACAACTTAACACCTGCAATGTAACGTCAATCCTAGGCAACAATCATTTTAACAACCGGTTTGTTTTATACAGGTTCCACATTTAAATAAATTCTCGTAATTTTTGGTCTTTCTACACTATGTAAGAGTCACGTGAAACAGGTTCACGAACAAATTGATGTTTACTTGAACAGGTTTTATTGTACATGTGTACACATCAGCGCTCTTCACTTTGACCTTTGAGTAGAAAGTTCAAGATCAACACGTGAAATTATGTTCAATGAAATATAAACGTATGGCGAACTAATTACTTTTCAAAGTGCCTTTTAGAAGAAATGTGATCAAATACTCGTGATAAAAGTAACATGCTAATTAAGATTCAGAGTTCAATTAGTTTTTTTCAACTTCTTGGCAGTCTAATATATTGAGGTTTTTGTTGTTTTTAGAGCGTTGCCTGAAGCAACCATCGCACGTAGAACATTTATGAAGGCTTGTCTGTACTTTTAATTTTCGCAAAGTACATGTATCTGTGATCTTGTCGGTATCAAACAGTTTTATGTCATCTTTTTATCGCTTTTAACAATATGACGGTAAAAGATCTAAAACAAATATCTTTTGAACGATACGGTATTCTAATAATGTATTATGTAGTCTTTATTTAACGATTAATTGCATTTTTGTTTTTGGTTAAGAAAAATATTAATAAGAAGATGTGATGCAAAACAGAATTATCGTTTGATATGAACCAATTGTTTTTGCGTTACTTTAAATAATTAGAATAAACAAAATATTTTTTTATGATTTTAAAACACCATTTATGTATGAAATACAACAATTTCTGAGAAAAATACATTTAAAATTGTGAACGTTATTATACACGTACACAGCCTAAGGACATTTGAAGGTCACCATATACTCATCAACCAAAAAAACTTATAACATTTAAGTCAAGTTAATCCGAAATGCATTTGCTGTTTGTACGAGATGTAATGATAATGAGGTTTCAAGACACTATAAATGTTTTGTATAAAACTGTTGGGTGTTAATAAAGAACTCTGTGTTAATTATTACAAACAAATATTTGCAGCAATAGCAATTTGTCTGTCGAGGGTATGGATTACGTAACATGGTTTCTCAGTAATTAGAACGAAGCCAGAGTCAATATTTACATAAGAACCATTCTACCGTATTTGTTAATTTGATTAATACATGTAGTGTTATTTGAATAACGTCATGATATGACGCGAGTCAACGTCTATGACCGTATTTTGTCATTTTAGTCTGAACATCCAAGTGGTTTGTGTATATTTAGCACTTACATGTACTTAAATATGTATCGGTCTCTAATCAGTAATTCCGTTTTTCTCAGTCTTCTGTTCCAGCTATTTACTCAGTCATCAGTTGTTTTTTTAAAGAGTAATCAAGGGAACCAAGGTTATAGCGGTATTCAAAAGAATGTAATCCAGGGACAAAGAACAGACATGGCAAACAGACATACACAACAAAGAACATAAAGTAACTAAAATCACACATACAAAGTAACAAAAGTAAATGAGCAACTCGGACTCCACTAAAAACTGGGAGCATGGACCAGGTGCACCGGTAGGGTAAGCGTCCTCTGCTTTTCTAGAAACACCCGCCGAGTTGCTCATAAAAAGTCAAGTCCGGGGTAGACAAACGAGGAAAGGAAAACCATGATCCGTTGAATAAATCAGTTTTCATGGTGCTGATGGATACATCATAACGATCCACGAGTTCATGATGACGACCATAAAACTTCTGTAGTGATGACTTCAATCTTGTAGCAACATAACCCTGTTCCAGAAGCCTATTTGTTAGAGTTCTAGCGCGATACAAAAAGTCTGCGTAGTTTTGGCAAGCTCTGGCATAACGTATGAGTTGTGATATGAACACTCCATACGCAGGAGCCGAAGGGATGTTGCCACAGATGAAAAGAAAGTTGACAATTCTGAATGAAAAGTCATCACTATTTGTCGTAAAGTTTGGTCAACAGTTTTCCTTTACCATCGATTTCTAAGTGTAGGTCAAGATATGAAGCTGACTTCACAGTGTCTGTAGTATCCTTTATCTCAAGTTCTTTTGAGTAGATGCGAGGTATCAAATCCCCGAAATTAGGATTGTTTGAAGATAATACGTCATCTATATAGCGGAAACTGAGATTGAAGGATCTAGCCAAACGATATTCTTCCTTTCTGATCAAATCAGCTATAAAGTCAGCCTCATAAGAGTGAAGAAATAGGTCAGCAAGTAAAGGAGCACAATTTGTTCCCATTGGAATACCGACCGTTTGTTGAAAAACACGTCCACCACACTGCACAAATATGTTGTCGATTAAAAGTTAAGTTATTATTTACCAGCATGGATACAACCACTGACAGTTAAGTTGTGTTTTCTTGATCAGCTGTCTTTTTAAGTACATCACATACTCATACAATATAGACATGTACAAGTATTTATCATTCCTGATGCCGACCACTGTTTTAATTTTGTGTACTCTCGTTATGGGTATATATCATGTTGGACATATGTCTACAGTTCATGTCGGTATAGTTTTAATACACATGTATGATCAGTGTTAATCAGATTTGATTCGAAGTTTAATTTTTATCGACTATGACAATGGCGGATGTTACCACTGCCTCCTAAACGTACTCGTATAAAACTGGTCATCTCAGGCTTCTGCCCCTTTGAACTAAAATAGCCCAAAGTATAATCTCCGTTATTTGTAATTAACAGTGAAATTGTCATCTGCGTTTACTGTCGTACGGTTTATCATTGTCATCGTTTTTCAGTGCTGTTTTCATTGTACACAATTCACCATGCAGACAAATTTCCACCTTTGTCGAACTATATAAATATTAAACGAGATGCACACCGGGTATCTTGCATGAAACATTACATACTGTGTACCTGTTTTAATGCTATCTACACTATACATCAGATGTGTTTCCTCCTTGGCCGAACTGTTTGAATATTAAACGAGAAGCACGGTGGGTACCTTGAAAAAGCAAGAACTTCCCTTGCAGACCACCTGAGGTCACCTTAATTTTTATTGTGGTTCATGCTGTTTGTTCTATGCTACTCTGGCCTTTTTTTCCGACACAGTATTGAGTTCGCTTTGAAATCACGTGGCATCCATGATACTTAATCATGGCAACCTCGCCGATGTAGCTTACAAGCTCGAATTTTATTGGACAAATGTGATAGCTACCGTGAAATTTAAGACTCCACTGAGGGCATAGGTGTCCGCAATATTTTCAATCATGTTATTCTGTAATATTGAATAATAGGAAATACTTGTTGAACCAATATTATTGAAATACGAAACATAGCACAGTGATCACACGGTTCACCAAATGAAATCTTAATCAATTTTGGGCATTAACAAAGCCAGAACTTGCGCCGATTATCTTTTTTAAAGATAGTACTTGTTTTTGTTCTGTTGTTATATACGATATGTTCTATGTACGATATCATTATTTTTGGTGTTTCGGTTGTGGGGAATAATGTTCTTATTTGTCTAATGTGAAAGCTACAACTTATCGTCACTCATAAGAATTCTAGAGATTTACAAAAGGGGACATTTTTCAGTCTTATGATATAAAAATTATGTATTACCTTTAAAAATGCTCAAATTCTTAAGATGTTACGTATCCGCTCTGGATAAACGCTGATGGATCTCTAAATCTATCGTCAACATATTTTAACAATTTTATAAAGATTACACATTGTACCGAATACGCCCATTCGCTGGTAAAGATTGTTGATAACATTACGCGTAATTTGATTACTTAATCAAAGTTTAGTTTAATTGATCCACTTAGATGCATTGTGGAGTGTGTTGGAGTGCACCCATGACATTTGACTGTTTAATACTAAACAATGTTAATTTTCACACATTGCTCAAATCAATCAACGCTAAAATATTCATTGGCATTTTTGAAAGGTTGAAATAATTGAATTTGATGGTTCATAGCTGCATGCTTGACTTGGAGAGCTAAGAGATTAATTATCTCTCGTCAGATGTTCCTATGAGTATAACTCTAGTTGTCTATGGATAGTTCAAAAATCTACCGAAGCAATAAACATAGATTTGAAGGGATACCAAATTTGTTTTTGAGAGTAAAGTCGTATACAAAAATATTAGTCAATTATTTACTTCAAATCAATGACTACATCAACAGACTCATCGAACTTCAAACTTATCGTGAGGTGTGTTTTCCCGTCACGAATCATAGGAATTAAGAAAACTAAAAATTGAAACGTTTTTGACAATAAATGAAACCTATGATTAACTGATAAAACAACTGATCAATTAAAATCAAATTACAATGTTTAACTAGAGTTATCTTTTACAAACAAAACTTTTTTTCTGTTCATAGGTAGTCCATTCTCATGTGTGGTCGACGAAATTGGAGGAGGCTATGTTACAGCATTTGGTGCCGGCCTTGTTGGTGGAATGAGTGGCCAAAACCAGACTTTCACTATCACAGCTAAGAAAGGAACACTTAGTAAATATAACATCTCACTATTAATTGAAAATCATGTAAAAAACAAAATAAAAAATCCAATAGTATTTTAATATTTCAGAGCAATACTTTAGCCATTTGAATTCTAAGACGTAAGTGAGTTTGCTACAGTCCTTTAGACATATATACCAAAACATAATGTTCTTCGCGTGACAAGCATCTCATCACGAAGACGTTAGTATATTGAGCCGTTAATACGTCTGGATTATACAGAACTCGTGCAACTTCTCCACATTTGTTGAATGTCGACAAGTTGTTAAAATTGAAACTTCATTCACTGCCCTCCGTCATTTTAAATGCCAAACTCCATTGTATTATTTGTGTCATAAAATATATATGTATACATGAATCTTCATCGATTCGATCAGAAAAAAAACGTAATCCACTTACCATGTACGTCAACTTTACATTGGTATTTTCAAACACACATTTACAGATATTGTCTACTTTTAACTCACAGGTGATATTGATATCAACATCGATGGACCAACCAAAACTGAGTACAAGCGTTCTGATCATGGTGACCGATGTGATGTCACATTTATGCCAATGACACCAGGGGCATACAATATTAACATCAAATATAAGGGAAAGACAATTAAAGGCTCGCCATTTGTATCAAAAGTTTCAGGTACGTGTTGGTCTTTAGTACAGATTCTATAAAACATCGTTTATCTTTCCTCTGTTTGCTTTCTGTCACCCACCAGCTTTGTTTGCAAACACAGTATTCAACATATTGCTTATAAACTCAATTCGTATTTCGTTTTTGCACCTGGTCGTTTTTATAAAGCCGCAATAAAATATGATCGTATAATGTACGTGCTGCCATCTTTGCCTGTAGACATTAAGTGTCCAACAAATCATGACTATAAGTGTACGCATGTAGATCCCATGTATGAATTAGAAGAGAACAAAACAAATAAGAACCAGAAACAGTCAAGCATATTTCTGATGTCTAGACTAAAAACTTAGCAAAAGAGAATGGATCTAAATTGTAAGTCTATCTGTAATGCAATCAAAAGAAGATTTTGACAGTATTTTGTGTTTGTAATTTGAACCATTTGGTAATTAGATGACAAAAAAGACTTATTATGTGCAAAATATTCAAGTGCAGTCTTAATTGAGAAATGTAAAAAAACTTAAATGGTGTGGACAAATGGGCCTGTGCGGTCGTATCTAGCTACACCCCACAAAGCATTTGATTATAAATATAATTAAAATCCTTTGTTTTTTTTAACGTTTTCCATTTATTATTGTTGCGTTTAATAATGTTCATCACCTAAGGCAGCAACTATATAATTTTCATGAGGGTTGTGGTTTTGGTTTTTTCTCCGCAACGCGTCAAAACCATTTTTTTCTTTAAATATATGGTTCAACTTTTAAAAACTAATCACATTGTTTGCATATTGCTGGCGAAAACCTTTTTTTTTTCGTCTAAAAAAAATGGAAAACAACCCCCTCCAAATTCCATAGTCCCTTCCCCGTAAATCAAAACGTTGCTGTTTAATGCATTGTATTTTCATATTATAATGTAGCACACCTGAATAATTTCATTGCCATTACAAACGCCCACTTTATTGATGTCAGCGGCAGTGGCGTTTATGTATCATGTTCTTTAATGTCGAGTTATACTTTACTATTTTAATTAGCTCGTTCAAAAAAGTACAATAAGGTAATAATGTACGGATATAATGTCTTCAATACTTCCAAGTAAATTTTCGTACATAAAGTACATGCGTTCAAAACATGTTAGCAATCATTCGAAACTCAATGCTAGCCCATTGTTTATTTCTGTTATTTCTGCAAAGACATCTGTTTACAGGATAAATAACTGATAATATACATGTTTGTATATATGTATCTTTGTGAAAGCAAGATACATCCTACGACGACAATGAATACCACAAATGAAAACCTCCGTGTACATGTATTCGCTGTAAAAATTTCTTTTCTGTATTTATAACCAACGATGCCGATTCCCTTGATCACCCCGACAAAAGACTCCATATACTGCATGTTAATAAAGATAAAAAAATAAATAATAAAGATAAAAAAATAATCATGTCAGGGATCTAGTAACAAGACTACAGAAATGTTATACTTTTATGTTATATGTCAGCAGAGGTGGATCCAGTTTGTGAGAATTGGGGTTTAGAACCATGCCCCGTGTTGAATGATTATGTGGAATATGTTGTCCAAAATGACCAAAATGATGCTCTGAATCCCTCAGATCAAAACCACCCTTTTATAACTTTCTGGAACCGCCTCTGTGTTAACCCTGTTGCTGTTGTTGCTGTTTTGTATCATCATCTGCATATTCTCTGTCAGTTAGTTCTGGCGGTCTCTATCATAATGGCGTTCTCCTCCAACCCGGTGAGTGATACTAACCAATGCTTGTTTACTATAAATTACTATCCACTGCGATAAATGTGTTAATCGACAGAATCCTTTAGTTGAATTCAAATGCACTTTGCACTACATAAACATGATTATATTTTAATTAACGATAATTAAACGTGATTGATCATGATAAAATCGCTAGTTAATTGAATTCGGATTCAATATGACAGGAAAGCATTACTAGAGTTCACTTCGTATTTGGGTACTATTTAAAAAAATAATATCTATAATACTGGAAGTGTATGATGCATGTATAATACGCTAATTAACAATTTGATCTGTGAAATTAGTTTTTAAAGTTTTAAATTTCCAAAACAAAAATTTGATATCGGAAAACATTTTGTCGATTAGACACTTATCACAGTGATTATAGAAGTGATACTGCCAAAACATAAATATTATGAAATATGATACATTTTTTGTCTTAATAACATAGATAAAAAATTCAAACTCTGTTGGAAGGAGATTATCACTGATAACCTATAAACATCAAATTGCATTTTTTTATGTTTTGGTGAAAAGAGTTAAGTGACAGTCGTAGTAAGAATTGTGCAAATTCTGTAAAATGTGATACACCCCAAATAGGCCACACATTTTTTTATTGTTACTATGTTCCTTTGTAGGTATTTATGATGAAATGTATACTTATTCTTCTGTCTGCTCTTAGGAGATAATCCATATTGAACATCCAACACTTTCTTTTGTAGTTTAGTATCATTTACAGAGTTATCTCCCTTAATTTTGAATTCTACAGTACATTCTATATATTTTTATCTCTTAAGAAGGAGGTTTATCTTAAAAGCCACATGTTACCTTCTGTTTACTATGACATTTTAAACAAAATATCAAAAATACAAATATGTACGCTTTTCAACCATGTATCACTTTTTGTATGATTCTTAGCTGGAGTGCTACCTAATTTCACACCTACTAATGATGCTTCGGTATTTTTTTGCCGGTATTTATCAGATTGGAGTGTTTTTTAGCTAAAAATGATATTTTATTTTAATGAAAAATGTATCATAAAGAACAAAGTAGACTTCTTACTCATTAATTGTAAATTATATCTGTGAATTTTGAGTTTAAAGATTTTTTTCATTTGATTTTTGTAGAATGAGGTGCATATATATTGTACAATAACTCAGCGTTTAATTCTCTTAAGATAATAAACATATATAAATCTGCATGTTTCATTTTATTTTATACTCATTTTATAATGCATCATTTGTATAAACAGTAAACGGACACCTTTTGGACGGAAATTTGATACTGCCCTTACAGCTGTTTGGTTTACCACTGTTCAAAATTCATTTAAATTTATACAAGTGGGTGTCTGGTTTACATAGGGTTTGTTTTACAATTTAGGGTGTCAGTTTAAAGAGGTTTCCTTGTATAGATATTATTTTTTAATTATAAGATATACTTAAATGCATCTTACCTTGTCTTTGAACCAGAGGACTGAAAGAAACTGAAGAAAAAAACTATGTAATAACTCATTTGTACATATATACCCAAACGTTTATACAACAATTACAAAAGAATACGATTTATATAAAAATATACAATGTGAATAACTGGTCTGATTAGAACAGATTCGTTGATTTATCAAATATGTTGAAGTAATTTGATTTAGAATAAGAAAGAAAATCGATGTTTCAAGAGAAAAAAATAATAAGGTTAATTTCGTATTCCATGTTTTAAATACAAATCCATGCAATTCACGAATTTAATTTTAGGAGGTGTTTCATAATTTTTAGCACATTTTACAAAAAAAACCCAAAAAAACTGGATGGCAAGTTTCTAAATACATAATTTATTGAAATACACACTTCAATGATGTTTTTGTTTGTTACAGGCGAAGGACGTAAAAGGTCTCAAATTTCTTTGGGCAATGCAAGTGAATATGCTTTGAATGTTATGGAACCAGATATAGTCGACTTGGTCGGCTCTGTTAGAGGTCCAAAGGGTGGATTTGAACCTTGCATCTTGAAGAAATCTAAGGATGGTCATTTATGTATGTATTACTCAGAATGGGCTTTTATTGTGCATGTATCAAAAAGACATGAATAAAAAGAAACTCTAACCGTAACCTGTACCCTTTTTCCATCTAAAGTCATGCATAACTCTCGATAAAATAAATGCCAATGATTGCACTATACCAAAACTACAACTTCTGTACGTAATAATAAAAAGGAAATGAATTGGTTTTGATATTAATATAGTGCATTGTGGCAAACAATTTCGTGTGTAATTCTTTCTTTAAGTATACAAATACCAATCATATTTAAATTGCAAATTTTGATATTTCAAGACAAAAAATCAAAATAGGAAGCCATATTTATCACCAAGAGGTTCTGCCATTTGCAATACATGGAAAGATTTTACGGAGACCTTTTGGCAAGTGTTGTCCTAAAGGTACAAATCTTGATTTAAAGTGGAACAGTGGTGTTGATTTTCTTTCCTTGTTTCACCCACTGTCTGAATCTTTCGAAAGCTTGCACTGATACACATAGTTAATCATATGACAAACATCATGTATATCACACAAACCCTCCATTTGTTCGTCCTTTAGGTGTATCCTCCTTCAGTCCAAAAGTAGCAGGAGATTACAAAGTGCAAGTTTACAGAGACGAGAAGAATATCAAAGGCAGTCCATTCAACGTGAGTGTGTCAGATAAAGATATCGCAAATGCTGGCAAAGTTAAGGTCACAGGTGCTACAGAGAAAGCTGTCGCCAATGAATCCAACGTCCTCAATATTGATGCTTCAGAGGCAGGTAGGTCACACTTCTTCGCAGCATAGTGTAGTACTCTTTTTAGAGGTTTTATCGTAAATCAATTTTCCAATGTTTGATAGTAGCTATCTTGGAATTGAATCCTCACTAACTGATAGATAGACTTCAATAAAAAGCGTGTTTTGTAAACTCAGGATGGTGGTATACTTGTTGTAAACATGTTTTGTTAAGGAATGAAACCTTAAAAATAACGATATACCGGTATTTGTGCATATCGTTACATTTGTATAGAAATACGAATTTTTAGGTGAAGAAATCTTTGAATTAACGTTTTAAATACCTTAAAGGTTATGGTGGAATCACAATGGTGGTCGAAGGTCCTCACAGATCAGAAATGGACTATGAAGAGACCGGAAACCGCACCTTCAAGTGTACATACAGTCCACATGAACCCGGAATATACATTCTCAATGTTAGATTTGCTGATGAGCACGTTAGAGGTAGAGAGGGAGAATATTAACTGATTTATGAAAAACTCAATAGATTATCGACTTTGTTATGATGTATTGACTATAAAATATAAGATATATTTTACTGGCTTTGCACACAGCAAAAACTATTTTCTTGTACTTTTTTTAAAATTCAAGAAATCAATTTTTTTTATGTCATGTAGTGAAATATAAAAATGTACTTGGTATCTTATTTCAAAATAAATTGGATATGTATTCATATCAAAAGTTTGCATAATACTTCAATTTCACATTTTTTTTATTATACCGGTAGTGACGTGTTCTCAAGTGTTCTCAACAAAAGAATCGTTACTTATTATTTTGAATGCTCTGTTCTCACTATTTTACATGAAATAAATTAGTTCAAAGGCAGTCTTTTCTCATTAAAATAAATGCTCATTATATCATTTTGTTCACAGGCAGTCCTTTCCTATTGAATGTTGGTGGTCAGCCATCCGGACGTATTAGGGAGACTGTAGAAATTGACATGGAACAAGCAGAACCTGTCAAAAAGGGAACTAAATGTGAATTTTTACTTAAAATTCCAGGTAATGTCAACTATTCGTATTCCTAATTACAATGTATAATGTACAATGTTTATGACAACGAAAGCTTGAGTAGCAATCTTTATAGATATCAGACAGGAGATGATTTATATTTGTCAAAAACCCATCAAATTCATTTAGGTGTTTGTTTGTTGGGGTTTAACGCCCGAGCAGCAATATTTTAGCTATATTCAGGCGAAAAAAATATAATTCAGAAACAATTGCAGATCACATAACAATCTAATTTTGTCAGATGTTTAATTTTGGGACAAAAGTCATGTAGATTATGTATGGAAAAGTTATCACTCCTTCTGAGCTTGATTTAAGAGACAAAGATGAATTATGATTTTTTTTGTTTCAAAATCTTGGCAGTGTGTCTGATTGATGTGGATTTAAGTTAAGTTAAGTTATCATATATCAGTATATATAATTTTAATATGGTATAAAATCATTAACATATTTTTTATATTAGCTATGTCCTGTCATATCATTTCAAGTCTTAACATTTGAATACTAATAAACCATTTGCCAACAACATAATTTACTATAAAAAAAAAGGTTTAAAATTGCACTACCCTAATGATTTAACTTCTTAAAAAATACCTTACAATAGAAATAACATAAAAAAGTAACCATATATTAACATCAAAATTTCAGGAACCAATCCATTTGATATGGAGGCATCAGTAACAGATCCCGCTGGTACAACAGAATTGTGTGAGGTCATGGACGAGGATGACTTCCATTACAGAATCAACCTTACTCCACATAAAGATGGGCTCCATACACTAAGTATCAAACACAAAGCACTTCATATTTCAGGTAAAACATGGTAATGCAGCAATGTACTTAGGCACATCTGTGCGTTTCCAACTTTTTTGTTTTAGGTTTAACTCTGTCCTACAGGTAGAATGCAGATTTTTCGAAGTCAAAATTTAGTCAAATACAGTAAAGCAAAGATATTTGTTATTTGTTGTAAAAATTTTTTTTTTACATTTTTTAACCACCCTTTGGCGGATGCAGGAGGTAAGGATAGATGAATTTGAACCATCTTTTTTTGTTGGAAAATGTTGCCAAACGAGCTAAAATGAGCACGAGTTCACTCTATTCTTGATTTTGAACTCCTCCCTAAAGCATCCACACAGTGGCAGACGTTCGTTTCGTCTCTTGCTAAACGCTACAGACAGGCACTTAGAAATTTACGAGCGTTATCTTAATATCTTAATCATACATCGTTAGACAATCGCATAACGTCGCGTAAAATCATTCACTTTTCCCCTACTGCAAGATTCTTGCATTTTCTGAGAGGGCTGACTTTAGCATTTAGAGTAAATTTTGAACGTCAGGCGGAGCTCGGAGCTTGTCCTTTTTCTTGTAAAACATTAAAGATCTACCACTTGCAGCCGTTTGATATTTTTTATATTGCAAAATGTTATCGTATGGTTACCACAAAATTTTCAATGTCACTTGTTATTTCCTGGTTTTTTTCAGTTCTAATAAAATTGTTATCACCCTGTTCTTGTAGGATCTCCATTCCAATATTCAGTTGGGCAGCTGTCTTCAGGAGGCTACCATAAGGTACAAGTCGGTGGTCCTGGAGTCGAGAAAGGAGAAGTCGGAAAAGAAAGTAAGTTAGCAAACGTTAGAAACACTATATGTTCAGACTGACCCAAATATTTTCTGCTACTAGCCTAAACCCCTATTTCAATGATTGCGAAAGAGATTTCTACAAACCACTATTACCTTACTTGCCTTATTTCCTCTAGCCCTCATCAATGTTTATTACTCCCAGACATAGAGCAAATGATCAAAATCACAAATTGTTTTATGCTCATTATAGTTGCTAACAAACCCTCAATTGTGTCGATATTTGATTATATTTATTCCACTACTTATGGTTCTATAGTGTGGCTTAATATATTGGAATATGTACCTCAAATTTGGACTATTTCCAGGTGTTGATTTAACAAATTAACTTTTACTGTCAAATGTATAGATAACCCTGTTTTCTTTAACATTCCAGATCACTTTAATGTTTACACAAGAGAAGCAGGAGTTGGCAAACTATCTATTGGTATTGAAGGACCCTCACCGGCCAAAATTGTACAAGAACGTAGGCCTAATGGTTTCCTAGGAGTATCGTATAAAGTTGAAAAACCCGGTGAGAATTTGAAAAAAGCTTAACTGTTGTGATGAATATGGTTATTCAGTTTTGTATTTTAATAGGACATTTTTTATTGTATTTGGCTTAGTGAGTTTTTTTGACGGAAGACGCATTAATTCAGAATATGTTAGGAATCTGCAAAAATGTTCATCATTTAAGAGGAATCAATCCACGCAACACAAAACTACATGAATGATTATTTGTGTATACTTCAGGGGAATGTAAATACTGAAATCTAAAAGACACTGATTATGTTTTACTAAAGCAGTTACTAAATGTTTTTATCTTCTTTTATATCAAAGATTTTGGCAATTGTTAAATCAATTAGCGAATTCCTGAAGTTACACTTAAATTGAATAGTTTTAGATTTATGAGTGTAGAACGTCACGTAGATTTCTTCTCTTATTGTAATTATCACTGACACAACGTACCTTTTTCAAATCGGTAGTTTTGCTTTGTGTGTGGGTGGTCGACGGTTTGATCTGCCGTCGTCGCAAGAGAGCAAATGGCTAAGTGTTTGGCATTTGATAAATCAATCGTATATTCATTCAATACTATAGTATGTGTATAGGAAAGGTGGATAATAAGCACAAAATGATACATGCAAATTAATTTTGAACACACTGAAGCGCAAATCGCTTCTTAAAAGTGACAAAATTGATACCTTAATTTTTTTATGTGACAGAATCCGCAACATTGATATGTTTACAATGTAACGAAAAATATTATATACGCTATTATATGAAAATGATAACAATCGTGGAATATTTATCTTTCCCCGTAACTCATACATTACTGCAGGGTGTTGTTTATGACTAGCAGTAATTCCACGGGAGAGTAAAAAGCCCTTTAGAATACCGGAAACACGGTTAGAATCTTGCTATTAAAAGCATTAATCAATTTTATTTTATTGAATTCATCTTAAGATGACTGTTATACTTCATACAGGCTAATATCAGTGATCAATATCATAAGGACTGGTCTGTATTTCTTACTTTTTTGAAAAGCTAATGTAGATGTGAATCAGTTGTATTTTTTTAAGGAATGTACGGTATACACGTCAAGTTTAATGATGAACATATTCCAAACTCACCATTCATGGTCAACATTGCTCCAGACAGTGGTATTGCTAGAACTGTAACAGTCCATGCACTCAAAGACAGAGGTCTTGCAGTATGTAACATTTTTTTCATATTTTTATTTTGTTCTCTATGGCCATTTCATTTCCACTTTGATATGATGTACGCAGAGAAAAATAGATAGTGGAAAACATAACTCATTATAAATAGTAACATACAGAAAGGAAACACTTATTTTACTTGCAATTTTCTATTCAAAATTAGAATATACCTAGAACGAAAAACGATTTTGTTACATGCTTGTGTCATTGATATTTAATTATGTCAAGAGATGATTATGTCTTTTTTAATCATTTATATAACGGTTGACTAACTAAAAATTGTTGTTTATTTCTGTGCGCATACAGGTTGACAAAGCTACCACATTCACCGTTTCATACAATGGCGCCAAGGGTAGACTCAATGCCCATCTTAGAACCCCATCTGGCGGACATGAGGACTGTTTTGTACAGGAAATGGACGACGGTATATATGCGATTAGATATATTCCTAAGGAAAATGGTGTTCACTATATTGATATAAAACTCGATGATCACCATATTCCTGACAGTCCTTTTGCCGTCATGGTGGGTTCTGCCGCTGCTGATCCAGCCATGGTTCACGCCTATGGCGAGGGCCTGGAGAGCGGAAAGAGTGGTAAGTTTAGTTACTTAAACTAGCTGGTGAAAAACACATGGTCGGTTAAAGGTGTAAAGGTATAATTCCTGCTTTTCTTTTTTTGCACACTTGTTCAAATGTTCCAATTCACACACCAACAATATTAATCAAGCAATTTTACATAAACTACATGTTATATTAGTATGAGCTGGTTATCTATAATTTTAGAAATAAATACGTTTAACTTTATGACGTTGTCCGCCATATGGTAACTAGCATAATGAGCTAAGTAGGTATGTTATAGTACTAGTCATTTGATATACATTTAACAAATCGGAGTAGGAAAGGGAACTGATGCTAGGTGTATATCTAATATATAACTGAAAGACGAAAAGACGATGGTTGACTTGAAACAGCTGCAAATTTTGGTAATGTTTCTAACAATACCATCATCTTTGTTACAAAACCAATCCGACCATTGTGTATTTTTACCTTAGTTAATTTTTTTAAGAATTGTTTTCAGATTTAGTAATTTGAGTACCGTTGGTATTCGAATGTAACAATTAAAGAAAAGGTGTGCACGAAAAAGCTTAAATAAAATGCGATATCGATCAGATTAAAATGCTATCAGTGCGACAGTTAAACATAATAGGTGGCAAAAGTAATGTAAAATGTTAATATTTAATGCCCCTTCGTCACGAACCATTATATATATAGCATACCAAAGTAGGTTTGAATTGTGTTTTCATTATTTGCGTTTTAATAAGCGAACTTGAATTGGTTGGGACTTATTTTTATGAACTGTAATTTATGCAGAACCAGGTGAGAAAGATAGGTAAAGTTACAGGCATTTTCCATTTCCATTATATCTTACACGTGCACTACCTCAAATATATCATTCTCACGTGCCCAATATTCACTCATTTGTAACATGTTGAGAATTATCAATGATCATGCTTTATTTTTACAAGTGTACGTCTTTCTTTTGTCAAAATAGACCGTTTTGTTTTGCTCAACATGCTACAGTTCTAGTGTTTCACACACTCATTTCTTTTTTGACAAAACAATGCTCGTCAAAAACATCGCTCTCTCTTCTCATCCTACGGTTTCACAGACCTATTCCTCTTTGTAAAAGCTCATTTATGGCCGTGGACATATTTTGAAATAATAAAGATTCCAAAGCAAAAAGAAAAAAAAAATAAAAATTGGAACATAAAAGTCTTGTAACATAAGAAATAATCGGGAAGTAAGAAATGAGCTTTTTCAAAATTTCCAACCTGGGATGAGGCAATTGTATTTTCCACTCAAATTACATTCAGTTTTCTAAGTAAATATCTAAAGGAGGTAGACCTAAGGTAAAGGGCACAACTGTTACAAATCATTGGAGTGTTTGTGTTCATGTTCTTTCATAAATCTCATGTAAGCATCAAAGTAACTTGATTTTTTTTTCATTCTGTTGCAAATGGAAGCGTGATAGGCTTTAGTGAAATTGAATATGATACAAACATATCACTGATTTCAAGTTATGCCCATTAGCCGAAGTCCACCTAATTAAGTAACTCTATGTCATTAAATTAACGTGGTTCGGTCACATGTTTAAGAACAGATGAATTATTTAATTGTATGTTTCGAAATGCAACCGAAATTACTTTCCATATTTTTTGCTTGAATAATTCTGCATTTCTGTTCAATGCTAAACAGTTGTACGTATATTAAGGGTAAACTGCAATTATTTAAATACTCATTTCCATAAAGTAATAATTTTCTATTAATATCACTTGAAATAAGGAATATAGATCCTCGAGCCTTGTGTGTTTACGCATTACTAAATAATACTAAAGAACATTTGGATATACATATATATGCTAATCAGTGTTAGTAATTGTTGCATTTTTTCGTGAAATGACATTGATATTTGATATTTAATAGTTTTATTGCAAATAACATTTCATGACTGTAATTATTAGGAATGAAAAACAAGTTTGTAGTACGAACTGCTGGAGCAGGGTCTGGCTTCTTGGCCTTGACAATAGATGGTCCATCTAAGGCCGCTCTCAGCTGTAAAGAGGTCGACGAGGGCTACGAGTTTAGCTACACACCATTCTGTCCTGGAAAATACCTCATCGCTATCAAATACGGAAATATCAACATTGCTGGCAGTCCATATGTTGCAGATATCACAGGTACTTATTTGCATATGTAGAAATGAATCTTATATGCACTTTTTTACCAAATCAGCATGGACTACAATTTCTAATATTTTCAGCACAATACTTTCGTCTGCAAAACCGTACACATCCATTTCCTTCTCTTTCAGTTGGATGTGCTGATATTTTCTCTTGTCTTTATATTACATTGTTTAATAGCTGTTTTAAAAATATATTTAAAAAAACTCAATTTCCCCATCAATTTTCAAAGCAACAAGCAGACTTCTAACTACTTATCTTAATTATATCATTGAATTTACTTATATACAGCACAAAAAATGATTTTTTTTTCAGTTTCAACATTTATTTATAGATTTTTCATTTTCACTATCTTGTAATTATTCTTATTTTTTCTCCTGGTGGTACACGTACCGGAGTTTCAGGTAGGCACAAAGGGATTGTATCAATATTGCTTTGCAATGAATTGACAGTTCTGCAGCAAATGCAATGATGCAAATTTCCCCTTAAATGCCCCATCCCGATTTGTCTGTAGAAAGAGAATTTGTTTTACTTCCCATCTTTTATGAATTAGCCTTTTGTCGTTTTTAGTGTTAAAATACGAGCTGTTTATTTTTTTTTCATTAGCATTGTGCGTTTTGTAGTCAATTTCCCAAAACTATTTCTGTAACGAACACGACTGTAATTCCGGAATCTTATATGCCCTTTTATTTCCTCTCTTTTTCCATTGTTTGCTTTTGATTTTCGCAAGTTTTTACCTGTTCTACCTTCGAATATTTCTAGGTCTGTATTGACTTTAATGTTATAGTTGATGTTTGAACCCAGCTTTCTTTCAGCTTTTATTTCAGGTCTTAACAAAGATACATATTACAAATGTTTTTTTTCTTTTAATTAACCAGATGTACATACTTATCGACAAAGCAAAAACTATTATTACTTTTGAAATGTGCAATATTTATTATACTTTTTGTTAACGAAGCATGAATCTTTCTTTAATAATAATATATAAAGATACGTTTACTTAATATACCATATTATATGTGGTTGAATAAATTTCCTTCATACATTGTACTATGACATAAATGACGAAAACGTGTGTTCTCCATTTGTTCCAAAATGTTATAATCGTTATTATTCATACATGTATATCGATATGCATTTGCTGCTTTTCGTTCCATTTTTATCTGATAAATTTGTGCTTCTTTTGTCTTAGAGGAGACAGGTAAGACAAAAAAGCTAACAAACTAATAATTGCAATCCTTAATTAAAAAAAACATCATTTTTGGAAAGTAATGCAGTTTCATTTTTTAAGTTAGACCTATTTTTATTCTCTGGTCATGATACTGAAATGTGCGAATGAGTGGTTACAATTATTGGACTTAAAGTCGCACCTGTGAGACCTTAACCCGCTCAAAATTATATTTCTAGTTTTTATGGGAGAATTCGACACTACAACAAATACGACGCCAAGAGAAAATTTTTGGTTTGTTTTTGCATTTATAATGAACGATCAATTTTTAGAACCATTTCCTTTATTTTATTGTTAAGGATTGTGGTTCTGGCAGACTTGGTTAGGATTAGAATTACATCGCTTTCAATGCAATATTTTAGCCTTGTTTTAATTTGCTGAACATAAGCGTATCTAAGTATTAAAAAAAAACGAATTACAAAAAACTAGGATACTTTATCAGCTTTTTGTGCAAATGTCAAAGCTTAACAATCATAGAAGTGTACGCAAAGTACAGAGCTGTTTTTCAGCTTTAAATGCGCAATAAATGCTTAAAATATTAACAGAGCTGATCACTAGTCAATGCGCTGCATTGAAGTCGAGTTGAGAAAATTGCCTTATATGTGCATTTTCTGCAAAATCCAACGACCATTAAATGGTCTATAGCAGGATGGTTATATGAAGTATATGGGAGCAGGGAATTTTAATTCGATGCGCATGGGGGAATTGGTTAGAGTGGCATCAGTGGAGCATTGGTATATATTTTTTCTAACCGATGAAGTCGCGATAGTTGTATACTTGATTGTCTAACATTTCTTAATAATTCTTAACACTCGAAAAATAATGTTATCTACATCTTTCTGGTGTTCTAATGCGATTCAAGATTATTGGATTATTGGGAAAGGGTTAGCAAATGACTTTTCCATAAAACATTTCTGTTACTCCAAAATCACTATCTTGAAATGAATATTGATCCAACTTAGTCCATACTCAAAATCTTTATAAAATTGATTTTAAGGATGTTCGATGCTCATGATCAGCCATTTTGTCAGATTTTTGCGGACTTTTATGTTTAAACCGATTTCTGAGAGTTGATATTTTTAGCCAAGTGACCCCCATTTTTCTTTTCAACGCACCTTAAAATGTTAAAAAGGGAGTTTCCGATAGATGAAACCTGCATGCACCAGGACAATTCCGTTGAAAGACTAAGAGAAATCCTTTTTTCGCTTAAGTTTAAAATGTTTATACTTGTATACTTGTATCCCAAAAACGAGCTTACGGATCCTTCAATTCATTCTACTTATATTATATCTGTAATCCTCGTTTTTTCTTACACCGATCACTGAACATCCGCAAGATAATATGTTTATGGCGAAAGAAACAATATCCTCATTGCTAAGCGGTTGCCTCTCTTTATCTAAAAATGTCATGAATTTGTCTGTAATGTCGATTTGAACTATATCAGTACAAATAAGTGTACAGATGTTGTTTTACGTCAATCATTTATAGGTAATGATTATCTTACATCAACCATATAATTCATTGCATTGATAAATTATCGGCTTTGTGTTGTATTACAAAATTGAAATGCGCCTTTGAGGGAAATGAAGACCAATAATAAATATAATATTATACAGAATCAAAAAAAGGAAATCAACAGAATAAAAAAAAAACAAGTTAAAACTACTGGAGGCAATAAAGTAACTGAATGAATAAAAAAACATTTATTTGATACTTTTTATATTGATAATGGTTTATGTTATGTTTAATTTGATTGGTCAACGTCTTGATAATCAAAACGTTTATTTTTGTATAAACGCATGTGGCGTATAAATGCCTTCAGAGACAAAATAGTACAATCAACAAGGAAACTGAAAACGCAGTTTTTCGTCTAAAAAGATTTGAATTATAAGTAAATAAAGTTATTTACGGAGACCAAATCACTCCCAAACATTCCATTAAGTCTTGTTGGCCGTTTGTGAGTGATTCGGTTACGTTTACAAGCCAATAAACTCCTTCAAAATATCTACTGTTTATTTACCTCTCTATCTATAATATCTTCCTTCTTTTTAATTAGATGAAAAGGGTAAGACGCTTATAACGAACTAATCTAGTTTTTAACTGAAACTGAAACAATCCTTAATTGAAACAAATATAGATACAGAACGATAAATGACTTTGTCACTAATTTTACTGTAATTATTACACAAGAAATGATTTTAATCATAGGTAAAGATGTTTTCTTATTGAGTTATTTTACTTTCAAATATTATTTCATCAGTTGTCGATTGGGCTGTTCTGCAATCACATTGTCCTTCCATCCTGTCGTCCTTACAAATGTTTAACAATTTCGAACACAACTTTCTATTTTCTTGGAAACTAAATTGATTGAGTAAGCGTTTGGGCCGTTCGAATTTTTGTTTATTTCAGAATAACTTGCTATTCAATACTGAAGATTAGCATATTGCGTAATTTTATGGTTTTAAATCATGGTTCTGTCTGTAAAATTTAAAAGAAGTGGGTATTGTTAGTATGAAGTTGTTTGACATTTTTAGTTTTTGGTAAAGCATTTCTAAAAATTGGCCATTAAGGATTGTTGTAAACGACATTTGCCTAAGCTGTTAACTGTGCTTTTAAGCAAATGTTTCAATACCATGTTCTACTGCAGAACAGCAATCATCTTTGGGTATATTGTAGAGAAACTAAAGCTTTTATTGCTAATTTCAAGCTGAATAATTACAGAATGCATTGCATATAGAAGGCAAACCTATGCCAAGCCATCCTGTCATGAAATTGCGTTTTCAACTCTTCAATATGACAATAATATGGAAAGCAAAACCTTCCGAATCTTTAACAATGTGCTAGAATAAAAGAAGTAATTATCATAATGCTTAAAAACATTCCCAGGAAAATTAACTGTTTTATGCTGATCATATACTTATTTTAATTCTTTTTTAATTCCCTTGATTTATTTGATATTTCAATGTTTATGTTACACATTAACAGTCATCCTCCCAAGTCAGGGTTTTGAGTCCAACTTCGCTCCCTCAAACCCCTGACATCACTTATTCATACTGAGCGGTTATCCTTCAATGCCATCTAATGAGTTACCTAAATTTAACCCGGATCCAATATCCAGTCACATTACTCGTAATAGAAACTCTTCGATATAACTCTACAAAATGGATGCACTTAACATCTTTTTTTCTTCGGTAAAGATTCTACAGTTATCTTCTTTGCTCATATTGAATTATTTGTTACTATATCAGGTCGTCCATCGTTATATTGTTTACCTTTCCACTGACATTATATGTTAAATCGATTTTCATTGGTGCTTCGTGCCCAGAGAAGTAACCAGAGGTATTGGCTGGACGATACCCGTTAAATATAATTGAGTGATGTCAGGGGTATGAGGGAGCGAAGGTGGACTCAAACCTCTGACTTGGGAGGATGATTAACAGTCGGACTACTTCGGTCATTTTAATTAACATTAACAATTCTATTTTTTTTAGTTTTGAAAGCAGGGTAACCATACATCGTTGACATTTTTTGTCGTATAGGTATATCCGTCACAATTTAAAACTTGTTAGACATACAAAGTAAAGCATGTTTATTTGTGTACAGTAATAACTTCTAGTGGTTTATTTTGAAACCTTGAAGGTCCAGAAACTAGTTCACGAAAATGCTGATTTTTTATTTTTTATTTTATTTGAAATACATCAGAACCTTTATGTTTTCCCTTTTCTTACGTTTTCTAATTGTATAGTTTTGTTGTTTTTAATTTGCCAGTATCATATTTCGTCTTCTAATGGTATAGTTTTGATGTTTATTCTTAGCTGGTAATGGTAAGGTACTCATTTTTACATTCTTTATTACGCTGCCATAAACGGCTATACTCATAAAAACGCTAAATATCATTATTTCTTAACTACAATGAGAAGTATATTATGTCCATATCATAGTAACAAATATTTCTAAATCAGTAAAGGATGAAAAAGAAATTCTATTGACTCTTGAAGTACATGTCCTTGTTAGAATCAGGCAAAATTAGAAAATTTAAAATACGTATGTACAAAACAATGGATCTGACAATATTTGTTCCGTCAATAAATACTTCTGAATTGCAGCAATATAGAAAATTCTGTCGTTGCTTCCTTGATTTGGATGGTACAAATTGTGATATTACAGTATCAAAGAAGCGGGTTATTTTATTCAATGTCCTACCAACTGTCTGATTCTTACATAGGCTGACATTTAAAGCATTATTATAATTGTTGTAGTCTTCTCAACTGAAGTATAAAATATATTTTAAAAAATAATATTGAGAATTTGTAGTTAAGAAATAAAACTTGATAACAATCTATACAGCCAGTATGTAAACTGATTTAATCCTAAACAGACGTTGTCGCACTGAGGTCGTCTAATGGCCTCCAGAAATCGTGGATTCAATGATTCTGCTTTCGAATATGCGATTTCAATTGCCTGAAACGTGCCAACGAATGGATAGGTCATGTCATGTCCGGTAGTTTCAACTGACAAACTGCTAACACGAAGAAGGGGTTTTAGCCATTTATATCGTATCTAATACAGAAATGAAGAGAGTATGAACAAATCTTTGTGAATTAACATTGACTAATACTGCAACCATGTTATATTGACAATCAAAAAAAACATTGATTGTGTAAATGCAATTGATATACTCTTACTGACTGAATAGACATTTTGTTTTGAGGTCACAAATATATAAGAATTCTTCAAATGCCAAAATGTCGCCAGTCCCAATCAAAGCCATTTCCAGGAATATTTTTTTATTGTTGCAGTATAAGGGCAATAACAGTGCACTGACTTGTTAAAAAAACTTTGATTTTCACGAGTTTATTGATAGAAACGCTGCTTCTTTGCTCAGTTGCGTATTTTCCCGTGACTTTAAGCCTTCACATCGGTTTTATGTCAAAAAGTGCAGTGTTACTGGAAAAATGCGAACTACATTTATGACAACTGTACTATAAATTATATTATTTTTTTTGTTAAATTTAATAACTGATCCAACAATACAGACATTTGCTTATATGCTATAAGTATGCCTGAATGAGGTATGGATAATTGACGAAACGTTTGCATTTTGTGAATAACACTCTGTATTTGGATTTTACATTGTAAGTGGTACATAATACTTATTTACATTCTTTTATTTTTTCGTTTAGATTGTAAATTGCATGAACATTTCTTTCTTTACTTAATGATGAAGTTTTAAAGCTTTGTTTCATTAGCTGTTACTTTTTATTTTATTTACCTTTATTATTTAATTCTGGAGATTGTGATTTTGATCTTTGATTTTGAAGATTTTGAAAATGCAAACAGGAAAAAAGTCGACAAACATTTCCACTAGTAGATAAGTTGTGGTTTCTGTCAAATAAAGAGGGCGTGCAAAAAGCCAGTTAGTAGGTGGCACATGGTAAACTTCGTTTTAAAATATTTTTATATGTTTTATATTACAAACTTTCTCAAAGATGAATGCTTGGTTTTGATCAACCTCAACGATTAAAAAATGAAAATACATTAAACAGGATTCATTGATAGAGTAAACTAGAGAACTAAGATCGAACAGAAACCAAATAATATAATCCATTGATAAAGATCAGACAGGGAAACCATTCAGATCAAAGAAAATGGAAAAAAAAACAAAATAACACTTACAATAAAACACAATGGCAAATGAGCAACTCGGACTCCACCAAAACTGAAAGCCTTGAATAAGTGCACCGGTAGTGTATGTGTGCTCTTCTTATCAAGAAAACCGACCGGCTTGTTCATAAAGGTTCAAGTCTGGGGTAGAATTAATTAAAAAAGGGAGATTACGCACTATTTTGTCCAATTTTATTTTATTTTGGTTAAAAAAACCCTGAAAATCATTTTCAAAATCATCAATTCTCAATAATTTTTACAGTATTTGACATTTACATCATATAAAAATTAGACTGGATATACGTGGGAAAAATTGTTGTGCCACCATATCACAGGAATTCAAGCAGGATCAACAAAAACATCGTTTTAATACATTTTAATGACAAAGTTCCCATTCTTTGCATGTACTTGAATACAAAGCCCGAGTATGCAAAATCACTGTAAGATATTGCCGAATGAAAACTTAACATTTTTTAAACAGTAAAATGACCGAAATGTTTTGAACCAATGATTTTTAACAGTTTCTCTGAAAGATAAAATATATAGTTTATTTATATTAAATGTTTCTGTCAAGACTATGACTTGTTCAATGCAACATTTGTCAATATATAAAAGTATTTTTGTGTGAAAAAAATCAGTACATGTTAAAATTTATCTGTATTTCCTGTATCTTTTTTTGTAGAAAGGAGTACTGAAAATATGTGCAAAAATGTCCATAATCCTGAAATACTTTTTTTCCGACGCAGTCGGTATAGTTTCTCTTTTTACTCTTTGACCTTAAAGACGCTCTTTCATGGAAACGCAAGTCACCTGATCTCAATTCTGTTTCCTGATTGGCTAAACACTGATAACTTGGCGTTCGAACAAACTGTATCGAATATTGTGTCCCAGGTGTTATATTTCCTGAATGAAATGTAGAAACTTATAAGTAAAAGAAAGAAAAAAAATACTGCGTCGGCTATCTTTTTTAAAGATAGTACTTGTTTACTTCAAAATCAGCATCTTATAGGACAATGATTTTAACTCTGCCAATGTTTGCATAATATTGATACACTTTAGATGATTTTTTTTATATCAGCTTGTGTTATGAAAAAAGTATTAACCAATTTCAGGCAAATCTTTTTCTTTCTTTACACTCGAATGTCTTACTTGATCAGCATTTTAAACTCACATAACCTTATTGATAACTATTAACTAATTTTAATATTAACTGTTAGTTTAGTATTATATTAGGTTGTTCTACACTATATAAAGCAAACCTGCTTCTTTTCAGATTATTATCCTAATTTAATTTTGTTCAAATGCTTAATCATTATGTATTGAGTGAAATCTTTTATTATTTACTTTTACGCAATTTAAACCAAGTTATTTTATATAATGATCGTTCAGCTTTGTAGAGTTAGACATGTTTTATAACTATTACACATCTGTCTCTTTTGTCAGTAATTTTAATCAATTCGTTTTGCAGGAAGTGGTCGTAAGCCATCCCCTGTAAAGGAACAGAGCACAATGGTTGTTGAAACAGTTGAGAAGCAACCAGGTGCCAAGTCTTTGGCACGTTTTAAGGGAGATGCTGGCCGAGTTAATGTGCGTGGACCTGGACTCAAGAAAGCTGTACCTGGCCGTCTACAGAGCTTTACTGTTGATGTCAAGGATGCTGGTAAGTTTTGTAGTCAAACCTGATAGCAACTGGTGGTACACAATCTGAATATCTTAATTTGTTTCTCCTTTAAATGAAATTGATTATACGCATTGCTGTAAGAAATGACAAAATTGCTGTCACAAACACACATCACGATTTGAAAATAAGAATAATTGGTCAGTTTTATAAAAACCGACCGAGGGATATTTTTTTATGTTTTTACATTTCATTATAAAACCTTAAAACACTTCATCTATTAACACGTTATTAAATTTATCCATTCTATGCATCGTCACATCACAAACATTTAAAGATACAGCAAGCATCCACAGTGCAACTGCACCAATTTCTAATAAAGCATCTTCTTTCTCAGTTCTATTTACATTTACAGCAATATGTTTTTTTTTTTTTTTTTTTTTGTATTTAAACTTTATCATTTCCTCACATCCCACATAGGAAATAACTTAAAAGAAGAACATATCCATTTTCCTTTTTATCTGCTGCAGCAGCATTCCTTCAACTCCTGTGTATTGATTGTTTTATATTACAGCTTTAACATTATGTCAGAGCTACAGTGAACAATTCTTCGAGTGTAAACAATGTAGTCCTGACCGCTAAATTATTATTTAATGTTCTTTGAGTACTTTTACAGTATTTTAAGGGAGAAGGATTACGACTTGTAGTCTCGGAGGCCGAATAATGTGTCAATAAAAATTACAATAAAATAAAATTATTGATCAGTATATCGTATATCGGATTTGTACACAGGGGGTTCTGATTTGATTAGCAAATAGTTCTCATCCTGAAATGCATGAAATATCTGCCATAGTATGTGAAACCATAATCAATCAATCAAGTATATTATTTTATATTTAAATAATATTATAAATATCCTGTTAGCTTTCTGTTTATGGTCTCCCTCCTTTTCTTTCTAACTCCGAATTTTCTTCGTCGATTCTCCATTCTCCCGAAAAAAAAAGGTTAAGCTTTCCCAGTTCTGCACATGTATAGGTCCATTGAAATAGCTACATTATACTACTTTCCATTTTATTTCAGGGCATGCAATGCTAATGGTTGGCATGGTAGCCCCAAGTGGCATTGCCGAACCGGAACTTGCCGTGAAGAAAAACACCAAAACCGAGTTTACTGTTAGTTTCAAAGTACAAGAACTTGGAGACCACACATTATCAGTGAAATATGGAGATGAAGACATACCGGGAAGTCCTTTTGTTCTTCATGCAGCATAAATTAATAAAACAAACTTGCTTATGTGAAAAAAGTTGTAAATTATACAAAATTATTTATATTTTGCTACATTATGTAATAATTATTGTTCAGATTAAGTAATCGTTGGATTAATTCCTTATTTATTATAATCATTATGATTTTTGTCCATGACATATAGAATAATCTATCCACTTATGTGCATAACTAAAGATATGTTCTTAAACCTCTTGTACACAAAACTTATAACCGATTTTCCTATCCTAGCATTTAAACCTTTACCCTCAGTTATTTTAATTAAAGTATTTTAAAATGTGATATTCATTTTCTAATAGCAAAAAACACCTCTGAATCATAAAAAAAATGATATACGCAATCATTGGAAAGTAATAACTTTTGCGAGAATAAGAACAATTTATGATTGCGACTTTTCCCGTGTGGTAGTGAGAGATATCTGTTGGCACGTGACTCATTTACGAGTACAAGGATTGTTGTACAATACGTGAATAAAGATTGATATAAATGTGATTGGGTGTTCTTTTTTTGTAGTGTTCTAGATTCTCCATCTAAGTTTTATTCTAGGTTATTACGATTATAAATGTTATGAGTTCCTAATTCAACCCTTTTTGGGTCTACAATAATGTTTAAATCAAGGAAAGGCTTAACAACTTTACAACTTTATCCTTCATAAGATTCTAGATTTACTTATATGGCGAAAATTTCCTTTTCTATGGTATATCGGGAGATGGGTAGATTGGGAAAGATGTATGAGGGATTTTGTTTGGGAAGGAGGGAGATTTGAATTTTTAAAATGCTTATTGAAATGAACAATATATAAAGTTTATTACAAATGAAAATTAAGATGTTAAAGAATATGAAGGTAAAGAACTCAATTTCATACCGTAAATAATTGATAAAGAAAAAAACTATGGGGATTCTATGGGGGAATGGGGAATTCTCTAAGGGGAATGGGGGATGGTATATACTATACATAGGACGTTTATACTATTTCAGAGCTGTATGAGAGTTTATTTTACTGTGGTACATACCAATAACAACACTAGTATTATTGTAAACATTCTTTCTTTAAAAAGAGGCTTGTTTTTGAAATTAAAAAAAAAAAGATTTGATAACCCATAAAAGATCCCTATCAAGCGAAAACATCGGATGAGATTTAGGAATCAAAAATCGCGTATTTACACTGAAGGAGATACGAAACTTCACTTTTAAGCAGAAAATGGAGCATTAACAAATTGCATTCATAGGATGAACGTATAGAAATATTAAGAGAGGAAGACAAAAATATATGAACATGCATAAACGTAGACAATACAATAGGGAATACACAACATATCTTAAATAAGACACGAGTGAGTCTATACCCTTGTATACTGTAGTAACACCTAATTCGTCTATACCCATGTGGAAATCTGAACCGTTTACGATCCCCTATACCTAAATCGATACTGTAGATGTCATACCACTATTCCTGGTATCCATTACTTTCTTAGTTAAATTCAGTTTTTTATAAGGCTCCATTTTTTTTATATCACTGCAGATGATGCTAGAGGGGTATCATTATGATGGTCACCCTTTACCTTAACTTTTATATAAAAAAAAACAATACACCTTGTGTGCCTTCTAAGAAAGAACGGTAAAGCGGAAGTAGAAAGGAGCAGAAATCACTACTTTCATTTTGAAAATTTAATCAAATCAAGGGGCCTACAGTTTTGGTTCAGAATTGTTTTACCCTACACTGAACAAAGAAAAGTTTTTAGAGTATTGCTGATTCATTTAGCTTTCAGATGACACTACGTTTGTATACCTCTACTAAACAAGGAGAATTATTGGGTGCAATATTGGGACTACTTTCATTATGAACTACTTTCTTGTATGCTCAGATGACTGGTTTCCAAAATAGTGGTACAGTGAAACTTCTCCAAACCGGCCACCACTGGGACAAGAAAAAATGGCTGGTTTTGTGAAATATAGCAATGCATTCCAAGAGCTGTTTCCATTAATGTGTTCTATAACCCTACACCTTGTCAGTTTGTTGGTCGAGACATTGAATGCCAATTCAAAACTTTTGGCTTTTTATTTCATTTCATAGCTTGAATTATTTGTAAATGATTTGATTTTACAAACGGTAATGCCGATAACATAATGTTCGCGGTTTTGAAAGAATGTGTATTAAAGATCAAAGGGCTATTGATGGTAACTTATTATTTGTAATGTTTTCGTAAATTACTATCAACAAAGTCTAATAACTTCACCCCTATGTTGTTTTGGCTTGGGCATAGGTCACAGTAATTGACGGTTAAAAAATCGTAAAGATCGTACCATTAAATGACCCCGGTTGCCCGGCGTGTGTACACCAATTAACTGCCAACCAGTGACAAAATGTAATGTTTGGATTAAATGTGTTGTTCAAACTACTGTCCCCTTCAATTTTCATCTGTCCACTGATGAAGTGAATGAATTATTAATTACGTAATCATTGACCGTTTTGTTGACATATTTATTACATGTGAACAATAACCGAGAGAGGTTGTTTTATTTGAAATATGTAACTTAAACTGTGAAAAAAACGGCCGGTATACGGTTTTAGGGGTTGGCCGGTCTATTGACGAAGAAAAAACTCACAGGTTTTAAGGTATATCGGCCGGGACTTTTGAAATCGGCCGGTTTGAAGGGAAGACCGGTTTTCTGAGGGTCCGGTTTGGAGAAGTTTCACTGTATTACATTTATAGGCAACACCTGTAAAACCACAATCAAGTCATAAAATGTAAGGACTAGCATTTCAGTAAATGCTAAGATCAGCAATGCAATTAAAAATTAATTGTATTTATACTGAAATTGATAAAAGAGGATTACGTTTGCACAATATCGAATATTGATAGTTCTTTTTCAAACTTTAAGGCCGACAAACATCTCGATGTCGTAAAGTTTATTAACGTATCACTATACACAGTTCATAAATCTACTTTAGCTTTGAATAAGATTTCTGTTTTTGTCTTGCTTGTGCTGAATGTTGCGAAAGGCGAAACTAAGGTATTACTTTTTCGAAGTAGGCGTCCAGATTATGTTGTTTTCTGATTAGGTCAGTTTGATATGATCCGAGTGTGCTAGGTCAATATTTGGTATGAAGTTTTACCACAAACATGTATTCGATTATCACATTTGCCCCGACAGTCCCGTATGTAGACTTCAAAATTTCAAATTTCACGTGAAGATTTTATGTTTAGTTTTCTGATTTTAACAAACCAACATCCCCAATAGACTTTTTCTAAATTAGTGACTAGATTATTTTTCTCTGCATAACTAAAGTCTTCAAATGAAAAGACTTGCCGAACTGCAATATGAATAGTTTTATATATATTTTGGAGGCCTTGTACTGCATGATTTATAATTTTGATTTTGCCCATTATCGAAGACAGTGGTGACCTGTAGAAGTATAATTTTATTGCTTGGTATTTGGTGGATGACTATCTCATTGGCAATCATACCACATCTCCTATTTCTAGATTTTATATGAACACTAACGGGAAAGCCGGTCACATTACAGAGATTTGAAATTTCTGGAAATAGGTATGGTTTCGATCGTCCTCAATTTTACGAACAACTATCGTTTATGTCGAAAATGCATGTTTCAAAATCGGATAGTATAGCAAGCGCCATGTAGCGGAATTCAGAACAATCATCTGTAACCAACCGCTGCAGACAGCAGGCTTTTCGAAGTTCTCTGACATTACTTCAATCAAATCGCGCTTACCAGTCGAATAACGTCGCGTAAATCATTCACTTTTTTCCCGCCTTTGCAAGATTCTGGAATTTTCTGGGAGATCTGGCTGCAGCGACTAAAGTAAATTTCGAACGTCAGATTAATTAATCTTATTAAAAAGTAATTAGTGTTCACCTATTAATTTTAAAAGTAAAAGCATTAGAACATGACCGTACAATAAATACATTGTGCAGATTTGGTGAAAGAAAATTTACTCATAAAACATAATAACATAATAACACAAATTGACGATCGTTCCAAAATGCATTTCATTTCCTTCTGAAATTGCCAGTTGTAATTCATTATAATCATTTCGATTAACTGTAATGTGAGAACTACTTTGTTCGTTGACAAAAATGCGGAAGTCAGATTTATGTTGCAAGAGTTCCAATAAGAACGTTTGGTGGAATTAGAGCCATTTCAGTATTGATTTTAATATATTGTGGTAGATAACTGAAACATGTTTAAACACATACAAGAGATTACATATTATTGCATTTCGGTGGTTGTATAATACATTTGTATTCCTTGAAAATTATAATATTTCAGGCAGGTGTTATATTATAGACACCAATAAAAATGCAAAAACTAAGTATTGAATGACTTATTGTTTAGTGAAAACTAAGACTTGAGATATGTCAGGTGATGATGAGATCTCGTAAATGTTTGGGCAAGCCATCTGTATCTTATGCACTTCGACCAAGTAATGAATTTAACCAGTGATTATCAACTTAATTTATCGTTCCCATTTGTTCGTTTGGAGATGTGTATGCTGGTCTTGGATCATTCATTTTGAATAGCCCGATAACATCAACCCCGTATTCTTCATTGAAAACTATTGCATTCTATCTGCTTTAAATAGGGCAGCTGCTTGGATGGCTGTATCTTGGATACGATCATGTCATGTAAATATTGATTTAAAGCTAAGTCTTTTATTCGAGTGCAATGAATGTAGTAGAATAACAGAAGTATCAAATTTCGGCAACAAAAGCCGAAGCATCGGCTATGGGAAGATTCAAATACATTAAAATCCAAAAAACATAGCCTGAAGGTGAACATATGAAAGAGACGGTCTGCACGAACCGAATAAAAAAACTACACATAAAAGTTACATATAAGGGAAACAAGACTTCACACAAAAAGCTAAAGCACTTGCAGTATGAACTGACACTATAAACCGGGGTGACACCATATGCTCCGAAGGGAAAGCATGTCCTACTCCGCATGCAACACCCGCCATATAATAAATGAGTATAATCCAGTCATAAACTAGCAACAATCATGCAGCTGCACGGTACGTGTCAAACACTATTCACACTAGGGCGAAATCATTCATTTCACCTGAGACTCATGATGTAAACATAGTAAATTACTTTGAAATTGTGGAAAAATATCCGGAATTGACAAAAGTTGATTAAGGTAACAAAAAAATCACCGTAAAACTTACGCCATTACCAAATATTGCTTTAACACCGCGAATTTGATATCACAAATCAATAATCCATGCGATAAAAAATCAATATATAGCCAATTTTACACTTTAATGATGATTTCAAAAGAAATGGTATGTATATCTCCCTGAGTACACTAACACGACTTTTCAAAATAATAGATGAAACTAGTCTGATGAAAAAAAAATTAATACTTCTTTAATCCGGACCTGCGTATAGATATCCGTGCATATTGAATATATGACATAGTTTAAGAACATTTTATTTAATTATATATAGATTAAAACTCAAAATTAAATGCTTTTGAAAATGCAACGCCAGGGCATTGATACAAAAGCACATTTATTATCATAATGCACTGTGTCATGATTTTAAAAAAAATTATCAAAATGAAACACATCCATTACCTTGAATTACCATGAATCTTATCTCTACTGACATGGGCATGTAAACTTATTTTTTTTTTAAATTGGCAAACATTCAACTGACTCTGAGGATATCAGTGTCATTAATAATTGTAATAGAGAACCGTAATGACTTCTATGACCTATCTACTTTCACTTTGTGTTAAAAGAGCTACTTACTGCGGCTATTTGTTAATTTGAAAATATTTAAAATTTGCAAGATCTACCGTATTTAATTTGGTTAAAACTGTAGATTAGAGATAAATGCATAACTATTTTCAAACTACAGATCTATCTGCAGATAGAATTATATTAAGAAAGAGCATAGTTTGTACTGTGGGTCTTATAATATATTTTACTATTGGCAGTGTGTTGTATTAAGCAGTTCATTATTGAAGAAGAAATAAGCTGAAACCGATGTATTTTAATTGAGAGTTTCCTTGACTCAGTGTTTAAGTACTTTGAAATTTTCTTTCACACAAAAAATCTAAAGCTATTTGATTTATCAAATATCAACAAAAACTACAAGCTAGTACATTTTAGAGTACAGGGGAAAATGTAAAAATGTGAACATATGGTGAATTGAACATGCGCGCATTTGAACACGCAAACCAAACATTATCATGCAATCTGAATCATCGTCATCATGTAGAATATGAAAAAATACTGGTAGGAAATCAATCAGTTTTGGATCAGGCAGTCCATCATGACTTGTTTTTTACTAAATTTAGTATTGGTGTTAATGGGAATTTTGGTGACAGGACAGCACATTCATACGAAAAAAGACTCAGGTATAATTAATGTTTTTTGTACATAATCGTACGATTTCTTTAGATATATCATGTATATATAACAATTAACAATAGAATTCTTTGTCACGATGACATTTAAACTTGAGAATAGTTCCCTTAACTTGAATATTTTATGATTTACAAAATCAAAATATATTCTTGATTTAAAAGAAAACAGTTACAGTTGATAATGACATTTTATGCAATATTCATTTTCATATTTTTAATTTTTAATTCAGTCTTATATTATGTGTGATGCATAAAAATCCATAGTTTTTTTAGGACAAGAAAAATATTTATATTTGTCACATTTAAAGCTCTATGTTTTTCTATAAAACTTTTAACTCTCCCCTTGGCTACGTTCCTTATCCTTATTGCCCCATTTCAACACAATAGCCTAATTCACCATGACCTTTTCCACATTTTCCTTCCTTGTCGTAATTTCCCCTTGTCCTATACGTAAAAAAATATGGATTACGAATGTAACAAATTTAAGCACTTATTTTTATCAAATAAAATATTTTACATATTTCTATTTCAAATTTGCTTACCATCAATCAGTACCTGATTAACACTGAATCATCATTTCCGTTGTCTTCCGCACAATTCCCATTTGACTCATGTCTTATCCTCACTACCCAATACCCAATAAAATGGGGTGACGGTACTATAGAAGCTAATATAAACCAAAACAAAAAACAAAACAAAAACAAAAACAAACCCAAAACGGGTGCATGTGTATATCAATGTATTTATCTCACTTTCAGTTGTGACTTTTTCTGGTACAGCTGCAGACAATGTAGTTAAACTTCTGTCTAACAGCTGTAAATGTAAAGACCCGAACAGAAGGAAATGCAAGAGTAAGTTTTAAAATACAAGATTAACTCCGCTCAATAGTGTGTAGATGTATTTTGTTCTTCCTTTTTGTTTAAGTTATTTTACTAAGATTTCCACTTACTCATCAAGAAGGTACCAGGGTACATTTTACACTCAGTCACATCATTTTCTTATATAGGGCGAACAAATACTACTGGTTATTTCCATCTATATAGCTTATATACCTTTTTTCTATTTTGTTGCCACTAATTTCTTTTAAGAAGTAAGGCTTTTAACTATGTTATTTAATTGTTGCAATTCAATTATTTTTTTAGCTAAAAGACCTTCAGACTGTGGCGAACTGGACAAGAAAACATGTCCAAGCGGTGTTTACACAATTTTTCCTGGTGATACATCTGAGATTGACGTATTCTGCGAAATGTTACTAGATGGCGGTGGGTGGACGGTAAGAAATTATAGCTAATTTTCTTAATTGTTTGTCCAAAATTTTTAAAGAGTTTAAGCTAAATTTTTTGATGTTGCATATTTTTAAAGGGAAAGTTTATGGAATCCGCATCATATACATTGTACTACACCCAAAGGGAAACTCTTCTGTTTCTTCTCTACTGTCTATATAGTCCATGGGCCACATAGGGAAATTTTTTTTCCCTTTTTTAGGCAAAGCTGTAGCTTTATGCCAAAGGAGACAAGCAAAATTTTGAAAAATAACATTTTAATTGCTACTGTGTCATAATGAATTGTTAAAACTGACATTTTTGTCGTGAAAAGCTCAAAAACAATTTTTCTGTTCATTTCAAATAACAAATTTTGAGGATATGAATTGATTCCTTACAAAAAAGAAAAAAAAAGGAGAATTCCAGATTTTTAGCTGTTGCCATCATTTGGTCCGTTGAAAAAAAAACATGGCAGTCGTTTCTAAAAAGAGAACAGACAGAAATTTGTGACATATAATGTATGTATCTACAAAACCGTAAGGTATAGCAAAATTCTGAAAAGGGTAAAAATAATCTATCTGTGGTCAAATTTTCGGGTTAATCTGTAAAGCTAATTAGACTTATTAGAACAAAATTTTGTATGAATGTTCCTTATTGTGTTATTCAAAGAACGTACGTGGGGATTTGATCCGTTGAAAAACATGGCCGCCGTTTATACACATAGAACATAAGGGTCAGACAGAAGGGAATCTTCAAAACTGACAGAGTATAAGTGTTTAGCAAAATGAGATCTATATATGGCAAATATTGCATGTGGATCTGTTTAAGAATGTTTGAGTTATTGCCCCTATTCATGATTTTTTATTGTTTTCTTAATGTCATTACTTTTAACAATTTTCTCCATAGAACCTACTGAACGGAATCTTATAAAAAAAGATATGATTATTCCTTGAATATGAGCGTTAAGAATTATATCCAAGAGATAACATGGCCACTTTTACGAAAATAAAATGATGCTTATCGAGAAAGGTGTGCGACAAGAAAAAATATTTCAGTACATTGCTCCTTGAAAAATCTCATGATATATACTGTCAATTGATATATATATATATATATATAAATATATGTATATTCATTGCTGAACATTATCAAGTACTGCATATGATCCGTAGATAGTTATTGATACTTACAGTACACCATAAAATTGGACTCAACAAATAATGATTAAAGATAACTCCCTGCAGAAACTTTGAATAATTCTTTTTTACTTAAACAATAATGTGATAGATATTCACACATTTTTTGCTAAGTTAAAACGTAATTTTTGTATTTTCATGGTCACACAATACAAACATACAATTATATAAATATTGTAAAGTTAGGTTTGTTGTACACGTGTTTCAAGGAATGACGTCTCATCAGCAATATTAAAACCCAATGCCAAGAAAATGCTCTATTCAATATTAGAAAATTACAAAAAGTTCTCAATATCAAGAATATCGAAATGGGAAGCCAAAACCAGTTCAAAGGTTAAGAGAGATATGTTAAAGTGGAATAAACTCTCAATATTTTATGGGACTTACCGCAGTGGAATGGTGCCTCTGATCGATTTTCTAACGTAAAATGTTGTACTTGCCTCTCATCATCCATTGCAAATTTTGATATACTTCACACGTGTTTCGTGGCTAACCTCCCATCAACAGGACAAGAACTAAACATATAGGAAGGTCTAAATCGGAAAATTACTTGTATGAAGACTTACTCATCATCATAACCAGAAATATTTGAAAAGGAAGAAAAAAATCAGTACCGAGAGGTTCTACCAAAGAATGAAGCCTCAGAGATGAGTGGTGTGGTGATTTTTTAATTGGTAATATAATAAACTGCAAACTTTGGGAAATAGTCTGTGATATATTCGGGATTAGCCAATTGTCATCAATAGGCAGATAAATACCCCAAGGGACATTTCCACGCTGATTGTTATTTTATTTTGTTAATAGGAATGAATTGTAAAGGAGTTTTACCTTAACAAAATAAAATAAAGATTATTTGAAGCACGTGTTTGAGTAAAATTAAGGTATTAATTGATTTAAAATTAAATCATTTAATTACTGCTATTGTGGAAACGTAAACTATAATAAATATGTAAATAAAAGTACATCCAAGAACTCCAATATTGGAGTTTAACACATAACAAGACCTAAATAAGTTCTATAAATTTGCAATGTGTCGTTTCAGGAAAGTGAATAGATAGATTTTCAGCAATCTGACATGAACCAAAACAAAAATGAAATTTTGATGCTTGAAAAAATTTTTTTGTCTTTTATACAGTTGAAAACGACATCTTTTTGAATTTTGCGGTGACAGTATAAAATCATCGATTAAAAGCAATTGTTGCATGGCAAATATTAGATATACATGTATGAGCGAACTTCTAAGATGTGAAATTTCCTTATTTTTCAAAATTGTGCTTTATATTATGTTTTTATACTATAAAACTATACTTCTATACTCAAACTTATGTTTTTTACTGAATTTAATCTAGATGTCATCTACTATTGCGAGTTAAATATACAATCTGAAATGTAATTTTTTAATAAAATCACCGATTTGTTTTGGTGTAGGGGAAGGTTTTTCATTTCAACTGCCATAAGACGTGGCTAAATATATTTTAAATCGCCGTAAAGTAAAAATGCTGAAAAACAAACTTATTTAAAGAAAAAAATATAGAATAAAATGATCACAGCAGTGGAATATTTTGATATGAATATGTTTATACTTTGTAGTAACTGCCAGATGACAATCAGTTCAATACTTATTCCTTAGATAATAGAAAAGTAAACTAGAGTCGAAAATTCTACTGGTAGGATGGGTCACCTAGATTGTATCTTGTTCATTGACTATTATCAGTATGTTGCATTGTTTGAACTGACACCAGTTGCTTCGGAAGGTTAACTGAACTAATTTAAGTTAAACATTAAAATATAATTAACAATATCTCACAGGTTATTCAACGTCGTCGGGATGGATCAGTAAATTTTTACAGAAATTGGGCGACATATAAGGCAGGATTTGGTTCGTTCAATGGAGAATTCTGGCTTGGTAAGACTTATAATATGCTCAAAAACAAATTGTGCACGAACGAGTTTTGTAAAAATCTGTACAACACTTAATATATATATGCAACATTTAGTAAAGGGTGCCACATTGAGATATGATCTAATCAAGTTTCCTTCAACCACAATCAGTAATAATAAAGCACTACAATTAACTGGATAACTTCTTGGTCCCTCTTCTTATTTCAGTCTGATTTTTTTTTCAAAAACAATATAGATGTTTATATTAACTTCTTTTTGTTTCCCTTTAGTTTGAGCTGCTTGAACATTTTAGTACAATTTGTTTAGTTATTATTAGTTATTTCCTTTAAACTTTTTTATACATTTTGCTTTATCAAAAAGTAATTTATTTATACAAAACAAAAATGTTCAGCAATTTATCTGTTATATATTTTATTTCAAACATTGCCGATATGTTCGAAGAAAGAATAAAATATGAGCCTGATAGTTAATATTTTGTCAATTTAAGTTGAGAGTGTTAACTACTTTTTCATCGCTGAAATCAATCCTTTTCTTATGACCATGTTTTTGGTGTATGTACTACAACATCGTGCATACTTTCTGCAGAATCATTATACCTTTTATTTGATATAAATGCATTTTTGTAGGCAACGATCATATTCATCAAATTACGTCCCAAGCATCTTACACTCTGAGAATTGATATGAAAGATTTTGAAAACAACAAAAGATATGCCAAATATTCCAAGTTTTCTGTTGGGGATGAATCTAGTGGTTACATGCTTCACGTCACAGGATATCAAGGAAATGCAGGTAGTCTACTATAAGTTGCTATAAGGTATTTTTTTTAATCAGTATAAGTAGTCCATTGTTCAAGGCTGTATCCAATAAAGATGTTTCTACTGTATATCATGTAAAGAGTGTAACATATTTGTTGATGAATAAGTAAAAAATAGAGATTGCAAGTTACTGAATGATGTTATTCATATGGAGAAATATTTTTAAAGGAGCAATAATTATATTTCTTTAAAACGCCTTTGATCAGATTTTGCTTTATATATTTTTTTTCAATATTATTTCTGAGCTGATTTTTTATTTATCACTTAACGGTGTTCTGGACTTACCCAAATGTTTATCTTATAACTGTGTGTAACCGTTCATTATCTTCCTGCATTTTTACTTCAAATTTGATCCTTTACCCCCTCACTCCCCCATGAAATGAAATCAAATGGTTTCTCTCTTAGTTCTCAGTACATTCCTAATGAAAGGTTAAAGTAAAACCAAGACATTCCTTTCGCAGTGATTCAAATATTCAAATATATAACAGGTTTCTTTTGAAAAAAAAGATACATGTGACCAAGGTGGCACAGAAACTGATGAAAAGGCTTGCTCTCTTAATGGGCATGCAATACAGTTGCATTTCACTTCGTCACAGATTTGATTTGGTTACATATTCAAGGCTTACTAAATTGTGTTTTGAATATTTGTTTTAGCAATTCCAGGGTCAGGTGTAGACGTTGGCTACACGGTTTTATCTAAATTGTTACTGAACCGTGCATGATGTTAAATAGAAGTTAACTATTCGATTAAATATATTTTAAATTTAAGCGAACAAAGGCCACGAAATTATTATAGCGTAGTATTTGAGATTAAAAAAGTAGCTTTTTTGCATATTTTGTGCAAATGTTGTGCATATTCTATAACTGTATTAAGAGAGGTTTATGTATTAATTCCTTGAATTACTCAAATACAACAATATCTAAACACGTGTACAATTTCTAATAAACGTATATAGAATGAAGTGATATACCGAATGTTCCCTGTGTAATAATTTTCAAAACTTCAGTTTCAAAATGAATTCTGTGATTGCACTCTTAGACTGCTAAAACGTAACAACACGAAAATCACTTTGCCAATACAATTATTTTTAAGAAAATCCACATAATGGAAAGGTTAATCATCAATAACCACAATATAACTGCTCGTACCAAAAACGTTTGAAAATTTCCTTCTGCAAGGATCATGTTCAGCGCGCTCGTTATATCTGGGAGTTTGTAGGCAATCGTGAACGTATTTTGGATATTCACTCCTTGCAATAAATAATTCGGTCAATATTACCTCAATGTTCTCAATTCGTTTATTTACTTGTGAACAAACTAATGGTACCAGGTTAATCGTAAAATATCATAGCATGCTAACTTTCTTCAGGTGATGGGATTAAAAAGTACCAAAGTGGTCGTAAATTTTCCACAAAGGACACGGACAATGATGAATCACCAAACAGCTGTTCACATCAATATAAAGGCGCGTGGTGGTATGGTAACTGTCATTGCAGTAATCTGAATGGATTGTATCTTTCGGGAAATCATAGTTCATTTGCTGATGGTGTTAACTGGTGTCAGTGGAAGGGATACCATTATTCACTGAAGTCTACAACCATGATGATAAGACGAGGTTGAAACATTCTGTCAGATTAAAATAAAGTTTAAGTTTAATCTTAATCTACAGTTTCATCATTTAAGAAAGCAAGTATGGGTAATTAAGTACAACTCCGCCTTAAAACTAGACAGAGGCTAATATTTAGTGAAAATTGCATTTCTTTATTCCAAATATACTTTATTGGAAATCCTTTTGTAGGCCCCATAAAAACTATATAAGGAGTTCTAGCGCGATACAAAAAGTCAGCGTAGATTCGGCAAGCTCTGGCATAACGTATGAGTTGTGATATGAACACTGCATACGCAGGAGCCGAAGGGATGTTGCCACAGATGAAAGGAAAGTATACAATTCTGAATGAAAAGTCATCACGTTTGTCGTAAAGTTTGGTCAATAGTTTTCCTTTACCATCGATTTCTAAGTGTAGGTCAAGATATGAGGCTGACTTCACAGTGTCTGTAGTATCCTTTATCTCAACTTCTTTTGGGAAGATGCGATGTATCAAATCCCCGAAATTAGGATTGTTTATAGATAATACGTCATCTATATAGCGGAAACTGAGATTGAAGGATCTAGCCAAACGATATTCTTTCTTTCTGATCAAATCAGCTATGAAGTCAGCCTCATAAGACTGAAGGAATAGGTCAGCAAGTAAAGGAGCACAATTTGTTCCCATTGGAATGCCGACCTTTTGTTGAAAAACACGTCCACCACACTGGACAAATGTTGTCGATTAAAAATTCCAGCATTTTGTAAACATCTTCCTCTGTATATATGGAAGATGATTTGGAATTATTTCTTACAAAGTATGAGGAATCTCTACCAAGAACTATGGTAAAAACAACGTCAAAATTCGGTTATGTTCTACTACAGAATAAGTACAGAAAAATTTCCCGCCAGAGAATTTTTACACTATAACAAGATACAAGAACATGTATTGCAACACTGCCTGCACAATGTAAGAATAAAAGGGTCTGAAAATTCCCAACGATGTAAGAACTGTCAAATGCCCAAAGCAAATTTTTTGTGGTTTCCTCTGCGGCACTCGAATTCGTTCCGCTTCGATATCTATGGCAACACTGCCTGCACAAAATCCAGCGCCCTAGACCACTTGGCAAGCTAGGCTGTATAAAATATAGGTTTCGCTAGCCGGGTCATTCCTCCTCGTAGGATTAATCTAGGGATGTAACTTAGTACACGATGTATTGTAGTACGGGACAACTCATCTAGGTGTTGTTATGTAGGATAGAAGATCAAATTAACGATGCATGCAACAGCAAATTAATATTATATAAACGTCTCAGAATATGACGACCCTATTTGCTATACTGCTCCATAGGATCACATTGATACAAGGAAAACAAATTAAGTACAGAAGTGTCTGAAAATTCGACAGTTCTAACATCGTTTGGAATTTTGGTCGTTCCCATCGGTCAACGTTATCCAAAATGAACAGTTAACTGATACATACAAAAAAGCAAGATAGTTCAGTCTAACAATTTCAGCTTCCACTTTATTGGTGTTATTCTTCAGTTTATCAATCCTCGGAATATTCTAATCTGAGTTATCCCACAGAGCTCGATATCAATGACACTTCAGAACACTTAAGTCTACCTCGTATCTTGATCTTAATCTCGAAAAGGCAATGGAAGAACATAAACAAAACCACCACTTGACTGACGTGACAAACTTGATTTTTCATTTGGTAGCTATCTATTCCTATCTTGTATTATACTACACATGTAGCTGCTCTGGAGTATGGAATTGTTATTGAAAACCACACACGTTTTTAATAAAAATATAGTCAGTATGTTAATCCTCTTATTGGTCAGGAAGCGGTTCGCACAGAAACCGTTGGAACAAGAATACTGATATTATCGTATGAAAGACAACCGTCGTCACAATGATATCCTTGATCTTTATGGCCTAACTGATTCAATAATGACCAGTGAACAGCAGTTGTCATATATTGATTTCCTTTTCATCGAGAATGATCCTTATCCGTAGCTAGGCAAGTGTCGTGCAAGAAGCAGGAACTGTGCGCACTTCCAACACGTGTATTGTCTTTTGTTCTTTGTCGTTGATAATTCATATGTGCTGGAGCGCGTCTTTAAGCAGTGAACAACTTTTATATCCCCTTCTTTCGTTGTCCCTCAGGCATTTTTAGCATAATTTTACTTTGGCCAAGACATCTTCAATAAGATATTAGCTCTTGCCGGATTGAAATCTAGCCATGTGCATTAGCTCTGATTTTACTGATATGACCTTCTAATTAACGCGTCGATATATTTTGAAATACTTGAACAAGATTACGATATTTGTGTAGTTTGAAATTTTGGATTGATGCATATGCTCTAATGCCGTACAATATGTTCGAAATGATATTTGGCATATGAACATTTCTAGGGTCATTTTCAATTAACTTGAAGAGTAGTGGTCATCAAATGACTTAAATCTTGTTATAAGTATCTGAGCGGTACTATCAGTCGATTTTTTAATAACAAAAAAAATCAATATCATTATGGTCATGATCAATCTATTTGACTGCATGACTTCAAATCAAGGTAAAAAAGCTTTTTTTAGATACGGTGTCAGCTTTTGTCTAGGATATAAAATTGTATTGTATGTAGGAGACTTGAAATTATATATATAGTATATCTGACCGAATGGTCTAGGTTTGGTTTATTGCAAGCGATAATGCCAACGATATCACAGCGGTACAAGTTCTCCCAGAATAGGAAAAGACCAAACGTTTGGTTCGCAAATGTTATTCTAACATCCTTAGGGAATTTTTTCCGACATTTATGTACTTACAGAGGACGCTTACCCTACCGATGCACTTGATCAATGCTCCCATTTTTTAGTGGAGTTTGAGTTGCTCATTTGCTTTTGTTACTTTGTATGTTTGATTTTAGTTACTTTATGTTCTTTGTTGTGTCTGTCAGTATGTATGTTTGTTTTTTTTTTTAAACAATTTTATTATTATTATTATTATTATTATTACTATAATTATTATTATTATTTACGTATAGAAATGATGCAGTTGCTTCAGATGAGCAATTGTTTTTTTATATGTAACTTAATTACTGTTAACTGAGATATAAATTCACAAATTAGTTTGAACACTTACAGTCAAGAAAGATACTTACACTTTAATTTAGCCACTCATGAAAATGAACAATAGTGTAGATTTAACAGTACAAGTGGTGTCAAGAAATTAGCTAATTTGAACTTTCTTTGAACCCGAAATATTTTTTCTCACATCAAACTAATGAAAATTAAACTTTGATCATAGAGAGTTTACGACTCCTGTCTTTAGCGTGCCTTGTATGAGCATATTTTATTTCGTTAAGCATAAATAATTGGACTACGCTTGATTTCCATTTTAATTTACTTGGATTTTAATGCCATTTCAAAATGGTAATGATAATCACTTTTCTCATTTACTTAATGTAAAAGACTTCTAAGTAGTAAATTCAATTGTTATATTTTGTACATGTCTCTAACAAATATATACTACCACATCCAAGTTTATCTTTGCCATCAAAACAATCAACATAGAAATCACACTGTCTACTTCCTCCAATAGTTTCCGGACAGGTTATAATCTGACGTAAAATAGATAGGAACAATCTTAAAATTCATGAACTGAAACCAAAAAATAATATTTTTGACAGCGTTATAATCAATATTCTCCTTAATAAATTTAATTATTAAATATACTAAATATCGCTTCTACCAACTATCGAATGGTGGGACGAATATTTGTAAATTCATGGAGCTTTGAAATTTGTGTAACCTGGTATGATATCAACGAAAACATTTTGTTAAAAATTCTAATATTTGAATTGAGTATACAAATTTGGTGTCATTAAGAAAAGGTTTTTATATTTTATTTCGAAACAAAGTATTTGGACGTATGTCAATGTGCAACGTAAGTACATTTACCTAGGAAAAGGTTAGGACGTATGTACCCGACCGTCTATGTACACCGTAAGTACATGTACCTAGGAAAAGGTTAGGACATATCTACCCGACCGTCTACGTACATCGTAATTACATAAACCTGGGAAAAAGGTTAGGACGTATGTACCCGACTGTCGGTGTGCACTGTAAGTACATGTACCTGGGAGTAGATTTAGACGTTGTATGCGACTTTGGATGTAAACTGTAAGTACATGTACCTTGGTAGGAGATGAACATGGGCTTTAATTTAACACTTAAAATCTTTTGATGCTGTTTATGATTATATGATTAGTATAGACGTAAACGAAGGTAATTAGTATTTTATTTACGCACTACCAGGTGTTTTGTTTACATTACATATCTAAAATCTAAAATGTCTTTCCATTGCTAATTAATTTTTAATTAAAGTTATAATAAATTTTAATTATAACTGTTTAACTTGTTTTTGAATGCATTCTGATTTCGCATAATAAGCTAACCCACATCAGAAAAAGACTCTTACTCCTAACTTGAATGCCAAAATATAGACCATTTCAAATTTGTTTCGGATATGTCAGAGGAGTTTAGGTAAAACTAGTATTCTTGAGAGCTTAGTCTCATACTTATGATGATAAGTAATATATGTAATATAGGTACCATTTTAAACATATGTCATCATATAAAAACTCACGTTGACAACTTTGCTCGTCTGATGTATCTGAACAATTAACAGCACGTAGAAATCCAACAAAGATACATCTATTATCACTCTTACAGCGAAACTCGTCGGTATTGCAACCTAAAAAAGAAATAGAACTTATTTGATTTGGTGTGCAATTTGAAAACTTTTGATACAAATTTGATTGATAGTAAGTAAATTTTATGCAAAATGTAACTCACATCCACATCCAAGTTCATCGTCCCCATCAGAATAATCTATATAGAAATCACATTCACATAGGATGGGAAACAAGTTCCATCTTTACACTTAAATTTCCCATCTAGACAACCTATAATAAATGGTAAATTTGAGTGAAAGGGAAAAATGTTGTTCATTTTTATGTTTTATTGTGATATTAAGTTGATCACATTTGTACTTTTATTATATTGTTTAGCTATGTTAGATAACTATTTTTCATTTTGCCCAGAATGTTCTAACATTGAAATTAAGTATCTAAATGGACCGAAGAGAATTATGTTAGTATGCATTAAAAGAGGTTTCCAGGAGCAAATACAGACGACAAACGTCTGCGATATCCAGCTGTTTCGGATCTCAGTCTGAATCTGGAGTATTTATTAGAATCTTTCTTTTTTATGAAACAATTTTTTTTTCATTTTCCCACAGCATCGTCCCAGGTCCAAACTACAATACATTTCTCACTACAGAGTTTTGCTTTTTATTGAAGTGTGACAGTTTTACCATTACAGCCTCCTTTTCTGTCCATAACACATTTTGTTTCTTCATTGTGTCTTCTTCCAAAAGTTGAATTACAACTCGTAAGGCGTACGACCATGAAGCAGAAAAATGATAATATACTTAACTTCATTTTCTATTTTAAATCCAGAAATAGTGAAAAATCCAATATTATCATAATTTTGAATGTAAAATTCAAACACATTTCAACTGTTTATTTGCACTTAAATTAATGCATAGATTGTTTATTCGCTCCACATCCCATCCCCACCCACGGAATTTAAAAGAAAATAATTATTTAAGAAAACCTCTTATTGTCGACTATAGCATTTGTATCTTAATGATTCGATAAGCACATATAGATTCAGATTACTGTGAAGGTGTCAAGAGGATTTTTTAAGTAATTTTTGTTTATGCGCAAGAAACTTTGCAATAAACATATGTTTTCAGGAAATCATAAAGAAAAAGAAATGATTTTCAAAATTATATAGCTACACAAGCTGAAAAGTCATTCCAGAGACCTTGTGTATGAGGCCTTCAATATATCTTTTTCTCAAAATGTAGTGATTTATGCGAAACAGGTTGGGCTGGATATAGTGAAAAATTCAATATTACCATGATTTTTGAATGTAGAATTTAAACAAATTTCAACTGTTTTTTTCCACTTTAATTGTGGTAAATTGTGATTATTCGTCCACCTACCCCCATGGAATTCAAAAGTAAATAATTATATGAAAGAGTAATCAAGGGAACCATGATTATAGCGGTAATCAAACGAATGTAATCCAGGGACAAAGACCAGACATAGAAAACAGACATACGCAACAAAGAACATAAAGTAACTAAAATCATACATACAAAGTAACAAAAGTAAATGAGCAACTCGGACTCCACTAGAAACACCCGCCGAGGTGCTCATAAAAAATTAGTCCGGGGTAGACAAACGAGGAAAGGAAAACTATGACGCGTTGAATAAATCAGTTTTCATGGTGCAGATGGATACACCATAACGATCCACGAGTTCATAATGACGACCATAAAACTTCTGTAGTGATGACTTCAATCTTGTAGAAACATAACCCTGTTCCAGAAGCCTATTTGTTAGAGTTCTAGCGCGATACAAAAAGTCTGCGTAGTTTCGGCAAGCTCTGGCATAACGTATGAGTTGTGATATGAACACACCATACGCAGGAGCCGAAGGGATGTTGCCACAGATGAAAGGAAAGTTGACAATTCTGAATGAAAAGTCATCACCTTTGTCGTAAAGTTTGGTCAATAGTTTTCCTTTATCATCGATTTCTAAGTGTAGGTCAAGATATGAGGCTGACTTCACAGTGTCTGTAGTATCCTTTATCTCAAATTCTTTTGGGTAGATGCGATGTATCAAATCCCCGAAATTAGGATTGTTTAAAGATAACACGTCATCTATATAGAGGAAACTGAGATTGAAGGAACTAGCTAAACAATATTCTTTCTTTCTGATTAGATCAGCTATAAAGTCAGCCTCATAGGAGTGAAGGGAATAGGTCAGCTAGTAAAGGGGCACAATTTGTTCCCATTGGAATGCCGACCGTTTGTTGAAAAACACGTCCACCACACTGGACAAATATGTTGTCGATTAAAATTCCAGCATTTTGTAAACATCTTCCTCTGTATATTTGGAAGATGATTTGGAATTATTTCTTACAAAGTATGAGGAATCTCTACCAAGAACTATATATTTGTATCTAGGTGTACCATCTTTTTTGGAAAAACAACGACGTATAATGTTTTAAGTCGGGATTTTAACTGAGTATGGGGAATAGAAGTATACAGTGTTGAAAAATCATAGGTTTTAATGCTATTATATTCAGATAATAGTCTTGAACTGATTGTCTCCAAAAGATCTTTCGAATTTTTCAGGATCCACATTGAATTAATACCACTACGGGATAAATGAAAGAACCCCATAATAATTTATAGCTTAATGACTTGATAAGCATATAAAAATTTAGATTGCTGTGAAGGTGACACAAGAGGAATATATTTTCTAATTAATACAGATACAAACTTGCAATAAACTTATGTAATCAGGATCAATTTGGAAATATTTGCGTTTGTTCCAAAATTATAAGAATCCCATATTCTTGTCATGAAAAAGTCCTATGGAAAACTGTGTTCATGCCGTTCTCGTATTTTCTAGTTGTGGTGTTTTTCAAAACATTTTGAAATCATATGTTGATTTTGTAGAGGGCGTTATTTCAAATCTTGGTCTATAACAAACATAAAATAATTTTGATATGTTTTATATCTTTGTCCTTTATAATCACAATGGAAATGATTTACTGACAATATAACAAAAGTGAACATTAATTCATGTGCAATTTTCATTTTTTTTCAATAAAAAATGTTGATATTTGTGTTTATTAAAATTAAAAATTTATCGTAAAAACAAGACTTTTAAAAAATGTACGATTTAACGCAATAAATGAAACTAATAAGTCCAGTACAAACAATTAGATACTGAATTAATTTTAACTTACATCGAAAACTTTGGTTTTGACTGGTCAATAAAGCCCAATGTTGGTGCTTTAAATATGTTTCAATCGGTTATGTGCATTCGTAGGTAAACATGTTGGCCTTCATGATTGGACGGGTGTCCCTCCGATAATTTATTCATCCCAATTTGAAGAATCTTATTAAAACTGTTTTTACATTAGTCAACATTTTTTAAATACAACAGAATCATTCGGGCCCGTCGATAGAAATTATAGTTTTTTAGGTATGACGAGGGTTGGTTTGGCAAAAGGTTGTGAATTGATTTCACTTATTTCTAGCTCGTTCTGGTTTAAATCTTTATACGATTTAACTTCCAAAGGATTTAGCTTTCTAAGGAGGAATCTTTATTTCCTGTCTATGGGTATGTCATTAAACAGCCGAATACTTCAGAAGCAGTCTAATAAAAATCAGAAGGAGGTGATATTTGCATGTAAAAAAATCCACCAAATTCATTTTTATTTCTAATTCAGAATCATATACGGACAACGTACCAAGTCTAAGTTTTTCCTTAGGGTGTTTCTAACTTTCTATTGAAAAATTTATAAGCAAATCCAGATAGTAAAAAACAGCTATTTTCAAATAAAGAAAGCATCCTTGATACGAATTTATAATGTCAGGTCAGTAGATTTGTGATAGACATGTTATTCCTTTATTTTTTCTATTGTGTCTGATTCTTACAAAAACATAATTTTTGGTTATAATACTTGAGTTTGTGTTTAGATGGCTGAAGGTGATTGATGTTTTGTAAGTGGTTGCTGAAGCCGACATCTCAAATCATAGGTTATTTGTGAAAAGTTATAGATAAAACTACACTGTGAATATTACCGATGTATAATATTAAAATCAAATCTATGAGTTCAAAGCACGACTTTTTTTCCAATTTTCTAAGAACACGAATTCTTTGTACATGTATTTGATGAATATTCTGGAACATCGCCCAGGAATCATAAAAAAATCCTGGTCAGAATCACTGAAACTGAAATCTCTTTCTAACAATCTTTTTTAAAGTTATTTTATATTACTATTTAAACGCTTGAGTGTTTGTTACAATAAGATTGTTCTTGATGTTGAATGTTTTTTCCGGCACAGTCGGTATAGTTTCGCTTTTTACCCTTGACCTGAAGGACGCTGTCCTATGGAAACGCAAGTCACCTTATCGCAGTTCTGTTTCCCGATTGGCCAATTACTGATAACTTAGTGGCGTTCGAAAAAAAAATGTATCAAAATTGTTATTGTGCATAGTGTGTTATTTTCTTGAATGAAATGTCGAAACTTATCAGTAAAAAAAACAACATTTTACTACGTCGAGTGTCTTTTTTAAAGATGGTACTTGTGTTTTTGTATAAACTTTGAGATTTTTATTATTTTATTTGTTAAAGAGTAATCAAGGGAAAACAGATTCTATCGGAAATCAAAGAATGCAATGCAAGGACAAGGACCGGAAATGGTAAACAGACACATACATCAAAGAACATAAAATAAACAAAATAATACCTGCAAGGTAACAAAAGTAAATAAGCAACTCGGACTCTAAAAACTGCGAGCATGGATCAGGTGCATCGGTTGGGTTAGTGTGCTATGCTTTTCTAGAAACAACCACCGAGTTGCTCACAAAAAGTCCGGGGTAGACGAAAGAAGAAAGGAGAGGAGAGAGTTTGTTAAGAACCCCTAATTTGGACATTGGTGAAAATTTTAATAAAGCTAATTTTTAGGTAGTAGTAGTATACTAAAATGTGCACAAATACTGAATATAAGATGTGACGTTATTTAAAAAAAATAACAGTATGCATTTATGTAATTTTTACAATAACCTTCAATTTATAACATTTGTGCAATATTTAAGATGGTTTTTGTTTGGAACGGAAGTGGCCACTCATTTGTTGACTCAAAATATTTTTACATGAGTTATAACTGACAACTATACACAAAATATATGAAGCACGAATGTCAACACGCAAGTGGCCATTGTTAAAAGAGTAAAAGAAATGCACAAAATTTGGTGTTTTCTAGCCTTTTTAGCAGATTTTCCTAATCTCAGCCAAGTTTGAAGAGCATATCTGACCGTATATGTTCAAATAATGACCACTAACCAATCGAATCAACTATAAAACACATTAAAGACCTTGAGAAACCACATAATATTTTATTCATGAAAACTGTGTTTTTTTTGGCCAAATTTTGCCCTTACCGAACCAACTTCTTTATGGAATGTTGAACAAATCAGTTTGCAAGGTGCAGATGAGTACATCGTAACAACCCATGAGTTCATGACAACGACTATAATACTTCGGTAGTGATGTCTTTAATCTTGCGGCAACATATCCGTGTTCCAGAAGCCTAATTGTAAGAAGTTCGCGTAGTTGCGGCAAACTCTGGCATAACGTATGAGTTGTTATATGCAAACTCCATACGCATATGCTGACGAGATGTTGCCACAGGTGAAAATCAAGTTGACATTGTGGAAAGAAAGGTCATCGCATTTGTCAAATAGTTTGGGCGATAGTTTTCCTTTTATTGATTTCTAAGTGTAGGTCAAGATATGAGGCTGACTTCACAATGTCTGGAATATCCTTTATCTTAAGTTATTTGGGGTAGATGCGAAGCATAAAATCCTCTAAACTAGGATTGTTTTTATTGATAATATGTCATTTATAGAGCGGAACTCGATATAAAAGCATCCAGTTTAATAATGTTCCTCATAAAAGTGAATGAAGAGGTCAGCAAGTAGAGGCGCACAATTTGTTTCCATTGGAATGCCGACTGTTCGTTGAAAAACGCGTCCATCACACTGGACAAATATGTTGTTGATAAAAGAATCCAGTATTTTGAAAACATCTTCTTCGGTTTATTTGAAAGATGATTCAGAATTGTTTTTTTTACAAGGTACAAGTTTGCATTCATTTGAAACTGTAAACGTAACCTGTGGATCACATCCCTTTTCGGGACATTTATTCAATGTATCGGTTGCGGACCTTCTTCCTACTCAAAAACACAAATGTCAATAAGATGTTTTGTTATGTTTTTTTATTCTCTGTTTTCTTGTATTTGTAGAAATCTCTTCCAAGAACTACATATTTGTATCTTGGCGTACCGTTTTTTTTTTTAGAAACAACGATACCTAACAAATATATATGCAAAAAATATCAAAGCGTCTTCTCTGCAGTGAGAAGGTTCAAATACGTCAAAATCAAATAACATTGCCTAAAGGTGAACACATGAAACAGAAACGATCTACATACAGCCACCCAATACAAAAGAAATTACTCATAAAACTTGAGATTAGAGAGACAAACCAATTCATTGTAATAATATCTACAAGTATCTTCTTATCTGTCTAAGCTTCACCATGCTATATACCAACAAAACAAATAGAAGCGTTAGATAATTTTATCGCATTTGTTTTATTTTAATACTGCAATATATGTATGCAAATACACCTTTGCATACCACTATATTTATATTAGCTTGCTCGACTGTTGTTTTGCTATAAATCAATGCTGAAGTGAATATCACCATCTAAACATGAATTTTAATAATACTGATTCCGAAAATTAGAGTCGACAAAATACTTCAAATTACATCCTTATTTTATCTAAGTACATTAAACGAATGTTGAAAGTGTACCCTGAAGGTTAAAAAAATATGTTTACCTTTTTCATTTCTTACAAGAAATCATTCAGAAAATAAAACAGCTCAGATTTTATTATTCGAATGACATTCGTAAACCACGTATGTTTAGGATGTTGTAAAAAAACCGTGTCATATCTGTCAAGAGAATAATAACCAGGACTATGGATAAAATGACAGTTCCAACATATCCAATCACACGTGATGATAATCTTTTGTCTTCAGCTGAAGAAAGGCTACGCATAAAAGCACCAGTCTCCTTCTTTTTCACTTTTAAAATTTCTTCAATTTGTCGTAGTTTTTCCTCGTCAAAAATTAACGGCGCGTGTGTAGTTCCACATGGGCATAGGCAAGATGGATTGATTTGTTCATGAATATTTGGTGACGTGTTTGGTGCAGTGGTTGGATTATTGGTAGATATAGTTGATATTGAAGTGGAGGCAGTGCTGTTATGGGTAGTCGATGTTGTTTGTATTGTTGATGCTGAAGTAGTTTCAATGGTCGTCTGAGAAGTTGATGTTGATGTAGTCGTTGGTATGTTTGATGTTGAAGTGGATGTTGAAGTGATTTCAATTGTTGTTGGAGAAGTTGATGTTGTAGTTGTCGATATTGTTGTATCAGATTGATCCATCAGGGTAGATAATGTTGAAATGGTGGTAAGAATGTCTGAAGTTGATGCGATTGTTTGCATTAAAACCTCGATCGGAGTATATGTAGACGATTGTGTTGTCAATTTGTCATCACTTGCTGTGGTGTTAGGTGTTACTGAAGTTTTGGGGTATGTGGTGATTTCAGACGGTTCGGTGGTTAAGAATTGTGTCGTTTTTGTATTGAAATCCGTTGAAACTGATGATCTATTCTGAATAGATGTGTGAGTGACTTCTGTATGAAAGGAACGTTTAGTTGTTGTTTTATCATCAGTTTCGTGGGTGATATCTATTGTTGGTGTTTCCTTGTTTGTTGTGTAAGAATCTTTGGTTGATTTTTCCTTGTTTGTTGTGTAAGAATCTTTGGTTGGTGTTTCCTTTGTTGTGTAAGTCTGTTTTGTCCGAGTCTGTTTTGAAGGAGAGTTTTCTATCAATGTGTCTTCGTTCGTTGTCTGAGATAGTTCATTTGAGGTCAAAAACTTGGTCGAGGTGCCTTGTTTTGTTGTGAAATTTACTGAAGTGGGGATGTGCGTGAATATTCGAAGGGTTGAGTTAAGGCTTGTTGTTGGAATTGTTGATGTTGTCATGTTGATCGTTTCAAGGTTGGAAGCTGGCCCTTCAATATAGAAAATCACATATATACTGAAAGGGTAGCCAGTAAGAAATAACTTCACACTCAAGAAGATTGAAAGCATCAAAGCACCAGGACTCATTTGAGATACTAAAATCTAAGTACGTTCCAAAAGTGAAAACAAGAAACAGAGATATTCTACATATTTCCTACAAAGAAACGGAGTGATATTCCGTACTCCGGAATGGTAATTAAATCTTGGTCTGCCAAAGGTATCCGCCGTAATGCAAGTGAGTAGAACCGGACAGCGACCAGTTCCATGTGTCTTTAAACATGTTTGACTTGAGATAAAGATTCTCATCTACGAAATGACATTTTAGATAGGTCGAACAAATCCTGATGACGACTTTTAACTTTTTACATAGAAACCTTGTATTTGCTTTATACGGCAATCAAACATATATATATCAATCTCAGTTTCCGCTATATAGATGACGTATTATCTTTAAACAATCCTAATTTCGGGGATTTGATACATCGCATCTACCCAAAAGAATTTGAGATAAAGGATACTACAGACACTGTAAAGTCAGCCTCATATCTTGACCTACACTTAGAAATCGATGGTAAAGGAAAACTATTGACCAAACTTTACGACAAACAGTGATGACTTTTCATTCAGAATTGTCAACTTTCCTTTCATCTGTGGCAACATCCCTTCGGCACCTGCGTATGGAGTGTTCATATCACAACTCATACGTTATGCCAGAGCTTGCCGAAACTACGCAGACTTTTTGTATCGCGCTAGAACTCTAACAAATAGGCTTCTGCAACAGGGTTATATTGCTACAAGATTGAAGTCATCACTACAGAAGTTTTATGGTCGTCATCATGAACTCGTGGATAGTTATGGCGTATCCATCTGCACCATGAAAACTGATTTGTTCAACGGGTCATAGTTTTCCTTTCCTCGGCGGTTGTTTTTAGAAAACTAGAGGACGCTTACCCTACCGGTGCACCTTGTCCATGCTCCCAGTTTTTAGTGGAATCCGAGTTGCTCATTTACTTTAGTTACTTTGTATGTATGATTTTAGTTACTTTATGTTCTTTGTTGTGTATGTCTGTTTCCATGTCTGGTCTTTGTCCCTGGATTACATTCTTCTGATTACCGTTATAACTTTGATTCCCTTGATTACTCTATCAAACACAACATATTGTATTCTCATTCTAGGTGTAAAGTATGTGTAACCTAAATTATAAGACCTAAAACAAAAAAAAATTCCATTAAATATTATACAACCACTAATGATGATTGACAACTGTAAAATGAAAAGTAAGTATCCTTACTTTTAGTTGAAACAGCGGAAACTGTACGATTAGTTAGTTCGTCGAAAGCTGAAAGAATAATTCTGAATATTATAATTGGCCATTTATTTATGTTTAAGACAGTCTTGTGACTCAAACTTATGCCACTATAAAACATTGAATTATTCCTGATTACAAAATATATTTATTGTTAGATGAAATTTTAGTACAATTTAGTTTTATCATTAGCTTTATCTCCTTCTACGACATCTATCTATCTATCAAAATATAGTTTCCTTCACTACACTTGACGTTCAGAATGAATCATTATAAGTGTATACAACTACGGGAGCAGTTTACACTTTCATATATAGCACCTTTTTATTGTTTACCTTTGTGTGTAATCGTTTCGTTCTATTTTCTAGGTATATTTCCCTATACATGTAGGTTTTCTCGGTATTGCTTTTTCAACAGACTCCGTTCATACTTTTACCTTTAGTATAGCTAAATTTGCTGTTACAAAGGTTAAATGACATCACTAACTTTTTTTTCATATGTATTTCTTTTTGTTTTAATTCAGTCTTCTTACACCATGTTTTACAAAAACTTTCATTTATAAGCTGTTTATGATATATATTTCATTCAACAGAGATAGAAGATGAAAACGCAATAACATTGACAGGTTAAACAGATATTTCATTGACGTATCAATGAAATGGCGTTATATCAACTTCTCTGTTCGTTCTCAACTCTCCCTGGGCGATCGCTTGTATTTCAAAAAAGAACATTGAAATGGCTGATATACACATTGAATAATTACTTACAGCCAATGCAAAGTATCGGAAAAGGCCTGGTACACTTTGCAGTTCTCCATTCAAACATTCTATAATCTACCTGCGTCATTTTGACACAATGTTGGTCTGAAATACATGAATGATTACCAATGCAATCTGGTTCCCCACTTCGCCAATATGTATATAAACTCAATGCATCACCATCAATCCAATTAAACATATTTTTGTTTTCATTCCATGAAAGCCCAATCCATGCACTGTGTTTATACCTGAATAAGCAGAAAAAATAAGATAAAAGAGATGCGTTTATTTTGTATGAATGCAAAATAAAGTTTTTTAGCTTATTACAATTCATATAAATGTGTGTGTTCTGTGAAAACTTCAAATATTAGGTGTGTTTGATCATTACATTAGAATAATGCATTGGACACAAAACATACTCGTCTTTTAATGATAGAAAGATTTCAGAAAAATCCCGCATGGTAAAAGGGTTCTTGATTGTTGCAAATTCCATTCCATAAAGTTCACAATTTGATGATCCATTCACCCAGATATCTGCTGGTAAAAATCTGTATTGGTTGGACAAGATGCAACCTACAATGGCAAACAGACGTTTATGAAATATGTTCCTTTAAAATAAAAGTAGTTTTTTTGGTATTTCTCCAATACTGTGAATACAAAAATAATGACTAAAACATATTATGAAAAAAACTCAAAATTTAAAAAAATCAGTAAAATTGATTCTTTTCTCAAAATTCCTTTTTTGTTTCTATCGGCGAAAACATCTTCTGAATTTCTTATTACGTTTTAATTTTTATCATATTTTATCATATTTTATATTTATTTATTTTTGTTAAATAGTACAGTCCTTATCAAAAAGTATCCAATTTAAACACATTGCTATATTTGCTCAAGAAAACATTTAAGTTATATTTTATTTTTCATCGTCAAAATCAGAATATCACAACAAACATTGTTTTACGTCATATGTAATTGGAATTTTGTTTTTTTTTAGAAATAAATGACATAAGAACTATTACTTGTATCATTTCTACTAATAATTTACACTGTACCGTTCTTTTTTTATTAACCATAGCCTAGTAGAAATATAACAACTTACCAAATATTTGAAACAAAATCATAAAAGTGTTGACGATTGCCATGTTAGGATGAGCATATAATACTATGAGGATACTATTCCATAATCGACTTTTGGGAGGCAAAAGAGAAATTGTTTCCATTAAATTTAAAAATATACATGTACTTATATCAAAAGAACAAAGCAAACACGTTTTATTTTGTAATACATACTCATCCATCTAAAAGCTTTCATTATCTTATATACATGATCCTAACAGATGTTTGATTAGAACAAAACTTTTCAATAATTCTGCATTGTAATTTGTTTTCCTTTTGACGCTACGAAACATTTCACTGAAGTTGATATTAAATAAACGTACAGTAGTTTGTATGTCGATTTGATCTATATCAAGCCATTAAGAACTTGTAAAATTGGTTTTATTTTATAAAATGCAATCCATAAATATAATTTTTCAGAAATGTTCCTATTGTAATGTCATTTTAGACTTAGAGATGCACAAAAAGGATTTTATCAATCATCTGATGATTCCTTTCACATACTGAAAACCAGGAGTTCGTTTTAAAGATTGTTTGCACGATTATATCCTAATGGCCTTAATATTTATAAACTAATATTCCAATTAAACTAGTCCCGATTTTGGATAGGGATATAAAGGCAAAAATGAGAGAAAAAATGCTGAAGTTTTGATTAAGTGGTGATAAAAACCAATTTTAGTCCATACCAGACGATATTATACTCACTATTTGTTCTATTATTTTATAGAATAATAATTCCAATATAATTAGCACATGTCTTTTTGGTGCATTTGATCGGTTTTTAACATTTTAAGACCTCGGCTATGACATGTTTTACAACAATGTAAAGTCCATGTACATATCGTAAACAAGCATAACTAGCATCTCTTTAACAAAAGGTATACAATGGTCGATTGAAGCGGTATTCTATGTTTTATTCAATTCATTTTTCGGCCATGTATATTCAAAACAAGCATCATGGAAGAATGTGGTTATCAGTAGTTCATATTTACTTCGAATATTAAAATTAGCAACTATGTCACTTTGTCGGATGAATACAATCATTTCAATGTAAATTTTTGGCGTCAAATTCACTGAATCGGAGTCTACAAGAAAATAATAATTTAATAATAGTATAAATATATTTTAAGTAGTTTGGATTGGAATTATAAAGATTAAACACTGTTTGTCCAGAATTTATGGATGTGTACAATCGAACTATTAACTCACAGGAATAATGATCTACTGAACAATGGTCATGTTTAAAAGGTAAAAAGGAACTAAATACAAATAAAATGTGAATAAAATATAAAAATATTGAATATGAGCCAAATTTTTCGGCATTACAGCCTTCGTTAGGGGCAAAATGTATTGACGTTAAAACTGTCTATCCCTACCACAGAGACAAGGTATCCTTCAAAACTGATCTTGATCATTATGAAATACGCGTCAAGTTCAAGATGAAAATTTCTAAAACGAAAAGCAGTTGAAAACCGGATTATGGTGTCTAACCATTTACTGATAAATCTGTCATAAAAGTCGTCGGATTTTTGTTTGCTTTGTGAGTGAATGGTCCGATTTTACACATTGACATACATTCTAGAAAAAAACGTGTGTATTTATATAGAACATGCATTCATCTTTTAACAGTTACATGTTGTAACCCAGTAGCAATCATGTTTTGTAAGCATTTAAATGACGGAGCGTTACTTTCTGTCATCTTACAAAATCATTCAGATACACATATATGTATTCTTAACTAATAAATTGTGCTTAAAGAGTAAGCAAGGTAACCAAGATTCTAGCGGAAATCAACAAAATGTTATCCAGGGACAAAGACCAGACATTGAAAACAGACAAATACAACAAAGAACACAAAGTAACCAAAATCATTCATACAAAGTAACAAAAGTAAATGAGCAACTAGGACTCCACTAAAAACTGGGAGCATGGACCAGTTGCACCAGTAAGTTAAGCGTCCTATGCTTTTCTAGGAACACCCGCCGATATGCGCATAAAAGGTCAAGTTAGGGGTGGGATTCAGGAAAGGTAAACTATGACACGTTGAACAAATCAGTTATCATGGTGCAGATGGATACACCGTAGCGATCCACGAGTTTATGATGACGACCATAAATTTTCTGTAGTGATGACTTCAATCTTGTTGCAACGTAACCCTGTTCCAGAAGCCTAGCGCGATACAAAAAAGCTCCGTAGTTACGGCAAACTCTGGTTTAAAGTATGACTTGTGATATGAAAACTCGCAGGTGCTGACGGGATGTTGCCAAGATGAAAGGAATGTTGACAACTCTGAACGAAATGTCATCACGTTTAAAATGATGGTAAAATATATTTTTATAGTAATCGTAAAAAGCCTACGTAAATTAAGAGAAAATTCTTTAAAGGGGAGTTTATTGACGGATAAAGTATTTTAAAGTATTGTTTTTTAATTTTACGAGGAAAAGAGTTCGATTACCCCAAGTTTTATTTCCTATTTGAAGTATGAATATACCAGTTCTTGATAGTTTCCGAAAAAGAGAAAAATCCCTACAGATTAATTTATATGAAATGTTGTAAAAAATATTTTTAATATGGCTCAATTGTCTCGAAATCAATGTCGATGATCATTTTTTGTACATTGAAATTCATATGTTTATTCAAGAACATCATTTAGAAAAATTAGGAAAGCATATTTCTTTAATAAATTAGATATGATCTACTTTAAAATAAATTTACTAACAGTAAGGATCTGTAAGCATTAAACATTATTTATTAACAATTATTCCATTTGGGTATTCAGCATGTATAATTCGAGATGTTTATTGAAAATAGTAAGTAGCAATCAATTTCCTTTTCATCTTTTTTATTGTAATTTGAAAGTCACAAAGATTTTTTTAAACTCAGATTTTGAAACTTGCAAAATTGTTGGATGACATGAAAATATATTCATGCTGCTTAATATTACGCATATACGTTTAACGGGATGTCTAGGATAAAGGGACATTGTATGCATGTCCACGTTAAGGGGATGACCCGGGATAACCTACCAATCAAGTCAATGAGATACCTCATTATTACACGTTTACTAGTTGAACTCACATGTTTGTATATAATTTCAAGGCACATTTTCAATTGATAACACCTTTGACTATTGTCTTCTTTTTCACGTAGAATATTAAATATAGTACAGTATTTCTAGTGGTCTCAACCTGTGTGTTTTGTGGTGAAGAAAGGGACTGAATCAGGTGTCAATTACTCACTTGTAACTATATTTACACATTTAGGCCATCAACTGTGATTACTTCGTGTACATTAAATGCCAATAATTGTGTTGGAAGCTTGTTAATGGATCTGTTGGTAAAAATATTTTTTTTCTTGTTTTGACTTTACTCCTTTCCTTGTTGAAAACTAAAACTTTTTTAAAACTGTTTAAAATATGTTTTGTAGATTTTTCCAAACTTTTTATTTAACTTTTGATTTTTATAGGACAAGACAATTGTTCTTATTGTTCTTAATGTTTTTTTTAAATCGATATTTCAACACGTGACTGTATATATTGACTTTAAGAACCATTTAAAATTTATCCAGTTCTATGAAAATCAAAAGTTACAGCAATAACCGGAATATAGATCTCACTTCCGAAAGTCTTCAAGCATGATGATTCTTGGGTTCAAAGGAATCAAAATATTCGAATGATATTGTCTTTTCTATATATGGACTTTATTAGCCGTCATCTTTGTGTGATAACATTAAGCTGTAAGAATGTTTCTAGACTGTAAAATTTTGTTATACTTGTATTTTAAAATCACAGTGAAACCTGTCTAACCCAGACCCACCCCTTTTTTGAGAGATCTGTTCAGGTAAGGCAGGTGTTTGGTTTAAACAGGTTCAAAAAGTATTGAGACTTGTTTGGTTTATACAAAGTTCCGATTTGTCAGTGCAATTGTGTAAGTTAACAAAAAATAATAGAAAATTTTCCACCATTTTGGTTGATTAAAGGAGAGTTACATGGTATAGCCTGTACTTTTGATTATAATCTTAACAAGCAAAAGCAACGTATTTTAAATATTAGAAAACAAGCGTAGTTAACAGATCCTACAAAATATTCTTTATACACTTTTTAAAGAAATTCTGCTTTGTGAAATACAAAAGATAATATTACAATTTATCATAATATTTGAAACAAAATTATAAATGTCTTGAGGATTGCCATGTTTGGATGAGAAAAAAAAACTCTAGGACCCCTTTAAAAATCAGAGATACTAAATATATTTTGTTTCTTAAAAATACTGATTTGAACTGATAATCATATCCAAAGTGGAAACGATTTATACACAAACATTTTCTATTTATATAATACGTAATCGGCCTAAAGTTTTCTTTCCTTTTTTTTTTCTTATATAAACTTGCAACTTCAGAATTTTTATTGTATTTCCTTGTTTAATAGAGCAATTTAGATATCTTTCACTATTAAGTTTTAAGGAATGATAAATTTTAGAATTTGAGGAAATTCAAACAGAAATCTATAAGTTCAAATTTCGGTTAAGGTTTGCAATAAGCTAAATTCTTTATCGGAAAGCAGCATAGACTAATACCAACTGGAACATTTTCAACAAATATGCACAAATGTTTGTTCCAATTCTAAAATGATTTTGAAGAAAAGCATAGATTATACTATTATAGAAAACTGAAACTACACACCATTTATTATTATTATTATTATTATTATTATTATTACATTTTAATCAATTGGTAAGTAACATGCAAAGTTGTTTATCCTTAGTCAATAAAACATGGGTTTACGTTAACTTCAATAAAGCCCCGATAAGATTAGAATTCAGAATATGACTTATCAAAATAATTGAAAGAATAAATCTGTAATATTCCTCAAACTGCAAAATTTTGGTCATCAAGGGTAAGTAAGACAAATCAATCAAAAATATTGCAGCTACTAGAACAATGGAATAGATTCGGATTTATAGTTATATTAATACAAAAGGGAAAAAGTATGGTTCAATCAATAGAACCTGGATTACAGCCTCTAGCAGATTTTTAAATCTCGGTTTTACCAGAATAGATTTTGTTTATGAAATGTACATATTTACATGCATCAGGTGCCGCTAGTTGAGCAGAACATGCTGACCTCCGGAACACCTGATATCACCCCAAATTCTTTATATTCATATTACTGGTGTTTTGGGTTTTCCTTATTTCCATATTTATTTGTAACCTATTGTATTCGGTTCGCAATTTGTTTGTTTCCTGCTTTGACGTTCAAGACATGTATGTGGAATGTTATGTATTTGAATTGTCAAATTAATGACACATTGGTATTTTGTGAACGATATTTTGTAGCCCAATAAGTGGTGCAGTGCACACAAACTACCATTTACTTGTAATAAATGAAAGTGAGCGAATTATTGCGAGCTAACACTGCAAATCTCGTTCTTGACAGCTTAGGATATATTTCAAAATATGTTAATTTTTGTTTGTTGTTTTTGTTAGCTGTTCATTTTTAGAAATGGTTCATGCATGCTTAAAATATTTTCTAATAAAATATGTAAACATTAAAGTGTTGGTCTTTTTCAAGGTATTACACTAAATAAGAATCATGCAAACTGGATAGAATTGAAAATCTTTTAGCATCTTCCTATCCGTCGAATATATAATTTATCACTAAAACGTACAATTTGTTTTCAAAGTCTATTAACACTTAAGTACATATTTACATCCTAGATACATGTCCAATGATCTATGAATTGCTGTGACGTCACTTTTGCATCCTTTGAATGAACAATCAGGTTTCTGTAATATTTGATTCTTGATATGTGTGCCCCTGGAGTGTCCAGAGTTGAAGCTGGTAAGTCTTCTTGAATGTCAATGTCAGTGAAGTTTTTCAGAAGACAAACCATTAATGTTATATCAAAATTAGCTGAGATAACTTCTTCACCTAATTAATAGATAAATAGTGATTAAAATGTGACAATAATTTGAAAAAACAAGTTATAAAAATACAAGATAAATCTCTACAGAAAACATTGGAAAGGTGAACAGATGTATCATCGTATAAACTTTATAAAAAGTAAATACAGAGATCACCATAAGGTCTTCAATAAGTATAATCATATTTTACATGTACTTTTCTAAAACAAACGCTACTGTACAGATTTACCAGGAACATGCATATACAATATAATAAGAGGTTGATACAATGGCTTCTTCTCTAGTTTCTTAATCACAGCTAGTCGACCGTCCCCAGAAATCGGTAAGGAATAATTCAGATTGTATCGTGTTTACGTGTTATAGTATTCTGTATTATTAGTACTTACCATGTAACGGGTATAATAAGTAAAACTGCTCCTTTGTAGTTATTCTTTTCCTTTTCAGCTCATTTATTTTGCTACTATTCTTTCTCAAAAACTCACCAAGTTGGGTTGGGTGAAATTCGATGTCCACTTTCGAACCGCTCCTGGACCTATCTTTATTAGCAGGCAAACTAAACGTAAATAATCTCCTCTTCAGTCAAAGATTTAACGTAAATAATCTCCTCTTCAGTCAAAGATTTAACATAAATAATCTCCTCTTCAGTCAAAGATTAAACGTAAATAATCTCCTCTTCAGTCAAAGATTTAACGTAAATAATCTCCTCTTCAGTCAAAGATTAAACGTAAATAATCTCCTCTTCAGTCAAAGATTAAACGTAAATAATCTCCTCTTCAGTCAAAGATTTTTCATTTCTCTCCATTCTGAAACTTTAAATATCAACTGAAAGGGTAATCTACATATTGTGTAAAACATGGGGGGGGGGGTAACATGCAAAACTCGTTCTAATAACGTATTGGGCCGTGTTTAATATGAAATGGGAATGATATTTGGGGAATTATACATGACAAATCGGGGAATGGAAAATCAGACAATTGGTAATCTGAAATGTGGTATAAGGAACGGGGGAATGGTAAGTTTTAACCCCAGAGAGATGTATGGATAAGTGAAATTAAGATATTTCCTCCGTTAGCCATCCTGTATTTCACAAGATTTTGAAGAAACTCCAATTCATAAATAATTCATATTCCAACTGAATAACGCAAAAGAAGGACAAGGAGAGGGGCGCAATTAACGCTCATTGAAATATTGATATTTTGCTGAAAAAAAATTGACAAATATGTTGCAAGGAAGAAACTCAAGAATACAGATCACCTTTTGGAATAATTGAAATAATAAACTTAAACAACATTTTTTCGTAATAAAGTGAAAAGAAAGGGCGCTTTCCTGGTATATAGACTTCAATGATAGACTCTCTATTACGCATACTTTAATGAAGGAAAGAATTTGTGTAATATTTTAAATCTTAAACAACAAGAAGCATATGTAAAGAAGAAACTCAACTTGACCCGAAAAAAAACAAAAGTACACTTTCCTTTCAAAACTATCAATCCTACACTCCTTGAGACGTTCACCATTCCCGTTTTAGCGTTCGTGCATCGTTTATCGTGCGTTTACACATCATTTTGCGTTCGTTTAAACGCACGATAAACGCTCGATAGAAGAGTTCGTTTAAACGCACGATAAACGCACGATAGAAGCGTTCGTTTATTTTTGTACTTTGATTATTTCCTTGATTTAACTGGTTTTTTTTTATATTTTTTGATATTATTAATTTATATAATTTCATTAATTTTATTTTCTATTTCTTCTGTCTTCATTATATGTCAATATTATTATTTTTCGTCGTTAGTCTATCGTGCGTTTAAACGCATGATATGAGTGTTCGCTATCGTCGTGCGTTTAAAATTACGCTAGGAGTGTTCGTTTATCGTGCGTTTAAACGCACACTTGGAGCGTTCGTTTAAACGCACGATAGAAGCGTTCGTTTATCGTGCGTTTGGTGAGCGTTTAGCGTGCATTTAGGTATCGTGCGTGCGGGAAACCTAACCGTCTCAAGGAGTGTATCTACCTAACAGTAAAATAACACTTAAGTCTATATATTTAATGCCAGTCAATGAAAATATAGAAAAATACATATAAAACATATTCTTCGTCATAAAGCAATTTAAATCTACTTAACAATATTACTTCCCTAACATCGAAATTTTTTGTCATATTTAAACACCAAGATTTGAAGAAATTATAAACTGAACCTTAACCCTCACAAGTACATGATAAAATTCAATAGTCTACATGATAACATTTCGTAATTTTTTAAGTTCAACTTAAACGATGTATTACGACATACTATGTAGTCGTACTATATGATAGGGAAAGGAACTGATATGGTGAAACGCGGCACAGCCACCAATGTCTAAAATACGATATAGTTAACACCTTCAGAGATCACCAAAAGGTCTTCATAAATCTTAATACAACCAAATTTAGGTACGCCTTTAAAGGCTCCAACAACAAAAGCAGTATAATTTACGGTAACAGAACGATGACACATTTAAAAGAAACTTTAAAAAATAAATAACGACCGAAAAGACACATTAACTCATTTTGACTGTTGAAAGACGCAACCATGCAGTGGGGTAAAATAAAGATTCTCATCCAGTCTCGAGGGGATTACAGGATTTCTCCACAGGAGATATTTAAATTTTTAGATTTTAACCCACGAGCTATAACGAGTGCTTTCAAATCTAAAATTCAACTATCGAGAGTGGAGAAATTCTTTAATCCCCTAGAGAAATGAGGGAGAATCTGTTTATTCTATGAAAAGAATCACAAAAAATAAATCTCCCCACATCAACTACATCATCAAGGACCTTCCATTCAGTCATTGCGTCTTCCATATCACTACCATTATGATTAGTTGATACACTACCAACTAATCTTTTAAAATATGAATAACATTCGTTAATCAACAAGTATTTAATTGATAAACAATATGAATAACAACTGTAAAAATGGTACACATGGAAAGCGTGAAATACGTGGGAGTCTTTAAGCAACATTTAAATTTCCTGGCATGAGGCGGGAAATTAAATATTTTTAGTCACTCGCTCGTGTGATGTGAGAGATCCTATGAATGGGAGAAACTTGTTTTATACGGATATTTACGTGATATTACACGGTTGTCTATTTCGGTACAAAAACGTTTGTGTTGCATTTCACCATATATTTACCCCTTCCCTGTTTACACATTCCCAGACAAACATTGTCCTTCCAAAATAAGAACTGTTGTGATTTTCTTGTTTCTTTTAAAATTATTTAAAGGTTCACTTTATGACAAAAAAATTGACGCATTGAATACAAATAATCCATGCTTTCGGCTTGAAACAAGCAACACAGAAAGAAAATGTTATACCATTGCTTTTTGCTTTATACATGAATATGTCAATTTCTAAGATCGTCATCACACGCCCATGAAATTAATATGGAGATAGATGTAATTATTTTATTTAGCAATAGGGACCAAAATAACCGACGGAATTAACGGAGGTAGGTGTGTGGACAACGGACAAAACAAGATATTATGTTTGCGTATCAAGTGCAGTTGGCTGATTTCCCCCTTTTTTTTAATTTTGGCAACAAAAAATGACCAATATTTGCTTGGAAACTACCCTTTTTAGTAATTCTTGGTAGTTGATCCCTTTCGGCATTGATCACTATGAAAGTAATATAGACTTCCTATTTTGAAAGTGACTAACTGATTTTAATTTGTCGGTCTTTTTCAGTGCAGTTAAAATTTGATCTATGATGTTACGCGAGGTAACATATAAAACTTTGTCAAATGCAAAGCTTGCGTTTCTGTAAGTTGTTCAAAGGCGTTGAATTGCATCATTAAGATTGCTCATGTGAAAATCTAGAGACAAAACAACCATACGATGTGGTAATGTAAAGGAGACAAAGCAACATTGTTACAGGTGATCTATACGAAAAATTGACTTATTTATAGAAAATCAATGGAGCAACAAGTATTGTCCATTTCGAATAGTAAAACTGTATAAGTGAAGTAATACAAAGGTGGCATGCAGAGTAACTGCAACATCAATTGTCAACAGACGATGACAATACTTCAAAAGTTGTCTCATGACAAAGTGTAGGTGTTCACATTCAAGCGCAAACAACTAGTCTTCAAAAATGCACAAATTTCCATTGGCGCCACATTGCCATGAACAAAAAGCAATTCTATCAACTTGAAAAAAAAGATCTTTTATTTATAATAGTCAGTAAAAATGGTCAAGTCCGGGGTAGAAGAAAAAGGAAAACAAAGCTATGACACGTTGACACGTTGAACAAATCAGTTTTCATGGCACAGATGGATACATCGTATCGGTCCACGAGTGAGTTCATGATGGCAACCATAAAACTTCTGCAGTGATGAATTTAATCTTGTAGCAACATAACCCTGTTCCAGAATCCTATTTGTAAGAATTCTAGCGCAATACAAAAAAATTGCGTAGTTTTGGCAAGCTCCGACATAACGTATCAGTTGCGCAAGTGCAGAAGGGATGTTGCCACAGATGAAAGGAAAGTTGACAATTCTGAATGAAAAGTCATCACGTTTGTCGTAAAGTTTGGTCAATAGTTTTCCTTTACCATGGATTTTGAAGTGTAGGTCATGATATGAGGCTGACATCAAAGTGTCTGTAGTATCCTTTATCTCAAGTTTTTTGGGGTAGATGCGATGTATCAAATCCCCGAAATTAGGATTGTTTGAAGATAATACGTCAACTATATAACGGAAACTGGGATTAAAGGATCTAGCTAAACGATATTCTTTCTTTCGGAGCAGATCAGCAATAAAATAAGAGTGAAGGAAAAGGTCAGCAAGTAAAGGAGCACAATTTGTTCCCATTGGAATGTCGACCATTTGTTGAAAAACACGTCCATCACACTGGACATATATGTTGTCGATTAAAAATTCCAGCATTTTGTAAACATCTTCCTCTGTATAATTGAAAGATGATTTGGAATTTCTTACAAAGTATGAGGAATCTATACCAAGAACTATATATTTGTATAACCAAGGGAACCAAGGGTATAGCGGTAAACAAAAGAATGTAATTTGGGGACAAAAACATGAAGTAGCTAAAATCATACATACAAAGTAACAAAAGGTGTATCTTTTTTAAAAAAAAAAACAACGAGTTAAGTCGGGATTTTAACTGAGTAACTGGAATAGAATCTCTGCCTCTACAACGATGTGTACTGCTTTTGAGTCAGGGTTTTAACTGAAATTCGAGAATAGTAGTATACAAAAAATGAGAAATCATAGGCGTTGATCCTTTTATTTTTCAATAATAATCAGTATTGAGAGTTTTCAGAAGATCTTTTGAATTTTCTATGATTCCATTTGACGTCCTCACGCTATTACGAGATAACCATATGTCGTGCTAAGAGTGGAGACCCTCTTTCACAACTGTTAGTATGGAATTTAATAGTTTTGAATTAGATTTGTTGGTACATTTTAAATATGAATTTCGTTGCATTGTGTGGAATGGTGATGGTGTGGAGTTTTGGAATTCAATACATGGACGAAATATCACAATCATCGTCTCCTGTAGAGAGATCAAAAAAAGATAAAAAAGGATTTATCATTTATTAGTATTTTCTACATCCCATTCCGATAATAAACAATTGACCTTTAACATCTTGCAAATTAAAACAATGCTGTTCTGGGCCTTGGCGTCTGATACAACAGCATACTTATCATGTATTGTAGACAACATTTTGGCTACATCGGGATCTATAAAAATTAATGTTGGATGAATACTTATTGACTTTCAATGTACTTACGTTCTAAGATTAAAAATATCATAGCTTTCATCAACTGACAGAGAATCACGGTCTTCTTATTTCTGTTTTGTCCTTTTTGTGGCAAAGTCCTCCAGAGCATCCGTTTTTTCTTCCATTGATGGAGTTTGGTTTGCATGGTATTTGGGATCTTTAGCGAGAACATTACTGGGGATTCATTTTCTACGATGTATTATTTCCCGTAATGGTGCAACCAGAAGGACCACTCAGGTAGCCATGCAGTCTTCAATCTTGATGTCCCTCCAATCATCTGCTTGGGGCATTTTGTTGAAGTATAGGTATATGATATATACAGTATAGATTTGTGTGTATAATACGGCGGGATTTTGTCCGCGACAGTTTTGTGTTGGGGTATATCCAAATTATAATGGCATCGATATATCTATTAAGCAACACAAGAAGTGTAAATGACAGTTTTTCTTCCTCGTGACTTTAAATATCAACGGTCTTAAAAAGTCTACGATAAACAATATCTTAAATATAATGACCAGTCCCTATCGGTAAAAACAAAAGTCCAAAATAAATCTGGCAAAATAAATATTACACCATCGGAGCAGCTGGTTCTGCTATGGTCCTGACTTGGTACAATCATTTCAAACGAAATAGTGGGTAAAATCTAGGTTTTACTGCGCGCTATACCTCCTTTTTCCATTGCGGAGTGATGATTAAAAAGCATTAGCATGATATTTCCATCATAAATCAGCGGTCACAATAGTACAAAGAACAATCTACAAAAAAAAACAATCATTACTTAATATTTTAGAAGAAACTAATGAAAGGCAAAGAGTAGAGTCAAGTGCGAAGGAAGTGAATTCCATGAGGTTTTTGGACTAAAGAAAGAAAACCAGCTATCGAGACTTCATACATATTTGGCAATGAATACCTCCGATTGCCATGACATCATATCTGACTTGAATCATAATCGAACAAAATTCAACAAATGTACGTCGTATTGACTTGAGAGATTTTCTGTACTTCTGATACCGTCATTGCATTCTAAAGGTATTGAATTACCTTGTCTGTGTATTCCTCTCTTTTCCTATGGTAGTTTTAACTCAGGATAGAACTCCGTACTATAGAATAAAGTATTCAATGATTTATTTTTGATTGAAATTTTGATAAATTTTAGGAAGTTTGTTGGCTACATGTAACAAAATATTGCGTATTTTGCTTTTTTTAATTCTTCTTTATTATATTGTAGTGTTGTTCTTCATTTTTGTAGTCGATAATATCATTCAAAGTAATAGAACATGGAAACACATTAATTGGATTTCTTTTAATATGCTTTCAACACTTGAATTCCTGTTAGACAATATTTTCGTTTGCTTTGACGATACCGTTTTGTCGTTAAGTCATTGAAATTCTCATGGGGACAATTGTGCACCACTTCTTGTGAACCTTTTTCTGTATTGTAACGAATCACAATTTATGTCCACTTCTCACCACCATGTAGTGTGTAAATGTAATATCACAATTGTTTCGATTTGCTTGTATTTGCAACAATGTTTCGGATTTTAACGAAAACAATCTTTAAAAGTTACTACATCAAGGTTTCCAATATTAGAAGGTCGTAAAAACATTCACAAAATTGTTCAACCGATACTGGGTACTCATTCGCAAATGTAGATGTACTTGTAAAAGATTGATACGTGCGGTTACTTCTCATCCTATATTTTATGTCAATATTCAACACAGAACACGGAAAGCTCAATACTCACCCATTAAGTTGACTAAACGTTGAAAAGGTTTATTCGAAAGGAATGTAATTATTGTATTGTTGAAGACAGCATTTTTATGGTATCAACATTTAATCGCTCATATTGTCTTCACATAGAAACTAATACAATATATTTAAAAGCAGTTGTATAAAGGCATCCTTATTGTATGACTTCTGATGTACCATGGTTCTTAACCCCATATGGAAAGAATTGAGATTGATATTTCATACGACGAAGACATCACTTTTTATCAGATTGAATGGTCTGGAGCTGACATGTCAATTTACTGCTGGTAGTCCTTTGTTTGTACATTTGTGTAAGGTAAAATCATTTTCATTATTCCGCCTTCAACAAGGGACTCAGACCTTTTTGAAGTTTTAAGGCATGTTTAATTGTAGTTTGTAATATTCTTCATAGTGGTCAGATTTAAAAGATGGAGGGTTATGATCACGCCAAAGTACTTTAACCCTGTTGCTTTTTTTGTTTTTAGTTTAAGGTAGGTCAATGAATGCCAAGGTTACATCGGTTTTCAAAGACCCCGATGTAGAAAAAAACATTATCTACTATACATGACAAATATGTTGTCGTACCAGCAGATAAAGCCCAAAACAACATTGTTTTTGTCTATGTTTATTATCAGAGATAGACGTAAACCGTTTTAGATACACACAAACTGAAAGCTCCAAATTGTTCAGAAACAAGGGGCAGTACTATTTGACAAGGTTTCGTAAAGATTTGAGGTTTCCCTGGTAACGAGTTTCCGCGACCTATAATTCAGTTGTTCACCTAACTTTAAAAACGTAAGTCGTACAGACTTGGGACCTTCACTGTTGATCTTAGATGATATGTTGTATGTTGTATGATGAACCACATTGTACCATATCAAAATGTGGTATGAAAAATGGCAAAACATGCAACATTCTTATAACCTACCCTTACTTCTCCAGTTCCCTTACAAACAAAACCTTCCATACAAGAAGTCACGATGACGATGATTGCAAATCAACAAACTTAATATATGGATTAGAAAGCAATTTTTGTGGTTTAATATATGTCGGAGAAACGCAAGAACGATTAAATAAAAGAATGTGCGGTCATCGTTCGGGAATTAACACCACAAAATTCCCGACAGTTTATCAACACTTTAATCAACAAGAACATTCAATCTTCTCCATGACAGTTCGTATTTTAGAAAAAATTTTACAATCCTACGGATAGTCCCGTTCTAAGTAAAAACTATCGGTAGGGAAAGAGAGGAGTACTGGATACGCAGACTAGGTACCGCAATACCTTACGGATGCAATGACAACATCAAAAGTATAGGAAACCGTTCAAGCCAATATAACAATAGCATAAATGTGATGAATTTATTTGACAAAAATCCAAGACGGGAAAGAAATCATGGCCATCGCCACTATACGTCACCTAAGTTAGATGGTGTCTCCATAGATAGTCTCTTTTCTTTCATACAGAAACCTCTTGGACTTCATCACATTAGAACCAAACTGTATTCTATACCTCTCACTGTACTACACTCCCTTTACAAAACAAGTCTTGACCTCCTGTTTCTGACCCCACTTCATCATTAAACAGACTTTTTGCCATCAATATGGATATTGGTTTCCACAGACTCTTTAAACCAGTTTGTGTGAAAAGTCCAGATGAAGAAAAACGATCATTTCTTCCACTACCGTTAGTCAACAAAGTTATAGATGCAATTACTTTGGCTAACATCCTCCATCACAAAAACGTTACCAACAAAATTCCCCCATATTTCAAAGACAAATCCATACCAATTATTTCATATTCTTATACTTCACCCATTGCATGCAAAATTCTCAATTATAAAAGGTTATTGCAGCACCTCGAGATTGAGGACTTCAAGGCTAAACCACCTGACTGTTCTTGCAAAACCTCTCCATTCAAATATGGTCCTGGTCACGTCGTTACGGGAGATTTAACCATTATCGAAAACGAATCTCTGCCTAATATCCTTTTTAAAGGTCCCAAGTACCGTGAACCACGTTCCATAAATTGGAATTATAACTTTAAAGTTCTTATGGATGCCGTCGAGGACTATGCAAGAAAATGGATAAAACGAGAAGAAGGAGACATTGATTCTCTGTCAGAGTGGTTAAAGGCCGTGAGGTCTTCAAGTTTGAATCGAATGAAAGTTTTAAGTAGGTCAATGAGTGCCAAGGCTACATCAGTTTTCAAAGACCCCGATGTAGCAAAACATTGTCTTCTATACATGAAAAATATGTTGTCGTACCAGCAGACAAAGCCCATAACAACATTGTTTTTCTCTGCAAAACGTTTTATATCCAATGTTTATTATCAGAGGTAGACGTAGAAAAAAATAGCAGTGATAAGACCTATACTGCTACCATTCTCTCCAAAAGAAGAGATTGTGGAAAACCATAAATCTGTGCTATCCTTTTTTGGTCTCTCTACCAAGGACGATGATTGTGATTTACCGTCTATGTACTGGATTCCTAAACTCCACACGAATCCATACAAACTACGTTACATAGCTGGATCTGTAAAATGTACCACCATATCTCTTTCAAAACTTTTAACTTCTATACTCAAAACTGTCAAGAGGGTCTACAGTCATACCACAATACTTGTTACTCCCGCAGTGGTATTAACTCAATGTGGATCCTGAAAAATTAGAAATGTCTTTTGGAGACAATCAGTTCAAGATTATTATCTGAATAAAATAGCAATAAACCCTATGATTTTTCATATACTTCTATTCCCCATGCTCAGTTCCAATTGGAACAAATTGAGTTTTTCTACTTGCTGTCCTATTTCTTCACTCTTATGAGGCTGAGTTTATTGCTTATCTGATCCGAAAGAAAGAATATCGTTTAGCTAGATCCTTTAATCTCAGTTTCCCCTATATAGATATGACGTATTATCGTTAAACAATCCTAGATAATTCGGGGATATGATACATCAAAGAACTTGAGATAAAGGATACTAAAAACACTTTGAAGTCAGCCTCATATCTGACCTACCACTAAGAGATCGATGGTAAAGGAAAACTATTGACTAAACTTTACGACAAAAGTGATTACTTTTTTATTCAGAATTGTCAAATTTCCTTTCATCTGTGGCAACATCCCTTCAACACCTGCATATGGAATTTTCATATTACAAGTCATACGTTCTGCTAGAGCTTGCCGTAACTACGCAGACTTTTTATATCGCGCCTGACTACTTACAATTAGGCTTCTGGAACAGGATTATATTTCTACAAGATTGAAGTCATCACTACAGAAGTTTTATGGTCATCATCATGAAGTCGTTGGTGTATCCATCGGTACCATGAAAACTGATGTATTCAATATATCATAGTTTTCTTTCCTTTTTCGTTCACCCTGGACTTTATTTAAGTAATTCGACGGGTGTTTCTACGAAAGCAGAGGAATCGTTACATCTAGTTCATGCTACCATTGTTTAGTGGAGACCGAGTTGCTCATTTAATTTTGTTAATTTGTATGTATTATTTCAGTTACTTTGTGTTCTTTTTTTGTGTTTGTCTGTTTCCCATGTCTTGTCTTTGTCCCTGTATTACAGTCTTTTTGTTTCCGCTTGAGTCTTGGTTATCTAGGTTACTCTTTCAGCATTTAAAAATAAAGTTTTAAAAGAATCAATATATGCTTATATAAACATTTATTAAAATGAACTTCGCATTCCGAATTTTCCCTTCCCATTCTTGAATATCCCATACGATGGGATGTTGCCCTATACAACGGTTATAAGACGAATTTAGGGAATGGCTTTCGTTTATTTATCAACAACCTGAACTAGAAATAAACGACTACTGACACAGCTTCCTCTGCGTCATTTTAAACATCCCCCTAGAATTCGAACAGTAGTCATCTCAGTACAAATATAAATAACAAAAAATTACTTCCTTATCTACTTTCAGGAGTTCTAATAATCTCTTAAACTCTTCCTCCTTCACGACAAAAGGGTTATGTGTTATACTACAATTACACTGACAAATTGGTGTTGTTGTGGTAGTCTTAGATGTAATTGCTGAGGTTGGAGAAGGTGTTGCTGTGGTAGTATTAGGTGTAGTTGCTGAGGTTGGATTAAGGTTCAGATTGTTTGGCCCTGTTGTACGAGTTGTTGACAGGGATGGTGTTTGCCCTACCACAAAATTATATGATTTTATCAACGTCATATTTGACACATTTAGGCTATTTATGAGGATGTCCATAAAATAACTAGGTATGCGGTGTCACATACCAATCTTTGTTTCAAACAATATTACATACACTACAAATCACATTTCTATGTACTCTGTTGATTTGTATGTTTTTAAAGGAAGAATGAAATAAATCACATTGAACACACTTTAAATTAGGGAAAATAACTCCTTGATATATTCATAATATAGTTGATTTGTTACGGAACTTTGAACTTTTGATACAGAGAAATCCATGTTCTCTCTGACACCATAGTGAATGTGACTTTTCGTTGAAACGGAAAAGCTTACATGTCTTCCATATCATAGGATCTGTGTGGTTTCTACGTGGACAGTCTCCTACATCTTGTATTATTTCAATTTCAAAGTCAAAAAGTATATCATAGTATATATAACTTTAGCTTATGTCGACCATTTTTGTTTTACTTATTATCCTATATTTATTCTTTTTTACCTTTGTATATTAAAACGAACAGTTATAATATGTAGAATTTCATAGCTATAATTATTCCTAAGAGAAAAATACGTTAAATTCCGGGAGGAGAGGTGGATGTCTACATGTAATTTTTAAAGGCCAATCTCACCAATAGTCTTCGTTCTTGAAAATATTCAATACAAATATGACGAAATCCAAAATGAAATTTTTTACATGCATAGGTCATGAAAATTAAGAAGAGAATGATGTGGTCGTACAATGTAGGTTCCTGGTATATTTGAACATGAAACGTTTAAAATACTATAATATTTGCTAGGTAGACACCCCACAAAACAAAGGCAAACGTTAAAATTGTAATTTCATTAACTACGCTCATATTTAGGGTTAACTGAATGATCAAGAATGCTCAGAAAATACATAAGTATTTTAACAATAGTAAATGTTATGACTGGGTTCTTTTCTGGTCCTGCAGAAAAGAAGATACTGTTATTAATAAGATAAAACATGCTTACATAGAATAAGTACTTTCTAACAAACATAAATTTTGGAAGGATTATGTTGCTAAAAGATTAAAGTCATCACTGCAGAAGGTTCATGGTCTCATTTACTTTTATTTCTTTGTGCGTGTTATTTTGAATATATCATGTTATTAGTTGTGTGCGTTTGTTTTACCTGTCCTGGTATGGTCCTTGGATTGTATTCTGGTGATTTCTGCTCGAATCGTGTTTCCTTGATTACTCTTTAAAAAAATTATCTGTACAAGAGAGTGAAACATCAGTCCGCCTTATGTTCCTTTGTTTGTTCAATAACACCTTAAGTAGGAATTAAATATGTGTTTTAATATGTATAGAGAATGGTTAGAGGATAAGCATTTGGTTCTAGGGGAAGGCTGGCAGATTTTGAAAATAAATATATTGGCCTTTAAAAAAGGCTGTGAATATATTCAGAACAAAATGCATTTTTGGATACCACAACAATCCACACCCCATGCAAAGAATCGGAAATTCCATTCTATGTTCTTTAGTACTCCAATATGGCATTGCAATTCGGACACAATTTTTAGAGAAGAATCCTAAAAACTGTTCCATATGATTTGGCCCGTCAGACCAATAAAATGCGTCCCTGTCGGTATCCCAAGCCAGTCCGAACCAAACTTTCACTGAATCATTGCTATAATAAAACAAAAAAGATCATATCATGTTCGCATTATATTCGTGTCTTTTTAATAACCATACTATAAGGAGGCAATCTTTGATTGTTATTGAGAGAATGCTTGGGTAGTATTTTTTTATATCAATAATTGTTTTTGAGAAAATATCTGCTCAAGGCCAACTATGGATCTGTAATGAACGACGATGAAACCCTTACACCACAGGGCAGGCTGCAGCCGGCACTAAAACAAAATTATACACAGGTACAGCGACATAATTGCCGATATATATTCGAGCATTAAAAAGTAAACTGAACGTAAATACGAAATAGGACACACAAAAAACCAGAATTTCCTGACTTGTGACAGACCACAAATGCGGCGGGGTTAAAGTACTTTTGCGTGATCACAACACTCCTCGTGGCCACTTTGGGATAAATTTTACACAATTAAACACACATAAAAATCAGTTCAAAACGATTTAAGTCCCTTTTTGAATCATATATTATAAAATGATTTAATGTTACAAGATGCAAACTAAGGACTAATAGCAATAAACTGCCATGCATGCTCAAGACCATCTCAAACCTACAAAAAATTATGTAATATCAATTCCATTTGGAATATGTTTTAATAAATATGTGATAATTTGTTTAAGGTATGATACATACTTATTGTAATTTTGATAAAACTCTTTGATAGCGACGAATACTTGCGAAATATAATAATTCAAAACAGATGAAATTTATTTCAAATTAAAATAAAGATGTCTATTTTCTAGGGAAAAAAATTGTGATCAAGTGTAATAATGAATTGCATTGGTCATATGAAGAAAACCTAACGATTTATAGTGGGCAAATGTGTTAGACAGCGCCACACTTTACCCAAGTTAAAGATTTTGTCTGTAAATTTCTTTCAAATTTTTTGTCTCGAATTCGAACTCGTACCGCTGTGACATCTATGGCAACACCGCCTGCACAAAGTCCAGCGCCCTAGAACACTCGGCCAGCTAGGTTATATAAAAATATAGCTTTCGCTGGCCGGGTCATTCCTCCTCGTAGGATTAATCTAGCGCTGTAACTTAGTACACGATGTATGGTTGTACGGGTCAGTTCATCTAGGTTTATTATGTAGGATAAAGGATCAAATTAATGATGCATGTCACAATAAATCAATATTATACAACGTCTCAGAATGTGACGACTCTATTCGTTACACTGCTCCTTCGGATCAAATTGATACAGGGGAAATAATGTAAACGTATAGAAAGGTATGAATAATTCCCAACGATGTTTGAACTGCCAAATTTGCGATGCAAATTTGTGGTCGTTCCCTCCGCGGGACTCGAACTCCCGAAACGGATTATGCTGTGGACTAAGTCTATTATATGTTTAGTCTTTGAATATTTGGTTTTCATTGTATCTATATGACTTATTTCATTTCAAAATATCAAATGAAAATAAAAGTCCCTAGCTACCGATCCAACAAAAGTATTTGGCATACACCAATACCTGTCTTACATGCACTGGAAAGTGTTGATTCTATTACAAAAAGTATTTTGTTGGGTCAGCAGATGCTGCTGTAGGCTTTACAATGCTGTATATAGCGTGTATATTACAAATTGAATCATAAGGTCACCGAGCGACATTAAATCACGTGATAATGCATTAATTTTAATGAATTTAATGAATGAACGTGGTCACATGACAACGGAATTTCCCAGAGTACACGATGACCCACATTCACTGGTTTGACTATGCCACGGGGACTGTGTAAACGCTTTGATGCTTTACATCGTCCATGTGAGACCCCAAAGGATAGCCAAGGACGTTGAGTTGAGAAACACCTAACCTGTCATGTATTTCAGGTTTAAGTGCGGTCCGGGTCTATCAGTGTTGAGTATATATGTTAGCACGAAAATAAAAATTAAACCAAGTACAGGAACAGTCAGCTGATTGTCAGCGTCACTCATATCGTGCAAATGATTGGCTAACACTGTGTTACGAAATATTTCTTTGAGCTTTTAGTGTTTTATATCCACAGACAGTCGAATTATCTCCTAGAAGCAACAATGTTCTAGCTTTATAATGCACGAAATGAAGGATGTAACGGATATACGGAAAGTGCTATCATTTTCAACTTAATTGTTATAGTGTTATTTAACTAAATTGTATAAGATCGTTTTTATTTTTGTTTTTGTTTTTTGTTTTTGATTCTTATTTCGTACTTTTTAGATTTTTTTTTCATGAAATCGCCATTTCCCATTCCTTTCATAGATCTACATGTGTAGGGATAATTTACCACCACTGTCATTCCAGGACCATTGTCCAGGAATGTGCTTGCTGTTGAAAACTACAGACCAGTAGACGATTGTTCTGGACAGTTGCGGTGGTTCTCCAACTTTCCAATTTTTGCCCTGATATTGCCATTTATTATACGGACTTTCCGTAAAGATTTGATCAGTTTTCTGTAATTTTGTTATTACCCTCCAGAGATAACCATTCTTGGTTCCGACCTCTTGAAATTAGCGTCGTAATTTTCCATATGTTCTAGAATGATTCATACTTAAAAACACTGAGAGTGTTCAATTGTTAACATGTATTTAAAGTAGTACTCCAGCTAAGAATCATGTAAAATGTGATACATGGTTGGAAAGCCTAAATAATATTATTTACATTTCGATCTGATATTTTGTTGTAAAATGCTTACGTAAACAGAAAATAGCATGTGGCCTTTCATAGAATCCTCTTCATAAGAGATTTGAAGTATGTAGAATGTACTGTAGAATTCAAAATTAAAGCAGATAACTCTGATAATGACACTAAAATACAACATTTTAATTTTTGTGAAATTCTGGATTATACACGTCATTGAGCAACATTGTCCATTTCGTATCACCAAATTTGGTATCTTAGCCACGCCACCGAATCACGGCAGTACTTCAATGGGGTATCCCAACACACTGAAACCATGCATGTAACTTACAAATGATGCAGCCAGTGTTGATCCGCGTTAACAAAGATGTTGATTTCATATTATAAAAGCAATATATCGCTATTTTACTGTGTTTCCAATTGTTGGATAGATTATAAGATATAAACGTCTTTGGGTCGGTTTACGCTGAAAAATGTGTAGCTTTTTTGCGGAATGTATCACATATTACAGATTTTGCATAATTCTCACACAACGATTATTACTTAAATACTTAGGACAAAATGAATTCTTACAAGAAAAACGTTTTACGGGTGAAATTACTAGTGAAGTGGCAGAATTAACATTGTATATCTCATAATTAAATTTGATTTTCAGTGTGAATTATTTCCTAAGAGCAGACAGATTGAAATAAATAATTATAGATTTTATCATATTTACCTACATTTGTATAGAGCAACTTAATTAAAAAATAGAGATTTGTAGCCCTTTCGCGGGGCAGATATTACAGATTTTGCATAATTCTTACAAAGACTGTTACTGAAATACTGAGGACCAAACACAAAGTGAATTCTTACAAGAAAAAAGTTTAATGGAAGACAGTACTAGTGCATATTGTATTGTATTGTATTCAAGTGAACAATCATTTTTTGAAACATCATTCGTCTTTTTAAAGCGTGCACGAATGCCGAATAAAAGTTTAGTTTAGGTATAGAATAGGTTTGTATTTCAAAGAGACAACAACTCCATCGGGATGGAAATGTCAGGCCACACATTGGTTTTCAATTAACGACGAGGAAATCCTCGTACCACAGGGCAGTCTGGCCTCAAAACATCATTATACACAAGAAAAACTAAAGGGGTGCCCTATATACTCAGGTAACATAAAAATAAATTAAAGGTGAAAACGAAACAAGACAAACAGAGGCCAGAACTTTTAGAACTTTTTGAAAACCTGGCCACTGTGGAAAACATATTTAAACACACCTAAAAATCAGTTCAAAAAGGTCAGAGTCCTTTGTTGCAACGGAACTAAAGTAACTGATTTAGAACATAAATTTCACAAATGTACATATATTAGTAGCAGTTAACTGACATGCAAACTACGGACAAGTTAAGCATATACTAAAAGTTATGTCCCCATCGTATTTAAATTCAATCACAATTCTTGCCATGTTTGGTTTTTGGTATTTTTTCGTCACTACAGAAGTATTATGGTCGTCATCATGAACTCGTGGATCGTTATGGTGTATCCATCTGCACCATAAAAACTGATTTATTCAACGGGTCATATCTTTTCTTTCCTCGTTTGTCTACCCCGGACTTGACTTTTTATGAGCAACTCGGCGGGTGTTTCTAGAAAAGAAGAGGACGCTTACCCTACCATGCTCCTAGATTTTAGTGGCGTCTGAGTTGCTCATTTGCTTTTGATACTTTGTATGTATGATTTTAGTTACTTTATGTTCTTTGTTGTGTATGTCTGTTTTCCATGTTTGGTCTTTGTCCCTGGATTACATTATTTTGATTACCCCTATAACCTTGGTTTCCTTGATTACTCTTTTAAATATCTACAAAAAGCTGATATGAATGTACAATACATATATGTTGTCAACAAAATTATGGATAGACACAAAATGTGTACGCTTCTGTTGTTCCTATACTGTAGTTATACTAAACGCAAATATATACCCAATCTCCTCCTTAGACCTATAACCGCTTCCGGATTTACTATGTATTACTCCGCTATCTTATAATGTAAAGCTTTGAAATAACGAATATACCCTATGTTCCTATATTCACACCGTATCACTCCGCTAGCTCTAACACACAGTTGACGGAGAATCAAAATGCCCTAAACTTTTACTTTTATTTTTTGAAGTACGACGTGATCAATTTACTTTCCTTGAATATGTATCAAACAATAGGTAAGAAGTTAAAAAGAGATAAAATCACCGAAAATGACGACGGAAATCATAGTAGCTATCCATATCATATTAGCACCGTATTTTTATCATATGTGAACGAATTGTTCACAATTAAGATCTAAAACATGTATTTTTCCTAAAAACTCTGTTTTTCCGAAATGAAAGCTTTAATTGATTATATGTAATGCAGATTTTGTTCAGATATCAAATTAGAAATAGGCTGACAATTTTGTACTTCTATATGTGTTGTATGTCGTTTGACAATAATAAACTATATGCTTTTAAAAAATAGTTATACGTAAATTGGTATTACTTTTGTCTGATCCATTTGTTAATTTTCCAATAAAAATGTCAAAATGAACAATCAATGAGCAACCCGGACTCCACCAAAAACTAGAAGAATGGACCAGGTGCATCGGTAGAGTAAGTCTTCTGCTTTCTAGAAACACCTGTTGAGTTTTTTTTTTAAATGTCAAGTCGTCCGGGATAAGCGGACTTAAGGATAAGGATCAATTTTTTCATATTGATTTTGTTTCATAACTTTAAAAGAATAATACTTTCTCGAGTATATGCTGTTAGTTCATGTGAATATTCGTCGGTAGATGTATAAGAAAACAATTCTAGATATGATTTATCACGTTGTATGGACGTATAAATTCTCTTTATGCGAGGCATATTTATTGAAAAAGAGAACTAACAGATAAAGCAGTATACTAGAACTATTTATCAGGGAGATTTAAAATGTATTGCTTTAGTTCTACGTCCTTAGATACAATGATATTTGTTATGATACAAACCTTTCTGTCGACATGAATTTTATTTGCTTTCACTGAGTTTGGCTTAAAGTTCATGAGTTCAAAGATTAAAATATTCTCCTTTCTTTGATTTTTAGTACTAGAAAGATTAAAATGATTGACTGCAATTCATATCCCCACAGGTTTTTATCCTTCATTTTGTACTAAAACACAAGTTCCTTATGAGTTCGCATTTAAATAGTTAAAACGGATTTGACTTATATGTACAGTACTTGTTCTAAATTTTTACAGGGGGAATATATTTGTTTGTGTAGATCTTATAACTAAAGAGGTATGGTTTAACTTCTTTAATGGTGGTTTTGTGGAACCATTCGAGTTATGGTCAGAAAAATTTCAACATAACATAAATTTATTCTTTTTTTATGGTTTAGTCGTGATAATTCAATGGGTTTTTTTTTATTGTTTAAATTGTTTAAAATGTAATTGTTTTCCAAGTTCGTTTATAAAGTTGACCACGTCCATTGTATTTAATAAATTTACAAAAAATATTAAACTAAATGTAAATGTATCGATTTGTTCATTTTGTAGGTGCAAAAAGTTAAATTTTCTATATTTGTCTTGTTAACTTTTGGTTGTTTGTGTTTATTATTTTTGTGTGTTTGTTGCATATTAATATTTAGTACAGAATTCCTTTAATACGAAGGTCGGCGAGAGTTGATGGAAATAAAGTTACATGTACATTTTTTTCCAGGCAAAGTGTCAAAATGGGAGGTTTGTTGTAAGTATGTTTTGTATTCGAAATTTGTCTATATCGGTTTTGACAAATATGTCATACGTACAAATGCTCAATAACAACGCATTAAGCTATTAATGATTGGTAACTAAAGATAATGTTTCAGAAAGTTCTTTAAAGTTTATATTCAACTGATAAAAAAGAAAACAAGGAAGCACAAGTACGCTACTTTTTTTTTCAGTAATAAACCTGAAAATAAACCTAAACCGAAACCTGGAGCTGGTTATCATGGACCAATAGAAATTCCAGACAGAAATAATGAGTATGTACCATAACCTTGAATTTGATAAGTATTTTATACAAAACATTAAAAGCGAAAAATCGGCATGAATCAAAATACAACTATACATAAATATACGCGCCCAAAATTACCACATATGGTAGATTTATGTTGATCCATTCATATGATAATCATGTGGTTTTATATAATAGTATTACACTCGATGTTGCACTTTATGTGATTCGCATGCGTAGCACCTTGGAGTGTTTACTGCTCAATTTATTTATTTAGTGTAGTTTAATGCTTTTAATTATGTCATCTCAAAACACCTCCATTGTTTTTTTTTGTTTTTTTTTTCTGATTATATTTTAACCGAATTATCGCCTGCCTGTTGTAGTGAAATAAATAAGTATGTTTTCAAAATTACGCGGAACATGCTTGGCCGAATAAATCGAAACTAGGTAGCAACTTAGATATTAAATTTGCAAAAAATACTTGTGTATTCATACGCGTAAACTGGTTGCCATTTAATGTTGCCATTTGAAGATGCTTTGCAAAACATTTTTTTAAATAAACTTTGTCCAATTTAAGAAAATATTGAAATTATGGGGACTTAAGAACGTGCCGATCGACAATACTGAAACTTTTTATCTGCTTTCTTTTTGTAAGAATTAACTTTTCCGTTCCTTTTCATGTAGCGTTTGAAATTAATTGTTTTATCTCTTCCACCGCAAAGATTATTTTGCAGAGATAATAGCTCAAATATCATGCGTGATTGTATATGGTCACCCCAGATAGAAACCCGATTTTAAAAAAATCGCTGCGGTACTATCAAAAACGTGTAATGCTGATTCTACATCCGGGTAAACCGGTTTCGTTATGTTCTTAAAAATGTGAACTATTATCGTTTGATGACAAAGTAACACCAAACATATAATTCTTGTTATCTGCGCATGGAATGACTGCTTCGGGGTTAAGCAATTCCGCTGATATGATGAGAGTAAGAATTATGTCTTCGGTGTGGATAGTGGCCATCTGAAAACATTAAAAAGAGGTTCTTGCAGTTCCAAATTTAATATTCCAAAGGTAGTTTTGAAAATTTAACTAGAAAATAACTTTCTTAAATCTAATATTAAAATGATTTTCATGGTATCAGAGTATACAGTGTACCATAGGATGGCAGAATTTGCCCTAAGTAAATGCAGTTTTCCTGCAATAACTGGCGAGGAACTCGAACAAAAAATTTCTAAAATCATGTCAGAATATTAAGCTCGGGGTAAAATAATGCGGCATAAATGGTCAGTCAGTGGTAATACTGTGATAAAATGGAGTATCTTAATTTAAACCCACCATAATTTTTCAGCTGATAAAAACCCGATGTATGTGGTTCAGATGTGTCAGACCTCAGCCTCTTCGTCACCGGGAGAAAGAACATTTTGGGCTATCATTTTTTGCCAAACACACTCTATTACTGTCCAAGATTTGAACCTTTTTTTTTTCTTTGCTGATTTAACTGGGTTAGTTTTTTAGTTTAACCTATGCCTTTGGAACTTGCACTTTGATAATTTGTCGACCTTTACCCTTTCCTGCCGGAAAGGAAATATAGGAATGTAAGTTACTAAGGCCTGGACAGTTTCATTTTCATCTTTTTATAACGTAGAACTATGTGCATTATGTTTGCCTTTGGTCCTTCCGGTTCGAGCTCCTTTGTTGGCCTAGCTTTATTTTTGAGCGTTTTCATGCCATGTCTTTTTAATTGTTGATCAATGAGATAAAAAAAACATCAACATCGACCTTTTCCTTAAAAAATTGGGAATCAATTCACACAAATTTAGAACTTAATTTTAGCCATATTTACCATTTCTGCAAACTTCTGCGCACATCTTGGGAAAATGACAACTCGATCAAAGAAGATACGAATGACAAAAAAATATAACGTTACCGACATCATGGTATAATGTATAAAAATAACCATGTAAAGACAAATTACCACCACGTAATAAAAACAAAAACACCATATAATAATATCAGTCAGCATAAGGCAGCCTTGGCGTTCCCTAATATGGAATACATGTTGGAGTCTAACATAAAACAGGTGTTTCTTAAATCCACGGTGTTATTGTGATAATAAATAATATATAGCCGCAGCTTTAGAGTCATCATATAAAATATGGGCTGACTGAACGTTTTAAAACTTTCAATTACAAATAGGAAAACAAAATTCTTTTCTTCCGTTCTAAGAAAGACGAATTTGATGTTCATGTTCTTTATGCGTAGAGCAACATACAAATGTACCAGCTTCCCCTGCATACTGTGTTTATGTCACACAGTTGGTTAAACGTGCTAGACGTAGATTTTATAAATTGTCATCCGACTTACTATCCAAGGATATGCGAAAAGGCGCTTTGTCAACTATCTAAAAATTTCTTTTGTCGATATCAAAATCTTATATTAGATTTTCAGTAACAACGGAACAAATAATCACAAATGCGTATTTCACAAAACAAGTCGTCACGAAGAACGCTGAGTTGACTACTGTTTTACCTAACTTGAGACTTTGTGAGCGTACGTTTTACATTTTTTTAAAGTTTTATCTGTAAATTTTACTGTCAACTTTCAGTTCATCTATTGCAAGATCCCTTTCAGCATATGCGTATGAATTTTTTCATATCATAACTCAACTGTCTTGTGTGGCGGGCCTATTTTTTTTTCAAAAACGGTCGACATGAAAATAAAACTTATTCCTTCACTACTGTGAGACTGAAGATTATAGCAGATCTGATCCAAAAGTAGAAACATCGTTTAGCCAGATACTTTGACGTATTGTCTTTAAACAATACTTATGTCGGGGATAAAGCACACCAAAGACACCTTGAAGTTAACCTACTCTACGAGATCAATGGAAAATAATCCTTCAGCACACGCGTATGGCGATTTCATATCATAACTCATACGTTTTGCCATAACTTGCCGTAAATAAGCTGACATTTTGTACCGCGCTAGACTACTTATAATTAGGCTTCTGGAAAAAGTTGTGATGCTACAAGACTGAAGTCTTCACTACGGAAATTTTATGGTCGTCATCATGATTTAGCGGATCGTTAAGGTGTATCCATCTGCACAATGGATAGCGATTTGTTCACTGTATCATAGGTTTTCTTTCCTTTTTCATCTACATAGGATGTGCCACTTTATGAGCAATTCGGTGCGTGTTTCTAGAAAAGCAGAAACGATTACCATACCGGTTCACCTGGTTCATTTTCACAGGTCTTAGGGGAGTTCGAGTTGCTCATTTACGTTTGTTACTTTGTACGTGTTTTGATTTTGTTTTGTTTGTTTGTTTGTTAGTGTTTTTTTTGTTATTTTGTATTCCTTTTTGTGTGTGTCTGTTTCCCTTGTTTTACCTCTATCCCTGGAATATATCTTGGTTATCTTTATTACTCTAACACACCAGTGTTTTTGAGTTAGTTAGCAACAGAGTGGGCACTTGCATCAGCAACAATTTGACATGAATCACAACTTATTACTGTTGTCGTATTCCTTTGCAGCGTGCTTTAATGTATTTTTTATTATATGGATTTGTTTCTGGGTTTTATCTGACATAGTCTTGAAAACATTTATACTGTCAATTCTTACAATTATTATTTTTCTTTTAAAATTGTACATTTACGACATATACATTTAAAAACCTAAAACCTAAATTCTAATTCAATGCTATTTTATGTCCTCCGTCTATGTATCCCTAGGTACATGTAGATTAGGAGTTTGATACACTCCCGATAGGGGTCGTAAATGGCTGTATTATCAACTGTGTCCTGCATACTGATGGGCAAAAAACGCATCAATATCCGGTTTGTGCATGTAAAATCGGCAGCTTAAAAACAGTATAATGGCACCTTCATTCTCACACATTTGGTTAATACGATTGAGGATCACACCAGTCTAGGAAACATAAACTACCTTCGATGATTAAATACAAATCAATCTGAGCTTTTTTAAGATAGCGATGGTCAAAACACAGCACTCGAATGTTTACGAAAATGAAGTTATCAAGACGGACAATTTGAACATTCGAACCAAAGGCCATGACAACCTACAGTTCCTTATCAAAGCTGGACATTTCGACATATTTCAGACCAATAAAAACCGTATATCAAGTAAATGAAAACAGAGTTGACAAATTATGAAAGGACTAATAGATTTCTGAATTCATTTGTTTCTTCAGGGGCGTTTAAGGTTTCACCTCATATTTGTAATTTAGCATTGATACATGTATAAAAGTACATAACTAATCGGGTTAGGTATGTAAATGTCATCACTGTCTTGCTTCACCTAATGCAGGTGTCTTATGTACTTATGTTCTCAAGGTGTCATATACCTAATTTTCAAATACCAAATACATGGTGTAGATGTAACTAGATTGCAAAAGTATCATATCAGTTTCAGAATCGCACAAAAACTGTCGAAGTTTGAGCAGATGGAAGCTGATCTTCGAAAAAAATATCCAAAGATAAGAACGTACGTTTACTTCTATAATTAGACGATAACAGTGTATTGATTAGAAATAATGAGACTTAGAATTGGAGGGAAAAGGCGAGGCTTAATTCGCCAAATACTTTTTTCCGATTCGTGCCGAATTCGTTGATCGTTTTTATTTCTAGTCAACATACTGTTCTTAAAACGAAAACACAAGCGAAAGAACCTGTAGAGCACAAGTTTCTTTAACCCGATTAGGTATAAACATCAAAATCCAAATGTATGCCAAAAATTGAAAACATATTACAGACATCTATCAAATAGATAACAATATAAATGCGATAACATATAAGAATAAATACAAAACTACCAGTCATATGTATTGCAAATTTTGATATGCTGTACACGTGTTAAAAGGGGTCACCACTCATCAGCAGCATTAGAATCAAATATATAGGAAGGTCTAAATCCAAAATAGTTGAATAAAAAAAAAATCCGCAAAACAAAACTATCGAAATAGGAAGCCAAATCCATTACAATACAAGTGTTTCGGGTATTTTGAAATAAACGGGGGATAAGGAAAATAAGAAAACACACTTACAATTTGAACTACAATACAAACAACTGGGAGTGACTTCAGGTGCTCTATTTACGTCCACATGTCTTGTCCGCTTAAGCCCAAAAGAGCACGCTATACACTTTCGAGACCAAAAGGGGAGATCTTTGATACATGTATTCGTTTTAGCCCTCTCGTGAAAACTTATACCAGTTTTTAGTGCAGTCCGAGTTGCTCATTTACTTTTGTTACTTTGTATGTATGATTTTAGTTACTTTATGTTCTTTGTTGTGTATGTCTGTTTTCCATGTCTGGTCTTTGTCCCTGGATTACATTCTTTTGATTACCGCTATAACTTTGGGTCCCTTGATAACTCTTAAGATTATTACATATTTGTTTACAGAATAGACATCGATTCGGATGTAAAAATAGTTGGTGATTTCCCATCAACAGTTGACTTTTCGTTTAAGCCTGTTTCAGCTGACGAGCGAATCCAGTTGCTTCAAAACAACACATTGACCAACAAATACAATTTGCAAACAGATGTTTATATAATAGAGGAAAAAGGGAATGTAGAAGAAAACGATTTTAAGAGAAAAGAAATGATCATTCATTGGAAAAAACATGTTGACACAAGCAATCTAATATACTACAATTACCTCGCAGGCGTAAAAAATGCAAAATCAGAATGGACCATCATAGAAATTGAATACGAAGTAGGTTTAACGTTTTTTGCGATAAATGTAGTATAATTGTGTAGTCGGACCAGTTAAATTAAACTTTGTGACAAATTTGAAATTCTCTGAAAACTGAGTTAACCTTAACCAACCCCATTTCGGTTACGATTTTTTGTTCGGTTAAGGCATGTGTTCTAGTTCTAAGATGGTGAATATCACTTTTAAAAGAGAGTCCCATTAAATTGTCATTAAATTTCACATTTCGACGAATTCATGTCAGAGTTCAACACTGGATACATAATAATATTGAATATTTTCCTAAATAGTTTTCTTTATACTACTTTATTTTGAAAGTTGAAACTATTCTATTCTATGCCTTAAAGATACTTGTCGAAAATCGCAGAGGTTTTTTAACCCTTTTGCCTTCTACGCAGATATTATTTTTGAGTTACTATTGTGTTGTTCGCTTCATTTGAAAAGTCGTATTCCTTGTGACTGCTTTGAATATTTAGTTTGTATGTGTATATTATACTATTATGATAGAATTCAGCCTTTATATTCATGACTACCTACACTGAAAGAGTGTGTGTATTGTACCTTGCAAAAGAAGAACAGCACACAATATCAAGTACTGGGAGTGTATACACATCTTCAGTTGACAACGATGTCAAAATTACCTTTCCCGAAGGAGCAGTAAGTGAAAATAAGGATATCGATATCCAGGTAAGAACTAACAAATCATGTATAAATGAACGATTATATTTCAATTTCCAAAACAAAATTGGTGTACGTCCACAAACGTATTAATCAGTGTTTCTCTAATATTACTACAAATGCTGAACTTCGAATGCATATTACACTTACATGTATCATTCAATATTTCTAAAACTCACCATCCACTAAATTTTAAAAATCCTCCCATTCTTCACAATATTTCTATATAATCCTTTACTTATACATCTGCCCTATAAATGATTATCAGTTCTATACTTTTTATTAAAATATACATCATTTGAAAGAAAGGGGAACTTTAAAAACAAAAGCGTTTCTGGGGGTAAAAGTACTGTTGCTTTTTTAAGTTAAGTGAAGGTGTACTATACTCGACAACACTTCAAGCCAATTTTCGTTTGTATTCATAATTTTCTTCAGCCTTTCTTTCATCCAGGCGGAGTTGCCTTTCTTTTTATTTGTTATGCGTTTCTAATTTTATGAAAACCATACATCAGTACTTAAGATTGATGTGCACAATCAAAAAGAATTTCAAGTTATATTTAATTCCTTTCGAGAAATTTCATTGTAATTCCGCCATTTGTGTTGCTAAGTGTCGATTTTTGACAAAATACTGAAAATTGTACCTTTTTTTCTAATTTCTATTTCACAAAAATATAATTTCTCTTGAATATGAAAAAAAAAATTATGTAGTAGTAACTCTAACCTTCAGAGAAATTTTCGACACAAAATAAGGCGGTGAATATAATTTTATTTGTTTTCGTCGAACTACCACCAACCGAAAACCGTCTTGATAACAAACTCACGAGAGATTTTAAAATGTGAACATTTGATCTGGATTTAAAATGTCATCGTATTTGAACAATTCGCATTTTACGAATAAGCCATTTTGTGATATGAATGAGCAAGTTATTTAACACATTTTAAATATCAGTAGGTGTCAATAAAACCGTAAATCAGTTTTTTTTATTTTAATTTTGAATGATATGTTAAATATGTGACGCCGAGTATAGATTGTAAAAATAAAAAAAGTAGCTGTCTAATTTTTTTCTGCAATAGATTGATCCAGTAAGCCAAGAATATTTACGCAACGCTCAGGTTCCCGTACCAGAGGTGCCTGCAAATAAAAAGGATGATTTAGATTCCAAAAGCAGAGTATTAACTGGCGTATCAGCTCGAGTGTCAGTCACACATATTTCGTTTTCGAGACCTGTAGAAGTACAGTTGCCAATGACTTCAATATTTGAAACGGGACTTAACGTAGATATGCAATTTGTTGTGTTCAAAATTACAGAAGACAACACAATGCAGCAAACAGAGGATAAAGTTTTCCAAAAAGACGGAAAATTTTTTATCAATGTTAACTCCTTCAGCAGGTAACTAATTGTACGCTCAGCTCCGTAGAAAGGGGTTTTACTGTTTTACCTGTGTCCGTCTTTCTATCTTCTCCCTGTTGCCCCTAAAAACTTGAATTTTCCTCATACAGTGGTAATATACAAACTTTTCGTCACATTTTCGTGACCACAATTAACCACAGTTAGTTGATATACTGTATTAAGCATTCTAAATAGATATTGTACACCGGGATGCATATTCGTACTAATATGACATTTACTTCCCTTCTGCCGAAAACAAACATAATTTTTTATTATATCGTGATTGAAAGGAGGTGTATCGCTAGTGAGCCGTCGCACACAGATTTGTTGTTTAGCAGAATGATCTGTTCATTATTTTCTTAACAGTTAGGTGTAATTTACATTTTCGTAGATATTAAATACAAGGATAAAGTTCTTCTATAAAAAAATGAAGTTCATTAGAAGTCTACAGAGATGAAGGTCTTATCAAATAGATAATTATATTTCCATGCATGTTTTTTTTTTTTTTTGTTTTTTGTTTTTTTGTTTTTTTTGTTTTTTTTTTTTTGTTTTTGTTTTTTTTTTTTTTTGCTTTAGTTACCTAGTATCTGCTGCATCATTAAATGCATCCACAGAATCAGTAAAGACTGAAACCGAAAGAGCACATGGTATAAAGGATGTTGCAAAAATATTATTCTTTGTCAAGAGGATTGACCAAAGAAATTTATTGATATTCCTTGAATGTGTACGAAAAGATAACGTGGAGAATGTGAAAGAAGCGCGACAAAATGAACGGAAATGCGAGTACGTTAAAGAATGGACAAGCCATGATATCGAAGTTATACCAAACAAGACCATTTTTGCTGTTGACATACGAGGCAAGTTCAAGGTGCACAAAGACTCACAGTGTAAGCATCCGCAAATATCTTATATTCCAATTGCTTATGAAAATTTTTGTCGTTTTCAAGTCGAGCTCGACCCTTCGCTTGGAAAAGAGTTTGGAGTACTTTCTATTCGTAACTCAAAGGGCATCGTTTATGAAATATTTTACGATCCTAGAAGATCCTAGATCCTATTCCAATTCCACAAAATTTGTTAGGTAGAGGTCTCAAAAGTGCTCCTTTTGCCAGAAACCCTTCTGCACATCCGAGACGAGACGTTGAATTACAAAACCAATCATCGTTCAGAACTAAAAGTAGTGGGAAAAGACAGGGATCTGTTATTAACCAATTTATTCCAGATGGTAAGTTGTGTTATGAATGCAATTAAATATAGGTTATTCAGAGCTACTGATTATCAAATAAATATCAAATGAATATGTGATGTTAGCTCTGTGGATTGAAAAGATTATGTGTGAATCTGGTATAAATGAAAAAAAAATATTGCCTTTTGTTATAATAGTTATCTTTAATACTGAACTTAAACTTTTCTAACATATATAATTTCTTACTTTTTGTGTTTGTATGGTTAATTCTTGCTGCCTGGTTTTGTTTGTTATACCCCACTCTCCCCCAACTTATGACAATGAGGAGGTACATGTATATAGTGATAGGGGTATCCGTCCTTCCTCACTTCCTTCTTTAGTCTGCACTTCCTTCCTAGCTCCTTTCCGCTGCTCCTCCTAAATGACTGAATGGAGGAACTCATTCACACAACTCAATTGAATTTAATGAAACTTTAACAGAATCTGTATTTTAACATTTTGCACCGTCTTTTATGTATAGTTATTGGTCTACATCAGATTAAAGGTCAAAAGGTGTGTCTTATTAAAGGGGGTGATGGTATCAATTTAGTGAATATTGCTTACAGTTTTTTTTTTTTTTTTTGTTTTTTTGTTTTTTTTTGTTTTTTTGTTTTTTTTTTTTTGTTATATGAGATTGGTGTTTTCTTTTGTTTTATATTCTTTTCTTTCCTAAGCCTGTTTGCTTTTAACACAGTATTCGAGGTATTAAACGGGATTAAACTGAAGATAAACGATTATGACTTTTCTTGAATTATACCACCTGGATAACAAACAGTCCACTATGGGTAACAACAAAATTACCTAACACTAATCCGATTCATAATCAGGTCAAGTCCAAAATAAATCTGGCAAAATAGATATTACAAGCTTTTGAATGTATTGGAGAAAAAAAGACTCAAAATCTGGCAAAATAGATATTACAAGCTTTTGAATGTACGGGAGAAAAAAAGACTCGATGTCTTGGTCCGATTTAGTTGAATGAATAGGCTAAGAGCATAAAGATATGTATGGACTTAACACAAGTTTACATATAACAATTTTATAAATGAATAATTTAATTTCAGAATTCCTCAACGAAAATGGATTGATTATAGTTGCAGAAAAACTTGATATATTCAAAGTCTGCATATCAGTTGGTATGAAACAGGAGGAGATTAATGAAATAAGCCACCAATGTCATTTCCAAACAGGCAGGTATATGATGCTATTGAAAGAAGCAATTAAAAGACAGAATGGTTTGACCAATGCAGAGAAACTGTTGAATGTATTGGAGAAATCAAACGAAAACCTTCTTGCGGATAAGATAAGACGACTAAAATAAAGTGGGAAAGAACTATCAAAAATAGATGAAACAAACTAGAATGTCGGACACTATATTTTGTATCCCTCTTTTCATAGCATTAAGTTTCATTTATTTTTTGTTACTTCAACATCTAATAATTCTTCTTGTGCGTGTACAAAAACTACAAAAAGAATGTTATTCACGAAATTAGTAGCCTTCGTTGATATAATCTGTTGGTTATACCTTTTCAAAGTCTTCATGGTACCTTATAATAACAGTATGATTGCCAATGAGACAGTCATCCGCCAAATGCCAATTAACGAACATTTAAACTTCTACAAGTCACCATACGGTCTTCAATGATGACAAAACCCATACCAGTTGTAAAAAGCTCCAACATAAATGACGAAAGCCGACCTAATCTATAGATAAAATGTAAAACGAATAACATTGGACATAAAAAAAAAAACAACGAGTCTTAACGACAACTGTCGAATTCCCCCACGTGACCTGACGAAATGTGGGTTCTACTATGAAGTGCTTCAAAGGTCTTCCAGGAGGGGTTAAATAGTAACATAAATGGCGAACCCGTGGTAAACCAATGATAAAGTGGAGTTTCCGTGATTTATTTCGATTCTTGTATGACGTCTTAAAACTTTTCGATTTCCAGATATAAGAAACGTGTGATAAAATGGGCTTTGGTTTATGTCTGTGTAAAATGCATACCTTATCATTCTGATCAGTCTCCTCCGCAGACGCTATAGCCACTTCCTGTTTTATTCTATATCACTTCGCTAGCTCTGCTATACAGAATGTAAACATGAACATTACTCATGACAAAATCTGAGAAGCTGTTTCCAGTGTACTTTACTAATTTGCATAAAGGGTGAGAATTTAGCATTGAGTATTGTAGAGGTGTAAAGCTTTGAAATAGCAAATATATCCATATGTGCAGTAGAGTCGGATGTGTATATGCTTGATTGCTTAATCAAAACAACTGGTTACTAGAAAGTGCGGGTAATTAATGTTTTCGTTTTACAAGTTTCTCTAATTTTTTAGCGATCATTGGGTCGATTATTATATTGACCAGGGAACCAGATTAGGAAACAGATTTAAAAAATGGCAATGAATTTATATAGATATCAGGGCCCTGATAATGTATGACAATGTGGTCAATTGTAACGAGCCCCTGTATCTGAATCTGTAAAGTTCAATGCTAACCATATCTCAGCACTTCAACTTCCTGATCAACTGACTTCAAAATATTCTCCTATTTATATCAGATGAGATGTCTGACGAGTATGACGTTGAAATGTTTACCAAGGTTCAAAACTCTTTGATACAAAGCAAACGCTTCAAAATAACAACCGAAATTACACAGTTCCTTCTTTTGAATAATTTTGATAATTCCTTATGACCTGAGTTAATACATAGAGCATTAACATCAACCTTTTCACTTTGCACCAAACTCACCAAATGCACGTTATGAGAACTAGAGCACTACTTCCTTGAGCTATGCTATATGATATAATTATTATTCATGTTTTCAGACGGATTGATATAAGACTTTAAGTCTTGTTTCTGAATCTCCTGTGATTAATTTACTATTGTTCGTTTCATTCTAAGTTTTGGTCTGATGTTAAAATATACAAATTACTTAATAACTGAATAAATAACCGATTATTTCATATTTTAATGTAAACTTCCCGTTTTAGGGCACTTCATGATAAACAAAGTGCGATATCTATGATCATGTTGTTTTTTTTTTTTTTTTTTTTTGTTACGTTCCACGGAGTTGCGGGCGTGTGTTCAACAACAAGGTATGGCGAAAGTCTAATGTTAACTTTGGTAACAAAAATTTAAAATGCACCATAACCGAAATAATTCACGAATATTCCAGGCGGGCCATTTATTCAATATTTAAGCATGTTTGCTCGTCATATTCAGCCATTTTGTTAAATTGTTGGACTCTTTTGGTGTTATCCATTTCATTAAACACACCTTAAAATGTTATTTCGGTAGTATTTTTATTATTATTATTATTATTATTATTATTATTACTATCATTAAATCCTAGTTATTTCTTCAATAAGTACAACCTACGAAGACAAAACCTATGGAAAATCTGGAGAAATCATTTTCCTGCAAAAATGTCAAATGGTTATACCTCAAAAACGAGCTCACGGACCCATCTATTTTCCCTTCTTATATTGTTCTAGCCAGAAAGATCTTTAAAGATTTCACAAACCTTTGAAATCCTTGTTATTCTTAAAAAATACAGCGAACATCCTTAATAAAAAAAGATAATTCGACATAAATGACTAACCCTTGGTTAAAAATCAAAGTACTCATGTACTGAATCAATTTATTCGATTGTTTGAATTTTACACCTCAAATAAACTGGCGACTGATTTTAAACGTATCTAAACACAAGCTTATTGTTGTAAATGATGTATATTGAACTCTTTGATTTATTTTTAAATTCAATATTCTGATTACGAAGAACATTACAAAAAACACACACCATATGCACGATGCATCGTAGCAGTGTGCCAGTTTGCGTATTATTCAGTTTCAATGTCGGTTTACATGGAACACTTAGATTGATAACCAAAAAACTCACCGATATACTGCATAATTGAACTAATAGCCAAATAGAATGATAATTACAAAAAGCAATATCACCAGACCACAAACTGGCACCATTCCCGCGAAATGCATTATCGATATTACTATATCATCGAGTAAGCACAGTTTCATTTTTTTATTTGTCATCTCCTGGCTTTTGGTGTCAAGAGGCGGTAACCGTCATAAAATTACACGATACAGTACAAAATAAGATTCGGGGATTATGCTACCCTTTTGTAAAATTTGGCGAAAAAATGAGCGGCAAATAATTGCATGGAACCCATTTCTTTAAAGTAAGTTCCTTGATCGAATCCACTGCCCCCTTTTTTATAAATATTTTGATCCGCCTGATGAACTATCTGAAGATAGCTCTTCCAATTGGTTCATTTCTCTTTATATTTCATTTCTATGGTTTATATGTCTAGCTTAATATCAAATGGCTTATTATGCGCATAAAAAATACAGGAAACTTTGATCTAGGCTTGCAAACTTTGTCATGTTAGTGTACCATATTGAGGTAAAATATAATTGTGTACCACAGCATCCCGGTGACTCACATGTCACTTTGCCTTCAAGGTAAAAAAATCGGCAAGGAATACCGAATCCACATAAAATGCAGACAATAGAATAAAATACACTTACAGTACAAAATTACAATGACAACATAAGAAGTCATCAACTGTGAAATGTATATGTATAAAATACAGATCTTTTTCTGTTGTTTACCGTTTACACTTTCAGTGCCCTTAAATTCTGCTGTTCTTGATAAACTTTTATAGTTAATGAATTATGGAAACGGAGATACATATTTCAGTGTACTTACTATGATGTAAGACATACATTCGGGTATGTATGTAGAAAGACGCAGACGAATTGATATTATTGGTGCAATTAGCAATCTTGAGCAATACAATGGAATGGCAAATAATCAGTTCTTTTGAGGTTTGAAAGGCATCTCACAATGGGTTTGGAACTATTCCGAAGTTAACCATATTTTCAATCCGATATAAGTAGAAGTGTTTAAGAAAAGACCTTAGTCCCAGGTCGCTATAGAGGCAAATATTATGCACATTTAAATTTAAATTTATAAAAATAAAATTGGAAACAATTTTAGATCATCCGTGCTATAGTGATCTGTCTTTTTATACAGAAAAAAATCTCTGAACCCAACGTTTTCTATAATATACTTAACTCATCAACCTCTCGTTTGAACTACAGTTAAAGCCATGTTTATTAAGAAACAAAAATAGAAAGGATTGAAAACGATATGAAGCTTTCCAGTGGCTGATTCAGACATTTAAAAAAAAATTTCGAGCATAAGGAGTGACTCCTCCGCCTAAGATTCGCATGTGCTTCCTTCTGTAAACATATTAGAACACAAATATTTATTTTGTTCTTCTTGGTTTTTTTTATATTCTGCATTGCTTATTTTTGTCTTTGTATTTTTATTTGTTTTGTTTTGTTTTGTTTTGTATATTGTTTTGATTTTTTTTTCGAACGGGCTTGTTAAATGTAAGAATCACAAAATTGCACTTCACCAAGAGACGTTAAGCTTTTCATAAAAGTTTCGTAATTAATTTTGTAAATGATTATTCAGTACACAGTTCTAAGATCCGGCGATCGGGGAATAATTCTCAGAACGTGCACGGGGTGGGGTGAAGAAGTGTTCAGTCCAGTAGGCTGTCCATTATCATGTTCCATAATCAAAATATAATATTGAATTTTCCTAGGGATTATACAGTGTAGTGTATAATATCAGAATAAATAATCGCGACACTGTGACTTATATTATGGAGCTTAAACATAGTCACCTAATCAAAGATTTCGAAACCTAAAATTTTTAGAGTCGCCTGAGGCTCATTTTAAAAACACGATAAGACCTGAATAATAATCAGGGAAAATCCACACAAACGAATATGATAACTTCAATGGTGAGAAAAATACATGAATCAATGTACCTAAAGGTAAAATACATAAAACAATGAATATTACAAAATTTGGAAAAACGGCGACCTCGAAAAGAAGATCAGTGAAGTAGATGGGGTATAGCAGAGTGAAAATCTGTTCCTGTTATCTTCCATGGCCGTGATCAATAAGCAGACGTACGTTATTATTCAGCAATTACAATACAACAGCAACGTACAAACAATAAGAAGAGAGAAAGAGTCAGACGACTCCATTCGTGAGGACGAACCCTCTTGAACTTGAATCTCTGTCTTAGTTCTTTTTCTAAAATCTTTTTTTTTATTTCTTTATCTCCCTATATATACTAACGATTATGTAAAACAACTATGTATTAGTCAAACTCCCTGTTCTTGTCTATGTTATGATTGATTCATTATGTTTATTTCCTCCCTTTTAATTTGTCATTTATTTATTGATATTACCCTCTTACTTGTAAGTGAACCTGTTCAACTACCATTTTCCTCATGCACCTTTGTCATCTTAATGGTTGTTTATGTATATGGATATGTCATATGTACATGTAACACCATTTTGATTTGTACAAGTATGTGGTTAATATTAATTTGTTTTATTATCTGTTGTCCCCATTGGAATTTTATTATGACATTATATTGGTAGTTATTTTGTACCTGTTCTCATGGTTTTGTATAGTTGTTTTACCCCTTATACGTATTAATTCAGTCTAAAGTTTACATAATAAAATATCAGTTATCAAGTCTCAAAATGTCCATACAGTTTCCTCCCTTTCTCAATGCGGAATATCTCTTAAGAGCAGAATGAATAAATATACATTTCATAATTTCGCCCTACAAAGCAACTTCATTACAAAAATAAAAATGCGTAGCCCTTTTTAGGTTGTATTACATATTACAGAATTTGCATGATTCTTACAAAGACTGTTACTTAAAAATTCAACCAAATTATGGCCAAGAACAATTTATTCCTAAACGTTTAAAGAAATACAAAAAACAATCAATTTCTTCATTATGTCAATGGTTTATTCTGATTGTTTTTCTGTTTGTTTTTGTTTTGTTTTGTTTTTGTTTTTGTTTTTGTTTTTATAATTATCAAAATATGTTATACTTATTATTTTCATAAACAAAACCGGCTTTAATATTAGAAACCTCTACACCCTACTTTTACCTCTACACCCTACTTTTACCTCTACACCCTACTTTTACCTACACATAACTAATAGCTATTTGCTTTCCATAAAATATTTATAGCATTTGTTAAATTATTTAACTTATTTGTCTGATGCATCTGATACAGAATTCAGCTTTTATATTCATGACTACCTATACTAAGAGGATATGCATATTTTCCTTTGCAAAAGAAGAACATCACACTATATCAAGTATTAAGGGTGTATACACATCTTCAGGTGACAACGATATAAAAATTTTATTTCACGAGGAGGCCGTAAACGAAAGTAAGGAAGTGGACATTCAGGTTAGAGTTTACATTTAGGTTTAAGGGAAACACTTGGTTTCTCTACTCTTGAAGGTATAACAAAAAAACTCTGTGTGATCGAGATCAGTAATTGGATTGGAGAATTATAGCTATTCTCTTTTCTGTAATGTGCGCTGAACAGCACACTTCTAATTATTATGACAAATCATTGTCGGGGCTTTTCTTCAGTGCCCATCTTCATATCTCATTTAATTCTTTTCCATTGAAAAACATATATATATGTATTATCATCATTAGGATTACGATACATAATCAAAGTTTTGCATTGTCCCATTAAGCAATCTTTATTCATATCAATAATTCCCTTTCATTTTGAACGTTTTTAGTTCACATCTTCTTTATATTACCACTTATTTCACAATTCCAATACATTCTATGTTTTGAAGGTTTAAATACAACAAGCTACTCATATTTCTTCCTCAAAACCAGTGGAATTGCAATTGCCTTTGACGAAAATTCTAACGACCGGGCAGAATGCTGATCTGCAATATGTGGTTTTCAACATGACAGAAGATAACACACTATTAAAAATTGACGTTATCCAAAAAGATGTTATGAAAAAACAGGAAAACGGGTAAATTGTATTGTAAACATTTTAACACTTTAACACTTGATTTAATTTGTTAATAATGACCTTGTAACTTCTTCCTTTTTCGAAAATTATGTTAATTTTGTGTAAACGTCACACGGAATGTGCAAATAGTAATGTTTAACCCTATTTGTTCTGGAAGGATTAATCAAGGAAACCAAGTGGTAATCAAAAGAATGTAATCCAGGGACAGAGACCAGACATGGAAAACAGACATACACAATACAGAACATAAAGTAACTAAAATAATACATACAAAGTAACAAAAGTAAATGAGCAACTCGGACTCCGCTATAAACTGGGAGCATGGACCAGGTGCACCGGTAGGGTAAGAGTCCTCTGCTTTTCTAGAAACACCCGCCGAGTTGCTCATAAAAAGTCAAGTCCGGGGTAGACAAACGAGGAAAGGAAAACTATGACCCGTTGAATAAATTAGTTTTCATGGATACACCATAACAATTCACGAGTTCATGATGACGACCATAAAACTTCTGTAGTGATGACTTCAATCTTGTAGCAACATAACCTTGTTCCAGAAGCCTATTTGTTAGAGTTCTAGCGCGATACAAAAAGTCTGTGTAGTTTCGGCAAGCTCTGGCATAACGTATGAGTTGTGATATGAACACTCCATACGCAGGAGCCGAAGGGATGTTGCCACAGATGAAAGGAAAGTTGACAATTCTGAATGAAAAGTCATCACGTTTGTCGTAAAGTTTGGTCAATAGTTTTCCTTTATCATCGATTTCTAAGAGGTTTGGTGGTACCTTTTGCAGATCCAGTTATGAAACATTGCTTGTATGGATTCTTGTGAAGTTTAGGAATCCAGTACATAGACGGTAAATCACAATCATCGTCCTTGGTAGAGAGACCAAAAGAGGATAGCACAGATTTATGGTTTTCCACAATCTCTTCTTTGGAGAGAGTGGTTGCAGTGTAGGTCTTATCACTGCTATTTTTTTCTACGTCTACCTCTGATAATAAACACTGGATAGAAAACGTTTTGCAGACAAAAACAATGTTGTTTTGGGCTTTGTCTGCTGCTGGTACGACAACATATTTGTCATGTATAGTAGACAATGTTTTTGCTACATCGGGGTCTTTGAAAACTGATGCAGCCTTGGCACTCATTGACCTACTTAAAACTTTCATTCGTTTCAAAATTAAAGACCTCACGGCATTTAACCACTGACAGAGAATCAATGTCTTCTTGTTCTCGTTTTATCCATTTTCTTGCATAGTCCTCGATGGCATCCATAAGAACTTTAAAGTTATAATTTCAATTTATGGAGCGTGGTTCACGGTACTTGGGACCTTTAGAAAGGATATTACGCAGATTCGTTTTTGATAATGGTTAAATCTCCCGTAACGACGTGACCAGAAGGACAATATTTGAATGGAGAGGTTTTGCAAGAACAGTCAGGTGGTTTAGCCTTAAAGTCCTCAATCTCGAGGTTCTGCAATATCCTTTTATAATTGAAAATTTTGGATGCGATGGGTGAAGTATAGGAATATGAAATAATTGGTATGGATTTGTCTTTGAAATATGGGGGAATTTTGTTGATAACGTTTTTGTGATGGAGGATGTTAGCCAAATTAATTGCATCTATACCTTTGCTGACAAACGGTAGTGGAAGAAATGATCGTTTTTCTTCATCTTGACTTTTCACTAAAACTGGTTTTAAGAGTCTGTGGAAACCAATATCCAAAATGATGGCAACAAGTCTGTATAATGATGAGGTGGGGTCAGAAACATGAGTGTCAAGTCTTGTTTTGTAAAGGGAGTGTAGTAGAGTAAGAGGTATAGAATAAAGTTTGGTTCTAATGTGATGAAGTCCAAGAGGTTTTTGTATGAAAGGAAGGAGACCATCTATGGAGACATCATGTAACTTAGGTGACGTATAGTGGCGATGGCCATGACTTCTTTCCCGTCTTGGATTTTTGTCAAACAAATTCATCACATTTATGCTATTGTTATATTGGCTTGAAAGGTTTCCTATACTTTTGATGTTGTCATTGCATCCGTTGCCTCAGGTAAGTGCCTCGACCTAATAAATTTACTGTTCTTCGAATAACTATTTTACAAATATATACATCTTGTGTACTTACAGCTCTGCAGTACTCAGTACTTCACCCAATTTTTAAAGCAAAGGTGACAGTAAACAGGAATTTTGTCAAATCATGAAATTGTGTTCACATTAAAGATGGCTGAGCAAATGAGGTAGTGGATTGATAGTCAGAACGAGATTATGAGGCTGTTGTGATTTTGTGATAAAATTGATTGGTCATAATCAATCTTAATATTTTAATGTTGACATACAAGTTGTCAAAAATTGAGTCTGATTTTGAGACAACGAAAAAATGCTTTTTATCGCTTACATGTAAATGACAACTTTCTTTTCTGATAATTTTAGAAGTAATAGAACCTTAATGTCCAAACATTCATTGAATCCTAAAAGAATGGATTATGCTTTGTTGTCGATAGCTTAAACAACACATCAACGATGTAAAACTAGACTAAATACCTTGATCACAAAAAAAATCTTATTTGACATTTAACTGTACTTAAAAAACTTTCAACATATAAATTGCCCAAAAAGTTATAGAATTGAATCGAGGTTTATCAAAGTTAAAAAAGAATTTCTTGGCAACGAAAGTAAATTTCTCTTCTTTCCAGATATTTAATTGAAGTACGAAACTACAAACAACGTGACATGATGGTTACCTAAATCCCTAGCCCCGTGCATGTCCGGATATCAAAAGAATAGGCAATCAGCACCGCTAAGCTTGTAAAAGGCGACTAAACAATGCTCAGAAACATAGCCGGGGGCTAGGCGCTCAGCTCACAGAGCAACTGGGTTGTGTGCCCGAGGTGGTGGAATGGTGCAACTCTGACGTGTTACATGCTGGGGTTGTCAGGCTATAATACGGAAAATCTAACCGCAAAACATAGTGGTGCACCGTGTTGGGAAAGGTGTTACGTTCCTCGCATGGTAAAGAACCCTCCTGTGGTATTCGATAGGGGTAGGAACCTTTGCGCTCCACTACGGGAGGCTAAATATCCCGACCCTACCAATCCCTCACTATTTTTAGTGCCAATTAAAATTTGTCGACCTTGTTATCCTTGTGTCCCATCTCATTTTTCATAATCAACATCATCATCATCATCATTTCATATTTATTTTATCATCCATTTCATGAATATCGCCTGAATATAGCTGAAATATTGCTGCTCGGGTGTTGAACCCAAGCAATGAATCATTCAACCTTAACCCCTAAAATCGATGCAAAATATTAGCACAAAAATACCAGTGTCGGCAATGGTGTGATTAAAATACTAAAAATCCTATGGCCTACATGTAAACACATAAAACATAGACGATCTAATAAACAACTGAGCGAGCCGAATAAAACAGATAACTGATAAACATTTAAGATAAGGGAAACAAGACGTCACAATAAAATGTTTAAGCCAAGCTCCCACATAAAAATCGTGAGTGACACTAGGTTCCCCGAAAGGGTAAGCATGTCCTGCACTACCATATTGAAAGTTATTATTAACATTTGATTACGAATCTTATTTGAGACACCGTACGTATTAGTTGTTTATACTGTTTCCTCCTGTATTAGCGTTCTATCTTTTTATTTGGGCTATCGTTTATTCTTTCCAATGCTCTTACATTCGCTCTCTTGTGCAATTCCTAGCCTTTATATTGCCTGAAATATATGAAAATATGTATATTTCTTAAGACAGATATCCAGTTTTCAGATAGTATTACTCTTTTTTCATACAATTTTCCCAATTTAATGTATGACACTATTACTCTAAAACAACTCAACTGGCAAAGATACTGGACGCGAAAAATTTTGTTTTAAAGTTAAAATTTCCCTTTCTTGTGCGGTAATATATTACCAGCTTCCCCTGGGTATGACGTATATATTTCGCAGATGCTCGAGTATGGCAGCGCTAGTAGCAACTATTCTGACTTCTTAATCCTCCACGTATGGCTTAGTAACACGCGTTATGCAATGTCCTACATCCAAAAATCTTATTGAGAAATAGTATGTTTCTGGTAAAAGAAAATGGGTTTTCATTATGTCAACAAATCAATTTTCTGTAGTTTTTGTTTGTACATAAATATTTGACACGTCTTTTCAACAAAGTTAAACGACTTATAATTAAGTTGGTTTCTTAGTCAAGAATTTATTTCATTTTGATTTAAGTCCCCTTAAATTAAACTTATCTATGCTGATTCTATCAATATTGAACGGTAGCAGATTTATCCTGCCTTTTTTTTAAATATACCGAGTATTATTAACCGTGATGGAAGCGAGAGTTTAAGCGAACTGTGAAACCTGATTTAACCCATATTTTCCATTAAAGATGTCTGTACCAATCCGGACCCTTTCAGTGGTTTTAAACTTCATGGTTTTTACTTGGATTTCGTTATAAAGATATTCCTTTTTAACTTTTCGTTTTGACTATTACCTATAGGTTTAAAGTTCGGTAATTTTATTATTACCTTTCATTTGTGTGTTGTGAAGATACTTTGAGCTGTAGGCATTGTCAAAGATCTGCGACTGTTAATTTGTTACTCTTTTCTTCAGGACTTGTAATAGTGTGTTTACCGTTAATAAAGACATTGTCGTGATCTCTGAACGCATATACTGTTTTGGGATAGTGTTATACGCTGCTGCTGCATTTGATTACCATATCATTTTTTTCAATTCATGCAAGTGTTGTTTTAATTAAGCATAAATTTTGTGATCAATGGGAAATAATTGTGCCTTCGGAGTAGCAAAACCCCTTTCAACGAAGTCTATTATATTTTATGACATTATGACAAAGATTTATTTGATTTAAAAAGGTAAAAACGATGCTGGCTATAAAGCATAAGATAAGATTATGTTCAACTAATGCTCTTTATGGTAAATATTATGTAAAATGAGACTTTGAGTGTCTAAGTTTTGAACCTGTACTAGACATTGACAATTCTTAAGTCATGATGCAACAAGAAAGCGGTTGATTTTTTTAATGCATCAGCATAATCATAATTTTTTTAATGCATCAGCATAATCAAATTTTTTGAATTCTCAATGGACTAACTACATTTTTTGTAAAATTTTATGTAATTGTGCTGTAAAATATGCGCTGCTACATTCATTACAATACAATTTTGATGTCAAAATGAGTTTTAATGTACCAAAGGCTGTTTTACTAGAACTTTGGAGAATTTTTTTGCGGAAACAAAAGATGTGTGTTTTATTTGAAAAGTTGTTGACAAGATACACATAAATACCAATGATATATATTGCAAATTTCGATGTACTGAATGCGTGGTTTTTTTTTTCATCAGCAGAATTATTATCAAATATTAAGGAAGATCCATATCCAAATATCCAAACAAATTTGTATACACGAAGTACCCAATACCAAAGCTATCGAAATAGTAAGCCAAAGCCGTCACTGAGAGGCTCTACCATGTGCAATAAAAGGAATGAAGCCTCAGTGTTTAATGTATTTTAAAGTTTTGTAATACTGCAAATTTTGATAAAATGATTAATAAGATCTAATATGACTCGGGGTGAGATACATGTGTTAACATGTGTAATATGATTTGGTTCTTCAACAATTAATACGTTCATAAGATATGCTCCCTTGGATATAATTAACGGATTCACGATTGTAGTTGTTAGGCATTTACCATCAATACCTTGGTATATAGTTCCACATCCAAGTTCGTTCTTATCCTTTGGGCAGTTTTCATTAAGTATTACATTTTTCATATTTTTGAATAGAAGGTTCATCTTCACATATAAATGGTTTGTATCCGCAAATATCACTGACATATGAGGCTTGTGTCTGTTTGATTCGTGGTTGGAAAGCCTACATATTATCAATTTTTTTTTATGTTGTTATTTTTTTTTTTTTTTGTAAACAGAAAGTTACATGGGGCTTGTCATATAACCGTTGTTCACTGGAAATAAAAACCTATATAGAATATTCTGTATAATTCAAAATTAAAGGAGATGACTCTGTAAATGACACTAAAATACAATAGAAACTATAAGATATGTATTAGCTCCTAAGTAAGAGCAGACAGTTTGGAATGAATAGTTATGCATTTCATTGTATAGACCTATAAAGCAACTTAATAACAAAAATATAAATGTGTAGTCTTTTTAAGGTGTATCACAATACAGAATTTGTATGATTCTTACACAAACTGCAACCTAAAGGCGGAACAGCGACTACTCAAATAACACAAATTGTTTAATCTTGATTGCAACTGTAGCAAAAATGGTCATATAAGCTCATTAACTTCTTGCAACAGTAGAGTTTTATTTTTAGCTCGATGGCTTACGAAGACAAAATTCCGGTTCGGCTCTGGCTGTTGATCTGTTGATTTATGACACTGTGTGCATTAAAGTAGAAAGCTTAACATAGTATACTTTTTGTATTTACAATGAAATGAATTTGTGCATGTTGAATTATGTCCTGTGCGAAACAAAACTAAACTGATAGGTTTAAATCATACTTTCACAATTTTGTTTATCCTCGAGTTGCTGACAGTCTTCAACCATATTGCATATCTGGTCTTCTGATATAAGTCTCTTGTATCACTACACATAAACTCATTACTGTCACAATCTGTTATAAAAAAAGTGGTTAAATTCATATCACACTGTTTTTGTGAAACAATTCTTGATAAAAAGAGTATAATGGTTTATCACCTTATAGATATTATAATTCACACTTCGTTAAGTTAGTTGTACGCGAATTAAAGCCAAAAAGAAAATTAGAAAAAACAGGTTCCGGAAAGCCTATTCTGACCGAAGGTATTTAACTTATATATATTTAAGCAACATAAAAATCGACTAATTCAACCATTTACGTTTAATCATAGGTACTAGATGACAAATTGTAGCTACATTGTACAACAATCAATCATCGAAGCGACGAACTAGGTGCTTCAAAATAAACAGTTGGAAGTGGGCACTGTTGTTAATTTTCGTGTCAATTTCCAAACACATGGATTTCGTTGTTTCCGATGATTTCGTAAAATTTTCGGTGGTAGTTTTTGTTTGATTTTTGTTTGTTTTTGTTTTTATTTTTTTTTATTTTTAGTATTTAAAATGTTGCAGTTGCTCCATATAATCAAGTGTTTTATATGTAATTAAACAACTGTTAGATATATATTAGACCACTTACAGTCGTAAAAGATATACTTTAACTTAGACACTCATGTAAATAAATTAACAGTATAGTTTTAACAAGTTACAAGTGGTGTCAAGAAATTGGCCATTTTGATCATCTTTTTATTGAACCTGAAATTTTATTTCTCACATCAAACTAAAGAAAATTAAACTTTGATCATAGAGAATTTCTGACTCCTGCCTTTTGCGTGCCTTGTACGAGCATATTTTATTTCGTTAAACAGAAATAATTTGACTACGCTTAATTTTCATTGCAATTAAATTGGATTTTAACGCCATTTCAAAATTGTTATGGTAATCATTTTTCTCATTTATTTAATGTAAAAGGCTTCTAAGTAGTAAATTTAATTGTTATATTTTGTACATGTCTCTAATAAATACATACTACCACATCGAAGTTCATCTTTGCCATCAAAACAATCAACGTAGAAATCACACTGTCCACTTCCCCCAATAGTTTCCGGACAGGTTATAATCTGACGTAAAATATATAGAAACAATCTTAAAATTCATAAAATTAAACCAAAAAATAATATTTTTGACAGCGTTATAATCAATATTCTCCTTAATAAATTTAATTACTAATAATACTATCGCTTCTATCAACTATCGAATGGTGGGGCGAATATTTGTAAATTCATGGAGCTTTGAAATTTGTGTAACGTGGTGTACCTGGTATAATTTCAACGAAAACATTTGTTTAAAATTCTAATTTTTGAATTGATTATACCAATTTGGTGTCATTAAGACATTAAGAAAAGGTTTTCTTTATTTTATTTCGAAATAGTATTTGGACGTATGTATCCGACCGTCTATGTGCACCTTAAGTATATGTACCTGGGAATAGATTTAGACGTTGTATGCGACTGTGGATGTACACTGCAAGTACATTTACCTGGGAATAGTTTTAGACGTTGTATGCGACTGTCGATGTACACTCTAAGTACGTGTATCTTGGTAGGAGGTGAACATGGTCTTTAATTTGACACTCTACTATGGTTTGAATCAAGAGAATAAAAACATAAACTCAAATTTCAAATCTTTTGATGTTGTTTATGATAAGTATAGAGACGTAAACGAAGGTAATTAGTATTTTATTAACACACTACCAGGTGGTTTTTTTTACATTACACTCTAAATCTAAAATGTCTTTCCATCGCTGAGGTCTTTAATTATAACTGTTAAATTTCTTTTTGAATGCATTCTGATTTCGTATAATAAGCTAAAAAGATACTTAATTAACAATCCATATAAGAAAAAGACTTAAAAAGACGTAAAACTTGAATGCCAAAATATAGACCATTTCAAATTTGTTTCGGATATGTCAGAGGAGTTTAGGTAAAACTAGTATTCTTGAGAGCTTAGTCTCATACTTATGATGATAAGTAATATATGTAATATAGGTACCATTTTAAACATATGTCATCATATAAAAACTCACGTTGACAACTTTGCTCGTCTGATATATCTAACATCACATAGAAATCCAACATAGATACATCTATTATCACTCTTACAGCGAAACTCGTCGGTATTGCAACCTAAAAAAGAAATAGAAATTATCTGGCGCTAAGTTCATCGTTCCCATCAGAATAATCTATATAGGAATCACATTCAAATAGGATGGGAAACAAGTTCCATCTTTACACTTAAATTTCCCATCTAGACAACCTATAATAAATTGCAAATTTGAGTGAAAGGAAAAAATGTTGTTCATTTTTATGTTTTGTTGTGATTCAAAGTTGATCACATTTGTACTTTTATTATATTGTTTAACTCTGTTAGATAACTATTTTTCATTTTGCCCCAAATGTTCTAACATTGAAATTAGGTATTTAAATGGACCGAAGAGAATTATGTTGGTTACAATACATGAACCGATCCGTGCAACAAAAATTGCGATCGATCATCGATTACCGATCAGTTTCCTGTCAGTCATCGATCCATCAAACCGATCCATTTAACTGGTGATTGTATCACGTGACACAGAGCGGTCAATGTATTTTATGGTTTTTGTTGTTTTCTTTGTCAATTTTACACATATTTACATCATGTAATAGATTTAAACATCAATTTATACTTTTATTTTACATTTGTTTATTTAAAACAGATCTTAATACAAACTGCGATCAGATCGGTCACCAGTCATCGGTCATCGATCCGTCAGCGATCATTCAGTCAACGGTCATCGATCTGTCAAATCGTTGCGTGGATCGGTTCAAGGACTGTATGCATTAAAAGAGGTTTCCAGGAGCAAATACAGACGACAGCCAATTTTGTCATGGACAAACGTCTGCGATATCCAGCTGTTTCGGATCCCAGCATGAATCTGGATAGTTTCTTACAATCTTGATTCACATGACTACTCTTTGAAAGGGTTTCAGATAGCACCAGTCAAATATTACTGTCTTGAGTTTATAACGAACTTCTTCTTTTAGTTTAATTTTTTGTTACTTAAGTGATCGTAAATGTGCTTTTTATTTTTTTTTATTTTTTTTATTTATTTATTTTTTTTGAGCTTTTATAATTTTGGAACCCATCTTCTTCATATTATTTAATTTCTATCGTAAATTCTGAAATCATTTAATGTTGATGTAATGTAAACAAACTAAAATATAAAATGATAATGAATGCTTTCTTTTTTTTGAAACTTTTTTTTCCAAACTACAATACATTTTTCATTACAGGTAAGGAACACAACTCTTACAAATCACTGGAGCGTTTGTTTTCTGCATGTTACATCAATCACATGTAAGCATCAAAGTAATTTGGATTGATTTCATTTTGTTTCAAATGAAAGCTTGTTAGGCTTTGGTAAAATTAAATATGATACAAACATATATATATCACTGAAATTTAGTGATTTATACTTAACAGGTTGGCCTGGATACAGTGAAAAATTCAATTTTACCATGATTTTGAATGTAGAGTTCAAACAAATTATTGTTTTAAAACACTTTAATTTTTGTAAATTGTGATTATTCAACAACTTACCCCCATGGAATTCCAAAGTAAATAATTCTATGAAAGAAACCCATAAGCCTTTGTAGCTTAATGACTCGATAAGCATATATAGATTCAGATTGATGTGAAGGTGACACAAGAGGAGTTTGGAATATAGTTTAAGTAATCTAATTAATACAGATACAAACTTGCAATAAACTTGCAATTATGTTTTCAGGATCAGTTTGGAAATATTCGCGTTTGTGCCAAAATTATAAGAATCCCATATTCTTTTCGTGAAAAAGTCCTATGGAAAACTGTGTGTTCATGCCATTCCCGTATTTTCTAGATGTGGTGTGTTTCAAAATATATTGAAAGCATATGTTGATTTTTTACTGTGTAGTGGGCGTTATATCAAATTATATGTACAAACATAAAATAATTTTGATGTTTTATATCTTTGTCCTTTATAATCACAATGGAAATGAAATACTGACAATATGTAAAAAGGGAACATTAATTCATTAATTCATGTGTATTTTTTAAATATTTTTTTTCAATAAAACGGGTTAGATATAAATTTATATCAAACTTTATCGTTAAAACATACCTTTGAATTTACTTCCTGAAATATTATGCAGTAAAACAAGACTTAAAAATGTACGGTTTTACGAAAGAAACTGATAATTCTGGTACAAACAATTACTACAATGAACTGTTATTAACTTACCTCGGAAACTTTGGATTTTGTCTGGTCAATAAAGCCCAATGTCGGTGCTTTAAATATGTTTCAATCGGTTAAGTGCATTCGTAAGTAAACATGTTGACCTTCATAATTGGACGGGTGTCCCTCCGATAATTTATTCATACCAATTTGAATAATCTTATCAAAACTGTTTTTACACTAGTCAACAGATTTTTTTAATATAACAGAATCATTCGGGCCCGCAGGTAGAAGTTATAGTTTTAAGGTATGATGAGGGTTGGTTTGGCAAAAGGTTGTGAATTGATTTCACCTATTTCTAGCTCGTTCTGGTTTAAATCTTTATACGATTTAGCTTTCTAAGGAGGAATCTTTATTTCCTGTCTATGGGTATGTCATTACACAGCCGAATACGTCAGTAGCAGTCTAATAAAAATCAGAAGGAGGTGATATTTGCATGTAAAAAAATCTACCAAATTCATTTTTATTCTGAATCATATACGGACAACATACTAAGTTTAAGTTTTTCCTTAGGGTGTTTCTAACTTTCTATTGAATTTTTTTTTAGCAAATCCAGATACTAAACAACAGCTATTTTCAAACAGAGAAAGCATCTTTGATACGAATTTATAATGTCAGGTCAGTGGATTTGTGATAGACATGTTATTCTTTTATTTTTTCTATTGTGTCTGATTCTTACAAAAACTTATACATAATTTTTGGTTATAATACTTGAGTTAGACTGTGTTTAGATGGCTGAAGGTGATCTATGTTTTGTAAGTGATTGTCTTTGTGAAGTTTTGTAAACGTCTCAAATCATAGGTTATTTGTGAAAAGTTATAGGTTAAACTACACTGTGAATATTACCGATGTATAATATTAAAATCATTTCTATGAATACAAGGCACGACTTTTTTCCAGTTTTCTAAGAACATCAATGCTTTGTATTTGATGAATATTCTGGTACATCGCCCTAAGAATTGTAAAAAAAAAATGCTTGTCAGAATCATTGAAACTTTTTAACAATCTTTTTTGAAGTTATTTTATGTTATTATTTAAACGCTTGAGCGTTTATTACAGTAAGATTGCCCTTGATGTTGATCTTGATTTCCGACATAGTCGGTATAGTTTCGCTTTTGACCATTGACCTTAAGGACGCTGTCCTATGGAAACGCAAGTCACCTGATCGCAATTCTGTTTCCCGATTGGCCAATTACTGAAAACTCAGTGACGTTCGAAAAAACTGTATCAAAATTGTAATTGCGTACCGTGTGTTATTTTCTTTGATGAATGTCTAAACTTATCAGTAAAAAGAACAAAATTTTACTGCATCGAGTATCTTTTTTAAAGATAGTACTTGTGTTTTTGTATAAACTTTGAGATTGTTATAATTATATTTGTTAAAGGGTAATCAATGGACAAAAGATTCTATTTGAAATCAAAGATTGCAATGCAAGGACAAAGACCAGTTATGGTAAACAGACACATACAACAAAGGACATAAAATAAACAAAATAATACCTACGAGGTAACAAAAGTATATGAGCAACTCGGACTCCACTAAAAACTGGGAGCATGGATCAGGTGGACCGGTAGGTTCAGTGTGCTTTGCTTTTGTAGAAACAACCGCCGAGTTGCTCTTAAATAGTCCGGGGTAGACGAAAGAGGAAAGGAGAGGAGAGAGTTTGTTAAATACCCCTTTTGGCCTCATAATTTAGATATAATTTAGATATTGGTGACAATTTTAATAAAGATGATTTCTAGGTAGTAGTAGTATACTGAAATGGGCACAAATACTGAATATAATATGTGTTTGACGAGATTTGTGACTTTATTTCAGAAATAGCAGTATGCATTTTTGTAACTTTTACAACAACCTTCAATTTTTAACATTTCTGCTAACATATTTAACATGTTTTTTGTTTGGAACAGAAGTAGCTACACATCTGTTGACTCAACATAGTTTGACATAATTTATAACGATTATACACAACATATATAAAGCACGAGAGTTAACGCGCATGTGGCCATTATTAAAAGAGTGAAAATACTGCACAAAATTTGGTGTTTTCTAGCTTTTCTATATTTCCTAATCTCAACCAAGTTTGAAGGGCAAATATGAACTTATATGTTCAAATAATTACCATGAACCAATCAAATCAACTATAAAACACATTAAAGACCTCTAGAAACCACATAAAATTTTATTCATGAAGACTGTGTTTTTGGGCTAAATTTTGTCTTTACCGAACCAACTTCTTTATGGCATGTGGAACAAATCACTTTCAATATGCAGATGGGCGCATCGTAACAATCCATAAGTTCATGATGACGACCATAAAACTTCTGCAGTGATGTCTTTAATCTTGTAGCAACATATCTCTGTTCCAGAAGCCTAATTGTAAGACGTCTAGCGTGATATAAGAAGTTTGCGTAGTTGCGGCAAACTCTGGCATAACGTGTGAGTTGTAATATGAAAACTCCATACGCATAGGCTGAAGAAATGTTGCATGAGGTGAAAATAAAGTTGATATTGTTGAATGGAAAGTCATCGCATTTGTCAAATAGTTTGGGCAATAATTTTCCTTTGATTTCTAAGTGAAGGTCAAGATATGAAGCTGACTTCGCAGTGTCTGGAGTATCCATTATCTTAAGTTATTTGGGGTAGATGCGAAGTATAAAATCCCGTAAACTAGGATTTTTTGTTTTTTGTTGTCATTTATATAGCGGAACTTGATATAAAAGGATCCAGTTAAACGATGTTCCTCATAAAAGTGTACGAAGCGGTCAGCAAGTAGAGGTGCAAATTTGTTTCCATTGGAATGCCGACTATTTGTTGAAAAATGCGTCCATCACACTGGACAAATATGCTTTCCGTAAAAGAATCCGCTTCGGTATATTTGAAAGATAATTTGGATTTGAGAAATCTCTTCCAAGAACTACATGTTTGTACTTTGGCATACCGTTTTTTAGCAAGAACGATACCTAACAAATGTATCGGCAAAAAATATCCAAGCGTATGCTCTGCAGTGAGAAGGTTCAAATACGTTTAAATCTTATAACATTGCCTAAATGTGAACACATGAAACCGAGACGATCTACATACAGCCACCCAATACAAAAGAAATTACGCATAAAACTTAAGATTAGAGAGACAAACAAATTCATTGTAATAATATCTACATGTATCTTCTTTTCTGTCTAAGCTTCACCATGCTATATGCTATATACCAACAACACAAAAAGAAGCGTTAGGTAATTTTATTTTATTTGTTTTATTTTAATACTGCAATATAGGTATGCAAATACACCTTTGCATACTACTATATCTATATTAGCTTGCTTGACTGTTAAAAAATATGTTTACCTTTTCATTTCTTACACAAAATCATTCAGAAAATAAAACAGCTCACATTTTTTTTTATTCCAATGACATTCGTAAACCCCATATGTTTAGGATGTTGTAAATAACAGTGTCATATCTGTCAAGAGAATAATAATCAGGAATATGGATAAAATGACAGTTCCAACGTATCAAATCACACGTGATGTCTTCAGCTGAAGAAAGGCTTCGCATGAAAGCACCGGTCTCCTTCTTTTTCACTTTTAAAATTTCTTCAATTTGTTTTAGTTTTTCTTCGTCAAAAATTAACGGCGCGTGTGTGTTTCCACATGGGCATAGGCAAGATGGATTGATTTGTTCATTCATATTTGGTGACGTGTTTGGTGCGGTGGTTGGACTATTGGTAGATATTGAAGTGGTGGCAATGCTGTTATGGGAAGTCGGTGTTGACGTAGTTGTTTGTATTGTTGGTGCTGAAGTGGTTTCAGTGGTCGTTTCGGAAGTTGATGTTGATGTAGTCGTTGGTATGTTCGATGTTGAAGTGGATGTTGAAGTGGTTTCAATTGTTGTTGGAGAAGTTGATGTTGTAGTTGTCGATATTGTTGTATCAGATTGATCCGTCAGGGTAGATAATGATGAAATGTTGGAAAGAATGTCTGAAATTGTCGCGATTGTTTGCGTTAAAATCACGATCGGAGTGTATATAGACGGTTGTGTTGCCAATTTGTCTTCACTTGCTGCGGTTTTAGGTGTTACTGAACTTTTCGGGTATGTGGTGACTTCAGACGGTTTTGTGGTTATGAATTGTGTCGTTTTTTGTACTGAAATCCGCTAAAACTGAAGCTTTATTCTCAGTTTGTAAGTATAATGTGTGGGTGACTTCTGTATCAGAACCTTTAGTTGTTGTATCATCATTAATTTCGTGGGTGATATCAATTGTGGGGGATTCTGTGGTCAAAACATCATGGTTTATCAAGTAAGTCAGGTCTATTGAGGAAGAACCCCCGGTCGATGATTCCTGGTTTGTTGTGTAAGTCAGATCTAGTGAAAAAGAATCTTCGGTTGGTGTTTCCTTGTTTGTTGTGTAAGTCAGATCTAGTGAGAAATAATCTTCAGTTGGTGTTTCCTTGTTTGTTTTGTAAGTCAGGTGTAATGAGGAAGAATCTTCGGTTGGTGTTTCCTTGTTTGTTGTGTAAGTCAGATCTAGTGAGGAAGAATCTTCAGTTGGTGTTTCCTTGTTTGTTGTGTAAGTCAGACGTAATGAGGAAGAATCTTCGGTTGGTGTTTCCTTGTTTGTTGTGTAAGTCAGATGTAATGAGGAAGAATCTTCGGTTGGTGTTTCTTGTTTGTTGTGTAAGTCAGATTTAGTGAGGCAGAATCTTCGGTTGGTGTTTCCTTGTTTGTTGTGAGGGTCAGATCTAGTGAGGAAGAATCTTCGGTTGGTGTTTCCTTGTTTGTTGTGTAAGTCTGTTCTATTTGTGTCTGTTTTGAAGAGGAGTTTTCTATGGATGTGTCTTCTTTTATTGTCTGTTCATTTGAGCTCGAAAACCTGGTTGAGGTGCCTTGTTTTGTGGTGAAAGTTACAAGGTTTATGCTTGTTGTTGGAATTTTTGGTGTTGATCGTTTCAAGGTTGGTTGCTGGTCCTGCAATATAATAAAATTACATATTTACAAATGAGGGTTAAATCGAGTAGCCTGTAACAAATAACTTTTACTTCACACTCAAGATTGATACCGAAGCATCAAGGCAGCAGGACTTATTTGTGATATTAAAATCTACGTTATCAAAGTGAAAACAAGAAACAGAGATAATCTACATATTTCCTACAAAGAAACGGAGTGACATTCGATTCTCCGGAAAAGTTATTAAATCTTGCTCTGCTAACGGTATTTGGCATATGAGTAGTACCGGTAAGCGACCAGTTCGATGTGTAGTCAGACAGGTTTGACTTGAGATTAGCGTCCTCATCTGAAATATAAAAATTCTTATCGGTCAAAGAAATCTTGATGACGACTTTTAACTAAGTAAATCAAATTGTGAAGACGACTAGCAATTAACTATGTAATGATTATATGAAAAAAAAAGGTTGAACATCCGCCTTTCGTAGAAATATCCTAGTTTTACTACAAAAATAATGTTTAAATAACACGCACGAAAGCAATGAATCAAATGATATGATATATGTTCTTCATTAAGAACAAGTTATACGTGATTGTTGCATATATTTATTGTAGCCGTAAGTGTGTTCCGATTTAAATAACCAGTCCCTTATTTTATTTAAGCGAGAAACAACACCATACATACAACATTTGCGTTTGCGTTATACGGACATCAAACATATTTACAGATATCAAACACAATTAATTGTATTATCATTTCGCAGAGTAAAGTATAAGACTCATTTATACAATGTCGTTAAGAACTTAAAATGTGTTTCACTAAACATGATAGGATGAATAAGAAAAAATACAATGAAAAATTATAAAACAACTATAGTGATGATTGAAAACCGTAAAATGAAACTTCAAAAACTTACTTTTAGTTGAAACAGAGGGAGCTGTACCATTAGGTAGTTCTTTGAGCGCTGAAATAGCAACTCTGAATATTATAATTTACCATTTATTCATGTTTTAGACAGTTTTGTAACTCAAAGGTATGACACTATAAAACATTGAAGTTATTCCTGTTCACAAAGAATAACCAATTCAGTTTATTTCCTCAACATCATTATCTCCTTCTACGACATCTATCTATCAAAATATAGATTTCTTCACTAGGCTACACTTACAAAAAGAACCATCACAAGTCTGTACAATAAACGAGAATTGATTACCCTTTCATATATATGGCACCTTCTCATTACTGTGTTAACGTTTCGTTATTTTGTCTAGGTATATTTCCCTTTACATGTAGGTTTTCCCGGTATTGCTTTTTTAACGGATACCGTTCATAATTTTGGTATTCCTCTGGAATAGCTACATTTGCATTTGCAAGGTTAAATATCATCATTTACATTATTTGTCTCATTTACAGCCTCATATCTTGAACTACCCTTAGAGGTCGATAGTAAAGGAAAACTACTGACCAAACTTTACGGGAAACGCGATAATGTTCTATTTAGAATTGTCAACTTTCCTTTCGTCTGTGGCAACATCCCTTCAGCACCTGCTTATGGAGTTTTTACATCACAACTCATACCAGAGCTTGACGTAACTACGCAGGCTTTTTGTATAGTGCCTGACTTCTTACAATTTGGCATCTGGAACAGGGATATGTTGCTACAAGATTGAATTCATCACTACAGAAGTTTTATGGTCGTCATCATGAACTCGTGGGTCGTTACGGTGTTCCCATCTGCACCATTAAAGCTTATTTGTTCAACGTGTCATGGTTTTCCTTTCCACTTTCGTCTACCCCGGTCTGGACTATTAATGAGCAACTCGGTGGCTGTTTTTAGAAAGAAAAAACAGAGGACGCTTACCATACAGGTGCGTCTTGTCCGTGCTCCCAGTTCTTAGTGGATTCTGATTTGCTTATTTACTTTTGTTAGTTTGTATGTATTATTTTAGTTACTTTATCTTCTTTATTACCATTGTCTGTTTTCCATGTATGGTTTTGTCTCTGGATTACATTCTTTCCATTGGCTTTCCGCTAGAATCTTGTTTCCCTTGATTACTCTTATATTTCTGATATATTTCCTTACACCATGTTTGACAAAAACGTACATTTGTAAGATGTTTATGATATGTATTTTATTCAGCAGAGATAATAATATTGACTGCTTAAACAGGTATTGTATTGAAGGATCAATTAAATGGCGTAATATTAACTTATTTATTCACTGTAACTCTCCATGTGCAATTGAATTGACGAAACAAATAAAATGGCATATATACACATTGAATGTTAACTTACAGCCCATGCAAAGTATTGGAAGTGGCTTGGTACACTTCGCAGTTCTCCATTCAAACATTCTATAATCTACCTGTGTCATTTTCACACAATGTTGGTCTGAAAAACATGAATGATTACCCAGCATACAATTTAGTTCCCCGCTTCCCCAATGTGTATGTAAACTCAATGCATCACCATCAATCCAATTTACCATAGATTTGTTTTCATTCCAGGACAGCCCAATCCATGCACTCTGTTTATACCTAAATAAACAAAAAGATAAGAAAATGAGATCCGTTTGTCATGTATGGATACAAAGAGTAATTAAGGCAACCATGATTCTTGTAACAATCAAAAGAATGCAAGAATGCAAAACCAGACACGAAAAACAGACAAACACAACAAAGAACAAAAGAACTGAAATAATACAAACAAAGTAACAAAAGTAAGTGAGCACGGAGATATTCAGAGAAAAAAAATGAATCAGAAATCAGGTTTGTTATAGCATTACTATAGGAAAATGCATTGTAGACAAAACACTCGTACTCATATCTTAAAGACAAAAAGAATTCCGAAACTTCCCTCATGGTTAAAGTGTTTTTAATTGTTGCAAATTCCATTCCATAAAAGTCACATTTTGGTGATTCATTCGCCCAAATATCTTCCTGTAAAAATCTGTATTGGTTGGACAAGATGGATTCTGCAAAGGCAAACAGAAATTTTCAATTACATAAAGCAATTACTCTGAAACTTTGATACTTTGAAACTCTGATATTTTTTTGTTATTAATTGTGTCTCCAGAATGTCTTTGTGCAGCCAGGTTTGAGTTTATGATAGCCAAATAGTCAAGTAATAGTGTTTTGTAGTACTTACATTTATTAGAAGACACATGTTTCTTCTCTAAACAGTAGAATTCATTGTAAAAGTAACGATTTTAAACAAATTGCGTCATTCGCTCAAGAAAATTGTTACGGTAACATTTTATATTTTAGAGTCAAAGTCAGAACATTTCAAAAACATTATTTCTCTGAATATGCTTTTTTAGAAATAAATGGCATTACAAACTATAATGTGCACATTTCTACTAATATTATACACTGCACTGCTTTTTGTATTTAGCCAAATAGAAATATTACAACTTACCAAATATTTGAAACAAAATCATACATGTGTTGAAGATTGCCATGTTAGGATGAGCAAGTTACTAGAACACTATTCCATAATAGACTTAAAAGAGACAAAAGAAAAGTGGTTTCCATCAAGTACCAGCCCGCATACAATGCAGACAATACCAATGGTAAGGTGATTCATGGTGTAGAAGCACCCACCAGACAAACCATGCTTTTTTCAGTTTACTTATGCTATACATTCACATAATGATAATCAATTCTGAATTTTTACAATAATATACATTTATCACTAAATTCATCTTATTGAAACAAAATCAAGAACGATAACTCTTGCCATATTCCAAAGACATATACAATCTATATAATTTATATCTCACAAGTCCAATAACCAAATGAGAAAAACTAAATTAAATTAGACTAGTCCCTATTTCGGATACGTGTATAAAGGTGAAAATGCAAGGAAAAAAGCTGCAGTTTTGACTTATTATGATAATTATCAATTTTCATTTCATACTACATTGTATATAGACGACATTATACTCACTATTTTTGTTCAATTTCGGCTTCGAATATTCAAAACAACCATCTTGACAGAATATGGTTACCAGTAGTCCGTATTTACTTCGAATATTGAAATTGACAACACGTTTTCGGATGAATGCAACCAATTTAATGTAATTTTTTGGCGTCAAATTCACTAAATTAGAGTATATAAGACAACAAAAATGATAAATATATTTTAAGTAGTTTGGATTGAAATTATAAGGATTAAATACTGTTTGTCCAGAATTTATGGATGTGTTCAGTCGAACCATTTACTCACAGGAATATTAAACTAGTGAACAATATCGATGTTTAAAAGGTAAAAAGGAACTAAATACAAACAAAATATGAATAAATCGTAAAAATATTGAATATGAGCCCAAACTTTTGGCCTTACGGCCTTCGTCAAGGGCAAAAAGTATTGAGGAGAAAACTGTCAATCCCTACCACAGAGACAAGGTGTCCTTCAAAACTTATCTTGATCATTATGAAATATGCGTCAAGTTCAAAATGAAAATTTCTAAAACGAAAAGCAGTTGAAAACCGGATTATGGTGTCTAACTATTTACTTACACACCTGTCATAAAAGTCGTCTGATTTGTGAGTGAAAAATCCAATTTTTACACACTGAAATAAATTATAGAAAAAAAAACGTGTATTCTGACTTTTAAATTTAAAATTTATCCAGTTCTATGAAAATCAAAAGTTACCGCAATCCAATTTCACGATTAAAAAATTGTAATCTTAATAAGTTGTAAATTCCATTCTACCAATAGACACTTCATAATCAAACATTGACACCGATAACAGTAATATAGATATCACTTCCGAAAGTCTTCAAGCATGATGATTCTTGGGTTCAAAGGAATCAAAATATTGATATTGTTTTGAATAAGCCTTTTCTATATATGAACTTTATTAGCCGTCATCTTTGTGTAATAACATTAAACTGTAAGAATGTTTCTAAACAGTAGGCTTTTGTTATACATTAATTTTAAAATCACAGTGAAACCTGTCTAACCCAAAACCCTTTTTGAGAGATCTGTTCAGATTAGACAGGTATTTGATTTAAACAGGTTCAAAAAGTTTTCACAGTTGTCTGGTTTTTTGCAAAGTTTTGATTTATCCGTGCAATTTGTGTAAATAAACAAAACATTAAAAATTTGCCATCATTTAGGTTAATTAAAGGAGAGTTACATGGTATAGCCTGTACTATTGATTATAATGTTAACAAACAAAAGCAATGGTATTTTGAATATTAGAAAACAAGCGCAGTTATCAGATGCTACAAAATATTCTTTATACATTTTCTAAAGAAATTCTGCCTTGTGAAATACATTTTTACAACTCAACACATCCATATAAAAGATATTATTACAATTTATCAAATATTTGAAACATATTATAAACGTCTTGAGGATTGCCATGTTTGGATGAGAAAAAAAACTCTAGGACCCCTTTAAAAAATCAGAGATACTAAATATATTTTGTTTCTTAAAAATACTGATTTGAACTGATAATCATATATATCATATATGCGAATTTGATAATAGCAAACTTTACTGACGGCACTAGCTTGTAGTTCCATGCTTAATGAGTGATCGAAAAATATGCATAAATTTTTCACATTTGGTACATCGCTAATAATATTTCCATCGAACGAGAGCTCAAGATTGGATAACTTATTAAGCCTGTTTTTCGGTGCGACGACGATCAGTTCAGTCTTGTCTTGGTTGAGTTTAAGGAGGTTAGAAACCATCCAAGCACTAATGTCGGAAAGGCAGTTTTCTAATCTAGTTGATATATCGGTCCAGTCATCGAGAGACTTAATCACCAAGTACACTTGTGTGTCATCAGCGTAACAATGATGCAACATATCGTGGCGTCTGCAGATTTCACCGACCGGTTTTGAGAACATGCAGTACAGTTTGGGTCCTAAAACGGAACCCTGGGGTAAACCATATCGAAGACACTTATCGTCGGAAAGAGTAGATCCAATCGAAACACATTGAGTCCTGTTCGTCAAGTAGGATTGTAACCACAATAAAGCTGTTCCAGATATTCCAAAAGGAAATTCGAGACGATTCATGAGAATATTATGATCAATGACATCAAATGCCGCCGATAAATCTAGCATCAAAAGTACGGTACAACAGTTTTTGTCAAGAGAAGACGTGATATCATGATAGACGCGTAGAAGGGCGATCTCAGTAGAGTGGAATTCTCGATACGCAGATTGAACATCATCATATAAGGAATTCGATTTTAAGTGACACTCAATTCTCGATGCAACAACTTTTTCGACTACTTTCAACACGAAAGGTAAGTTTGAAACTGGACGATAGTTCTTCATTATCTCCTTATCTATATTGTCCTTTTTTGAGTAGTGGACGCACTATTGCTCTCTTGAGTGCTGGTGGTACTGTTGCTTCGGATAAGGATTTGTTCACAACGCCAGTAATTGTAGGCAGCAATGTTTCTAAACAATCTTTGATAATATTTGTTGATATTGGATCGAGCTCACAGGATTTAGACGGAGCTGATGAGATGATCTTTTGTACTTCCTCACATGATGCAAGTGAAAAATGGCTCACCGGTGAACTTTTTATCAGCTCTTAAGATATCCAGTGTAATGTCTGCAGTGATTGACTGAGCACTGAGTTCGTTACGAATTATTTGTATTTTCCCAAGGAAGAATTCTCCGAATTTGTTCCCAAGATCCTTTTCACTCTGATGTTAAGGGAGGACTGTTTGATGGATATTCCCCATTAGATTATTAGTAAGTCTGTAAAGTTTTTTTCTGATTAAGAAGCATTAAGGTCATCACGGTTACAGAGTCCGATTTCAGGGCATATCACAATTTCGCTTGAATTCGTACCAATTCGGACTCACCCGAATTTGTTGATCTTAGCCGATTGGCGAACTGTTGCGTTACACAAAAATATACATATGTAGTAGTATCTTTACGAAAAAAGGAGTGCACATTTTGCTAGTAATGTAGAAATGTACGATATCAAAAGATATGAAATAGAAAAGAACATGAATGTACAATGTATATAATCAGTTACCATCCTTTCATAATATGTCCTTAAATTGATATAAAATTTCAGGTTTCAGCTCATTAACATTTGTGATTTTTTATATATCTACGCCAGGGTATAAGGTGAAAATGAAAAAAAATCACTGATTGATTGGGAGTTAAGTTAAGCTGATCGTTGTTATTGCAAGCCAAAATTAGTGGCATAAAATATTTGACGATCAGTCAATTAGCAGGCTTCAGAATTTTTATTGTATTTCCATTGGTTTGTAGAGCATGATAAAGTTCTTACTATATAAAGTTTTAAGGACTGATCAATTTTGGAATGTGAGGAAAATCAAAAAAGAATAATTGTGTTGTTCCTTATATTCATTAAAAAAAAACCTGTCATTTTTGTATGCAAATAAAGTAAAAAGATTGCCCCAAGACAGCACGATGACGTCATAAGAATAAAATGAGTCAGGTCATTAGATGTTAGTCATTAAGGTAAATTTGTGTCGTTTTATAAGTGTTGGATTTCATTCTGTTACCGTGAATTTCATTACTTGTTGTTCTGGGGCCTGTAAGAATTTACTTAAAGGTGTGTTAAACTTGTTAAAGACCTTATGATGATATATTAAGCATTTATTAATTTTGATTTAATTGTTACGCTTGTGCATTTGTTGCGTTTCTCCATGTCCGTGTTTGTATGAAATAATATGTTCAAATAATATGTAAAGGTTAACAATAACTACTATAATAATTCGGTAACTACATGAGTTTTAATGGTCGTCTCTACAATTTGATTAACGATATAAATGCTTTTATCCCGCACGTTTTCACGTCACTCCGGATTGACAACTTCATTTCTATCGGATTTTTGTTTACTTGTCATGTGACAAATGCTTCAGGTTGATCAGGACGTGCTTACACTTCCGGAAGTCACACCTTAATTGTGGGAGTTAGTATTGTCAGTGATGCAGTGTTCGTGTGCAATCTTGTTTTCCTTAACTTTACTTATGTAATTGTGTTTTATTCTGATGTGTGTTATTAAGTTGCTGTACAGTATGACATAGTTTTCCTTACCTCTTTCGTCTACCTGTGCACCTGAACCATCCTCCCAGTTCTTTTTTTTCTTTTTTCTTTTTTTGTTTTTTTGTTTTTGTTTTTGTTTTTTTTTGTTTTTGGTTATGTAATGTTTTTTGTTGTCTGTGGCTATTTTCCATGTCTGATCTTCGTATCTTTATTTCCGCTTTAATCTTGGTTCCATTGATTACTCTTGTGTATGTAGATAATCTTTGTTTGTTCATTGATATTGATGTCTATGAATTGTTGTTCTATTTTGATCATTGTAAAGCTTAGAAATTGTCAAAATTTAGAGCATTTTTTTTTATAATTTAACAAAGTTTTAGTATCCAAGTTTCATAAATAGGAACCTCGCTATAAATTTTCATTCTTAGACTTTTAATTTACGGCGATCATACCGGTTTTTTTTATCGAAAACATTATTGCCAGCTTAAGAGGAATCAGGGGAACAAGGATACGAACGGTTATAAAAAAAAACACGCAATACAAGAATTACAACTAGACAAAAAAATAGACAACACAACAAAGAACGTGAAATAACCGACCTAACACGAAACATAAAAACAAATGTAAATAATATCCCGTACTTCACTAAAAACCCAACTGGCAGCATAAACCGGATGGGTAAGCAACCTCTGCTGTTCTAGAAACCCTCAACGAGATGTCAATAGAACTTTTGTAATGGAATATTTAATCTTGTAGCAATATAACTCAGCAACATAACCCTGTTTCTGTAGTCAAATTGTAAGATATCTTTATTTTTTTTTCAGTTGTAAAATATCACATTAATTTTCAAATACAAAATATTAAGAACAGTTACACCAATGTTTGAAATTCTAATTGAATTGTAGCTCTCTATTAAAATTGCTACGAAGCATTTAGCACATTTATTTTATCTTCTAGGAATTTCGAAACAAAAACATGTCATATTGAATCCCGTAGTTATTTCTTAAAAATGTATCAAGCTATTCTATAATTGCACAGTATACTATTAAACTGTTGAACTATAATTTTACAGTCGATGTCCACTAGGAAAACAGAAATTTAGGTCACATTGTTTTCTCTTTTCCTCTTTTATTTTAACCCGTATTTGGCTTATAAGCAACTGGGCTGGTATTTGAAGAGAAAGGCAGAAGCTGTCCACCCTACCGGTGCACATTGTTGATACTACCAGTGAAGTCCGGATTACTACCATTCATTCTGTAGTTACTGTGTGTATGCCTTGGTAATTAATGTTAATACTTTAGTTGTCTAGTCTTTGTCCATATGCAATACTATCTAATTCTTTGTTCTAATTATGGCATCATTTTTTACCATCGGATCTTGATAGATCGGAACGGACATGTCACTTGCTTGAACCCATAAATGCTTTTTCATAACGACAGGTTTATACAGGAGAAAAAGTTAAGAGAAGACATTAATTAGAGTAACTAAAACATACCCTGGTGCGTAAGGAATCGGAATATTTTACTTTTCTGACTGCATTGTAATAATATCTTTTAGCGAGGAGGTGTACATTAAGGAGCCCTATTTTGTCGTTTTCTGTAAAATTTCTGCAATAGTTTGCTAAAATATATTTTTAATCAAATTCTTCATCAAATTAAACCAAAAGTGTTCTAGATAGATGACTCGTTAGTCCAATGATTTTCATAGGAGAATATTATTTATCAATTTTTTGATACGAAACAATAAATGGTAATATCAAGTCGCAATATAGACAAATCACAACGACTTATGTTTCTCGAATAAACTTGCTTGATCTATAGTTCTTGACTCATGTTTTGATATCATATCTCAATGAAACATTTTTATCAATCTCAATCACAAATTGCATGTTTGTTTAATTTTTGTACACATAATGTGCTTTGCGTCCTAATTTTTTTCAAAATCACAAGGATAATAGGAGTAAAGGCGAGAAAAAACCATGACAAGTTTAAGAGGTACACCAAGGGTAAGGGACACAACTCTTACAAATCGTTGGAACGTTTGTTTTAAGCATTTTACATCAGTTTCATGTAAGCATCAAAGTAACTTTGACTGATTTCATTCTATTTCAAATGAAAGCTTGATAGGCTCTGGTGAAATTGAATATGATACAAACAAATCACTAATAACAAGAGTTATGTCCCTTACCATGGGTCTCCTTAAGTAAAACTAATCGGCCACTGAAAAAAATTACTTGAAACTTTGTTTGAGATATTACATAAACATTCTAAAAGTCAGAGTCGAAGTGTACGGATGCCTTACATCATCTGACAAATACAAGGTTATTCAAGATTAATACAACAAACCGTTTTATTACATACAATTGGACCTGTTTGAAGGATTGTTCAATACTAAACATTGTCATGTAACTATCTTTTAATAAATGATACAAATTATAACGAAGTTACTAAGTGTCTTTATCCCACTGTTTTAATGGGTAACACTTGTATACCGTCCCCTAGAAGACAGATTAGTTACTGTTGACTTTCTTCATGACTGTCAATGGGGAAAATTGTATATATAAGATATTAATAAATATATAATTTTATTTATTTAACAATCTCAATAAATCGAGATTGTATAACAACGCAATTGATTACCACTAAAAAAGATACTCAAGAAGGTCTGCGTGTCCACTTTGCACAGCTAAATCTATTGATCTCTCCCCTGCATTTGTTGTGTCATGAATAATCATTCCAGCGGAAAGTAGTAGTTTCACTATTTCTGTATGCCCATAAAAGCAAGCCATATGTAATGCATTCCACCCTTCTTCATTTCTGGTATTGATATCTACACGATGTTGTTTACCGTTTAATTGTAAAAACCACTTTATTATTAGGATGTGGCCTTCTCTGCTTGCAATTAGAAAAGGCGTTTCGTGAACTAAAGTTTTTTCATTAACGTTCGCCCCATAAACTACCAGAAGTTTTACAATTTGTGTGTGTCCTTTGATACAAGCTCTATGCAAAGCTGACAATCCATTTTTGTTTTTCATTGTTGTGTCAACAAGACTAGCTAGCCTTCTCCCGTTTAATTCTAGTAAATGCCTGACTATTTCTAGATGTCCAGAATAACATGCATAGATGAGAGCTGTTGCTTGCTCGTCAGATGTTTTTATGTTTAGATCAGAACCGTTTGAAACTAGCAATTTCACTATTTTATCGTATCCTTTAAAAGAGGCAATATGTAACGGAGCCTATCCATCTACATCTGTTACATTGATATCAGACCAACTTGCCATAAACAATGGCGTTTCATTCGTATTTGTTTTATGGTTATCATACAAGCTGTTCTCTAAGATTAGATTTACAATATTTACATGACCGTTTTTACAAGCTGAATGAAGGGGAGTTACTCCTCTTTTATCCCCTCTCATATAATCAGCATCTTCGGAATCGCTCATAAGATAAGCGGCTGTATCGAATCTTCCTTCTCGGCAAGTAAGTAAAAACGGAGTTGATCCATTGTATGTCAGACTGTTTATATCTATCCCGTTCGCAATAAGTAGTTTAACAATATCCGTATGACCTTTAAAACATGCTACATGTAATACTGTAGCTCCTTTTTCATATCTCGCTTGTGTACAAAGATTATTTTGATATTTAATTAATAATTTTACAGCCTATTGTGTGACCTCTTTGGCAAGCCAGATAGATCGGTGTTATACCGCGATTTGATGCGGCATTTGGGTTCATTCTAACCTCAATAAGTTAATCACTTTAGTGTATCCATAGTAAGATGCAAAATGCAACACGGATAAACCGGTTTCAACTGTCATATCTAAGTTTAGGTCACTATTAATCTTCTTTGGATACTGAACCGTTGTGCGAACTTGGATATCATGGGGTCGGGTTTGTTTTACATTGTGTGTGAAGTAATAGGATTCCAACCATTTCTACTTTACCACTATAGCATGCGTAGAATAAGGAGTTATATCCTTTTTTATCCTTTCTATTAGCATCCGCTTTGTTATCCAACAAATATTTTGTAACTTTAACATGACCACCAAAACAAGCGGCCATCAGTGGTGTTTTGCCATTTGTATCTGCCTGACCAATGTCTTTAGAAAACTTCATAAGTACCTTTGCAACTTCATAATGACCTCTTCCACAAGCAATAAATAGGGGTGTTCTCCCTTCGTCATCAAAATGATCAACTTGATGTGGATAATTTTCAACAAAAAATCGAACAAAATACATATATCCTGTAGACGACGCAACGAGCAAAGGCGTTGTACCATCTTCGCTTGGCAACAATTGGATTTTCTGATGTTTTATCCTTTCTTTTAAGGATTTAAGGAGTATTGTTCGATAAATGGCATTTTCGGTTTGGATATTTCCAAAAACTTCCCAATAATTTTGGTTACCTATTTCAGTAAATTGTCGATCGAGGTATTCTTGTTCCATTTCTTTCGAAATAACAATTACATTTGACATTTTAGGCTTTTCGATTGTTTGAAAATAAAGGCGGTTTGAAATTAAAGACATCTCTACACTTTTCATTAAACATTTCGGAATATACCTTGCAATTACCGTAGAAACTATATCAAACATTTTGTCATGAATGGCAGTATAGCAGTCACTTTTTTTGATAATAAATATATCTTTTAGTCTCTCAAGTCCTAAAAGTCCAGTCGTACAGTTGACACCAGTCTGAATTTCACTTTCAAAAAATACTTGTTGTATTAAAGGATCCATTTTCAGTCTATGGGGACCATTTTTGGGTAAAGTGTTGTTAAATATTACAAGTAAAGCCATTCCTACAAAGGAGGACACTATGTTTTTTCTGAGTCCTTGTATTTCCCTTTCAACAACAAGAACTGGATGCATAAACATTTCGATGTCTGGTTTCGACATGTTAGCGTAGACTGAACATAAAAGAGGGAAAAAATCGTACAGTAGAATATTTTTGATTTTAGCCACAATATTCGCGGGAACGTACGATAACGCTATTGATTTAAGTTCTTCTACCGTCAGTTTGAAATCTGTCCCAAAACAACATTGCTTTAATTCAAAACAAGATAGATTCGGAAATGAAAGATGGCTAGAGATGTTTTTGAGGCTTGTTATAATGACACATGTTTTCGATTCTTCGTTCACCATTTTATGATTATAATTTCTTAATAATGCTGACAGTTTATTGTCAAATTTGTCCCATGTATCAAGTTTGTTTGTGTCCAGAACAAATTTTCCACAAATATCGTCGATCACAAAAACTTGTCTGGGCTCTGCGCCTAACATTTTTACCAATTCACCAGGGTGTTCTATAGGGATTACTGTACATCCATACATGCGAAGTTTAAGGGCAACATAGTGTGCTGCTGATGACTTACCACAACCTGGAGGACCAGTTATAATGACTCCTCTATCTTCCTTCAAATGTAAAGCGTCGATTATAAATCTAGTAGCGGTCACGGGTACATACTTTATATCTTGTTCTTCCCATTCAGATAGTTCAGCAATTACTGTGTCTGCAATGATAAATAGATATAAGTTTTTTTTATTAAAAGTTTTTTTTTTTAATTTTTATTTCTACAATATGCACATGTGATACCTTGAATATGCAGAAAAGCAAAAGGTTCAGAAAAGCACGAATCAACCACAATGACACAGTATCTTTGACAAGCAAGGGAGAAAAAAAGCTTGTAAAGAACTCTTATTATTACATTTTTGCAAGTGATCATAAATTTATACACTTATTAATATCACTAATTAATTCTTTACTAAGCAGTCAACTTTCAAACAGATATATAACGAGAATAGGTGTAGTATCTGTCAAATAGAAAACAACCCCACCGGGTTGAAAATACCAGCAAGTCCAAGGCAACCAGCACTTATCTTTCACAAGCACCAAGTTAATGTGTTAAACAAAAGTAGTTTTACAGGACAGTTACAATGATAGTGCCAAAATACACTAAGTTTGTATGATGTTTTGAGTTGTTCCCCATGCATAAAAGGTGAAATTTATTCCAACTGACAATGCTGGCCAGTTTTGGATTTAACTTCACATAAATTTAATGAAACGTATTCACAACAAGGGGATGATTTGCCTGAAACGCTTTCTAGATACACTGGTTTGTCTGAAATCACAGGGATAATCGAAGTAAAACAGGGCCTATGTTTGTAGAAAGACCCCATTTGTGCCGACGAGACAATTTTTCTGTTGGGTTCTAGATCTTCAGAAATGATACTGTACAATGTGTTTATACAGTTTATTAACATAAGACTTTAATGCGCACCTTTATTTACATGTACACTGAAATCAAAGCAACTTCTCACTAAAGGGTTCGTTGGAGTTATCTTTAAACATAAATTAAATGGAAATTAACACAAAGGACTAGCAGTACTTTTATCAATAACAAATCTTTGGTGTTGGGAAACATGTATAGAATCATCAAATGAACAAGTAGACAATAATAAAATTTGAGACAGAATCTCAGCATTCAAACTCAACGAACGTAAAATAAAAGAAATATTAAAGTGAAGGTAAACCACTTGTTAACAAAACAGAAAAAAATACAATTCAATGACTTAGTTTTTGCTCATTTTTTAAATGAATAAATAAAAGAATAATAGTTCGATATTCTTACATTGTAATGCTATTATTGACAGGTATATATGTGCCCCGAATAGTTCTTCTATATAACACTCAATCGATTCAGTATTGATTAGCATATACCTTTCAAACTCATCTACATAAAAATGTTTCTAGTTGTATCTCTAACACTGCTTCTTTTAATATACCTTTTAAGTTTGTGCTTTCGGTGTCCAGTCGAGTAAGTATTTGTTGGTGGTGGTGAATTTGGAGTTCAAGTTGTCGTAAACAGATGGCATCGTGAATATCAAGCGACGACTTTGAAAGTTTATCTACATCATGTTCTAGATCGGAAGACAGCTGGACTATAGACTAAAATGAACATGGTAATCAATTGGTAAGTAACATGCAAAGTTTTTCATCCTTTGTCAATAAAACATGAGTTTACGCTAACTTCAATAAGGCCTCGATAAGATTAGAATTCAGAATATGACTTATCAAAATAATTGAAAGAATAAATCTGTGATATCCCTCAAACTTTGCAAAATTCTTAAACATTTGGTCATGAAGGGTAAGTAAGACAAATCAATCAAAAATATTCCAGCCACTAGAACAATGGAATAGATTCGGATTTATAGTTATATTAATACAAAAGGGAAAACTTCAAGTAAGGTTCAATCAACAGAACCTGGATTACAGCCTCTAGCAGATTTTTACATCTCGGTTTTACCAGACTAGATTTTTTTATGAAATGTAAATATTTACACACAACCGGTGCCGCTAGTTGATCAGTTGATCTCCGGAACACCTGAACACGCCCATTTCTTTATATTCATATTGCTAGTGTTTTGGATTTTTTACAACTTGTTTTCCTTATTTCCATTTTATGTATTTGAATTGTCAAATAAATGACACATTGGCATTTTGTGAACGATATTTTTGTAGCCCAATAAGTGGTGCAGTGCAAACAAACTACCACTAACTTGTAATAAATGAAAGTGTGCGAGTTATTGCGAGCTAACACTGCAAATTTCGTTCTTGACAGCTTAGGATATATTTCAAAATATGTTAATTTTTGTTTGTTTGTTTTTTTTTCATTTCTTTTGTTTGTTTGTTTGTTGTTTATTTTTAGAATTGGTTCATGTATGCTTAAAAAATTTTCTAATAAAATATATAAACATTAAATTGTCTGTTTCAAGGTATTACATTAAATAAGAATCATGTTAACTGGATAGAATTGAAAATCATGTTTAATATCTTCCTATCCGTCGAATATATAGTTTTGTTCAGAGTCTATTAACACGTAAGTACATATTTACATGCTGGATACATGTCCAATAATCTATGAATTGCTGTGACGTCACTTTTGCGTCCTTTGAATGAACAATCAGGTTTCTGTAATATTTGATTCTTGATATATGTGCCCCTGGAGTGTCCAGAGTTGAAGCTGGTAAGTCTTCTTGAATGTCAATGTCAGTGAAGTTTTTCAGAAGACAAACCATTTATGTTATATCAAAATTAGCTGAGATAACTTCTTCACCTTATCAATAGATAAATAGTGATTAAAATATGACAATAATTTGAAAACAAAACAAGTCATAAAAATACAAGATAAATCTCTACAGAAAACATTGGAAAGGGGAACAGATGCATCATCGTATAAACTTTATAAAAAGTAAATACAGAGATCACCAAAAAGTCTTCAATAAGTATAATCATATTTTACTTGTACTAAAACAAACGCAACTGTAAAAATCTTAGATTTACCCGGAACATGCATATACAATATAATAAGCGGTTGAAACAATGGCTTCTTCTCTAGTTGTTTTCTTAATCACAGCTAGTCGACCGTCCCCAGAAATCGGTAAGGAATAATTTAGATTGTATCGTGTTTACGTGTTATAGTATTCTGTATTATTAGTACTTACCATGTAACGGGTATAATAAGTAAAACTGCTCCTTTGTAATTATTCTTTTCCTTTTCAGCTCATTTATTTTGCTACTATTCTTTCTCAAAAACTCACCAAGTTATGTTGGGTGAAATTCGACGTCAATCCACTGTCGAACCACTCCTGGACCTATCTTTATTAGCAGGCAAACTAAACGTACATAATCTCCTCTTCAGTCAAAGATTTTTTCATTTCTTTCCATTCTGAAACTTTAAATATCAGCTGAAAGGGTAATCTACATATTGTGTAAAAAATGGGGGGGGGTTAACATGCATAACTCGTTCTAATAACGTATTGGGCAGTGTTTAATATGAAATGGGAATGATGTAATCTACATATTGTGTACAACATGTTTCCCTCAAAAGTCAAAGCTTTGCGGTTCTTTTTTTTTTCAAATTAAGTGTAATATATGCATTTCACAAGTGACACTAATGTATGATAAACACATTTTTACTTTGCTTATAAATGTTTGAAATTGCATTAAAAATGATGATGATATCAATAACACATTTTGGCAGTGTTTAATATGAGATGGGAATGAGATTTGGGGAATACTACATGACAAATCGGGGAATGGAAAAGCTGGCAATTGATAATTTGGATTGTGCTATAAGGAACGGGGGAATGGTAAGTTTGTACCCCGCTGGAGAGATGTATGAATATGTGAAATTAAGATATTTCCTCCGTTAGTCATCCTGTATTTCACAAGATATTGAAGAAACTCCAATTCATAAATAATTCATATTCCAACTGAATAACGCAAAAGAACGACAAGGAGAGGGGCGCAATTAACGCTCATTGAAATACTGATATTTTGCTGAAAAGGAGTGACAAATATGTTGCAAGGAAGAAACTGAAGAATACAGATCACCTTTTCCACGCTATATCAATTTTCGTACATATTTCTATACTGTTGTAATATTTGAAATAATAAAGTTAAAAAATATTTTTTTTTGTAATAAAATGAAAAGAACAGGCTCTTTCCTGGTAAACAGACTTCAATGATAGACACTCTATTACGTATACTTTAATGAAGGAAAGAATTTGTGTATATTTTAAATCTCAAACTACAAGAAGCATATTTAAAGGAGAAGCTCACCTATCTTCTTGACCCGAAAAAAAAAACAAAAGTACACTTTCTTCTCAAAACTATCAATCGTACACTCCTTCAGACGTTCACCTTTCCCGTTTTAGCGTTCGTGCATCGTTTATCGTGCGTTTACACATCGTTTTGCGTTCGTTTAAACACACGATAAATGCACGATAGAAGCGTTCGTTTGTTGGGCGTTTAGCGTGCGTTTGGGTGTAGTGAGTGCGGGAAACCTAAACGTTTCAAGGAGTGTATCTACCTATCAGTAAAATAACACTCAAGTCTATAAATTTAATGCCAGTCAATGAAAATATAGAAAAATACATATAAAGCATATTTTTTGTCATAATGCGATTAAAATCAACTTAACAATTTTACTTCCCCAACATCGATTTTTTTTAATCTTTTCATATTTAAACACCAAGATTTGATATATTTATACACTGAACCTTAACCCTCACAAGTACATAATAAAATTTAATAGTCTACATGATAACATTTCGTAATTTATAAGTTCAACTTAAACGATGTATTACGACATACTATGCACTCATACTATATGATAGAAAAAGGAACAGATATCGTGAAACGCAGCACAGCCACCAATGTCTAAAATACGATATAGTTAACACCTTCTGAGATCACCAAGAAGTCTTCAAAAAATCATAATCCAAGCAAATTTAGGTAAGCCCTTAAAGGCTCCAACAACAGAAGTAGTAAAAGTTATGGTAACAGGACGATGACACATTTAAAAAAAAACTTAAAAATTAAATAACGACAAAAAAGACTCATTAACATATTTTGACTGTTGACAGACGCAACCCTGCAGTGGGGTAAAATAAAGATTCTCCTCCAATCTCCAGGGGATTACAGGATTTCTCCACAGGAGATATTTAAATTTTAGATTTTAACCAACGAGCTTTAGCGAGTGCTTTAAAATCTAAAATTCGACCATCGAGAGTGGCGAAATCCTTTAATCCACGAGAGAAATAAGGGAGAATCTGTTTATCCTATGAATAAAATCACAAAAAATAAATCTCCCCACATCAACTACATCATAAAGGACCTCCCCTCCAGTCATCAAGTCATTGCGTCTTCCGTATCACTACCATTACGATTAGTTGATAAACTACCAACTAATCTTTTAAAATATGAATAACATTCGTTAATCAATAAGTATTTAATTGATAAACAAAATGAATAACAACTGTAAACATGGTAAACATGGTAAGTGTGAAAAGCGTGGGAGTCTTCACGCGACATTTAAATTTCCTGGCATGGTGGGAAATTACATATTTTTAATTACTCGCGCGTGCGTTATGAATGAATCCTATGAATGGGAGAAACTTGTTTTATACGGTTATTTACGTGATATTACACGGCTGTCTATTTCGGTACAAAAACGTTTGTGTTGCATTTCACCATATATGTACCCCTTCCCTGTTTCCACATTCCCAGATAAACATCGTCCTTCCAAAATAAGAACTGTGGTGATTTTCTTGTTTCTTTTAAAGTTATTTAGATTCACTTTATGACAAAAAAGTTGACGCATTTAATACAAAACAATCCTAGCTTTCGGCTTGAAACAAGCAACACAGAAAGAAAATGTTGTACCATTTCTTTTTACTTTATACATGAATATTTCAATTTCTAAGATCGTCATCAAATGCCCATGGAATTAACATGGAGATGGATGTAATTATAATATCTAGCAATAGAGAACAAAAATCGACGGAATTAACGGAGGTAGGTATGTGGACAACGGACAAAACAAGAGGTTATGTTTGCGGGTCAAGTGCAACTGGCTGATTCCCCCTTTTTTCATTTTTTGCAATTTGGGAACAAAAATTGACCAATATTTGCTTGGAAACTACCCTTTTTAGTAATTCTTGGTAGTTGATCCCTTCCGGAATTGATCACTATGAAAGTAATATAGTCTTCCTATTTCAAAAAAGTTACTGATTTTAATTTGTCGGTCTTTTTCAGTGCAGTTAAAATTTGATCTATGATGTTACACGAGGTAACATATAAAAATTTGTCAAATGCAAAGCTTGCGTTTCTGTAAGTTGTTCAAAGGTGTTGAATTGCATCATTAAGATTGCTCAAGTCATAATCTAGAGACAAAACAACCATACCATGTGGTAAAGGAGACAAAGCAACATTGTTACAGGTGATCCATTCGAAATATTGACTTACTTATAGAATATCAATGGAGCAAAAAGTATTGTCCATTTCGAATAGCAAAACTGTATAAGTGAAGTAATACAAAGGTGGCATGCAGGGTAACTGCAACATCAATTGTCAACAGACGGTGAAAATACTCCAAAAGTTGTCTCATGACAAAGTGTAAGTGTTCACATTCAAGCGCAAACAACTAGTTTTTTTTTAATGTACAAATTTCCATTGGCTCCACACTGCCGTGAACAAAAAGCAATTCTATCAACTTGAAATAAAAATGAACTTTTATTTATAAGAGTCAGTAATGTGTTAAAAATGGACAAGTTTTCGTGATATACCTAATTCAAAATATCTCCTATGACCGTAACTTTTATCGCAGTATTTCAACAATCATTAAAATAAGTATATTACCATGTCCCTTATTTTATCCCTACACTAGCTTATATTGCTACCAATTCGTAACTGAAAAAAAAAACTGATATGAGAAGACCTCAGCTAAGGGTGTCCTCAACGCACTTCATGGTCAAAATTAAGACAAAGTCGTCTAACAGGTCTTTGATGTCGCTCAAGCATGGCAAATCTATAATTAAAAAGCTTCTCTAATATGGTCAAATGGGTGTGACAAGTAAGAGAAACCTTTTACAAAATATGCGCACACGGACACCATGATCACTTTTTACTCCCTTAAGTTCATCCCACCTTGAATCTTACCAAAACTGAATATATTATTTTATGCATACTAAAGCTGATGCAAAATCTCCCTGTAAAATTTTACCCAGATTCCTTGACTTGTTTAGGAGAAGCTCTCACAAGAAATGAACACAGACTTGGTCATTCCTCTATTCTCCCTTCAAATTTCTTTTCAGATGGTAAAATATAGTGTCAATGCATTTTGACTGTTCAGATAGAACAGTTTTAGACTAAATTGTTGGAAATGGATTGTCCACCACTGAAGTACAATTAGCTATTTTGTTTAACATAATATTGTATTTAAAGTATGTAAAAGAAATCAATATTTACATACCTACTGTAAGATTGATCCTTTAAAAACCTGTTTTTGCACTAGGAAGTGAAAATTAATCACCCTTCGTTTACTCCGATTCGAATACCGTGGCTTAAACATTGTATATTAAGAAGACATCAGTAGCGACCTTTCATAAGGCTTTTTTAAATGAAAACGAAAATGTAATGACAATGAAATTGTACTTATTTTACTAGACGTATACCTGATACAAAAAGGAAACTTATAATCGCAATTATTCCCGAAATAAGATGAACCTTTTTATCTGTACAAGCTATATACTTATATAAATAGTCAAGTTGGTGCAACGTTATTTTCTACATACTACAACAGAAGTTTGAAAGAGACATCTTTCGCAATAAAACTACGATTTCGATTTGAAGTGGATAGTATTTTGTGTTTTAAATACAACAAAACATTTAATTCATAAGCTATTTAAAGAATATGACTGAATGGCATCGGGTAAATTTTCGATTTTAAAAAATAAAACGGTTGGAAGATCAGATTTAAAACCACTGATTTCTTATCCGTCATTTTTATTTTTCAGTCGTCTTGTGAAACACAGCATTATATTTTTGCTTAAATTGCTTAAATTATGTCTATATTTATAAAATGAAAACTCACCTACATAGACCACAGACGATTATACAATTCGTTTAGCACATTAATAAATAGTAATTAAGGTAACACATGATTGCCCTTCCGTTTTACGATCGGTTGAAAATTTTCAAATGTGAATAGATCAAGTTTATAAATAGTAAGAGTATTTTAAAGGAGGCACATTTGAGTCGAAACTGTAGAAAAAGATATATGGTGATTATAATCAGTTTTAAATTGAACTATAATAACTCAATTTGCCGTAAGTAAGCAAACCAAAGACACAGGAAAGGTATGAAAATATCATACAGGAAAATGAATCGTATAGAAGACAATATACTTCATAATCATCATGAGACAACAATTGATTACATGTATGCGAAGTCTAGAAAGAAAAACTTCAAAAATGAAGGAAATAAAAACATTATTTTTTTAAACTCAACTAAGATTGAGATGTGTAAAATAAATTGAAGCTTTGCTAATTTAACAAATGTCTAACTATGACTTGAGAATAATAAAAGTATTATGAAAAAATACTGAAACAGTTAGATAAATATCATATTTATGAAACAAGCATACATTCGATATATATGTATGAATGAAAAATAACTTCTGACAATTCATTTCAGGAAAATTAGAGGTTAGAATGTTAATTAAAAAACACAATTCAAGATCACACTGAGAAAGTTTAAGCACACAATAAAGAACATAAAATAACACGCACATAGAAATAAAAGTAAATTAGAAATCTAGAATTTCATTTATATAGCTTACTCTGAGATCAAAGGTTCTGGCTATTTCATTTTCCGTCTTTTGGATAAGATCATGCAGCTGTTAAGACAATCTCATACGAGTAAAGGAACGGGTCAGGGAGTATTGGAACAACAGTTCTTCCCATTGGAATGACGACAGTTTGTTTGAAAACACGTTCGCCACACTGTGATAGGTAAAACATTCCGACATTTTGATATTCAGAAAATAAGGTGAAATCGCTTTTACGTAGTATGAAAGAATAATCAAGAGAACCAAGGTTATAGCGGTAATCAAAAGAATGTAACACAGGGACAAAGACCGGACATGGGAAACATACATGCACAACAAAGAACATAAAGTAAATAAAATCACACATACAAAGTAACAAAAGCAAATGAGCAACTCGGATTCCACTAAAAACTGGGAGCTTGGACCAGGTGCACCGGTAGGGTAAGCGTCCTCTATTTCTAGAAACACCCGCCGAGTTGCTCATAAAAGGTCAAGTCCGGATAGACGTAAAAGGAAAGGGAAATTAATACGATCCACGAGTTCATGATGAAGACCATAAAACTTCTGTAGTGATGACTTCAATCTTGTAGCAACATAACCCTTCTCCAGCATCCTATTTGTTAGAATTCTATCGCGATTCGAAAAATTTGCGTAGTTTTGGCAAGCTCTGGCATAACGTATCAGTTGTGATATGAACACTTCATATGCAGGTGCTGAAGGGAAGTTGCAACAGATGAAAGGAAAGATGACAATACGGAATGAAAAGTCATCACGTTTGTCGTAAAGTTTGGTCAATAGTTTTTCTTTACCATTGATTTCGAAGTGTAGGTCAAGATATGAGGCTGACTTCACAGTGTCTGTAGTATCCTTTATCTCAAGTTCTTTGAGATAGATGCGATGTATTAAATCCCCGAAATTGTTTAAAGATAATACGTCATCTTTATAGCGGAAACTGAGATTAAATAATCTAGCTAAGCAATGTTCTTTCTTTCGGAGCAGATCAGCTATAAAGTCAGCCTCATAAGAGTGAAGGAAAAGGTCAGCAAGTAAAGGAGCACAATTGGTTCCCATTGGAATGCCGACCGTTTGTTAAAAACACACGTATATGTTGTCGATTAAAAATTCCAGCATTCTGTAAATATTTTTCTCTGTATATTTGATAGATGATTTGGAATTATTTCTTACAACGTATGAGGAATCTCTACCAAGAACTATATATTTGTATAATCACGGGAACCAAGGGTATAGCGGTAATCAAAAGAATGTAATTCAGGGACAAAGACCAGACATGGAAAACAGACATACACAACTAAAAACAAGAAGTAACAAAAATCATACATACAAAGTAACTAAAGGTGTACCATATTTTTTGGGGAAAAAAACAACGAGATAAGTCGGGATTTTAACTGAGTATTGGGAATAGAAGAATCTCTGCCTCTACAACGATGTGTACTGCTTTTGAGTCGTCAGGGTTTTAACTGAGATTTGAGAATAGTAGTATACAAAAAGGAGAAATCAAAGCCGTTGATCCTCAATTTTTCAATAATAATCAGCATTGAGGTTTTTCAGAAGATCTTTTTAATTTTCTATGATCCCCTTTGACGTCACCACGCTATTACGAGATAACCATATGTCGTGGTAAGACAATTTTTTTCACAAATGTTAGTATGGAATTTAATAGTTTCTAATTAGGTTTGTTGGTACATTTTAAATATGAATTTCGTTGCTTGGTGTGGAATGGTGTGAAGTTTTGGAATTCAATACACGAAATATCACAATCATCGTCTCCTGTAGAAAGACCGAAAAAAAAGATAAAAAGGATTTATCATTTATTAGTATTTTCTACACCCCATTCCGATAATAAACAATTGACCTTAAACATCTTGCAAATTAAAACAACACTGTTCTGGGCTTTGGCGTCTGATACAACAGCATATTTATCATGTATTGTAGACAACATTTTGGCTACATCGGGATCTATTAAAATTAATGTGGCATTAATACTTATTGACTTTCAATGTACTTACGTTCTAAGATTAAAAATATCATAGCTTTCATCAACTGACAGTGTATCAAGGTCTTCTTATTTCTGTTTTGTCCATTTTCTGGCAAAGTCCTCCAGAGCATCCGTATTTTCTTGCATTGATGGAGTTTGGTTTGCATGGTATTTGGGATCTTTAGCGAGAACATTACTGGGGATTCATTTTCTACGATGTATTATTTCCCATAATGGTGCAACCAGAAGGACCACTCAGGTAGCTTTGCAGTCTTCAATCTTGATATCCCTCCAATCATCTGTTTGGGGCATTTTGTTGAAGTATAGGTATATGATATATACAGTATAGATTTGTGTGTATAATACGGCGGGATTTTGTCCGCGACAGTTTTGTGTTGGGGTATATCCAAATTATAATGGCATCGATATATTTATTAAGCAACACAAGAAGTGTAAATGATAGTTTTTCTTCCTCGTGACTTTTAATATCAACGGTCTTAAAAAGTCTACAATAAACAATATCTCAAATTTAATGACCACTATCAGTAAAAACAAAATGACCGAACACTTGTCCGATTCATAATAAAGTCAGGTCCAAAATAAATCTGGCGAAATAGATATTACACCATCGGAGCAGCTGGTACTGCAATGTTCCTGACTTGGTACAAGCATTTCAAACGAAATAGTAGGTAAAATCTAGGTTTTACTGCGCGCTAAACCTCCTTCTTCCATTGCGGCGTGAATATACCAGTGTTGATTAAGAAGCATTAGCATGATATTTCCATAATCGGTAAATCAGCGGTCACAATAGTACAAAGAACAATTTACAAAAAAAAACAATCATTACTCATCATTTTAGAAGAAACTAATGAAAGGCAAAGAGTAGAGTTAAGTGCGAACGAAGTGAAGTCCGTGAGGTTTTCGAACTAAAGAAAGAAAACCAGCTATCGAGACTTCATACATTTTTGGCAATGAATACCTCCGATGACTATGACATCATATCTGTCTTGAATCATAATCGAACAAAATTCATCAAATGTACGTCGTATTGACTTGAGAGATTTCCTGTACTTCTGATACCGTCATTGCATTCTAAAGGTATTGAATTACCTTGTCTGTGTATTCAGTATTCCTCTCTTTCCCTATGGTAGTTTTAACTCAGGATAGGACTCCGTACTATAGAATAGAGTATTTAATGATTTATTTTTGATTGAAATTTTGATAAATTTTAAGAAGTTTGTTGGTTACATGTAACAAGATATTGCGTATTTTACTTTTTTAAATTCCTCTTTATTATATTGTACAGTGTTGTTCGTCATTTTTGTAGTCGATAATATCATTCAAAATAATAGAACATGGGAACACATTAATTGGATTTCTTTTAATATGCTTACAACACTTGAATTCCTGGACACTATTTTCGTTTGCTTTGGCAAAACCATTTTTTTCGTTAAGTCATTGAAATTCTCATGGGGACAATTGTGCATCACGTCTTGCGATCCTTTTTTTTGTATTGTAACGAATCGCAATTTATGTCCACTTCTCACCACCATGTAGTGTGTAAAATGTAATATGACAATTGTTTCGATTTGCTTGTATTTGCAACAATGTTTCGGATTTTAACGAAAAAATTCTTTACAAGTTGGGAACAAACTACATCAAAGTTTCCAATATTTAAAAAATGTTCAACCGATACTAGGAACTCATTCGCAAATGTAGGTGTAATTGTAAAAGATTGATACGTGCAGTTACCTCCCATCCTATATTTTATGTCAATATTCTACACAGAACACGGAAAGCTCAATACTCATCCATTAAGTCGACTAAACCGTTGGAAAGGCTTTTTCGGAAGGGATATAATTATGATATTGTTGAAGACAGCATTTTTATGGTATCAACATTTAATCACTCATATGGTCTTCACATAGACACTAATACAATATATTTAAAAGCAGTTTTTATAAAGGCATCCTTATTGTATGACTTGTGATGTACCGTGGTTCTTAACCCCACATGGAAAGAATTGAGATTGATATTTCATACGTCGAAGACATAACTTTTTATCAGATAAACATGAGCTGGCATGTCAATTAACTGCTGGTAGTCCTTTGTTTGTACATTTGTGTAAAGTATAATCAGTTTTATTATTTCGCCTTAACCAAGGGACTTAGACCTTTTTGAAATTTTAAGGTATGTTTAATTGTGGTGTGTAATATTCTTCACAGTGGTCAGATTTAAAAGATGGAGGGCTGTGATCATGGCAAAGTACTTTAACCCTGTTAAATGTTTTCCGCCTGTCCCATGTCAGGAATTTCTGGCCTCTGTATCTCTATTTTCGTTTTCATTAACAGTTTATTTTTATGTTTCTTCAAAATATAGAGGCAACTCTTTCGAAGTACCTGTGAATAATGATATTTCGTGGTCAGCTGCAACTTGCCTAGTGAGAGTTTCGTTGTTGCCCATTATAGACCAATGGGTAGCTTTGAGTGGACATTTTTCATACCGGTTGTTGTTGTTGTCCCTTTGACATATTCACTATACAAATTCTTCTCATATTTTATTTGTTTAAGAGTTTGCGCATTTTTCTACTGGTATAGGTGGTCAGCATGAATAATGTAAGATTGTTTAGGCTTGATTTGAATTTTCGGTGGTTTATCCATACCAGATTCTATAATAATAAAAATCATTTTCTATCGGTTTTAAGTAGGTCAATGAATGCCAAGGCTACATTGGTTTTCAAAGACCCCGATGTAGCAAGACATTGTGTTTTATACATGACAAATATGCTGTCGTACCAGCAGACAAAGCCCAAAAACAACATTGTTTTTGTCTATATTTATTATCAGAGGTAGACGTAGAAAATAATAGCAGTGATAAGACCTATACTGCTACCACACTCCCCAAAGAAGAGATTGTGGAAAACCATAAATATGTGCTATCCTCTTTTGGTCTCTCTACCAAGGACGACGATTGTGATTTACCGTCTATGCACTGGATTCCTTAACTCCACAAGAATCCATACAAACAACGTTTCATAGCTAATCCTGCAAAATGTACCACCAAACCTCTTTCAAAACTTTTAACTTCATTACTCAAAACTATCAAAGAGGGTCTACAGTCCTACCACAATACTTGTTACTCTCGTAGTGGTATGAATTCAATGTGGATCCTGAAATATTCGAAAGATCTGTTGGAGACAATCATTTCAAGACTATTATCTGAATATAATAGCATTAAAAACTATGATTTTTCAACACTGTATACTTCTATTCCCCATACTCAGTTAAAATCCCGAATGAAAAACATTATACATCGTTGTTTTTTTCAAAACAGATGGTACACCTAGATACAAATATATAGTTCTTGGTAGAGATTCATCATACTTTGTAAGAAATAATTACAAATCATCTTCCAAATATACAGGGGAATACTGGAATTTTTAATCGACAACATATTTGTCCAGTGTGGTGAACGTGTTTTTCAACAAACGGTCGGCATTCCAATGGGAACAAATTGTGCTCCTTTACTTGCTGACCTTTTCCTTCACTCTTATGAGGCTGACTTTATAGCTGATCTGCTCCGAAAGAAAGAATATCGCTTAGTTAGATTCTTTAATCTCAGTTTCCGCTATATAGATGACGTATTATCTTTAAACAATCCTAATATCGGGGATTTGATACATCGCATCTACACCAAAGAACTTAAAGGATACTACAGACACTGTGATGTCAGCCTCATATCTTGTCCTATTACTAAGAGATCGATAGTAAAGGAAAACTATTGACTAAACATTACGACAAACGTGATGACATGTCAACTTTCCTTTCATCTGTGGCAACATCCCTTCAGCTTCTGCGTATGGAGTGTTCATTTCACAACTGATACGTTATGCCAGAGCTTGCCGAAACTACGCAGACTTTTTGTATCGCGCTAGAACTCTAACAAATAGGCTTCTGAAACAGGTTCGTTATGGTGTATCATCTGCACCATGAAAACTGATTTATTCAACGGGTCATAGTTTTCTTTTCCTCGTTTGTCTACCTCAGACTTGACTTTTTATGAGCAACTCGGCGGGTGTTTCTAGAAATAGAGGACGCTTACCCTTCCGGTGCACCTGGTCCATGCTCCCAGTTTTTAGTGGAGTCCGAGTTGCTCATTTGCTTTTGTTACTTCTATGTATGATTTTAGTTACTTTATGTTCTTTGTTGTCTATGTCTGTTTTCCATGTCTGGTCTTTGTCCCTGGATTACATTCTTTTGATTACCGCTATAACCTTGGTTCCCTTGATTACTCTATCATATTTGAATAATATGAGCAATAACCGTTGTTATTTATATGCATGTCAGCCATTAAAAGATAAACCCACGTGTTTCCATTGTTTTCATACTGAATCTTTATTTTGATTATGATATTTGATTTTAATGCTGCTCATGAGAGGTTACTCCTTAACACACATGTACAGCATATCGAATTCACAATATGTAAACCTGGCATATTTTGTATTATTCAAATGATATATTATAGCATGATAACGTCACAAATTTGAAAATATATATTCCTATGTCGTCACAATGTCACTGTGGGGCTATAATTTGAAGGTATAAGTCAGTTCCAACTTTATGACCAATGATTCTTACGATTTCAAACAATGAAAACATTATAGAGACCTCGCTAATATTTGGCAGCTAGTGTTTCAAAGTAAAGGAACTATACGAAAGGATTTTACTTTGATGATATATATCGTGCAAAATCTGCAAGTAGAAATATTAACAGTACAAAAGATATCAAGACAGCTCCTAAATTTCCTATCACTTTCGAAGAAAACCTTTCATCCTCAGCTTAACTGATGCTCCGCTTGTACGAAACTGTATTATTCTTTTCCATTTTAAGATTCTTGATAACATTAAAGAACTGCACTTCGTTAAGACTAGTTGGCTTCTGTGTAAAGCTACAAGGACATTGACAAGTTGCAGGAATAGTCGTTCTTGATCGAGTGAAACCCAATGTTAGTATTGTTGGCATTTGGGTAGGTATAGATAGGGTCGCCGTTGATGCGTCCCTCAAATAAGCAGATGGAATTGGATCTGAAGTAAAAAAGTAAAAAAACATCTAGTGACTCTTTATAATACGACTTAAATGCATTCATTGGTATAGTCTTAATACTTCTTCGACTGGTATTCAAATGATTTTCTATCAATTTCCCGTTGCCTGCAATTGGTTCTCCTCGATTAACTTTTACAGTTGATAACATGAAGTATTTGGATAATGATTTAGTTGACTTCAAACATTTGATCTTGTTTTTTACTACTGCGAAAAAATACGAGACGAGCAAAATTCGAAAGTGTTTAACAAATTAGATGAAAGTTATACAAAGTCAAGAACGGTCAAGAATGATAGTAATAAAAATTTCTACGCACGTACACGTCTGTACAAATGGGATCGCGAAAAAAAGCTCCAAACTATAAAAGAAAATTCATTTGGTAGAGGAATACCTACTTCCCATGCAAAGCATTGGAAATTGCTGAAAACATTCCATGGTTCTCCAGTATCTTGTTTTAATTCTAACACAATTGTGATTTTGATTACAAAGTCGAATACCCTCCATACAATTTGGTTCTTTGCTAAATGAATCCCAGTATGTTTACAAGCCAAGTTCATCACCATTCCACCAGTAAAACTTTTCGTTAGCTGCATTCTAAATCCAAACTTCTTCTGAATCATTACTGCAGTAAAAATGTGTGAGTAGGCATAATATAATTAATTAATTGATTGATTATTGGTTAACATCTTATGGCAGATATTTCATCACTGCAGGACGAGAAAGATTTACCATATGACCCTGCTTTATACTAGTCCGACACGCTGATCCAGATCTTTATCGTGCTAGCTCAAAGATATAACATCCCGCAGGAAGGTAAACTATTCCATTTGGACACAGTACTCTGACTCCGAGCCAACCAGCTGTCACTCTACCCTGATAAATACAACAAAGAAACAGTGAATACCAATTTCATGGTATTTGGTGTGACTCAGTTGGGGATTAAACCCATGACCTCCCGCACTCGTGGAGAACACCCCGAGGTCAGTAGGCATACTGTTAGAACAGAATGTGCTTGGGATATGATATTTAACAGTAACTTATAAAATTTTATCAAAAATCTAATGATACCGCAAGGGTTCTTTCGGTGGGAAATAACAATAATATCACACAAGGTAATGCTATGAAATGTGTTTTGTTATTTTAATCTCGGACAAAAAAAAACCAATATTCAAAGATCACGAAAAATACTAGCACCTGAAAATCGACATCCTGTAAAGATACGTCGGGATTGCAACATTATAGTTATTAAACTACCGATGCGTTTATAAACTTTCAATAACGTTTGAGTCTGCAAGAATTCCAAAATTTCTTGCATTGTAGCATTGTCCTTTATCACTGCGAATTTCATGTTATGACTTTCACACTTTGATCTTCCGTTTGTCCACGTTGTAGTTGGAAGCAACATATATTGGTTTCCTTCTGTATAATCTGTGAATCATTATTGGAAAAAAATCTGTTGATTCCTTTACTCGAACAGCTTTGCGTTTTTACTGACGTTTTTGACTAGTAGAAAACACATTTCATTTCATAAGTTTGATTCTTATGCTAAGATAAATAGGAGAAAATGTGAATGAAAAAAAAACATTTTTTGTTAAATCTATTTCGTAAAAAATAAAATACTTCTTTTTGTTCTATTTTCTGCTTTTTCCATTAAAGCTGAATATTTATGCAAAACCCTCACCACCAACATGTAATAGTGCAATGATTCTTGGCAAACGTGTCATGTTAGATAAATCAACGTTTTGTCTTCAACCTGGGGCATTTTAACACAATATGACGTTAAATTCCAACCGATTCTATTCCGTAAAATGGATAACTTATACTGGTTTTATTATATATTTTGTCTAATGCTTTTTGGTGTTTGTTTTTAATTCGAATGGTTATAATAGATGTTTGCTGTTCTTGAAGTGCGATGTCGTTTTAGATGTTTGTTTTGCGCTTATAATCAGCTCGATTCAATAGAAGTCAGTAATGTAAGCTTTAAAGGGTATTTTAAGCCTCAGCTGTTAACATTTAGTAACAAAGAGAGCGTATATCAAAAATGAATTCGAATGTTATAAATGAAATTAAAAACCAGTATTCGATAGTTTGAAGTTCCGTCACAAATATTTTCATTGTCAGGAATTATATTTTTGAGCCTTTGACGATTCTTTATATAAGTACTGTAGACAACTCAAAATGAGCTGATAATCATAGAAAATGTAATTGTGAAACAATTTTTTTTTAATTTTGACTACCGGAATTTAAAAAAAAGACTCCCAACCATCTTTCCGTGTAAAGGATGACAGACATCTGTCGATGTCAAAATTTCACTTAGACAAATAAATAAATGGTTACATAATTAAAAACAAATGATTGGATCCGAAAGAAAGAATATCGTTTAGCTAGATCCTTTAATCTCAGTTTCCGCTATATAGATGACGTATTATCTTTAAACAATCCTAATTTCGGGGATTTGATACATCGCATCTTCCCCCAAAGATGTAGTATCCATTATATTCATCTGCACAATAAAACTGATTTATTCAATGGGTCATAGTTTTCTTTTCCTCGTTTGTCTACCCCGGACTTGACTTTTTATGAGCAACTCGGCGGGTGTTTCTAGAAAAGCAGAGGACGCTTACACCTGGCCCATGCTCCCAGTTTTTAGTGGAGTCCGAGTTGCTCATTTGCTTTTGTTACTTTGTATGTATGATTTTAGTTACTTTATGTTCTTTGTTGTGTATGTCTGTTTTCCATGTCTGGTTTTTGTCCCTGGATTACATTCTTTTGATTACCGCTATAACCTTGGTTCCCTTGATTACTCTTTTGCATTAAAATTCTGAAGTAGGTACATTCAAGGTAATTTATAGAAAACACTAAGAAAATATATCAACTAGAAATATTGTGTATGATCTACCTTAAGAAATGACAAGTGATATACAATAATATTTATGATCCAATTAAAATCAAATGACATCTTCAGTGCCATAGCCATTTGGTGAAAATAATATTTACATCATATACAATCACCTAATCCTAATTCCCCATAACAAAAATTTCTATTCCCCATAGGGAAATCCTTATCCCTCAATAGAATCCCCATCCCCATATATTATGTTATTACATTAGATTGTTTAAAAGTCTATTGCAGAACCTCGAAATTGATTATTCAAGGCTAAACCACCTGACTGTTCTTACAAAAAACTCTCCATTCAAGTATGGTCCTCTTCGGGTCACGTGGATACGGGAGATTTAAGCATCATCAAAAACAAATCTCTAAGTAGGGTCCTTTCAAAAAGTCCAAAGTAATGTGACCCAAGCTCCATAAATTAGAATAATAACTTTAAAGTTCTTATGGATGCCGTGGAAGACTACGGGAGAAAATGTATAATACAAGAACAATGAGACATTGATTCTCTGTCAGAGTGAGTAAAGACCGTGAGGTCTTTAATCTCAAACGAATGCAAGTGTTAAGTACGTCAATGAGTGTCAATGCTACATCAGTTTTCAAAGACTCCGATGTAGACAAAACATTGTCTACTATACATGATAAATATGTTGTCGTACCAGCATATAAAGCCCAAAACAACATTGTTTTGTCTGCAAAACGTATTACATCCAATGTTTATTACCGTTTTTCAACAAACGGTCGGCATTCCAATGGGAACAAATTGTGCTCCTTTACTTGCTGATCTATTCCTTCACTCTTATTGGGCTGACTTTATAGCTTGTCTGATCCGAAAGAAAGAATATTGTTTAGTTATCTCAGTTTCCCCTATATAGATGACGTATTATCATTAAACAATCCTAGATGATTCGGGGATATGATACATCGCATCTACACCAAGGAATTTGAGATAAAGGATATTAAAGACACTTTGAAGTCAGCCTCATATCTGACCTACCACTAAGAGATCGATGGTAAAGGAAAACTATTGACCAAACTTTATGACAAAGGTGATGACTTTTTATTCAGAATTGTCAACTTTTCTTTCATCCGTGGCAACATCCCTTCAACACCTGCATATGGAATTTTCATATTACCAGTCATACGTCGTGCTAGAGCTTGCCGTAACTACGCAGACTTTTTATATCGTGCTAGACTACTTACAATTAGGCTTCTAGAACAGGGTTATATTTCTATAAGTTTGAAGTCATCACTACAGAAGTTTTATTGGCGTCATCATGAACTCGTTGGTATATCCATCAGTACCATGAAAACGGATGTATTCAACATGTCATAGTTTTCTTTCCTTTTTCGTTTACCCTGGACTTAACTTAAGCAACTCGACGGGTGTTTCTACGAAAGCAGAGGACACTTACCCTACCGTTACATCTAGTCCATACTCTTATTGATTAGTGGAGTCCGAGTTGCTCATTTAATTTTGTTAATTAGTATGTATTATTTCAGTTACTTTGTGTTCTTTGTTGTGTTTCTCTGTTTCCCATGCCTGGTCTTTGTTCCTGGATTACAGTCTCTTTCTATTTCCGCTTGAGTCCTGGTTACTTCTGTTACTCTTTCAGCAAAAATATAGTTTTAAAAGAATCAGTATATGTTGATATAAACATTTATTAAACTGAATTTCGCAATGCCGATTTCCCCTTCCCCATTCTTGCATATTCCATACGCTGGGATGTTTTCCCCATACAACTGTTGTAAGACGAGTTTAGGGAATGGCTTTCGTTTATTTATCAACCTGAACTAGAAATAAACGACTACTGACAAAGCTTCATCTGCGTCCTTTTAAAAATCCACCTAGAATTCGGATACAGTAGTCATCTCAGTATAAATATAAATCACAAAAAAGACGACTTCTGTTTCAAAATTAATTTCCCTCTCTTGTGCAGTTATATATCAGCTTCCCTTGCATATGGTGTTTATATTTCTCAGTTGTTATGTCAGAGGTAGTAACCACGGTTCTGGATTCTTAACGCCCAGGCTACTCTGAGAAACTGTTGGACCAAAGTAATACAATAAATGTCTCATAAAAAAAAATTATTTCAAATATCCAGATCTTATTAAGAAATATTTTGTTTCTGATAAACGGAGAATAGATGATGGATTTTCATGTTATTAACAAATTAATTTTCCGTACATCCTTGCAAGTTTATCATTATTTTCATCTTGAAATTGGTGCATCTTCCAACAAAGTTTAAGACTTATTTTGAAGTTGGCGTTTTCTTTGGTTTACTCGTGTTTTTTAAATGTATTTAGAACCTTTTACTTCCGCTTAATTTGTTATTTTTTTCTGTACTGTGTTGACTACTGATTTACCTATTTGAACCGTGGCTTTATGCTGCCTGTTTGTATTGTAATATACCATAAATCATTAACCGTAATAAACTTTTTTTATGTTTTGTTTCTATGTTTCTATTGTTGTTGTTGTTTTTTTTGTTTTTTTTTTTTTTTTGTTCTTTGTTTTTTTTTATGTTTTTATCGTAAATTTGTTATTTAATTGATCACCTGTTTCTGTTTATATTTTGTATGGGTTTATAAATTGGATTGAATTTGTTAGTGGTGTGTAGAAACGATTGCTGACTACCTAAGGATAATAAAAATCTGCAAATCTGAAAAATAAGAGTTTCTGAAGTTGGCTTTTCCATTTTTTCAAAGTAGCTTTAATGAAGTATTTATTCTAGTATTACTCTAGAAGCAGACTTGGGATGGGCGTAGGCAAAAATCTTTTGTTCAAATGAAAAATGATAATAAGGAATAGTGGAAATGGCGGTGTCAAGATGGAAAAATCCTTGGTGATGACCGTACAACATCTGCATTTTGTTGAGTCCTTCACTTCAATTTATTTCCGGGGAGAAGAACTGAAGATAGTTTTCAATTGGAAGATTATTTAATGCCAAAAGGGGAAGTTGAAATAAAAAGACTGTGCCACCTTTTCTTCTTTTGGTGAGTAAGTTGTTGACGGTGTCTGTTTTATAAGGGTGTAGAAAAGATCGATATGAAAAGGTGCATAATTTGTGCCCACCGTGATACCTACTACCTTTTAAAACACAACTGAACATATAAATTACCTCTTAAAGATAACTTAGGAAGTAGTTTATTTCATTAGTTTGTTTAGCTTTTATTTGTTGTTAGAGTAAAAATTATATTTCAAAAAGTAAATGATTTGTTTAACACTATAACAAGATATTGGTACATGTACTTGTGTTTCCCGTCCTTCGTAAAACAAATGCACCGATTTAAAGATTCAAAAGTGTATTTGCTATTGTATAGAGAAAGAGGTCTAGATCTGTGATTATCTGTTAGTTCATTATAAATTTCAAAATCTGATAAATGCCACTTCTACTTCTGAAATATCAGAAATCACAAAAAAAAAAACAATTATTTCAATTAAGGGGAGTAGAAAATACACAAATTGAATAAATCAGAGGAAACCCATGGACAAAAATTGTCGGCAATTCAAATGGACAATTAAAACAATTAAACTATAAAAAGAGCACACAGTATAAATGTTTAAAGGAAATATACAAGAAGTCATACATTTAAAAATAGCTTTTACGATCATACAAATAACAGTAAGTGTATCGTTTTATATGGAACTCATTTCAGCAGTTAAGTGAATGAATCTATGGACCTAAATATTATAAAAACAAAAACGTTCACCAATCAGTAACGACAACTTATTTTAGGTTAGAACTTGGTTCATTTGCAGAAATCTAGTAATGTCTCCCAACATAATTAATAGCAGTGCAACTGTTATTAACAATACTCCAAGGTAGCCTATCACCCGTGAAGATGTTCTATTATCTTTAACTGACATGATTTTTCGTTTATAGGCATTAGTGTCTTTCTTATCTACTTTCAGGAGTTCTAATAATCTCTTAAACTCTTCCTCCTTCACGACAATAGGTTCACGTGTTATACTACAATTACACTGACAAATTGGTATTGTTGTGGTAGTCTTAGATGTAATTGCTGAGGTTGGAGAAGGTGTTGCTGTGGTAGTATTAGGTGTACTTGATGAGGTTGGATTAAGGGTCAGATTGTTTGGTCCTGTTATACGAGTTGTTGACAGGAATGGTGTTCGCCCTACAACAAAATTATATTATTTTATCAACGTCATATTTGATACATTTAGGCTATTTATGAGGATGTTCATAAAATATCTAGGTATGCGGTGGCACATACCAATCTTTGTTTCGAACAATATTTCATACATTACAAATCACACTTCTATGTACTCTGTTGATTTGCATTTTTAAAGTAAGAATGAAATAAATCACATCGAACGCACTTTAAATTAAGGAAGATAACTCCTTGATATATTCATAATATAGTTGATTTGTTAGGGAACTTTGAACTTTTGATACAGAGAAATCCATGTTCTCTCTGACACCATAGTGAATGTAACTTTTCAGTGGAACGGAAAAGCTAACATGTCGCCCATGTCATATGGCTTGTGTAGTTTCTACGTGGACAGCCTCCTACGTCTTGCATTATTTCAATTACAAAGTCAAAAAGTATGCAATGATATAGATAACTTGAGCTTCTGTCGACCATTTTTGGTTTACTTATTATCCTATATTTATTCATTTTTTTATTTATCTTTGTATATTAAAACGAATAGTTATAATATATAGAATTTCACAGCTACATGTATCCTAAAGAGAAAAATACGTTAAATTCCGGGGGAGAGGTGGATGTCTATATGTAATTTTTAAAGGCCAATCTTACCAATAGTCTTCGTTCTTGAAAATTCAATAGAAATATGAAGAAATCCAAAATGAAAATTTTTACATGCAAAAGTCATGAAAATTAAGAAGAGAATGATGTGGTCGTACAATGTAGGTTCCTGGCATATTTGAACAAGAAACGTTTAAAAATACTATATTTGCTAGGTAGACACCCTACAAAACAAAGGCAAATGTTAAAAACTGTAATTTTTTTTATTAATTACGCTCTTAATTAGGGTTAACTGAATGATCAAGAATGCTCAGAAAATACATAAGTATTTTAACAATAGTAAATGTTCATGACTGGGAATTAAATCCAAATCATTAACTTTGTTTTATTGCCGAGAAGTGTTTTCCTTTTTACAAGTTGCCATGGATATGTTGAACTGTGAAGAAAAACAAAACCAATGAGTCTCATCTACCTAGAAAGGACTCTAAAATCAAATAACAACATACTCACCTTCAGTCCATGATGAAATCGCTGTACTTACTGTTCCAAGGTCAGGCACTTTAAAAACAATGCATATAAATATAGAAAAACATATTTATATTTGTATGAACACAACACAAACCTAAACCACAGTTAATACATATGACAATTACGGAAACGAGAGTTTGTTAGTCATAAAAACCTGGTTTAATCTGTCATTTCACATTAAAGTGCCTGAACCAAAATGTCTATTTTCAATTATCCGGTTTGTTCTCGACTATGCTAGTTCATGTATTATTTTTTTTATATTTTATAATATAACTTTTGGGAGGGTTATGTTGCTATAAGATTGAAGTCATCACTGCAGCAGGTTTATGGTCGTCATTATGAACTCGTGGATCGTTATGGTGTACCCATCAGCGCCATGAGAACCGATTTGTTCACCGTGTCATATTTTCTTTATCTGTTTCGTCTACCCCGCACTTTACTTTTCCTGAGCAACACGGTGGGTGTTTCTAGGAAAGAAGAGGACGCTTACCCTACCAGTGCACCTGGTCCTCGCTCCCTGTACTTAGTGAAGTCAGGGTACTCATTTACTTTTGTTTCTTTGTGCATGTTATTTTGGTTATATCATGTTATTAGTTGTGTGTGTCTGTTTTACCTGTCCGGGTATGGTCCTTGGATTGTATTCTGGTGATTTCTGCTCGAATCATGTTTCCTTGATTACTCTTAAAAAAAGATATCTCTACAAGAAAGTGTAACATCAGCTCGCTTTATGTTCCTTTGTTTGGTCAGTAACACCGTAAGTAGGAATTAAAGATGTGTATTAATCTGTATACAGAGTGGTTAGGGAATGAGCATTTGGTTCTAGGGGAGGGCTGGAAGATTTTAAAAATAAATATATTGGCCTTTAAAAAAAGGCTGTGAATTTATTCAGAACAAAAAATGCATTTTTGATACCAAAACAACTCACATCCCATGCAAAGAATCGGAAAGTCCATTCTACATTCTTTAGTTCTCCAATATGGCATTGCAATTCGGACACAATTTTGAGAGAAGAATCCTAAAAACTGTTCCATATGATTTGGTTCGTTATTGCCAGCATCCCAGAATGTGTATGGCCCGAGTTGATCTCCGTCAGACCAATAAAACGCGTCCCTGTCGGTATCCCAAAACAGTCCGATCCAAACTTCCACTGAATCATTACTTCAATAAAACGAGAAAAAAATCATAAAATGTTCTTATTGTATTCGTGTCTTTTTAATTACCATGATATTAGGAGGCAATCGTTTATGTTGTTGAGAGGATACTAGGATGTAATTTTTTAAAATAATTATTTTGAGAAAATATCTCTTCAGGGAAATTTGTATCATACCGTATTTTTTTTTTTTTTTCAATTTTGACCATATCGATTTAGGAATTCATCAATATGAAAGATTTTGATCTACCTGACTTATCAGGTGAGTATGCCAAAGAAACAACAACCCCACCGGGATAAATAAAATTCAGCTCAAGACCATCCATGGGCCTCACACCACAAGGCAGGCAGAAGATGGCCACAAGACAACATTATACACCGATACAGCGAAATTGCTGCCTCTATATACTCCAGCAATGTAAAGTAAAGTGAACGTGAAAATGAAACAGAGCATACAAAGGCAAGAAATTTTTGACTTGGGACAGGCGAAAAAAATGCGGTAATGAGTAAAAGTATTTTGGCGTGATCACAACCCTCCTCCTTTTAAAACTGGCCGCCCGCTGTGAGAAAATTATTACACGATTATATACACCTAAATATCAGTTCAAAACGATTTGAGTCCTTTGTTAAAACATAAATACAGTAAATGTTTATACGTTACAGATTCAAACTAAGGACTAACAGCAGTTAACTGCCATGCCAGCTCTAGACCAGTTTAAACCTACAAAATGTTATGTCCTCATCGTATGTAATAGCAATTCCATTTGGAATGTGTTTTAATATATACGTAATAATTTGTTTAACGTATGAAACGTACTCAATGTAATTTTGAAAAAAAATCTTTGATAGCGATGAATACTTGCGAAAGAGTAATCAAGGGAACCAAGGTTATAGCGGTAATCAAAAGAATGCAATCCATGGACAAAGACCAGACATGGAAAACAGATATACACATCAAAGAACATAATGTGACTAAAACCATGCACACAAAGCAACAAAAGCAAATGAGCAACTCGGACTCCACTAAAAGCTGGGAGCATGGACCAGGTGCACCGGTAGGGTAAGCGTCCTCTGCTTTTATAGACAACTTTTCTGTGAAACATTATCTAGTAATTCAAAACGGGTGAAATTTATTTAAAAATCAAAATAACGACGTCAGGTTTTGTTTTGTTGTGTGATCAAGTGTATTTATAAATTGCACTTCTCATATGAAGAAAACGTAATGATTTATAGTGGGCAAATTTGTTAGACAGCACCACACATTACCCACGTTAAAGACCACAACTGTAAATTTCTTTCTAAGGTGGCACCATCAAATATCATCGATGGAAATTTAATCAAACAACAATCAATTTTGTTCCAATTATTTGTATGTTTTTTTGTTTCTATAATTATGGTCTCATATTTTTTTCCTGCAATTATCGTTTTCAATGATATTTACAATGTGTCTATATTTATTTTTTTTAAGTCTTTTTGCCTGTATTTTTAGGCTACATCCTTAACTATCCCAGTGATTATCTAACTGCGCAAAAGCCGGGGTTTGTCGTATAATACATCTGAAGCAATCTGCAATCTATATATCTATTCGGCAAGGCACTTTTCGGATGTCATGATTTGTCAAGTTTTACCTATATTAAAAAACAATTTCATTTTTTTATTATTATTTTTTGCGTTGTTCGACTGTCTTGTTCATGTACACATACATAAGACATGCTGTTTTTTCGACACGTCCCTAAATTACGATACTTACCTAGAATGGTAAATTGACAAGAAATCTAAAATTTCTTCCATACTTGCATTGTCTTTGATTGTTGCAAATTCCATTCCAACGTGTTCACATTTCGTTTGTCCAACCTCCCACTCTCCTTCAGGGAGCAGCCTATATATGTATGAACTTGAATATTCTATAACGTGAACAAAAATAATATACATATTTATATAAATTTTTACGACTGATAGAATTTTTTTACTAGACGTTGCATTAATTATTATTTCTTAACTTATTCAATTCTCCATTTGGTTTCTCTGAAAAATTCTCTGTGCTTTGTTAATTGTCTATTTGTATTCTTTTTCGACTTTTCTTGCCTGGATTTTTTAAAGAATAGTTTTCAAACAATTCCCTATAAAACGGGTTATGCTTTGTTAATGTTCACATTGAATGAAAACGTGCAGCGTAACACATAGAGTCGTAAAAAACAATAAAAATGGACACTGATAAGCCCAACAGCGGTACTTTCCCGGTTGTGAATTACCTGATAAGCGTAATAATTATCACAGGTGAAAGTCTATACCCTTACATGAGATTTGAAAATAATCTATACGAGCATATAATTACTACATATTTACTAAATAACATTTTCAACTTTTCTTTATCTATTCAAAGAAGAGGAAAACAACCTCGTATAACATATTTCTAATTTATTCATTTTATCTACTTAAAAAAAAACATTTGATAGATATAAATACAGGTTAACTATAGGAAAAATGTCACCTCACTGAAAAATAATCTGCCTTCCCTATTTGACTGACTCCAACACCACTCCATTCATTTTAACAAACAAATATTTGGGGCGGAACCTCTCTAGGGGTGGAACCTAACTTATACGGGGGACCAGAATTATAGTGAAGCGGAACCTCTATTATAGAATACAGGTTCCTATCGGAACCGCTAACGGACCGAAACTTATATTATGCGACACCGTCCGCAGCACTACATAGAACCCTCATTTCATAAGAGATTTGAATTAGGTAGAATGAACTGTAGAATTCAAAATTAAAGGAAATAACTCTGTAAATGACACAAAAATACAAAATTTAGATTTTTGTGAAATTCTGGATAGTTCAGCATTATTGAGCAACATTGTCCATTTCGTATAACCAAACTTGGTATTTTAGCCACGTCCCCTGACCATGGAACTACTTCAATGAGGTATCGCAATACATAAATACACTAAAAACATGCATGTAAATTACAAATGGCGCAGACAATATTGATCCGCGTTAAAATAAAATGTTGATTTCATATAATAAAAACAATATATTGTTATTTCTCTGTGTTTCCTTGTGTTTATGAACTGAAATATAATAATTGTTTTCAATTGTTGATAGATTATGGGATATAAACGATTTTTGATCAGTTTACGCTGAAACATGTGTAGCTTTGTTAGCGGGGTGTATCACATATAGATTTTGCATAATTCTTACACGAAGACTGTTATTTAAATCCTCAGGACAAATCACAAAATGAATTATTCCATGAAAAAAAATATGGAAGACAGTACTAACGAAGTGGCAAAATTAATGTTTTACATTTCATAATCAATTATGAATGTTGTTTTTGTTTTCAAGTGAACAATCATTTTGAAAGGTCATGCTTAGATGTTAGTTTGTCGAAAAATCATTCGTATTTTTAAAGCCTACGAGAATGCCAAATAAAAATTTAGTTTGTTACTTATAATGAGAATAGGCATGGAGTATATGTCAGAGACAAACCCACTGGGATAAAAATGTCAGACCAAGACCACCCATTGGTCTTCAATGAATGACGAAGAATCCCTCACACCACAGGACAGGCTGCAGCTGGTCCCAAAACATCATTGTACACAGATACAGCGAAAAAGTTGCCCATAATACCCAAGTAACATAAAAAAAAATAAAGTAAACGTGAAAACGAAATAAGATATACATGCAGTCCAGAAATTCCTGACTTGGGACAGACGCAAAAAAATGCGGCGGGGTTAAAGTACTTTGGCGTGATTTTTTTAAGTAAGACGTGATTAGACCTTTCCTTGAATTTCTTTAACACTGAATATGTATAAAACAATAAGTAATAGGTTAAAAAGGAGGAAACTCACCGAAAATGACGACGGAAATTACAGTAGCTATCCATGTCATATTTGTACCGTATTTTGATCATATGTGAGGTTAATCTTTTTTTAAATTAACTATATATAAAAAGAGTACATTAATATACTGAATGGGTCGTTCACATTTTTGCTAAAAGCTCTTTTTCCAAAATGAATGCTATAATTGATTATTATGTGTAATGCTAATAGATTTTATTCAGATATTAAATTAAAAATGAGCTGACAATATTTGTATTGCACTTGGCGTTGTATGTCAGGTGACATTGATAAAATGAATGCTTTTAAAATTAGTTATACGTAGCAATGTTTGGTTAAAAAGCAAATTTCATTATTTTGTTCTCTTAACTTTACTGCATTTACCTTAAAATAATACATTACGATAAATATAGTAGACCCTTTTAGCATGCTCAATATATACTTCCGCGTGGTAGGGCTTGGGTACAACAAAATAATTTCCTTCGTATATTAAGCATGCTCTGCGCATGCTCATTGACTATCCCGTACTTAGCACAAAAGGGTGTATAGGAAATAAAATTAATCGAAAATAGTGAATCACGAGTGCCGAAGAACGCCTAGATTTAACGCGGGTGTGGAATTCTTCTGCGCCCAAGTAAAATCTCACGAGTAATTATATTGTCAGTTATCATTCACGATACCTAAATGATTATTCTACGTATTATATGTATTACATACATAGATTTTTCCTCAATTTATTGCTATATTTTAACTGGTTTTGAATTTTGTGATGGGCAGATTTATATTCGTCTTGTGACGTTTTTTGCGGGAGAAAGCATATGCATATGCGAATTATCGAAATTTCATACACATGCCATGAAAAATTCGATAAATCACTACTATCTATAATATATCAAAGTCTGAAGTCTTCAAAGTCGCTATCGTCAAATATTCTATGCTACTGACTTTGGCTTGCTTTCAACATCCAGGCGTATCCAATGCTCTACTAAACTCAACTCCCAATCAATCAGTGATTTCCTCATTTTCACCATAAACCCTGGGGGTAGATATGGACTTTGTTCAGATTTTTTTTTTTAAATTACAAATTGTAGTGAGCTGAAACTTTGTGATTTTAGGTCAATTGATAATATACATTCATCGCATCTTTGGACATATCATAAATTACTAGCAAAATAAGCCGTGTATTCCTTTCTCGAAAATATACTTGACATTTTAGAACTTTTTAAAGCTTATTTCAGTTTTAACAGCTCATACATGTAATACATTTTTATATGTACTGACATTTCTTTTGAACTTTGAACTATGAGACGTTCTTGTGTAACGAAACACTTCGTCAATTGGCTAAGATCGGCAAACTTCAAGCGAAGTTGCGATGTGCTGTATCTAAAATGGTGTGACTTCGTATCCATGATGAACCGAACGTCTCTCAAACAAAAACAACTCGGAGACTAGGCGTTTCTCAGCTGTATAATAGAAATTTCAATGGTAATGTGACAGGGAGTTGTTAGGCGGAAAAAATACCTCCAAGCCATCAAGGGTTCTAATAGTTTATTACCCAATAATAAAGACACTGAAAATAGAATATTACAATAGTTTCAGAAAAAGTATTCTCAGTTCATGTATCACAGTAACATGTATATAACGTCAACAATTAAACTGAGTGAAAACAAATATTTTAATTTAATGAGAATCCTGTCATTTGATTGGTTTGTTGACAAAAATCAACATTGTTTCAATTGTATAAACTAACTTGCTATTTATGCCACGCCAACCTTTTACGGAACTACTTTTTGTTTGTCAACATCCGAAACAACGTTTTCAGTCACATTGTAACGTTGAAACGTTTTTGTGACAATAAATTATTAACTAACTTTATGTCCGCCGGGTTTATGTCAAATTGCTGCTTTAATAACTGTGTCTTCAACTTTGGAAAATAATTTAACATTTCCCAGTGACAGCGTCTTGCCGCTGATTTTAAAATGGCGGCCAATTTGTTTACTAGAATTACTACACGGCGGGAAAATTAAAGTTGCTGTTTACTCAGTGTTAATAAAAGTGATGGATATAACATTTTTTTTTAATTTTTAATTAAAATATAATGAATGTATTCAATTTCTGATTAGTTTATACGCTTTAACCTAATTCGGGTCCGTTTACGCTGAAACATAATCGGCTTCGCGGATTATTCAGCGTAAACGGACCCAAATTAGGTTATAGCGTATAAACTAATCAGAAATTGAATACATTCATTAAATATACCTTTGGACTCCTGTTCAAATACAATAATTAATCGTACTAATCGAGTTCACCCGACAGTGTACTTTCACATTCTAAAGTTTGAACTCTAGTGTATATCCACAGTATTATCAATCAATAAGTAATAATGGATTCAAATACCACCAATCCACCAGAATAGGCATACATAATAAAAAAAAAAACAATTCGTACAACTTGTGGAGTGTATCTTGGGTAAAATTAATGGCCCTGGCCAGTTTAAACAGTACATATACAGGAATGTGTCCTGAAACCAAGATACAAATGTAATACAATGCACTGGCCCTAACCTTTTAATAAATGCATGTAATAAAATATATTGTGAAAAATAACATCTCCTAGCTGCCGTGAAAATACTCTATCTCTCTGAATCTGAGTCTTTATATATTAAATAGTATTACCCGGTTCATGCGAGGAAAACTAAAATTGACCAGAAAAGATAGAAATCATTTATAAGAGTTACTTCACGTTATGATAAGAGTAAAAAAAAGGTGCAACTTACAAACTGTGTTAGAAACGTCCAGTCCTGTCTACCAGTACCGTGTCTAATTAGATGTATATCATACATGTATAATTGAACATGACAATATCAAACTCAATGTAACCACGTCTGTAGTATAAGAAATCCAAAACCCGTCTCCTGAACAAGAACAACAGAATTCACACCTACCGCCAATAAACAAACGAACCAATCAAATCTTCAAACCAGGTATACTCGACTACAAAATTGAATAGTTTTTCCAATTCATGAATATTCATAAGTACTACTAGAATTTTCGGAAAACGAACAGCTAAACTGTTACTCTTTATCCATATTTTACGATCAAAATACAATACTATTATATAGTTACATTAAAATAAAAATTAATATCGCTAACAGAAAAATCACTCTGCTACACTAACTAATCATTTCATCTTTTCATGTAAACTTCCCGCTCTCATATAAGTAAAACAAACACACGTAGAATAGATGTACATATATATTTATATTTTTATATGGCCGAGTGGTCTAGGGCGCTGGACGTAGTGCAGGCGGTGTTGCCATAGATGTCACAGCGGTACGAGTTCGAGTCCCGCGGAGGGAACGACCAAAAATTCGCATCGCAAATTTGACAGTTCTAACATCGTTTGGGAATTTTTCAGACCCTTATACATATATGGTATTTAAGAGGTACATTCTGATTTCGTAAGAAGAGCTAGAATTGGCGGTTCTACGGTACCGATCAGCAACATAAGGTGGTGTAGTAATGTAATATAACTAGGCAAATCATATACGAATGTACAGTACTGAAATTACAAGTGCATGAAGTCAACAATATTAGCGACTTAATAATAGATTTAAAATTATAAGTATGAACTGAATAGATCATATATCATCGCAAACACAGGCTACAAACTTATACAATTTCAAAAAAAGGACATTTCAGTTTTTTTTTATAATTATTCTCAAAAAATAATAATTTCTTTTGCGTTTTTATTTTTCTTTGACAACCCCCCCCCCCTTTTCAAAAAAAGAAGGAAAAAACAAGAACAAACGCTAAAAGACGCATTTGCGGTACGCTTCAACAGTTTTGTACCGAATTTTAGTCCTCCCATACACTATCAATTGCTTGTAGTTGCCACGCGCATGCTTCGCGTCTGTGCATACTTCCTGTCTAAAACAAAAAGGATCTAAATTGGCTCATGTTAGAAAAGTTTAGCTGTGCTAGAAATGTTTAACGGTTAAAAAATTAAAGTATTGTTATACAGTTGACTTGTTGGCAGAGTTTTAACGGCATGGACAAGAAGTCACAACTCACTTCAGCCTTCTGATTTTAGCCAATTTAATCTACTAACAAAGACATCAGCATCCCCCCTGCAAAAGTGATTATGATATTCATCAAAACATTTTCTTTGGAAATAAAATATTTGTGCAAAACATTTTCAAGTGGCTAAAATAAATTAGGTTTGGCCCAATAATTGCTACAAAAATGTCAACCCAGGGGAAACCCATCCTCGCAATGTCAGGGCTCACTAGAGGACAAAAGACAAGAAGCCGCTTCTACCTCGGAAAAGTGCTTGCTTTTTCTGTAAGCTAATTCAAATAATTCAAAATCCAAATACAGAAAGGCTGTTCAACTGTAAGGTTAATAGGCTGGTAAAGAGTAATCAAGGGAACCAAGAATCTGGCGGAAATCAAAAGAATGTAATCCAGGGACAAAGATCAGACATTGGAAACAGATACACAAACAAAGAATATAAAATAACCAAAATAACACATACAAAGAAACAAAAAAATGCGCAACTCAGCTTCCACTAAAAACTGGGAGCATGTACCAGGTGCACCGGTAGGGGTAAGCGTCCTCTGCTTTTCTAGAAACATCCACCGACTTGCTAATAAAATGTCGTCCAAGGTAGATGAAAGAGGCCTCAATTCCGTAGTAACATAACCCAGTTCCAGATGCCTAATTGTAAGAAATCTATCGCTATACAAAAAGCCTGCGTTGTTACGCAAGCTCTGGCATAACGTATGAGTTGTGATATAAAAACTCCATACGTAGGTGCTGAAGGCGATGTCACACTCATAAAAGGTCCACTGTACACATTCTATTTGTTTTGTAACCATAGGAGCTTCAAAATAATCCGATGCTGTGGGTTTCCTTCATCATCAGAATAATATTACATCTTGTCTCATGTTCATATTTTCATGAATATAGTACATAAAACCAGAATAAATGATCGTGCACGGACAATATCATGATATCACTGATATCATGGCATTAAAACATAGCCACTAAAATTCTAAATAATTTCCAAACCAAAAACGATTATCAATTAAGTTAAGCGTCGCCTTGGGCCTAATTTCACTCTACGTTAAGACCTGAATAATGATCAGAGAAAATCCAAATGTTTATGTGATAACTTCATTAATGAGAAAAATACAACAATCGATATTAAGATAAATAGAACAAGTAATATATAACGAGTGATGAGGAAAAAGAAGAGTGAAGCAGGTTGGGTAATACAAGAGGATACAGGGTACCTGATGTTTTCTGCAATTCAAGGTAGTACTTAAGCATTGAGTTATGACAATGGCAGATCCAATTGGGTTTCCGGGGGTTATAACTTCCAAGCCTTTAAGTTGGAAATTTTGATAATTGCTAATTTCATACATGGTTTGGCGAGCAAACAATAGGCTGAACCCCCTTTTTTTCTAGACCACTGAAACTTCTGGATCTGCCCCTGTATGATGCTGAACCCCTTGCGTTGCTCTTAATTTATTGCGCTTACCTCAAACTGTTCTATTTATTCTGTAACTCCATTCGTATTACGTAGAAACGATATTCATCAACTTAAAATGGATATGAATTATGCCCCTTCCTCCGTGTTGCCGATTCAGTCACGGATTCTGTCAGAATAAAACCAACTATCTAGCAGTAGTAGTACTGCAATCCTTTTTCTAACTGTAAGACTTTATAACCTTATTGATCGCCGACGCAGAAGAGAGTGTGTTTTAGAGTGCACTATTATCTGAAAGATAGAAATGATGAAGAGTTGGCTGTTTCGAACCTGCAATGCATATTTGCATCGACTGTCACGGCTTTAAGAGATAATTTCGGGGCGCGGTGCGCGTGGTTACCCAAGTATGTTGTCCGCACTTAAGTTTTGCAAAAGTTAGATTTCCCAATATCGCCATTTCCTATTTATCATCGCCAAACTATTCGACTTTGTGTACTTAAGTCATAAAATGCATAGAAAATACAGAAGTTTTGTATTGATGCTAAGCAGATACACATTCTTTTGCAAGAACCTTCCAAGAACACGGAGTTTCAAGTTCGGTTCACTTTCAACATTCTTGCGTTCTACACTGAATACGTGCATTTGAACAACGATCAGTTTGGAGGCGTTAAATCGCCGAACTTTTTCGATTTTTTAAGATTGTTTCAGAATGAGCTGAATCAATCATATAAATGTCTTTATTTGAAGAATACGAAAACTTGTGGGAAACCATGTCGATAATGGTACAAATATCAAGCCCTTTAAAAATGTTACATTTACATTGTGAACAGACCTTGCACAATAACACGTATATTTGTACATATGATTTTCACAGATATTGCAATTTCAACCGTTATGCAATGTTCGAATCGTTGATTATGCAAGGTTCTTTTATTTAAGACAAAGTATGATAAGACGAACGCCATCATAGGCGAATGCATTCAATCCGGAACGTCGGATACTACACTAACAAGTAAGATATAACAAACTAACAATTATAATTGTATTACATGTAATTAGTATCTACATGGTAACTGCCGCTGAATAAGCATCTTCGAATTCGAACTTGTTTTTTTTCATGCTTTTTTGGTGTTTTTTTTTATAGTTTGTTATGATTTGTTGTTGTTGTTGTAATTCTGTCCCTTCTGTATCACGTGCAATGTATTTTATTTTTCAATAAGTGCATGCTGCTTTCTTGTACCCATAAATGGCTGAGAAAGTAATCAAGGGAATCAAGATTCTGGTGGAAATAAAAAAAATGTAATCCAGGAACAAAGACCAGACATTCAAAACAGACATACACATCAAAGAACAAAAAATAACCAAAATAATACACACAAAGTAATATAATTAAATGAGCAACACAGTGGGAGCATGGACCAGGTGCACTGGTTGGGAAAGCGTTCTCTGCTTTTCTAGAAACAATCCCCGAGTTGCTAATAAAAATTCAAGTCCAGGGTAGACGAAAAAAAGAAAGAAAAACTTTGTCACGTTGAGCAAATCAGTTTTCATGGTGCCGATGGATACACCGTAACTATCCACGATGAAGACCATAAAACTTCTGTAGTGATGACTCCAATCTTGTAGCCACATACCCCTGCTCCAGAAGCCTGTATTGTAAGAAGTCTAGCGCGATACAAAAAGTCTGCGTAGTTACAGCAAGCTCTGATATAACGTATGAGTTGTAATACGAAAACTCCATACGCAGGTGTTAAAGGGATGTTGCCACAGATGAACGGAGAGTTGACAATACGGAATGGAAAGTCATTGCGTTTGTCGCACAGTTTTGTCAATAGTTTTCCCCATCGATCTCTTAGTGGTAGGTCAAGATATGAGGCTGACTTCACAGTGTCTGTAGTACCCTTTATCTCAAGTTCTTTGGGGTAGAGAATAATAAAGCAATGAATTAAAAAAAATTGTTACTGTCCATAAGAGCACAGCGTAATATGCATGAAAAATTTTGTCTTCTGTTGTCATTTTCCGAGCTCCGAACCGTAGACAATATTCAACTGCCGTGCAATTCCGGTAAAACCTGCTGTTTCTTCTTCCCGGGCGCGTGACTTCGATGAATCATTGCTACCAGTGCGTGTTACTTTGGCACGGTTAACTATCCAGCCTTCAAAGGTATTCATTGACCTTAATTAACCGACCGAACGTGATAATTAGAGATCATTTATTTAGCTCATCGGCCAAGCATGGAATTCAGAGACCGTAGCTACCCGTCCAACTGATCGATATTAGGATACCATATGCTATCCAAGAAAGGTATTCGAGAGACCCTGGTCTTCATAATATTTCCTGTTAGTATGAAAGCTTGTGGAGCTTGAGATATTTACCGGGAGCACCAGTCTGATCATCAGCTATCACATCTGCTACCCGAATTAGAACATAAAGGGATTCGATAGAAAACTAATAGAATCATGATCACTTTATTGCAAATCGAAATAAAAAATAATTGCAGACAGATTAACTTAACAACGGGTTCTAATATTTGCATGTCGAATGACATTGCGTTTACTTGTATTTAGATAATTATACTAAAAGAACAGGGGCGGATCCAGAGATTTTTTTTAAAAAGGGTTTCAAGAAAATGGGGGGGGGGGTTCCAAGCTACTACATGTGCCCGAACTTTGCACGAAATAACAAAATCTTCCCACATATGTAGTGTATTTCCAACTCCCTGACCACCTACCTCCCTTTTATAATAATCGTTTCGAGCAAACGCAGAAACTGTCGCATAGATTTTTTAAAATCACAATTATGGAGAAAGCAGCCTTTCACTGTATCGAATGAAAGCCAGGCTTTTTAATAGTACATTGTCGGGGATCCTCTTTCGTACCCGTGGCATTTACATCATAAATCTAATCGTCTTTAAATATACACGAAATAACACGGCTGAGTCGTGCTTGCTTTACCACAGAAATGTAACCCCTTCTTCTTCGACGCTCCTTGTTTTCATTACAAATCAGATTATTATCATATCTAATATCAAAGAATGATTGCGAATTCCGGCGTGTTTAGCGAAGCAAACGCGCATGCATCGCACGCGCCACTGATAATTTCATTCTGTTGCTATCAATATGTAATAATCGACATTTAGCAATCACGTGATCTTATTCTTCAAATGAATGGAATTCCACAAGCAAGGTATCTTTTGCTTAATAATTGAAGTTTCAATCATAATGGAAATATAGGAAAAGATGGATAAATAACAATTTTCTTGTATATTTTCATTAATCAATAAGCATTAATGTGATTTTGTCTAGAGTAGTAATTTTGTGCTTAATTAAAATTGTATACTTGGAGTTGGAAAGATCGATTTAATGAAGGTTTCCTGATTATATTCTCAGGTGATCGTACCGTTTCATACTTCGATCAATGCAAGACCATCAATACAAGATGTCACCATTGTCAACTTCATTTTGGATTTTCCTCGCTTTTTCTGTAAAAATGTTAAGTAAATGATCGAGAATTGTATGAGTAATTATTAGTGTGAACTTGTAGGATTGTGAATTTTCATATATCGCTAATTTCATCGGATATTGTATAATTTCTATAAGAAACGGAGGTTTTATTGTGGAATTGTGACAGAATTTTTACTATTTTAAAGAATCGGTCAACACGTGGTGAATGAATACTTACAGTATCTGAATCTTAGTTTCCAGAACAGATTTTAAGGGGATGTAAAATTTCAAAATGAGAAGTAATGTCGGATAAACAGTTGGAAAATGGAACAGAAATGGAAGAAACGAAGGAAAAAGAAGTGGAAGAAAGCATGGAAGATAAACCAAAATCGCCAGAAAATTTGCCAGGATCTCCGCATCCCGATACTGATGACAATGACGATGAGGAAGAACTGCCCTTCCCTGGCTTCGTGGCCCGGACACTTTTTATGACCCAGGATAATAGAATTCGGTTCTGGTGTCTTCGGGCTATCACACATCCATATCCTTTTTAAAGTAACCATTAATAATTATTTTTAAGAAAAAAGAAACGCATTATGAATTTGCTTTCATGTACATTTTTAGCTTCCCGTTCAGTATTTAGAAAATAAGGTAAGTGTTCAATAAATATTTTTGCTTATTTTTACAATCATGTTCTTTTATATTTGAAATAAACAAAGCATTTGAATCTTTGGAGCAACATTGCTCTTACTGCACTCAAGGAGGCGAAAAACGGAGAGTTTTTTCGACATAGAGAAGGGCTATATTAGGTAAAAAGATAAAAAGAATACGTAGAATGTAAAAAATACTGGTTAAGAAAGGTCTGAAATGTTGAATTTCGCGGAATGGCTAACCGTATTATCATTATAAAATAATTATAATAATTCCTTAACCTACAACATGTACCTACACACACACACACACATATCACTTTTATTTTGTTTTTAAGTTTTAGGCATGAAACATGGTCGGGTCCTAAAACTGCACGAAATATTCCATAAAACGTCAAAAGTTCTCTACAGTATTTAAACAGTGATATTAAACTTCTCGTGATATAATTAAGGGGTTTGCGTTTAATAACTCCCATTTCTGATTTCTGTACTTAAGTTTCAATAGCTTTGGTATTTTTTCTACTTCAGAAACTAGTTACATAGTTACGGGAAGCATATGCCATCTGGCATTCTTCAACATACCTGCTGTTAATTAGCATTAATTACGAAAGGACAGGTGCTTGGGCGATTCTATATTGTTTACTTCGTCAGGGTTGTCAAGTGTGGTAAATTCTACTAATCTTAAAAGAAAACTTTAAAAGTTTTATTTTATTTTCATTTTGAATATCAAATTTTGTTCCGCACCGAATTCCAGATTTAAAAAAAATTAGCAAGGCTTTTTGATCGCACAAAGGTCAAAAGGTCATGACGGAATATGCAAAAGCATGGCGAAAACGGCCGCATCCCGGCAGGTGAAAAACTAGTAAGATTTTGCAATCATCCAAAGAGCAGATCGATAATCCTCGTTGTAAATCGATAGATGTTGTAGTAATTACGACAATATCATTAACAAAATCACAAGTCAGATAATACGTCCTTTTGGTTTATTGGACAGAACATGGCAAGTTCGAAAGGATATGTTTCTTTCCTTGCTATGGCCGTATGGGGAATATTCGGGTATGTTTCTTTCCTAGCTGTGGGAAAGGTCCGTTCATTGCCAACTTGTGTGTGTATCTGTAGGTACTTTAGCAGATTTGACTGTCTCAAGGCAAAGAAATCCACATTTAATGTTATTAACCAGTTAGGTCATTCACGTTTTACATTAACACAAGCACCCACTTAAAATTATATAATTTTTTTTATGGTATGGAAAAATTGTGCAAATTGAGAAAAAGTATTGAAAAATCTCATACAGGCAGATTATACTTTTCTCCTTTAAAAAATGTTTTCTATGAAAGCATCAATTTTTAGTCAAATTAAGTGACTATTTATCAGTGGCCCATTATTGGAAAATGGAGACTTTGAAGTTCATATTTTGAGAAAAATGAATTCAGTGCTAAGAATGAGAGCTGTCAACTCCACCCTTTAATAATAAGGAAAAAAGGTTTACTTAGAAACAGATGTTTTTTTTAGTCGTCTCTTATTGTAGATTTGAGTGATCTTGAAAGCTGTATATGCTGGCTCTCAATTGTTTTTTTATCTCTTCAGCCATTTTACAATGAATGGAATGGCTTCCCATTTATCTGGCTACCTAAGGACCATCCATAACAAGATTTATGCAATCTTTCCAAAATCTATTATATAATTCACTGGTTGAATAATGGTTCAAGAATCATGAATCAATCGCGCCATTTGTCTTTCGTGTGAAAAACCTTTTTCTTCTGTCAATAAATCGGATCTGTGATACAGCTCTTCTGTTTTAAATATTTATAGGAGCGTTAAGTAATATTAGTCTCTTAGGATAGAGAGCTTTGTCGAGCTGTGATAAAATTGACTAAACTTGAGCAATATTAAACAGGAAATTACTCCGTCTTGTAATGATCTGCCCTAGAATTTATACTTTCTTCCCAGGAGAAGGGTGATTTATGGCTGCTATAAGGGTGAAGCATTGAATTTTGCTCTATTCTTCTTTCACAAAATATGTGAAAAATACTCAGGAGCAGTCTTTATATATTCATGAAATACATTTATCTGAAACTGCCATGTCTTCCTTTCTTTCTCCTGACCAGATTTTATAGAGGAACAAGTTGGAAAAAAATATTAAAAAGAGTTACAACTCTAAAGGTTACTAACTATAGCACATGTAACATGTTTATAAATTGACTAGCCTTCAACATTCTATTAGTTTTAAAAAAGTTATGCTACATGTACAATGCATTCCTTTTAAAGGAATGATTATAACAAGTATTCCTTTAAATGGTACATTTAAGCTGTACATTGTAATTTCATTTACATCTACTCTTGATTTTGTAAATTTTATGGAGTTTTGTTTCACTTTTCTCTGATGCCTTGAAATTTTCTCCAAATACATGTACCTAAAAACCCAATGACATCTTGGTTTATGTGTTTAAAATGTTATTATCACCTGACAGATGAAGGCAAAAAATTTGGGAGACACCTGGAACATAATTTTCAGATGAACTTTTCTTACTTGCGTCGGTGTTTGTGATGGTGTTGATGCCATATACACCTAATTTCCCATAAGGTTTTCTGACGAAGATTTTGCAAATTTGATGCACATTAATATTTCATAGAAATTAAATGATAGACAATCAAGTTAACCTTACGACCCCCATCTATTACTCTCTCTCTTTCCCAGACATATGATTAAGTAATTATTTACAATGATGATCAATATCTACTGCACATGAAACATATTTTATTGTTTATAAATCTATATTTCGTGCTGTATATATTTGAACACCTGCTGGTATCCGGCTAGTCAAACTAGTATATTGATCTGCTGTTCAATGTTATCACCTATATAACCTAATGAACTGATTCAGTCAATAGAAATTTTAAAAAGGGGGTAAATAAAATTATTTACTTATCCAAAAAATGTGTGAGTAGATAAAATGATATATTTCTTAAAAAAATGGAGGATAAATAAAATATGTTTCTTAAAAGGGGGTTGAATAAAAGAATTAATTTGGGCTTTAAATAAAAAGATTAATTTATCGAAAATGGGCTTTAAATAAAATGATGGATGAAAAAATTGGGGTAGGGTTAATTAAATTAAAATGAATTTGAATTAAATTGTATATACCGGTTACTTGTAGTCTTAAGGTTGAAGCCTTTATTAGATTAAAACACTATAAAGAGTAGTACAAGCTGAAGCATGTGAATACGAATACATTTTCAATCTTAGAATGTATGGTTTTGTGTGAGCATGGACATTTTTGGTGTTATTTTCATTTTTTGCTAGGTTAAACATTTGCTATGGGTTTTCCAATGCCGTTCTAACTTACTCCTTAAAAATGGAATCAGGCCATAAAATAAATTCTGTTTTCTGCTACCCTACCTACCATATATTTTGTCACTTAACATTTTATGGATATTTTGGCTTCAGCACTGTTAAAGTCTAGATTGTTTCCTATTATCATAATGTAAAGTATTTAAAAAAAAAACAACATAATTCCCTCCCTATACTTTCTTGTTGGTTGCAGGAAGCATGCTTTGACCTCATGTTGGGGAAACAATTGTTTTAACATTGTCTTGATTGAGAATATGAAACTTGGAAGGGAGACATTCATATATTTATGTAGATTGTAGTCACCAAGGATTTTTTAAGAGTTACTTCATATTTAGAATTTCCAAATATTTATCCAGTGTCTCCTTAGTAAACTGGGTTTAAAAGATAAATTTCCTCCATTTCAATTTTTTTTTGTGGCTAAACATTCCCTACCATTTTCAGATACAAATGTACATTACACATACACTCATGTCTACAGGTTAGTCCTCTTACAGCACAGAAGTTCATGTATATTGATCAACCATTAAATAGCTGTTGACCTGCAGATGACTTCATAATTCCACATTCAAACTGTTTTGAATTCATTTTGCAGCTCCCATAGAGATAAAAAATCAAAACACTCTTTAGAGATTTTCTGAGGATTATTTTTACATGAATATTTTCTTTACAAAAGTATGGCATTGGCCGGAAAAATGAAATTTCCCATTAAAACACTAGAATCAATATTGTGATTTTTTTACATGAATATTCTCTCCTAATATTGCATCAAGGAAAAATGAAACTTGGAATTAAATTCACGATCAATGGGCTCTCTATAGGAGATAAATAAGGTATCGATCGTTCTACAATAAATCAGATTTTCTCGAAGACAAAACGCTACTTGACAACACTTATGTTTATTGGATGAGAGTCTCACACTGATAGAGTTGACACTGATTCCCGATAATGAATCAGAAATTTGTAGCAATGATGTAAATATAGTGTCTGGTTTAAGTGAAACTTTACATGACTCTGAGAGCTTGGTTTATTATGTTATTGATGTTAATTTGTATCCAACAAGTAGTCTTATACTGTCATTCTCTATCACCAAGCTACTCATTTAGAAAAAATGTTGTGTGTTATGTGCTATTCTGAGAGATTTTGTTTTAGCCAAAAATGTCCCTGACCCTAACTCATTAGTTGATGAACTATATTAAACATTCTAGCAATCATTTTGTTTTGGTTTTGATAATCACCCTTTCTGACTACAATTTATTTTACCAATTTCTTCAACTCTACAACCATTTCTTTTTCATTTTGGATAAAATTTATCTAGCCAGGGAGATTCAGGGGTTTGAATTGGTACTGGTCTGATGTCCAAGGCCATCAATCTCTTATTCAGTGCCTTTGAGATATAACTTTCCAAGATTCTGGACCTACAGTATTTATGTTTACCTTTAATGAGAACTTTTCATTCAGAATGACATAAATTCCAAGACCTCTATATTTTACTCTTGCAAGTAAATTTGAACCCAAGGGAATTAAGATTAACTCAGTTAACAAGTTACAGACCTTAGAACATAAAATCTTCAACCAGAATATTGGCTGTCCACTAAAACAGAATATTGGCTGTCCACTAAAATGGCCAAACAAAAAAGTAATAGCTATATGTAACATTCCTGTCTTGAACTACTAATTATTTAGTATCTAGACATGGTAGAGTTCCTGTCTTGAACTACTAATTATTTAGTATCTAGACATGGTAGAGTTCCTGTTAATTTTCCAACATGATTTAAGCACGCATGGTCTGATAGTCTTGACACTTAGTCTAATTTTTGCCCAAGTTTGAATGCCATTCATGTTTGTATAATGAAGATGACCTTTCATTTTATAGCTTGGTATCATAGAAACCAACCTAGTCTAATCATTCAGTTAGAATTGTCTAAGAATTTACAATGTTACTTGTACTTTAAATATCTCATTCTGCTGAAGTTTTGACAAGTTGAAACAAAATTCTTATTTCTCCCACTTTGCTGTGAAAAATTTGTTTTTCTTGTAATCTGTGTCAGAAAAATGTGTGCCCTCCACAATTGTCTGTTGAATGTAAGCCTGAACATCAGCACAATATGGTAATTACATAACAAAAATGATTTAAATAAGGAAATTAAGGTGAAGCAGCTAAGATAACCAATATACTCATAAATCTGCTTGTTAAACAAGTACTATCTTTAAAAAAAAGATAGTTGAGGAAGTAAAATTTTGTTCTCTCTTACTTCTAAGTTTCTACATTTCTTTCAAGAAAATAACACATGGCACGCAATTTTTAAGGTTCTGATAAAAATTTTGTCAAACGCAATTCTAAATTTTTGATACAGATTTTTTGGAACTAAGTTATCAGTATTTGGCCAATCGGAAAAAAGAACTGCGATCAGGTGACTTGCGTTTCCATAGAAGAGCGTCCTTAAGGTCAAAGTGTAAAAAGCGAAGCTATACCGACAGCATCGGAAAAATGTCAATTTTTCTAGAAGTTGGAGCACTGTTAATACTTTCTATTAAAGTCTTAGTGCTGCCTTGTGGTATAATGTTCAGAGTTCTTCATATCATGGGAAGGGAGTGCTTATTTATATATGTACATGTATATTATTTTTCAGAAAAGCAAATGAGCAATGAAGATTAAAGCTTAACTTCCTCTTCTTCCATACCTTCCTTACAGATGTTCATTTCTACTGAAAACATATCTAGTTTTTGTTGGGTCTCCTGATGCTTCTCCTTAGAGCTTTGCTTGAAAAGCAATTTAGAGCTCTGTAGATTACATAACCCTCACTGATGACACACTCATCCTCTGAGATGCACCTGTCTTATTCCTGTAAAATACCTATACATTGTTTGTATCTTATCTTCTTACCAAATTTTTGTGGCTGTATTCAATCAAGATGCAATTTTGATAATTGGGATGTTTGTCTCCCTAACTCATCTGTGTCTATTTGTCTGTGAGTCATAGCGGGGAGCCATGTCATGGTTTTAGATTACTCAGTTCCTGTGTTAAGGCGACTGTAGTTCTAAAATAAGTAAATATTGCTATTGATGTGGTGATGTAGCTGGGTGCGACGAACGTCCTGCTTGGTTTGGCGTACTGATATTTAAAACATAGAACAAAGTCTCATGTTGTTTACGTGTACATGTCGTTTGTTTTTGTTTTAATTTTTATGAAAATGATTCTGCTATATAGATCAACCTAACCTAACGATCAATCCCTCAATTTGTTGAATAGAGAATCTGTTGTTTTGATTTTTTTTCATTTGAAATTATGAAAACATATCTTTTATACAGATCCTTTGATAAAGGTTTTACAAAGTCATACTTGTCTGTTCATTCAAAAAGTATTAATGAATTAAAATGAAGAATTTTTTTTTTTTTGTTCAGGCATCTTTCTTTTGAGATAAAGTGTCAGCAATCATAATCAGTTGAATGACTTTCCAAAAAAAACATGCAATAATACCTTACCCTTGTTGAGGATAAAAATTTCTAAAAAAAAAAAGATATGGAGAATTCCAGGTTTACCATTTAAAATTTTTAAAAAATATTTTTACCCAGTCTGTAAATTTCTCGAGAAAAGAAATTAGTATGTATTTTTTTTTTTCGTTTGTAGATTCTTACTTGAGTGAAGGAATTACAGAATATTTTAAAATAATTCTAAGTTGCGTTTTTGGTTCTCAGGCCATTTTGCTTGAAATTGAATAGGAATGGATATTTTTTTATTTCACATTTTTTGTTTTTCCCATTAAGTGATAAGGGTACAAGTTCTGTTGTTAGCATACATGTGAACAAAAATTGCTTAAAGATGTTTGTTTTTGTTTGGCCCTATAAGAGATGAGGGAATTTCTGTGAAGACAAAGATTTTGTGGCCTAGTCTACTATTGTATTACTGACTTCTCAACATCACTATATTTGGACTGTAGATGTTAAGCTACTTAAACTCTCAGTGTTCAATATACATGTATCAATATCTTCTAAGCAGCTAACTAGCCATTAATTGTGCATTATTTGTTTTGCACAGTGACAGGGCAAAGCTGGTTTTTGTCTCATTACAGGATATTCTGTTCACAACACCACACTCATTAATTTGGCTTTTTTAGACAGCCATAGTCTGTTCAAGAACATCGATGTAACAAAAAATTCAATACACTTTTCACTGTTATTTATAGGATATTCGCTCTTGAATCTTTTCTCTTAATTATGTTGCCTTGTAATTACAACCGGGAGAAACTTTTCACAAATCTATGTCCTCAGTACATGTCTATCATATCCATCAAAGTTACGTCCAAGTACGAAACAGGCAGAAAATAGCAGAAAATTATGAACAAATTTCTTAGTTTAGATTTTTAATGGATTATGTAAACTTTTGGTTTGATATCGTGATTGCATACAAAGCTGAGAAAAGCGTATAAAAGTACTGGCATATACAGGATTTGGAGTATGTTTTCAAGGTTACTAAAAGGAACAGAAATGTTTTGGTGTTGAATTTATGATTATGTTCTTGAAGTTAGTATACATGTATATAGGTTAGTTCTGAAGCACTTTCTATAAGCTATCTAAGTACTTGGTAAAACAATGAAATAGTTATGAACCAGTTTTTGGGTTATCTGTAATTTGCTGTTCCCTTTTCAGTATTCTTTACTGTATGCAATTCGTCAGAATAAATAAATACACTGAAATCTTTCCTGATTATTTCCTGATTTCCAGTTTCTGTGTCCCTGCGTGACATACAAGCAACAGCGTAGGAATAATTTACGACCCAAATAACCGTCTGTTTGTTTACTGCGTATGAAATAATGGCTAATTTGTGGCAATATTTTCTAGTCTACAATGGAAAATGATTAAATACAGTAACTTACCTAATTAGAATGAATAAACCCAAAATTATTCCACAAATTTTAAACGTGACCGTCATAGTTAACTGATTTTTTTTTCCAAAAAATGTGTATCACAGCTGCACAACATAAATGACGTCACATAGCACGTCTCGAAAGGAAATTTTGCAGCACTTATAAAAGTTACATATTGAGGTCAAGAAAACTGAAAATAAAAAACTAATACCTTACAATTCAACAAAACAGTGATAAACAGATTATTAAATATTTGTTCAACTGACGGGAGTTTCTCATCCTCATCTTGTTGAAAAAATATTAAATAATCTAATTATCCTATATAGTATATTGTAATTACAGTATATTTATGTCAGAATAACAACAAAGAATGTCGTAATTTCAACATAACTTGAAAAAAAAATATTTTGTTGTAATTTCAACATACAATGTTTAATTTTTACTTTGCTATATCGTAATTTTGAAATAACATGTCATATTTATGACATAATATCTTTTTCAAGTGGCTACCATAGGAATAAAATAGAAACCTTTCTACACCAAACATCTTCATTAGGTCAATTATATTTATGTCAGTTAAATGCATTTAACCTTTTCTCAAGGAAACTTTTAGTTCCAAAGGAGTTTCACTGTACTTTCTAGTCTTGGTAATATGATTGTAATTAATTTTGTAGACAACTAATTTCTGACAGAACATTGCTAAAGTTTCACCAGTTGCCTGACCTTTACTAGGACTAATACTTCAAGCATCCATTGATTGTGGTAACATAGGAAGCAAAATTGTCTCTCTAACTTGTAAATTTTTAAACACTCTAATGTGAGTTTACGACAGGTTTTTATTGATTGTGAGGTCAATGTTCGTCATTGCGGTTCAAATGTAGCTAGATCAGTAAAATCATCAAGTAACATTTATGGAAACTGATGTTACTGGATAAAAGTCTTTGAGATAACTAATTTGGGTTCTTGTTAGCGAAGGTAATATCGAGTTCACCTGGGGACACAATCGTAAACATTGTAAAAGGCGATTTCTTTTGTCTTTTTGTCAGTTTGTGCTTTAATACCCTTCACAAAAATCTCCCTCAGCCTTAAGTTGGTCGTATGAAAAATTAGGCATTTTATCACATGAGTTTAACCTTGGAAAATGTCTTGTCTTGTAAATGAAGAATAGTTAGTGATATGGTTGGTAATTTTTGTTTTTTTACACTTGTAACATCTGTGTTTTCCATTGACAGTTTAGATTTGAACAAATACTCATATATTTTCAAGGAAAGGACTGTAACGTTGGCCACTTTTGATGTTATCAGAGTCAACATCCTGTTTCTATACATCATAAAAAAAACCTTCTGATACTTCCATTTGAACATTTATGTTACAAGGAATTCTTGTGTGTCACATGATTACATAACACTTCCCCACCCAGCTTTTTTTCCTTCATCCTTTCATGTCAGCAACAAAGCAACTCAGTATTTAGTCATGGTATCTATTTGTTGTGACAGTTATTACATTCCCTGTAATTCTTTTACATCATTATTACCTCTAAACTTACATAATACATGTACAAGCAATGACTGCTATTCATGACTATTCCTTTTTTCATTGTGTCATCCTACCAGTATATTGAACAGAGAAAGTTTCTTCCTTTATGTCTTCCCATAAAGCTTTGACAAAGCAGAGAAAAGGATTGGGGAAGAAGATTCCAAATTCCTCTGTTCAATATATTTTATACATTGGGTTTTAGACTGTCTTTGTTTCCTATGTTACTTTATATGTATTATTTTGGTTATTATTTTATGTTCTTTGTTGTTTATGTCGGTTTCCATTTCTGGTTTTTGCCCCTGGATTACATTCGTTTGATTTCTGCTAGAGTCTTGGTTCCCTTGATTATTCAGGCCATGTTTTGGGATTTTGACTTATTTGAATCATCCCACTGATGATGCTTCTATATTTTATTTCTTGCCAATTTATATTTAGATACTAATACTGGTATATTTTTTCTCTCCTTTATTTCTTCCTTTTCACAAAAAGAGACGAGGATAGGGGAAGAAGATTCAAAATATGTTTAATTAACACAAATTTCTCTTTATTTAAGCATCTCCACCCAATTTCTTTCTCCACTTTGTGATGAAAAGATTGGTAATTAGTCTACTAGTTGCTGCCGAAAAGTTCTTCTAGCAGAAGTTCTCGATTTATTGGAACCTTAAATCCTCCCTTTTAATAATTATATAATGATTTTTTAGATTTTTTATAATTCTAATTGAACATTTTGTATACACTGTATTTACTTCAACATGTTTTCTTCTTTTTTTTCTCAGTGAAACCTAAACAGAAAGTTCAATAATTCTAGCACCCTTTTTTTACAAAATCAATTTCAAATTAACATTTTTATTTTATGTAAAAAATGATTTTTTTTCATGGTTATAACAGGTGTTGTTTAGTAAATCCAAAAAAAAATAGATTCCTAATTATTGCTTTAAATACAGTCCTTTATAGAATCCAGTCTTAATCATTTTTACGTTTTTTATTTCCATTAGTTCTGACAAATTTTGCCTTAAATACTGAAAAACTTGGATACTTTGCTTTTTCGTAAAAAAAAAAATCTTGATTTCAAGCTTATTTAGTTTAAACACCTCCTTTTCACCATTCCATTCTAAAACTCCATCCTTATTACTTTATTAATTGTTTTTTTCCTTTATTCTTACAAATCATTTCTTGTAAATACCACAAAATCTTAGATTACTTGGTTTTCATTATTTTCAGGAGCTTAACTTATAATTTTAAACACTATTTTTTCATCATTATTTACAGATTTCACTCCCTATCACTGTAATGCGTCTATTATCTCCCTTGGTTCTACTTGTTATTCCACAAAATCCTAGATTACTTTGTTTTCATAATGTACTTTAGCTTAAATTTATTGTTTTAACCCCCCTTTTTTCACCAATCCTCTGTTCTTATCAGTGTCTGTTTCAAGTCTTAGATTTGACAGATGTTACATTCCAAGGAAATCTTGTCTTATATCATGTTTCTATATCATATACCATTGTTTGTTTATATATAATCAGAATCTAATAATATATCAATAAAAATGATTGAATAACAATTTACCTCAATAAATGTCCGTGTTGTTTTACTGCAGTACTGATGTTCACCAGAATCCTAAGTGATGGAGTATATAATAAAGAAAAACCATAGCGACTTAGATTGCTATTTCAGAAAGAGTTTAACTGTGGTGTTGGCTGAGATTGCTATTTTAGATAGAGTTTAAGTGTTGTCAGTCCAACTTTGGATCCAATTTTATCTGTTTGCCACTGGTTTTATTGTGACTAGGTCAGTGTAATTTTGGATAAGATTTTGGCTTGGGAGAATTTGGAATCTAATTTTGTTGGCCTGCCACTGTTCTGATTGTGGCTTTGATAGCTACTTCCTTAGGCTTATTACTACATTTTTGTGAGATTGATTAAGCTCAATAGAAATTCCGTTTGTCCCAGGACATGTAGCAGCAAGACTTCTGAAGATTAATTAAACTTTATTGGAATTCTTGTCATAAAATCTCATTTTCTATTGTAATCTTCATGGCCTTTACTGTTTGGAATATTTTCTTTGTTTTCCTAGCCATAAATTCTGTAATTTATTTATAAGATTTCAGAACTTGTTAATATTAGCTTTTGATCATGCATAATATTTTATTGTGCACTGCTGCTTCACAACAGCAGATAGATGGGTTCATTAAAATGACATTGATTTAGTGATGCTATTTCCCAATACATTTGTACTGATAGAGGGACAAAAAATTTGAAAAAAAATATCAAAGCATTAAAATGGAACATCAAATTACTAGTAGTACATGCATGGCCGTAACATGAAAACAGGAAACAGAGACAAATTGATTTAACAACTTATAACAGCCCAATCATCACTGAATGAAGTCATTTCAAAACTATGATGATCTATAAACATGTATTATCTTAACATTTGACTACTAGCTAGGTCAACAGACAACTACATGTATGCATGTACATAGGACAGCTTTAAGGAAAATATACTTGGTATGTTTCAAGTCACTGAAATTCTACATTTTTGTGGTCAAAGTTTGACTTTTCCTGAAAAGTAAAAAAATATACTTTTTATGATAGCAAACACTTCTGTACTCTTCTTTAAGCAGTATTTTATTTATATGGGTAGATGATCAACTCAGACAGAGCACCCTTTGTGTGCCCTTTTTGTACTAATAGTGAAAATATTCCTATGTACACTGTTTGGATATTTGTACCTTTAGTAGCATGCTCTAGATTTTTAAATGAAAATTCAAGCTTTAAATGTAGAAGTAAAAATGTAGTGTTATTAATGTAAATATTTATTAAAACTTTTTTAGAACTTTGGCAGTTCTAATATGGAACTGATGAGGTTTAGACTTAGAATGATAATATTTTCAAATTTTGCCTTTGTAATGAGATTTTTCTTCTGGTACTCTACTACTATTGGTGTACCAGATCTCTCCAATATGGTTTTGTTGACTGGCTGATAATTGATAAGGTTGAATATGATACTACGTATGGAGTGATATCTCGCAATCCTCTTCAATCTACCTATATAATAATGATTGTCATTATTACTGAATACTCTGAAATGTTTGCCATCTCTCGAACAAAACACTTCTAAATATGATTGTACATTTGATCAATTGCTTGACTGTGCAAATTATATGCTTTGTGAATCAAATGATTTTACATGTATGAAAAAGTCATGATGCATTACGCAATACCATCTGTCTCTTGATTTCTAGCTTTGATAATCAAAATATTATTTATTTACGCTAGTTCATTCCAATGGTCTTTATGATCATATTTCGAAGTAACAGCTTGGAGAAGCGTGTCATTCACACCTTTTAGACTTGAAAATAATTTGAACCCAAGAACCTTAAAAGTTTATGGTTCTAGTTGAAAATGATAAACATGTGACGGTATAGTACTTAATGGACGTTGTTTAATATATGTTTTCCACAGTTTGCTTTATTAAACTATATAGTTGTAATGAAGAAAAGAAAGATCATCTTGTTTTTTTGAACTTGCATGACCCAAGATTTCCAATAGTTAGTTGCCCTTTTCTTTCATGTAGAGTAGATAATAATGTTTCTGTTCTTGTCAAGGGCTTTTGATAGTTATTAATTCGAGTGCCCAGTTTCATGAAAAAATATCAAATTGAAATTTCTCCTCAAATCAAGATTTCAACCATTCAGCTTGGTTGATATTATAAATTTGAAAAAAAATCCAGAATTTGCAGAAATCTCATTTGAGTTTTCCTGTGAAGCTGGACCCAGAATTCATAAATTGCTGATAGTGAAGTATTTATAGAACCAGTCAGTATACAGCAGTGTTCTGGGTATCCACTTTCCTGCCATCCTTGGCAAGTGCAATTTGGTGCTGGAAAGTTAATCATTATGCCCCACTTTCCCTTTGGATAGTGGAAAGCTTGAATTTTTCAAGGGAGTTATTAAAGTAAGCTTAAAGTGTGGGAAAGTTAATCTTCGAGTTTTCCACTGGAAACCTATAATTTTGAAAAATCCTAGAACACTGATATTTAGCAATACTCTATATTGGCTATTACAATCAATCTAGGTCTTGTAATTGATGGTGTTCAATTAAATAGATGTCAAGGTTGTACATTTCACTAAAAATAAATAACAGTTAAGTTTAGTGAAATGTACATTTCAAGGGGTGTTTACTTATACAGATTTTCAGTTTTTCTATGAATTTTCATTATTAAGTCCCTATGTTAAAATTTCAGAAAGTTCAGGATTTTACGTATCATTTCCATAGATTACGGTGAAAAATTTGGATTTTCATCAAGTTGTATAAACAGGTCTGCATTTCACTTAAAATGAATAGTAGCTAAATATACACGTAGAGTTGTACTCATATACTTAAGAAGATTGCTTAGATGACTCGAGCCAATGAATGTGATTTCTGAGTCAATTTGAGTTATGATGTACTTTCAAATGATTTGAAAAATGCTCAAACATTTGGAAATACTTTCCTGCTCAGGGAGTCTGTTCACTGCATGTAACTCATTACAGGTATTAGGTCACCCCGTTACAAATGATAACCAAATATTCTTGTTCAGGAGTGATATATTTTTTACACATCATTTTCTGACCAATTGTATACCATAGATATATTTATTAACCAAGTGATTTGTTGCTGATTCATTGTTTATTCAATTTCTGATACTTTGAGTTTTAAGACACGATCTTCTTGATGTGTCTTAACGATTGCATCATCTCAAAAAGATGATAAAGCAATAGTGTAACCCAATGCGCCCATTATGTAAACATGTTTTTGACAAGTGCATTTTTGAAGTGGTAGATGCACCTATGTGCTATGCAAGTTCTCTGACATGCTTTGTTGTTTTGTACCTGTTTTGTGGTTTACGGATGTGGTCGATGAAAGATCGGGGGAGAAGTGATAACTGATGGGATAAACTGTCAGGATATGTTTCATTTACATCTCGTGAAAGACGAGAATCTGTCGAACATCTTTACTCATCCAGAATCTTCTATCATTAGTTTTCATTTGTTTGTTTTTTGTGCTGGTACTTCGGTTTTTATGTATGTTGTATAACATCTGAAGCTGTAATTGACTGAATCCAAGTCTGATTTTAGTCAGTTTCACAAAGTACAGGTTATTTTTCTTTAGGAATACTGCCTGCCGACAACATTTAATTACTATACTTTTCTATGGAATAAAATTCTTTGAAGAGTGGCCAGATGTGTTTCAGGCTGTTGCACTCAAGTTGAAATCTGTAGATTAGCTTAATTCTTATTTCATCATGAATAGGCTCTTAAGAAAAAAAGTATTTTTCTTCTACAGTTGATTAAATTTAAGCATGGACTTTTTTTAAAAAAAAAAAACCTTCAGGCTTGCTAAAAACAAGTTATTGACAGTTGTAGAAATAATTTTCTGATGATCACAGACACAATCCTGTATACTGCTGGAAAATATCAAGTTTATTTGACGAGTTTAAAGAACAGTCAGATCGCAAGGGTTCCCAGAGCTAATCTGACTGTTTCGAGGCAAGTACAAGTAAATATATTGATATTTTTTGGCAATGTTCATGTACTGTTTGTAACCATATTTTCTAAATCAAGCATGCAAAATTTGTCCTAAATAGTTAATTATTTGAGCCCAGCAGTTGGCGAGGACACCTTTAAACTTGTTACCTGTTTCCTGTTTTTGATGTTGCTCATAACTAAAAAGGTAACCAGGAGATGGTATTATGCAGTGGAGGAATAAAGCTTTGTCTTGTTTGACACCCTTAATTTGTATGGTAGAAAATTTAGGTCCAGAATAAATTTATTTACATACTTACCACTGGAAAGATTTTTTTCAGAAATACCAGTACTAATTAGTGGACCCTGCAGATTTATATATAGGCAATAAAAATATGATTCAATTCTCAAATAGCTGGAACTGAAAAAATAAGGCCTTAATTTCAGGGGAAGAAAGAAAGACAACAAACCTTTACAGAAGTTTTTTGGCCTTACATTCTTTATATTTTCATCTGTTACATCCACATTAGCCAGATCATTGACTCTTCACTTTTGGCATTTACATTTAGACTGAATCATAATTCTACGGTTTTAGTCTATAATTTATACATATACTATTTTTGTTAGAGACCCCATTGCCATAAGTTTCTTGATGAAATTTTGTTAACATTTTGGTCTATTACATATACATTAGCCCAATCATTGACCCTTTATTTTTGTCTGTTGCATTTAGACTGCATCATAATTGTATGAGTATAGTTAAATTACATCCTACTGTTTTTTTGTTTTTTTTTTTGTCAATTAAAGACCCCATGGCCAGATTGTTGGTCTTATGTCCTTTACATTTTCATCTTTTTCATCTGCATTAAATGTGTTTTGTATAGATCTATGATTATGGTGAACATCCTGCTCAATAACAGATATGATTAGGCAAATGGATGAAACAGGAAGTAAATCTTTCAAAAGATTCCATCATGTTGTTTGCTACTCGCAAATATACCATTAATCAGAGTTTCCATTAGTCTATATGGTGAGGATTTACCGAATGTGTCCGTTCCATGCACACAGCTTGTTTTACAATTGGTTTAAAGTGTTCTTGTTGTAACTTTTCTCTAATTGTCAGACAGCTTTAAAAGTTACTTAATGTTTTTCTGCAAAAGTGCATATCCAATATGTCAATTATAAATGGCGTATTTTAAGGTGCAATTATTTGCTGTGGTTGAAACATGATGGAAAAAATCTTTTTCTAGACTGTGTATTTTTTTAGTGGCACTTTGACAGTGTTATCTTCCTCCTGTTTCACTGAATTCTCACAGAGTCCCTTTCTGTCTTTGACCCATTTTTTCTGGGTTTTATACTGTTATTATCAGTCTTAGTCAGTTTCTCAGTTTCATTATTGTCTCTCTTTAGTAGCTAGGACAATAAACTAGGAGTTACTGGCATTAAGGCCAGAGAAAAAAGAAACTTTCCTGTATAAAGTTACCATTCCTACCCTAATTTGTATTGCCTACACTAGCACATTTTATTAGTATTGTCTATTATGAAATGCAGCTGAACTAAAATTTTTACGTTGAGCATAATTAAAGTCAAGATGTCTTCATCAAATAATTTTGAAAATAAAATGATTTTACCCGCCTACCTTCTCTTCAAGTTACCTTAAACAGACATATTTTTTCTTTGCCTTAAAATTTGCTATACTGTTAAATTATCCATTTAACTACTTATGTTTCCAGGCAAAAAAAAGTCTGGTAACCTGACTTTGTATGTGTGGTAAACAAAATGGTCTTTAATTTTACAAAGATATTGTGCATTGCTGAAAAGACTTGAATTGCTCCAATGATTATAGCTAGTTTTGAATATAACGGTTTTAAGACACATGTATCCTGAAAAAAAAAATGAAATTTAGAAATTGAACATCTTTATACTCATGTGGCAAAACACGAGGTCATATGAATAGAAAAAAAAATCAACTGTATGCATATAATCAGATATAATTCATCCTTGAAATATTTGCCAGTAATAAAGTCTCTTGAAAGAGAAGATATGACCTTATTTTATTTCTTCTAGAGCACTTAAATTTTTCAGGAACAATAAATTATTGGTTATTTGTGGTAAAGCTTTGTCTACTACTGCTCTACCTTGGTTTAAACAATAATACTTACCTATTGAGTGATTTAGAATTTGGCCATGTTTTCAGATCGAGAGACCATCAAAATCTTAATGTGTTTACCTTACTATATGATTCTGTAACTCATCCTGATATTCCATAGCTGTTGAAGCACCTGATGTTATTAAGCATTGATACTGAAAAGAACATTAAAAGGAGGATAAAATCCCTTTATTGTCCTAAGTATCTTGTATTGTGGATATTAATATGTGTTTTTATTGGAGATCCTGATATTACGATTTATGATAATTTTCAGGGTTTTTTTTCACATCATAAATTTCTGATGTTTTTAGTGCTTTACTTGACTTTATGAACTGATGTCAAGTATATTTTATTGATTACATGATCTGTTGTTTGATGTTGAAAAGTGTAGCAATATCTTACTAAAATACTTTTTCTGCATGACCTTTGCATAAAGTTCATCATTCCTTTCCACTCCTTTCTAAATTGAGTTATAAAATATTTGCTCTTGCTCAGATAGGTATCGTTATTGCCAAATATTTCTTCCATTCTCTATTCTTCATTCCTGTCCCTTGAAATAGCATTATAAATGACAGCATACCACAATTTCTTATCTTAATTTTTTTTCTCTGTTATCTATTGCTAATCGTATTGTCCCTTTTGCCTGTAACTGCCAAGTCTATCGCTATTTTTAAATGGAATAAATAGTGAAAATTTCACCTCATTCATTTTGACTTTACCTTATTCATTGACAAGGATAACAGATTACTTTACCTGAATTGATCCTAGTTTTTTGCTATTGTTTATAAGAATGATCAGCAGGTGGTCTTTTAATATCTGCGCAGTTGTTGCTCTGTAATGTACAGAATTTGATACTCTGTTTGTAAACAGGATGAAAAGATTATTGAACTTAATATTGAGGGATTTCAGTATAAACTCATAAATCATGAATTGCATTCAGGGTGGTATTTATCACCAAAGGGGAAGCTAGCTAGATGATGACAGCTCAGGCATTAAAAGATTTTAATTTTTTTTTTATATATATATATTGGGTGAATGTTCAGTAGGTCATTAGGACCTTGTGTTTCTTCCTCTTAAAAAAAAATTAGCAGTTACAGTGGAATTCATTTTTTTTCAAATCTAGATTTTACAATCATGTGTCTTTGTGTATCTTGTAAAGTCAAGTTTGCAACTGTCAGTGAGAATAAAACATCAGGCTCACTGGTTTGAAGAAAAAATTGAATTTTATTGTACATTGAATTGAAGCCCCCTTCAAATGTTTGCAGATTTTTGGTTTCTAATTTGTCAAGACTTTTCAACAAAAAGAGGAAGTGGACCGTAATCATTTGCTATAGACTTAGACCACCCTAAGTTCATGCATCTCTGATAAAATAAAAAACAAATCTTCTCTAATTTTATGACTTAAAGCATAAAATGGTAACAGAAGCAGTACTTCTAGGTTATTATTGTTTCAAATTACAATAATTTAGAATATAGATCTGTGAAGACAAATTAAATTACAATTATGTAGGATATAGCTCTGTTACAAAAATAAAGCAAAAGCTATATAGATGTCTATCTTTTCTTTAAAATACAAGGGTTATATTGTTTTCATGTGGCTTTCTTGATTTTCAAATATTTCTGTTTTGGATGTGACTTTTAAAATCATGCTCTAGATGAGTGCACAGTAAATTTCAAACTATCTATGAAATGCCTTGAATCCATAAAAATGGATGGTTTTTATCTCAGTCTATACTTTACATCTTTACATACTTTACAGTCTATACATGTATATGTCTGTTTTGGTTTCTGAAGGAAAATTAAGTACCACTCTACATTTAACTCAGACACTGTCAATAGTATAGTGATTCATGGTGTAGAAAAACCTGCCAAACAAACAATGCTTTTTCAGTCTACATATGCTAAATTTTCACATAACAATAATCATTTCTGTATTCAGTCTGCACTTTTTAGAAAATCATTTATTCCTTTCCCACTAAAATCAACCAAATCACACCAAATCAAGAAAGATAACTCTTGCAAAGTGCCAATTTCATGTACAATCTATATAGATTTTATCTTGAAAGTGCAACAACCAAATGAAAAGCTATTAACTAATTATATGTTCTGTAACAGTTTCTAAACAAGAAATTAAACTAATTTTTGTGAGTTTTTGACATGCACGAATCACCTTCTGTCTGATTTTTAGATTGACTGCTTCTAAAAAAAATAAAACTACACAAAAAAAAGGAATAAAAACTTCTTCAAATTAATGTTTTGTAAATACTTCATCAGATTAAATGAAAGATTTAAAGACTGCAAATGAAAATAAGTATTGGAGAAGTATGCTGAACTATCATTATTTTATTGTATTTGAAAATAAATAAAAATTCCCCCTTTCTCTCTATTGTCATCACTTGGGATCCGTCTTCATCCGTTGCCGTCATTAACAAATTTTCATAACTCTTCTCCTCTGAAACTACTGGACAAATAAGAACCAAGCTTGGTATGAATGTTTCTTAGGCTATTGTGCCTAGAACTGATGTGGGGATTTTTGATCTGTTGAAAAACATGGCCACCATTACTAAAAATAGAACTAAGTGGTCAGACAGTAGTTTTTCACACATCTCCAAGACAGTTAGGTTTTGCAAAATAATTTCTATAGCTGAAATTATCCTTATTATAAGGCCTTCAAAAGTCTTCAGAGATCAAAGTTGTCAGATGACTCCTTGTAAGAGTTATTTCCCTTGAAAGATGAAAAATGACAGGTTTTTTGTTACAGTTTTCAGCCAATATCTTGAAAACTATAATAAAATGATCCTTATGATAGTCCTACCAAAGTCTTCTTGAGTCAAAATTGTTGGACAACTCCTTGTAAAATTTATTGCCCTTGAAAGACAAAATTTAACCAGGTGAGCTTTTCAGGCTCCTTGGAGCCTCTTGTTTTTCTTGCATTAAATGTGGTAGAATGTTTCTTTTTCCCTTTGCTCGATTAAATTTGAGGTTTTTTTAGGATCTACAGAATTGTTGAAATGCATGAGAATTTATAATATATTGTTTTGTACAAATGTTATAAGTACAGATTATACAATTACTTAAATACCTTGATAAAATTTCAGGGAATAAGTGCTCTAAATCAGAATAGTATTTCAAAAGATTGTTCATCTTTTTGTTTTGAAATAAATACTATTGAATGTAATGAGTCTAATTCTATTGAATTCTGATATTAAATTCTGAATAATTTAATTGAAGAACAAATTGCATTTGTGTTGTCTTTCAAATGACAATGAAATTCATGCAATTTTACACTTAACATCGAAATGAGAAAAAAATTGATTTAGTCTTCTGACTCTAATAGTGTCTGATTTGCTTTCATAGAATCCATGCATGATTTATTCATGAAGAAGAAAAAAAAGCTAATGAAAATTGAAGAAAGATCCCAGCCTAATGCAAAATGCTTTATTGAAAAAGTGATAAAATTTTCAGGCGTTAATATTAGGGCAAATTGCTTTTCGATGTTTTCTAACTTATTTGCGTGTGGCTTTAACATGGCCATTAATCACCTTCAAACGAGAGCTCTGAGCATGTAATATAAATTCCCTCATTCAGTTTTTAATTTTAATTTTCTTTTTGATTCGTAGTTATAGCGGAAGGGCAATGAGTGTTAATATCTTTGAAATGGAGCCAACAAAATGTGATAATGAAACCCGAAGGAAATAGTAGTGAAGATTTCATATTCCGTTCAATACTTATGTAGTCACGGAGACCCAGAAATATTTTGAGTCGACTCTAGGTTAATAATTTAATAGTGTGGGTAGAAAAGTAGTTCAGCTCTTTATGTTTGAAATCTCTATTGTTGCCTTTGAAAGAAAGTGAGATTTTTGTTTTCATTTGATTGTCACAATACAGAAAATTGAGAAGGTTCTTGTCCAAGGATTTCATTTTTGTATTTTTTTCTTTTAAATCAAAACCATTAAAAAGAAATAGGGTTTCAACTTTTTGCTGTTTATGGTTTTCTTCCATTTACATCTTTTAATTATAGTTTTTGCATGTTTGATTTTAGTATTTTTGGTAATTTTAGTAATTTATTCAACACTGTGGAATATTAGAATCCCACTTTTAAATCTTATTCTTTCAAAATTTATTCAGACAGTGCAAAGTGTCTTTACCGCTGCGAGGAACACATTTATTTTTTTAGGATTTTACATATGGCCATTGGTTTCCACTTTCCAGATATTCTGAAAAAGGGGAAAAGGGGGGATATTTAAAAAATTCTTAATTTTTTCTATATAATCAAACTTTTTATGCATATAGGCTTCCCCCTCAGATCAAAGCCACGGCGCCTTACAATGTATACAATAGATAATTCTACAGCTTACTGTTCTTTTATACAGATAACATAGGTACAATGAGTTCAGTTAATATAGTCATTCTGATAATAGAAAGTGTCCTCCTTTGTTCTTGACCTACACTTAGAAATCGATGGTAAAGGATAATTGTTGACCATACTTTACGACAAACATGATGACTTTTCATTCAGAATTGTCAACTTTCCTTTCATCTATGGCAACATTCCTTCAGCACCTGCCTATGAAGTGTTCATATCACAACTTATATGTTGTGCCAGAGCTTGCTGAAACTACACAGACGTTTTGTATCGCGCTAGAACTCTAACAAATAGACTTCTGGAACAGGGTTATGTTGCTACAAGATTGAAGTCATTACTACAGAAGTTTTATGGTCGTCATTATGAACTCATGGATCGTTATGGTGTATCCATCTACACTATGAAAACTGATTTATTCAACGGGTCATAGATTTCCTTTCCTCGTTTGTCTACCCCAGACTTGACTTGTATGAGCAACTCGGCGGGTTTTAGAAAAGCAGAGGATGCTTACCCTACTGGTACACCTGGGCCATGCTCCTAGTTTTTAGTGGAGACCGAGTTGGTCATTTGCTTTTGTTACTTTGTATGTATGATTTTAGTTACTTTATGTTCTTTGTTGTGTATGTCTTCCATGTCTGGCCTTTGTCCCTGGATTACATTCTTTTGATTACCACTATAACCTTGGTTCCCTTGATTACTCTTTCAAGCATATTAAAAATCCTTAACAGCCTTGAATAGTAAATTATCACTTAACGGATCATTGTGACAGAGTTCTATGAATTCCATCTAAATGGACCTCTGGGAAATGTGCTTTATAGACACGTACTGAGCCCTATATAAGCAAGTCTTTTGACAAATATATCCTATCTAAGCCAAAGTTGTGATAATTCATCTTTCATATGAATTGTCACTAAGGCAGTGATATAAAATATTTTTTCATACAATACAAACATTCCTGAAAATGTCATCTATGGTCTCATTTTTCATCAACCATGGAAGTGGGTCCAAAGCAATCATTAAGAAAAGTACCAATTAGTTATATATGTATATCTTTCATTTTAGGAAATTCTGGTATCTTCAGGCATTCTGTTTTTATTTTTCATTTTTTGCCAAATTTCATAAACTGGAAATCAGATTATAGCAGTCTTTGCCTGATTTAAAAAAAAAATTTAATGAACTTATATAGCAATCATTGACATGTTAGCCAAATTATGCAAGCCCATCAGCATTTTGCCAGCTATGGCTGTCGGTCTGGTGTCAATTTCCAAGACTGTTTATAATATGGTGATTGTTGGTTGGATGGGCAGGCAGGTGGGTTGGGAAATTATTTTTGGTATTACTTTTTTCAGCAACTACTAATCACAGCCTCACGATATTTGGTATCTAGCATCAGGTACAGTTTCAATGTCATAGGATACATTTTCACACCTGCCAGACATCTACTTCCTGTTTAATGAAATTCTGCCATTTCTGTCTTTGACCCGTTTTTTTAGAATGTTAGGATAGATGCTTAATGACAGTTTCAAAATTTTGTTGAATCTTAACCATTAAAATTGATACCCATTACAGCACATGCAGTTATGACATTCAGGGGATATAGCTGGCATTCTCATGACTAAATGACAATCAACAAATGTACTTCCTTAGTAAGTTGCCTTGACATCATCTAAAGTTAGATTTAAACTTTTATCATTTTATCAAGGAAAGTCCAACTGATCCTTTGAACAATATTGTTGTATGTGTCGTAAAAAAGATTAAAAGTTTCTTAATGAGTGAAAATTAAAGATCAGGTTCACAATTTTTCTCATGTTTGAGAAATTCAAGTCTTTTCATGAGTGGAGTGTAGCAGAACTAGTGAATCAACGAAGAATATTTCTAATAAGTTAAAGATAACCAGATCTCTTTGGCCTTTAATGAGTATAAGTACATGTTTCTTCTGTGAAAACATACATTTTTTTTAATTGCTACTCTTAGAGAGCTCTGCCATACTTGGAAAAAGAGTATATAGAGACTTCAAATTTTCTCATGACTTTGTTTGAATTATATCTTTGATTCTATCACTTTTAAGACATTTCATTGGTGAACAGAAGGAGTTAAGACAAGCCTGCATAGCCTCGTAAGTCACAGGGGTCGTCTCAACTTGCAAAGGGCCATTTCCAAAAGAAATTGTACTTTGTTCCACCTCCTTTTTCATGAGTTAGTTCATCACACTTTTAGTTCATGTTAATAATTAAATGACTATATCTTTTCATCTATTAAACTAAAGGTCAGTGCTAATATGACATATGAAATATGAAGTGAAACTTTGTTGCATCTTTATAAATTGATTGCTTTCTCTGAGGCAGAACAGGCTAACTATATTTCTTCTATGATCTTTGTGTGTAATAAATCAGATTCACTAGCAGATGAATTCAGTGTTAATAGACTCTGGGGACATTTTGGATGAAAATTAATATCAAATAGGCCTTTTGGTAATACTAGCCGTAAGCTGATGTATTGTGGAGGAGTTTTATTTTGTGGAGAGAAACATGAATCTACATTGCAAGGACAGCAATTAGTTATTAGGTTAAAAGTTCATTGATGAAAATAATACCATACTAAAAATGGTTTCTATACAATTAAGGAATTATTTTTTCTATGATGATCTGAGGTTATTGTTTGCCTTTTTGCCCACTCCTAGCATACCCAGCAGGTAATACTATTACCAGGTACCATCGTTAGGTGGGGTTAAAATTACATTGACGCTAATCATTCTGTCATTTAAATCTTTGTTTTTTTTTTCTGTACTGATGGCTTGGATTTGAATGAAATAGAAGAAGAGGTAGTTTTTGTTTGTGGGGTTGGAAAGGATCACATTGTAATTGAAGTCATAAAAATGGGATCATTTTTATGAAGATTGAAATTACATGGAACATGATATGTGTTTCAATGTTAAGCAAAAACAAACCTAGAAAAGACTACAAGGGAGCACTATACACTTCTAATATAGAGCAATACTCGATTAAGCAGCAAAAAGCTTCTTTTAACTTGTTTGTGTACTACATTTTATCCTAGAAACTACAGCACATACAATAATGATATCCAGTGGATAGTGTTGGTCTTCCCATGATTAGAAGACAATCACTTGATGAATTTCCTTGTGAAGTTGACAGGAAGGAAAGTTAAATATTCTGCCTATATATTGGTATATTGAATTGCCTGATGTTTAAAGCTCCTTCTCAATGGTCCAGGTAACTACCTAAATAACTCTACCTTGTGAAGTTTACTGTTTTACTTGCTGTACAACACATTTATTCCAAAATGTGCTATGAACAGGTTTAGACGTAAACAAATTCTTTGCCTTGGGTTGTTTCAATTTTAGTTTTTCTCATTTACTGGTTTATTGTCATAGGAGTACATTTATTACTGGACTATTGATGATAGGGGCAGAGAAAAACCTTGTCTATTTTATGTTACTCCACATACTCAATTGTTTCTGCCTACCCAAGCACATTTTATTGGTCTTTTATTAATGAAATGCTGCTTAACTCTTAATTTTTTGTAGAGCACTATTAAAGTCAAGAAGTTCTCCCATAAGTGTCTATAAAACAGTTTTTGTTAAAAATAAAATTATTTTACCTACCTACCCTATTTTTTCGTCCATTTAATTATCCTAAAAAATGTCTTTTTTTTTAAGACAATTTTTTTTTGGCCTTGTCTCTTGTCTTTATTATGTGGGAATTTGTCTTTATTTCTAGATCTCTGTATGGAGCAGTTAACAGTATTAATATTTACGACTTTTGTAGCACAATGTGGGGACTTATTTTCAATGAATTTATATAAATTTTTTTTTTTAACTTCATGATTCAATTATCATTTGACTACATGCTAACACAGCTAGAACAGTAGGTGCATGCTAATGATTTATGGTAATATAGTTCTGAACTAGAAGGACAACATTTTTCACAAGCAAAGATAGGCCTACACAAGATATTTTAATATCCTCATAAGGAATAGAATTCAATGACTATTGTTTGAAGAAGGCGTGAAAACTGCAAGTCATCGAACTGTATCTCTTTGTAACTTTATATTTCTCTGTTGAAACCAATTCATCATTTTGGAAAAATGATTTTTTTTTCCAAACTTCATTTGGCTTATCTTGTGTATGGTTCTTACAAAATACATCAGGAAAATTAAATTAACTCTGCTAGTAATGCATTCTTCGTGCTAAGCTAATCAGGACATGCAGTCATATCCCAGAGAATTGATAAATCTACAGTCGTATTGTATTAACTGATATCGCCTGCACTGAGTAAATTACGAAATCTACACAAGATGAATAGACGTCAATTTCTCTCTGTCATGCAAGCAAACTTTGTTAGCTACAGTATTATGATTTCTTTCCCAGAATCAAAGATTTTATTGCATTTTATTTTGGCATTTTTTTGCTGCACCCATGAAGTACATAAATAGTGTTTTTGTTGACAGTGAGTGAATTTAAGCGATTTTGAATTGATAGGTATCTACATGTAAACATTCTTATCTGTAATTGACAATTTATGAATGAAAGTTAGGAGGAAAGTGTAGTACCAGTTCATCTACTGGTTTTACTAAAATCATGAATGAAAGTAGTGAGAGAATGGTAATACATGTATCAAAGCTGGGTCCAAGGGGATTTCCTGGGGTATGAATTCCCCTTTTGTTTGTAAATTTTGTGTAAAATTAGGCAAATATGAGCAAGTGATAATCTGGAACATTACATCCCCCCTCCCCTCTCCTCTTTATTTCAAATTTCTGGATTTGGTATATTGTATATGTGTTTAAATTTGATTTCATCTGTGACATAATGATTTGTGCATTTTTCGGCAAAATTTTGTACTGCTTCAGAATAAAACATTATATAAATTCAATGTATCTTACTTAGATTTTGTATTTGATTCTATTTCCTATTATTCTGCAATTTCCAAATAATAACCAAAAGTTTGCCAGCTTTGCTGAGAAATAGTAAGGCTTGCGTTTCTTTAAAATTGCTGAAACAAAAAAACCTCATGTGTTCCATGTTAGCAAGGCTTCATCAAAACAAAGCGATAAGATTCTGTATATTTCAAGGATGTTCACCTGGGGCATGCATCAAGCCTGGGTCCATGTACACTCATCAAAGTTATCCAAGTCAATATTCTATATTAAAGTATACAAGCTTACAATGTTATGCATACATATCCAATAAAAAAACAAATTTATCAGATGAAAATCTATCAATCGCTGTCAGTTCTTTCACTCGTTTGGATTGGCTTTAATGTTAATATACCGCATTCTTCGATACCATCATTGATCACAAATCAGCTCATCAAAAGAATATTTTCCAGAAATGTTTACCATTGGACAGTAATATATGTTTTACACTATTGTTATCAACCATTGCAGATGCTAGTTGTAGCACTCATCATTTATTATCCTTCCACCTATCAAAACTAATCCATATTGATCGGAATTATCAATGATAATGTTGTATTTAATAGCTTCCTACTGTCATAGTTAATTATCCATGAATTAATTAATTGGTTAATTAATTAATTGAGTTATCACGATTTTTCATTCATTAAGAAAAACTTACCGGTATGTTGTGTGTATATATTAGTCGAGTAAGGTCAGTAGGTGTTTTAAATGGAGATGGATCCAGAAATTTTTTGAAGGGGGATATTGAAAAAGTGAGTTCCAGGCTATCATTCACTCATTTTGTACAAAATTAATATTTTCCAACAAAAGTGGGTGGGCTATAACCCCTCAAAACCCACCTCATTAATCCATCCCTCAAAACAACTTTGATCCCTATATGAATATTTGCTGAAGTTTTGGTTTTAATAGCAAAGAAGAATTAAACACTGTAATACACAACTGAGTTTAAAAAAATTGTGTATCATTATTTTTTTAAAAATTTCCATTTATAGTTATAATGCACCAATTAAAACAAAACTGCTTAGAAACGAGGGAAAAAATTAGCAGAAATCTATGTTTGTACCTGCCTACCATTATTTTTATAATTAATGACACGACCAACAAATCAGTCTTAAAATTGTACCATAGTTGCATTGAACATAATGAATAGAAGGCTGAAAGTTCATTTGTTGTGCAATTGATTTTTTGGACAAAAAAACGGACAATTTCCTGACTAGAAATATCCATTCTTCTTCTTAACCAAGCACATCCCCTTCAACAATATCGTTATTCATATGACCAATTTGCAAAATAAACTGGCTTTTTACATCCACGAATGAGAAAAGCGGTTCCTATCATATCATATTTCAAAGCAAATTTTGTTTGCCATTGGTGGTGTATGATACAACAGTAAAATCTATACAGATATCCTACGGTACAAGATGAAAAGCCACTGACGGAGAATATTATCCCTGACGGAAGTATGAAAGCCAATTCATTTCCTCTAAGACTTAGGGTTAGATGGTTTTGATTTGATAGGAGTTTTTGTCTGATTAAAGTCCCAGTTGGATAGCCAGTGGCCTTACAAGAGGGAATGAAGTGCAACACATCAAATTACAAGTCCATATAAACTGGAGGCAGTGAAGTGTTCATTGTGTCTTAGTATAGTCCTTTCATAATCCTTAAGGTTATCTTGGATAAAAAGATAACATAAAATACAGTAACTGCCAACCCTTCTGGAGCCCCTGGCTTCACCACAATTTTTTAGTTTGGTTTGTTGTTTATACTTTTTGTTGCTTTTGTATTGTGCAATTTGTTTTATGTTTTTTATCTTTAGGTGTTCATGACATTTTTTGCCTTTTTAAAAAATCTTTAGGTGTTCAAGACATTTTTTGTCTTTTTATCTTTAGGTGTTCTTGACATTTTTTGTCTGTAGATTCCCCCTTTGTTCGTACTACACATTACCAACAGTTCAAAAGATGTTCCAGCTCTGTTTATAAATAACAAGGATTCCTAAAGGTTGAAAATATCTTCGTTATAGAATAATGTGAACTGAAATAAAAGATGGGTCAGTAGGTTTGTTTTCAAGATAAAATCTTTTGAAATTTCGGCAGGAAAAGGATTTCCCAAGGTTTTCTATAAGTTTTATCTATTAAAAACCCAGAAGTAACAACAAGAAGTTCATATAAAAACTTCTCAAATAGCATTTTAAGGTGTGTTTAATGAAACTATTAAAATAGAAAAGTGGGGGTCGCTGAGCAATATCTATGCTAGGAATGGATAAAACCAGAGGAGTCTGAAAATCTGACAAAAATGACTGAACATGACCAACAAACACCCTTAATGGAAAATTAAAGAAGAAACTTCTTTGAATGGAACTTATCGGTTTCAATACTTGAAATAGATATGTTCTTATCTTTAAAAGTAAATATATGTAAGATACATATATAACTAAATGAACCTTTTAGAAACTTTAAAGTACATGTACTAGTGAACTCTATGTTACTGTAGATCTTTTAATGTTCATATCACTTTCTGATGAAGGCCAAGCATGATGCATACAAATGGCTGTCTCTCTTTACTGAAACAAATGACAAAAAATCATTTTAAAAGTGCATTTTGCAACAAAACAACAATTAACTTGAAGGTCGGTATATGGAAGACAAGATTGGAAAAGATAAAGGTTTTGTAAATGTCCTACGCATTCCAGTCTTTATTGCCCAATACTAAATGATCTGTCCACCATCAAGGCATCAAAGTCTTATATTGTTACAGAGACTACTGATTATAAACGATAACATGATACCATATTTGTCAGATGGGAGAAAAACAGATCGTGATGGGTTCATGATAAAGACAAAATGATGCAGTTTGACACTGACAGTTCTTCAGAGTTAAACATTGACATTTTAAAAGTTAAAACCGAAATTATGTATTACTTGCATGTCATTTGCTAGACATCATTTTGGATATCAAGCTATACTATTACAGATAGGGTAAAATTTGTGTAATGTTTCTTAAAATTGTGTAAGATTTGTTTTTTAGTTTCATTGGCTAGGAGTGCATGGTACATTCAGCAGATTTGTATAATCAAAATTGTCCTTGAAATACCAGTAGACATTGAACAGTGTATCCATAAAGAACATTGACTGATAGCTATTGTTAAGGATACAACCAAATTGCAATATTATATCTTTTAAAATGATGTCTTGTTTTGGGAAAATTATAGGATTTTGCTTGTTTCTGTGTAACTAGATGAGGCATTATGATTTTACCAGTGTCATTTGGAAGTCATGGAAGGTCAGCTAATGTTGGTCAGTTTATTAAAGGTGTGTGTGTTTTGATCATTTCTCTATATTATCACCAAGACCTGGTTTCGATAGCTTTTGATTTCATGTTAGTATATTTAAGTTTGATATGGAATTGAATTTATGTCTGGTCTTAGTTTATAGCACTTGACTTAGGCTTCTGGAACAGTGTTATGTTGTACAATATTAAAGTCATCACTACAGAAGTTTTATGGTCGTCGTCATGAACTTGTGAAAACTGATTTGTTTAACATGTCATAGTTTGCCTTCCTTCCTTCCTCTACCCTGGACTTGACTTTTTATGAGCAACTCAATGGGTGTTTCTAGAAAAGCAGAGGACGCTTACCCTACCAGTGCACCAGGTCCACACTCCCAGTTTTTAGTGGAGTCTGAGTTACTCATTTACTTTTGTTACTTTATATGTATTATTTTAGTTACTTTATTTTCTTTGTCGTGTGACTCTGTTTTCCATGTCTGGTCTTTGTCCCTGGATTACATTCTTTTGATTACCGCTATAACCTTGGTCCCCTTGATTACTCTTTCATGACCTATAGATGGTTCTCTGATTTGGGAGTTTTGTCACAAACCTGACTTCCATTTAACAACTAAATGAGTATGATGTTGTTTACACTACAGTTGTAATATACGAAGCTTGAGGTTGTTTAAAATCCTTACCAATCTGCCTGATCCAAATTTTCAAGTGTTCATGTTACATGTAATTGTTAATATTTCTATTGTTTTAAATTCTTTGTCTTTCAGTTTAAGTCTTTATCTGTGCTTCCTGTTTTCTGCATTATAATTTAATGTACTAAACCCATGATTACATTGTGTTTGGATTTTTTGTTTAAATTCCATTGTAAAATCAATTCAAGTTTGGATTCTTTGACGTCATTTACTGTTTAGGGAATTATAATGTAAATGTAATTTCCTTATTTATTTAATCTATCATTCCAAGTTTAATATATTAATACTATAAAAACCTTTGATATGCATGTACATGTATTAAAAGGTTCTTTGATACCCAGTTATTTCTATTTTCAAGCCTTTGAATTAAAAAATTAATTTTTCTTCTCACATGTGAGTTCTTATTTCATTGGGCAAAGTTTTTGTTTTGGCTGTTGACAACAGGAAATAAAAAATGATTTGCAATTTCTGGTGTATCCATCAGCACCATGAAAACTGATTTATTCAACGGGTCATAGTTTTCCTTTCCTCGTTTGTTTACCCACGACTTGAATTTTTATGAGCAACTCGGCGGGTGTTTCTAGAAAAGCAGAGGACGCTTACCCTACCGGTGCACCTGGTCCATGCTCCCAGTTTAGTGGAGTCCGAGTTGCTCATTTACTTTTGTTACTTTGTATGTATGATTTTAGTTATTTTATGTTCTTTGTTGTGAATGTCTGTTTTCCATGTCTGGTCTTTGTCCCTGGATTACATTCTTTTGATTAACGCTATAACCTTGGTTCCCTTGATTACTCTTTCAAATTATGCTTTGACATTAATATAGAACTTGCACCAGTTTGCAAAATTCCTGTTGTTATTTACATTGTTTGTTGCTTTTTATACCTCACCACACGAAGTGGTAGGATATCATGTGATGCCCTCCAAAAAGATGTCTGTCAGTCCATCCATCCATCTGTCCCCAACTTTTTCCGGATGATAACTTGAGAACAGATTCATGAATTTTTTTAAAAACTTTGTACAGTTGTTTATTACCATAAAATTTTTACAGGTTATGTTTCATTTTCTGCAATATTCAAAATGTAGTTTTCGAGTAAGTCCAATTAGAAAATTTTGTTATACCTCTTTTTTCACCATAACGATGCAGCATAATCACTTGATGTATGTCCTACTTTTCCATTTTATTAGTATTCTTCAAACCAACACATTAAAGTTCCACCAAATATAAAAAAAAATACTGATCATCGAAGACGGTGGTCAATTTCACAAAAAAACCAAAAAAAATTACATTTGTAAAATTGATTGATTGTATTGATAGATTTTTTGTGTTTAACGCCCAAGCAGTAATATTCTAGCTATATTTGGGGTGATGAACATGAAGTGGATGATGAAATGAAAAATGGGAAGGGACACAAGGATAGTAGGATTAACAAATTTTTATTGCCAATGGAAATAGGGAGAGGGGGTAGGGTCAGGCAATTTAGCCTCCTGTAGCGTAGTGCAAAGGTTCCTACTCCTATAGAATACCACAGAAGGGTTCTTTAACATGCGAGAAACGTGGCTTCTAACCCAACACGGTGTACCACTATGGTTTGGGGTCAGCTGTTCTGTATTATAGCCTGATGATCACATCATGTAGCATGCCAGGGGTTTCCCATTCCATCACCTGGGGCATACATGCCAGTTGCTCTGCGCACAGCACCCTAGCCTCCGGCCAGGGTTCTGAGAACTATTTAGTTGCCTTTTACGACAAGCTTAGCGCTGATGCAGGCCCTTTGACACCAGGGCCTGCATGGGGCTGTAAAACAAATAGAAAGTTATGCTACAATAGTGCTTTTCATAACTTATGACTAATTTAATAAAAACTTATTGTATAACTGTCTGCTGATTTGAGAGACATACCTATAATTTAACTGTGATTTACACGCCATTTTTATCAATTAGCAGCTGTACCTTCTAAGGAAGATATTGACGACATTTCTAGTGACCTTTGTGTTCTTTGTTGTTGTATTCAACTTGTCACATGTTTTTTTACATAGTGATGATGCAATAGTTTTTTGTTGTTTTAAACAGATGACTCTTAAAATCTGTATTAAAGCATACCTTTGTTTGTCTGTAGGTTTACATGTTAAATATCAGCTATTTCTGTTTTTGTACAATGTGTATATTTATGAAGCTCCTTTTCATTTTCCTTATTTCTTAATTTTCTTGTCTGAAGTCAGGTAATGGGTATATATGTTTGCTTTAGTTCAGCTAGCTTGTATGTCTTTGAAAAGTTGTTTGGATTCCATTTGAATAATACTTGTTAGTAGTTGGTGAACCAAGGGTTATAAATCCCCCCCCTTTTTGGTAAATAATGTATGAACAAATTGATGTACATGTATGGACAATTTTAGCCTACCGATGTTTCATTAAAAAAAATCCAACTATCTTTTGCTAACATGCCTGTGTCAGAACAATTGATTTGGCCACATTAGGAAATTTCTCATATCTTATTTGAATCTATGTCTTAATATTGTAACAAATTACTTCAATTCTTGTCATAACAAATCGATTTCAAACCTGTGATGAAACCTTTTCAGGGGAATATGGTCTGTTTCTAAACATAAAACATGTCACAAAAAAATATCATGTTGAATCTCCTGCTTTGAGAATTTTTCTTGGGAGGAAGTAATTTTTTTAAGGTCAACACCTATATATACCACAATCATGTCATGTTGAGAAAAACAGGTGGTAACACTTGAGCAATCTGTAACTGAAAACAATACCTGATGTCATCCTTTTGTACCATAAATGGACAATTACTAATTCTAAAATACCAACACGATTTTATGAATTTGAAAGTGATGAAACTGATGTTTCCCTTGGTGTATAGGTGTGTAGATGTCATAAAAATTGTCAACAGAAAGATAAACGTGTGGTTAATATGGTGGTAAAGAAGTGGGCTGCTGTTAATGTAAAGGTTGTTTGATCTATGATATTGTTAAATTTGTAATATTTACCAAATTGTTCATCCGTTAAAATATATGTTAGTGAAATTTCAGATTAACATTGATTTCATCCCTAAATAAACCTCTAAGTACCTTAACATTTACTGTTAAAGTATGATTCACTCCCTAGCTGGAGATTCAGAAGTTAATTTGGAATTATTAGTTTTGAGTTCAGAATTCTGAATGAATTTTTTTTAAATGTACTTTGAATTTGAGTTAAGAATATTTAGGAATTAGAAATTATTATATTTGGAAAATGTTTAGAAAATTATATTACTCTGAAATTGTTCAGAAAGCATACATCATACTTGATTTTTTAAAAACTTTTTTTTTTTTTTTTTAAATCCATTGTCAACAAATTTGAATATTTGGGTATAAAATGATATTATTGATATATTTGACATGACCTATACCCCCACTCTGAAGGAGAGGGGGATGTACTGTTTTACCCTTGTTAATGTGAGTCTGTAGCAATTTTTTCTGTCCCTGTTTTCTCAGCAACTGCTCATCACAGCTTCTTGAAATTTTAACACATTCTTACTGTAGGTAAACCATATGGTGGGATGCAGTTGCAGAAAAAGTTGACAACAACTTCCAGTTTACCGAGGACTTTGTTTATTTTCCTTACATCTTGCTTGAAAGCTAGGGAATCACTAGTGAGCCATCACCAACAGATCTCTTGTTTTTTTTTCATATTTATGCATGCTTTTAACTCCTAAATATGTCTCTTTATTATAACTCACCTTTAACACCCCATTATGGACTGATCTACATAGTTATGGTTTTTCAAAAGCTTAATTGAAGATAAAGCTGTTCTATAAACAAAATGATGCACAATGATACAAAGTTGCAGAGTTAAAAAATCTTACTCTGAATTGTACAGATATAAGTAAGTGTTATCGGGTATAATTAAGTCAGATGGTAGAAAGCTCTCCAAGTTATCACAAAACTCTCAGAGATAAAATAATTAAGAAAATAAAATTAAGTTTTCAGTAGACGAAATGAATGGATTTGATCATTGTGGATATTCCAAATATTTACGGAAATTACTGTATATTATCTGTCTGGCAGACAATGAAAAATCGTGACAGCAGTTATTTTTCTCAGTCGTCAGATCTGTATTCATTCAATACAAAGTCAGCTGTTGAAGAAACATGTTAGTCGGTCAATAGGTTGTGGTTTTTATTTCTTTCTGACACTGTTTTTAGATATTGGCCAGATTTTCTTTGTTATTAAAGATCTGATTTTCTTCTTGATTTTTATCATTCATCGCTTTTAAAGCTACCTTCTGAAATAAGCCATGAAAACTCTTTTCATGTACCAAAATACATTTTGTAGGTAAATATTAAAGATTAATCAAGGGAACCAAGGTTATAGTGGTAATCAAAAGAATCCAGGGACAAAGACAGACACACACAACAAAGAACACAAATTAACTAAAATCATGCATACAAAGTAACAAAAGCAAATGAGCAACTCGGACTCCACTAAAAACTGGGAGCATGGACCAGGTGCACCGGTAGGGTAAGCGTCCTCTGCTTTTCTAGAAACACCTGCCAATTTGTTCATAAAAAGTCAAGTCCGGGGTAGACAAACGAGGAAAGGAAATCTATGACCTGTTGAATAAATCAGTTTCCATGGTGCAGATGGATACACCATTAGGATCCACAAGTTCATGAAAAGATCTTTTGACTAACATAGATGATTATCAGTATATTTATTATATTAAGTTCCTTAATGAATTCTTTCTGAATTTTCTACTCGTCAGTACTTATACAGCTTTTATAAGAATCAGTAGCTATATTTCTTGCTGATTGTACAAATCTTTTGGGTTAATTTTCAATATATTTGTTATAAAAAAATAACACAAAATATTAGTGTAAATATCCCCACTAAAATTTTTTTGTTTAATTTGTTAAAGACATTAAGATATCTGATTGCTAAATTAACACCCATGCAAAGTATTTGAACCAGCATAGCAGGAAAATGGCACCCCAGAAAAATATTTAGTAGATTACAGTATTAGAATTAAATATGTATGGATATCTAGATAATATTTTAAAAATTGAGCTTGTTCACTTGATTAACATTTTTTTGCATTATTTTGAGTTTGTTGTTACAGAACCTTATATACAGACAGTTTTAATGATTTTATGCGAGATCTTCATGTAGATTAAGAGGGCTTCATTTATTGAATTTCCAGTAGTTATGAAGTTTTGAACAACTCTTTCAAGAGGAAAAAGTACAAAATTAACAAATTTTCTGGCTCAGGGGCTTCATAGAGTCAGTCTACTATTATTACAATGCTTACCCATCATTCATAACAATCCATACATCCAAGCCATGTTTATAGCCTGAAACCCAAGTTTCTTACTTTCAGTTACTGCTGTGCCACTTTTAAACAGTTTACTCCTGTAGGATTTGAGCCAGATATTTGTAAATCTAAAGGTTATTTTTGCCTTCCAAGACAGATGGAAACCATTGTTCTTTTCAAGTTGTTTAGATCTCATGAAAGCTATCTTCCTTTTGTTATTTGAGTGCCAATATTTTTCTACAGAAGGGGGAAGTGTAACCAATAAAGTGGAACATGCAGTTCATTTCAACATGCTCAAGTTTATTTTGAGTTGATGAATGACCTGAATATTGCTGTTTTATTTGTGAAGTTTGCTTTAATCTTTCAGCAATTGTATATACATGTACAAGCTAATGTTTTGTTTCCTTTTTTTCTGAGCATTAGTTTCACGTTGAAAACTTTCCATAATGATTATGCATCTTTTGTTGAAGTGCTGAATATCAGTAACAGAAATTTTCAATTGTTCTGTTCTGTAAACAACTTAAAGTCCCACTGAACCAATTGCTATTTTATTACATGCGGTATTTCCTGTTGTAAAACATTATTTTGCTTTCAAGCATCCTTATTTACTTTAGTGAGACTGAAAAAACAAGCACCAGTATATGAGAAATGAACAGACTACATGCACTTGATGCAGGCTTCAGATGGCATGTATACATGTACATATACCAGTATACAAAATATTTGAGTATTATTTGCTCTGTAGCATTCATTTGAAACAGTTCCAGAATTCCTTCCTTATCAAGGCTGTCTGTCTAGCAGAGAGATGCTCCAAATGTTGTTCCAAGGCCAGTTTATCCATTTATGCCTTGTGTCATCAATTGAATTATATTTTGCTATTGTTCAGAAGCACACCCTATAGCAGTAGCTTCTAAATTAGATATGTTGATTAGTTATATTCTGTAGATATTGTCCAGAGACGACTGAATCTGAGGTTTTTCACATATTCATATTGACATTTTAACATGGATCAGGGGTGCTATCGCTGTGTGTATAATTTCCATTGTCTGTTTGATACTTCTTGCTTTCAATTCCCCATCACTTAAAAGCCAGATGGAAAGAAAGGCACCAAAACTGCGTCAAAGTGTAGTTTTCTGGCTGGTTGTTGCAATGATAAGGAAGGCACTGCGTAATTTTATGGATTATGGTTCAATTAGGGAAGGGAATTCCAAGGTGAAATGAACAATGTGAAGAAATACCATCCTTGCAATGAACTCTTTTTGTTTTGGTTTTTTTATCTGTTTTGATAATATCGTTCTTCATTACCTTGCTCTGAATCTGTATGTTTTCTATAGGTTTTTAATTTGATTTTTATTATCAAATGTTACATGTACTTGAAAACATGGCAGTTCTGTTACTGCTCCAGTTTGTCTGCCTAGAGTGTATGTTCAATATAAGATATATAAGCAGTTGAATATGAGAGGAAATTGATAGAGGGAATTTTTTTGCAGTAAAATTACTGCAATAATTTTGGTTTATAATTTTTACCTATATAACTTTTATTTAAAAAAAATTCATCACTTATAGCCAAATCAAATGAGAAAAGTTAAATCATTTCCTCAACAAGACCTTCAAGTTCATTGTACTTATCAATCACTTCCAGAGCACCTGATGTCACTCCTGGTTTTTTTGTTTATTGAAGATTGTCAAATGTTTTGCTTATCTAGTTTTGTTTGCTCTGTGAAAGTACTATTGTTCGTGGGTTGCCAATTTTCATGGTTTTCATGGGTAGGCTAAACCGCAGAATTTGGTTCCAAACAAAAAGGAGAATCCCATTGATGTGTATACCATTTGTATACTGAAAACCTCAAAAACATGAATTCAAGAATCCACGAACTTGTGTTTCTTCCCTTATTCACGAATTAAAGTACTTTCGTGGTATTTTATTCTGTTAGCTCCATTGTGAACATAAATTGTCTCTGTTAATGTGTTTTGGACTTGGATTTTGATGTCTCTGTCTTGCCCTTTCGTTTTAATACTTCGGTATACTTATTTGCCGGTATTTCCATATTTTATATTTCTTCTTCCTCATTATGCTGATCAAGTACAGGTATACAATTGTATAGTATCTGTAATATGTTGATCAGACAAAAGTATATTGTCACAATAATTAATAGAAATACTTTCAAATTCAAAGTCCTTAAAATCAATGATTATAATTAAAGACCTATATGATGAATTTTGATTTGAAATTGATTCAGGCTCTTCAAAACCAGCCACATACCAAGAGATTACAACAAGACATGCAAGCTTTTAATGTGTTTTCTTTTCTTATCATAGAACTACATCATTTTAAAATCAATATTTAGAGAAAACCGTGATGGAACTGGATTAATCTCCGGTAGATTAGTAGTTAACATGCTGTGACTTCTATTCAAGTTATTGTTGTGGTGTAATATACTGAAAAAATTAATTTTTGATCTGGTTTGAAATATATGGTTTTAATTGGCCATTAGTTTAGGTCAGGTTATTTAATGACATCCGTGAAATTTTTAATTTTGATTTAATTTGAAAGAGCCTTGTCTTATTTTAGATCTATAATTTATTAAGGCAATTTGATGGCATAGAAATTACTACCAGTTTATTTTTCATATGTCTTTGAAAAGATTTTTATACCTATTAACTTGAAACTTCTAAGCATATTTGTAGAAATGTCTTCCTTTTAAACATCAGGAATTAATCGTGAGTGAGGATTTTTTTACTCAATAGGTTTTTTTAAAACTTTTTAAAAAGTATATTGTAATGAAATTAATATGTTCATGCTTCCAGAAATTGGTGGCAGTTTTTTCTAAAGGTGTTAGCTTTTTGATGGTACATTACATATTTTGTATGTGTTTTTTCAATTTCTAATATGTAATGACATTTAAAAGTGGCTATAATTGAATGTTACCCTCACATTTTGCCTCTATCAATATCAGTTATGTAAGAATGAAAAGATTTATATCTGGCCTTTTAAACATTGTTGCTGAACACAACACACATTTGAAATGGATTATTTAGAGTATAACATGCAGAAAAAAACAATTTTGTAATTGATTACTCATCGAAATTGACACTCAAGCCATAGATCTTGGGAGGTGATAGATCTTTTAGAGAACTGGCAGGAAGCATGTATGATGTAATAGCAGACAGTACATTTGTAACTCAAACCCGTCAATTCACCGCAGGAAAAAATGGGTTGACGTCAATTTTCAACTTTACAGCGAGATCAAGATAAATCATTAATTGATCCCTTTCCATTTTAAGTCAAATGTCTTTTGAAATTGATCAGGTATGGTAGATTAGGGAAACGAACCTGACAAGAAAATATCGTACTGTTTTGTCTAGGTGGATACATTTAGCCAATGCCGTTCAGTAATATCTATGGAAATATATTAGGTCTCATGAAGACAATGGGATTACGCTGTGACGGCAAAGTACATCGTTAGAATCAGTTCGAAATCCTCTGTCATGAATAGATATGGCCATTAGGTGGGCAGTCTGGTATTTCCAAACATTAAAAGTCTATCTCCATTTCCCAGACGGATCTGTCCTATTTCATTAGTTTTGCACTTAAATTCAGTAAATTTTATTCATGTTGTCCATTCATTGTTTTCTTTCAATGGACAGAATGGGAATAAGTTTAGGTGAATATATCCAGCTGTAATAGTTAAGTAGCAGTCTTTGTAAGAATTGTGCAAATTCTGTAAAATGTGATTTATCTTAAAAAGGCTACATATTTTTAATTTTGTTATCAATATGCTTTATAGGTCTATATGATGAAATGTATAATTATTCATTACGATCTGTCTGCTCTTAGGAGATAATCCACATAGAAAATCCAATAGTTTCTGTTGTATTTTAGTGTCATTTATAGAGTTATCTCCCTAAATTTTATATTTTGCAGTACATTCTATATAATTTTTTGTATCTCCAATGAACAAGTGTTATATGAAAAGCCATATATTACTTCCTGTTTATGACATTTTAAACAAAATATCAAGAATAAAGATATGTAGGCTTTCCAACCATGAATCACATTTTGCCTGATTCTTATGTGGAGTGCTACATAATATTTCAAGTATTATTTTTATTGGTTGTTCAGTGTGTATTACAATTGTTTCTTTAACACAGTGTAAATTTTGCACAATGTTTGCCTTAAAAACCCAATCTTTTGTCTGAACCCCATGCAGATCCCCCATCATATTGCAATTTTAAGCAGTATGCCTAATTACAACTTGAAAACACATCATTTTTTTTATATTTGATGACATCAGTCTGCAAGACACTCACTGTACTGATACTAAAACTTCAGGCGCTGTCTCAATAATCTTAATGAGTGTAGAAAGAAAGCAAAATGTTTTAATCAAACTCATTAATTGGTACATTTTTGAGAGTTTAGATCAAAATGTGATTCAATTTATTGCAAATTCTTTGAAAGTAGCACTCAGTAAAACTATGGTATTAAAAATTGGATAATGTTTAAATGTCAAATATCCTATAGAATCAATATTGGTGCAGAAAGAGACCTCTCATGTGCTTCCCTCGAAGGACCGCTGCAGAGAGAGATGACAGAATTCAGAGTAATTGTTCTGTAATTAATCATCCTCCGGGTTAGTCTGTTCTCATTGTCATGTTTCTGATTGGTATCATGCTGATGGATTCAACTTTACCATTTAATAGGGTATGCCTGGGGCTCATTCATTTTCTACCAACTTTTTGACAAATTCTGTGTGGTATATTATAACTACTGTTGTCTCGCCATGTGTTCTGTCCTATTGGTACATCAAACATTGTATTAAAACTAAGAACATTAATTTTCGTCCAGCATTTGTCGTCCTATAGATGGTTACCATTCTTTATGGTTACTTTTATTCCCTACTTAATTATTAAACATAAAACACAAAGTGTGTTGTGGAACGGGGTTGGTTTGTGGCATATTTTCTGTTTAAACTGTGAACTTTTTTGAAGTTTTTATATTGATATTGTGTTGTGGGCAGTGTGATTATTATTGTCTGTGGCTAAAATTTTCCATTTTAAATAAAATAAGTGGTAATTCAAAAAAAAAATTCTATCGTGTATCAATACTAATAGTCTGTTTGTTGTTCATTTTCCTTGGAGCTTAAGAATAATGGCCAGTTTGGTGCAGAGTTTATAAATTGACCAGTATAAATCAAAAGAAATGATTGGCCATGAGCTAGCTAATTAGAAGACTCTTGTGATTTATTTATCAGACTTCATTGAAACTTGGCAATGAAGTACATATTAGGGTGTACCTCAGGTGTGCCTGTGTCTAGATGTATTTATTTAGTAGGTCTCTTGAGGTTTGAAAGTATCATTTGGAAGTAGAACCAGCTATGATAGGTATTAAGATCACAAAAATGTGTAAAAGGATCACAGTTTTTTTTCCAGATTCATCCTTATTCTTGGGTCTAAAATTTTTGCAATTTATGCTTGAATATGAATATTTTTATGTATCACATATGTTTTCACTTATTTTGTGGGTGGTACCAAGTTTAATAATGGTTGATTCTTTGTATTAATAGACTTCAAATCAATTGAATTCACATAAAATAGAATGAAAATAGCATCATTAGTTTGATCAGCTGTGGAGTGGTGCACCTGTTTAGGAGGTTTATAATAGGAGTAATTCAGGTGCGGAGTTCTCACTTTGATCTACTTGTATCCGCATGGGGGGAATTTCAAGGTCTTTGGGTTACAGCTAATAGGTAATGGAAATACTTAACACAGATATTAAATGCTGGTTTTCAAGTGTTTTAGAGTGGAAAAAACCATATAGTTATTTGTGCAGTGAGATTTCTGAGGTACGTAGCATCATGATTTAAAAAAAAATGAATTAGTTTAGGTGTTATTCTTTTGACAAACCTTGTTGTGTTTTGATCCAATTTTGATAAAAGTCTTTGATTATAGTGGATTCACTTTGTGATGTCAGTTTTACAAAGAGTAGACTCAAACCTTAGTCACTATGCCAGTTTGGTTTAGACTGGTTTTTGGTTTCTGGATTATTCAGCCTATGCCAATTTGGTTCAGACAAGTTTATGGTTTTTTGATAGTTAAGGCTATGCCAATTTAGAAATTTTTTTTGGTTTATTCATCATATTATTTAGAAGGTTTCACTGTACAATGCTCTAAATTTAACAAAATTGCTTGACCATCATGGAAATATATATACGGTGATTTTTGAGGATAAAGTACTGGTAAATGTATTGCTTAATTAGAACTTTTAATTTCTTGAAGGATACAGGGCTTCCTGTCTGCCTGCTCTTGGATCAGCTCATACATTTGAGTTGAAGAAAGAATTTATCTCATAAGCATGATTTGCACATTTTGTAAAAAGTTCAATAATATTCACTAAATTAGGCAAGCATTGTTTTTTGAGTAATCTCCCTCTTATGCATTTAAAAATAGGGGGATACATTTGAAGAAGTAGAAGTTTGAGTCCTGTTGGATCAAATAACTGAAACTTCAGATATTGGCCATCAAACAGCTTGATGGCTTTTAATCACATCTTATTCTGATATTACTTAATATGATTGCATAATCAAAAACCGCAATTTAATCGGCTTATTTCACTTTCTGCCGAAGAATTTTGATTGATTTAACTTGGTAATATGATTGATATTGTAATTGAATAATTAGATTTTAGCTTAAGATTGATTAAGGTTTGATAGCAATCTTTGTCATAACAGCTAATTTCAGGAATCCTTACTTTTTTTAAGAATGAAGTTCAACTGAATGTATTGTGATTGTAATTTTAATCTTTTGACTATTGGTAGAAAGTCCTTAGCCTGGACATGACTAAGAAGCATCATTAAGTGCATGACTTTTTTGTGAAGTCCCTTAAACTTTTAAAAAATCTAATAAGTGCCTAAAACACAGGGATTAAGGATAACAACAAAATAACCGAAATGATAAAATCTAGGCAGTAGTCAATAGTAACAGTCAATAGGAAAGTCTGTATAACAAATGGCAATATCTGGGCAAAAACTGGAAAGTTTGAAAACCACTGCAATGGTCCTGACTTGGTACAGGTATTTCAAAATGATAGGTGGGTTAGCACTTTTAAAAAAGTGGTTCTTTTAAGGACAGAACAATAGACCCAAAGTGGATGCTTGCCATGAAATTACAATATTTTCAATCAATATCACAGAAATTCCATTCAGCCTCTTTAATTACAATATCCTTAAATGTACAGTGAAACCTGCCTGGTTTGGTTTAGACAGTTTTTTTTTGTTTTCTATTGTTCAGTCTACATTTAAATTAGTTTAAAGGGACTTTAGAATGTCTCTGGTTTAGACAGGCAATGGTAACATTTAGGATTCAGTTTTGTGAGGTTTTGGTTTTATTCAGGATTCTGTTTAGACAGGTTTTGTTATAATTCAGGATTTGGTTAAGACAGGCTTTCATATTATTCAGGATTTGGTTTAGACAGGTTTTGGTATTATTCAGGTTTCTGTTTAGACAGGTTTTGGTTTTCAGGATTTGGTTTAGACAGGTTTTGGTATTATTCAAAATTCCATTTAGACAGGTTTTTGTTTTATTCAGGATTCTATTTAGACAGGTTTCGGTATTTTCAGGATTCCATTTAGACAGGTTTTGGTATTCAGGATTTGGTTTAGATAGATTTTGGTATTATTCAGGCTTTGGTTTAGACAGGTTTTGGTTTTCAGGTTTCTGTTTAGACAGGTTTTGGTATTATTCAAGATTCCCTTTAGACAGGTTTTGGTTTTATTCAGGATTTAGTTTAGACAGGTTTTGGTATTCAGGATTTAGTTTAGACAGATTTTGTATTATTCCATTTAGACAGGTTTTACTGTTGTTATAACATGCCTGCTTATTGATATTGATTAGTCATTCAACTTATGTTTTATTGAAAATGCACTTAGTGCATTTTAAAGATTTTAGAGCTCATCCTGAAAAACAAGTACATGGAACCACAGATGAATAGGGCTTAAAATATAGGTATAACAGAATTCCATTCTAATTGCTATGATTATGATGGTACAACTTTTATATTTAGCAGAATAGGCTTATATAATCTAAAATACAATGCAGAAGAATTATACGACCCAAAATAAAATGATTTTAACAGAACATGATCGAATTGGAATCCCCTATTAATTTCAAATAAGCAGGCAAGTTGCAAAATAAGATTATTTAATCAAATCACAAATCAGAAATATCTAAAAACCACAAACTAAATCAGCTTACTTTGTTTGCCACCAAAGAATTTTAATAGATTTAACTGGAGGCTAGTATTGACTCAGTGATGAAGGAATCAGAATTTCATCAGCGTTGATCTTATATTAGTTATAGTTGAATACCCATACAAATCTTTTCTGCATCAGGATATGCAATCTCGATGCATTTTATCTGTGAGGTGAGATCTCGCAGCTGTTAGATAATAATGCATTTTACATCTTGAAAGATGGCATCTATTGTTGTTATTATTATATAAAGTAAACATAGAGTCTTAGAAAGCTTGGTTTTAACTTTTTAAAATTTACAAAAAGTTTTGGAGGTAAGTTCTTCCTGATGTGTTATGTTTACGTAGAATGACTACTGCTGTTGAATGTACTTTTATTTCTTAAGGCAAAAAGTTTTTTTTCTTTTTTTAACAAAAATATGTTATTTGAAATACATTTTGAAACAGGTTTTTCTTGTTTTAAGTTATGTATGCCCCTGATTAAAAGAGTCAGATGTAAATCTCGAGTGATCTTCATGTTCGTTATAAGATTTGTTGTCAGTTTGTTCATTGGTTGTTAAGCTTTAACTGATCAAGTTTTACTATTTATTTTTCAGGAGTTATGACCCTATTTGTAGAAAATAAATACTGTAAAGATATTTAAAATTTGAAATGTAGACGTATCAGTCTGAAAGTACTTTTATTCTTTGATACCAATTTTCTTGGATTAGGGAAGAAACACAAGTTGGTGGATTTTTTAATTCGTGGTTTTTGAGGTTTTCAGTATACATCGATAGGATTCTCCTTTTGAAATTGGGAACCAAATTTTGTGGTTTGGCCTACCCACGAAAACCACAAAAATTAGTACCCCATGAACAATACTGCTTTCACAGTACCTAATGAACTTAGTGCTGTTCTATTGTACATAGTTCAGGTATCAAAAGTTGTAGTCTCAGTTTTTTATAGGTAACTCATATTTTGGTAACATGCAGAGCATAAGATTTCTCTGGAGTTGATGTGTTATATCTGAAATCTTAAGACTTTCATCGTTCATCTTGATGCATTTAATTAAACATCACACTGTAATGTGACCATAAGTGTGTGCTTATTTATATATGATTAAAAAAAATTGTCCCAATTTGGCTCTATTTTTTAATAGTAAAAGCAACAGTATAGTGAAAAATTGCTTTTGAGAATATATGAACAAGTTTATACTATAGACATCATTGACCTCTCTCAAAGTACTGCATTTGTAATGACTGACACAGATTACAAAGATTGGAGGAGTTATTGCCCTTTTCCCTCCTTTTATAATATGCGGAAGATGTCAGCTGTGTTATTTTATCTCTCCATCTATTTATTTTGGGGTAAAAAACAAAGAATTTATCAGTGATAGCCTGACGTGACTGATCACCTTTTATGAGAAATCAAGCTGTGAAAATAATTGAAAATAATATTTGTTCAGCAGAGTTCACCATAACCTGCTAAATTAATCTTCCACAAAGGAAACTTCAAAGATGCATCACTGCAAATAAAATTCCTCAAAGATTTTACTTTTTGCCCATCTTTAAAAAACATCTCAGAAGAAGCGCATCATTAATTGTTATAATGCAGAACAATGCACTTCGCAGATGTTTGATTAGATAAGTTTTAGGTGATGCAAAATCGGCAATTTTAGCAGAAATTCGGGCAAAGGGTTTGTTTGGGTTATAGCAGAATGTCTGCATGGTTTTTTTAACAGTACACAGCAAATCTGGTTTGTTATAAGAATAAAAAAATGAAAATTGTAATTCTTTTATTAGAGAAAAAAAACTTAAGTCCTCCTGTTAATGTTATAATCATTGTTTTAAAGTAGAAATGATCAAAATATGATAAAACTATGTCAAATTGATTTTCAGGCCCACATCATGGGTCTTGATTTTGTGATTTTCAGATAAACACATTGGAAGAAACACATTTATTCTATAGAAATGATATGATGCCTTGTTTTTCAAAGCACAAATTGCCTCAAAATGGTCAGAACGATTTGTCACTTGATGTGGAGCAGAATTGTAAGTACATGTACATGTATAGGTATGTAGATCTTATGGTATTTTATTGAATATCATACTTATAACATTAATTATTAGCAATGATTAGATTTGCAAAGAAAGTTCTTTTTTTCAGCTACAAATATTATATTTTCCTTAACTCTTTTCCACATGGTTCGAGCGAATGAGTATGTTTGTGATTCTACTCAACTGTGTAACTCTTGGAATGTATCAACCGTGTGAAGATAAAACTTGTGAAACCATACGATGTCATGTGCTAGCATACTTCGACCATTTTATCTTTGCTTTCTTCGCTATTGAAATGATAATAAAAATGATCGCTATGGGAATTTATGGAAAAACAACATATTTGGATGATTCTTGGAATAAATTGGATTGTTTTATCGTCTTTGCTGGGTGAGTATTTTTAATGCAATTTCTATTTTCTTGGTATTTATAGAAACAAGGTGAATTTTCTTAACATGAAATTTCCCATTTTTACCTCTACTTTTTACAGTAAATTTTGATCATTCATTAGAAGTTTGAAAGTATTATTTCATATCCAATGTCCAGTTTTCATTTGTGTACTGTTTCATTTGAAGAACTAAATATTAAATGTAAAATTTGTAACTAGTAATTTGCTATCGTTAATAGAAGAATGTTTATTTTTTGTTCTTAAGGAAACTTCTTATTTCCTCTTGACATTCTTATATAGTTTTACATTTCTAACAATTTGGCAATATTGCTTGCCTGGCTTGTGTTCCCAGTAATAGCTAAAATATCCTTTAAAATCAATCAAACATCAAAATCCCTTTTTCATTGTTAACTGTTGAAAATGAGCTCACAAAAAGTCAAAACTTTCATTCGTTTAAGGAGTTGCTTTGTTACTGCCTGCCTAATATATACTCATTGACATCATCATTTTACCTTTTAAAGCTATAAGAAGCAACCTTATTAGTTTAACAAGCTATTCTTTGACGTCAAACCATACTTTATTTTTCTTTATTAATAGTATGGTATTAGTATGTAATACATTGTCTGATTATCAGAAAATCTTTGGGTCTTTCTTCAAACAGGTTAAAAACCTGTCATTTACCATATTTCTTAGAATACAATTTTACAATTTTGCTATTGAAAGTTTTTTTTAAGTAAGAAAAGTACCATTGTCACTTTAAGTTAAGAAGGGATTTATATAGGTAAAAATAAAACTAGAAAGGCAAAGATTTTCTAATTTATATTGGCTCATACAGAATTGTATGCTTTAGGACTAGTAAGTGACTTAAGAATTCAGTTGCTGACTCCAGATAAAAAGAGAGGTTAAGGCGACTGGATTTATAGCATCCTTCAATAGATAACCATCTTATAATTGCATTTAATTGGGATTTTTTCAAAGATAATACATCCAAAAACTTCATGCATATCTTTGTTTTTTAGCATCATTCATATTCTCATGCACCCTATCCTAGGTCTACCCTTGTATTAAAAAATGCTTTTAATAGTGAACAGTACAATGTACAAATACATTTTCAGATGTTTTCAGGTTTCCATGTTTTTAATTTATATGAAAGAGAAAATATAGTGTTAACATCCTTGACATTTCCATATTGCACAATATGAACATTTTTATACCCTTTTATCACATTTATAACTTTCAGCATACATCATTTTACAAGCTATCGATTCTAATACAAACTGGAGTAGAAGCTGTTCAAAATAACACAAAAATACCAGCTTTAAATGCTCTGTAATAAGTTTTAATTTCCAGGACAGAAAGCCAAGCAGTAAAGGAATAATTAGCAAAATGTAGAGCTGATATTTTCATTGCCATGTTTATTGCTAAAGTTCAGAGCTTGAGAATTGATTCAAATGGTTTCCATTTATCTGCTGTTAGCAGCAGACAGTTTGGGCAGACATGTTTTTGTTGGAACTTAAAGCACTGACATTATAAAATATATTCCATTGAATATCAATGAATAGGTTTCAGACAGAAATGTTTGATTGCGTTGAACTCACATCAAAGAATTTATATAAAATAGCTAATATTGGTCAGATTTCTGCCTACAATAGCTGTTTATCAACTGCAGCATGATGTAAATGTTGGCGCATGAAATGTAAAAGTAAAATGTATTTGAAATGTATCAAAAGATTTCCATTTTTCTTTTTGTCAGCAAGCAGACGGTATGGGCAGACATGTTTTATTAGTAAAACAATGAGCAATAAAGCATCCAAACAATTCCATTGAAAAACTGGAAATTTATATATGTTAGGAGTGAAACTTGAATAAATGTTGTCTAGCAAATTTGCCTTGATATATTCGCTATTCTATCAAAATGTTCTGCTGACTTGGCTTTGTGATGGATATGCATCATTTAGACATATGGTGTGACCCTGTTCATCATAAATAAATGCTTTCATTAGTTTGAAGTATGTTTTTCTCAAGCAACTTAAATACTGAAGAATTTCATTTGTTTATCACCACCAAGAAAGCGAAGGTTTGAGCAGCATCGTTTATTTCTATGTTAGCACTTAGAATGATGCACTGGGCAGCCTCATTGTCATTGAGTAAATATAGTTTCAGTGCAAATGAATTGATTCAAAGAATTTGTATTTTTACTGACAGTGTCAGACAAATTTGACAGACATTTTTGTCAGTTGAACTAAAAGCACTAACACTTATCAATTTATCAAAGCATTATTGAATAACTTGTCTAGCTAATCTGTTAATTCTCTAATTATCAAAAGATACCACCTCTGGCTTAGCTTTTGATTCATTTTTCAACATAAATCCAGAAACTAAAATACCTAAATGCACTTGGAAATCTTTTCTACTGTCAAACAACACCTTCTGGAGATCCTCTATGTGTCAATGCATTACTGAACACTTTACTTAAGAAGTGTTTGGTAGATATGGACGGGATTTGATCCATGGTTACTTGGATATTTGTAGTCTCTGCATCTTTGCCAAGCATGCAGCATAAGAGAAAGAGCAGTTTTTAGAATTAGTTTTACTTTTAGTTACATAGTTATCTTTGAACATTTTCCCTAGTCTGTCTGATAAGCATTATTTAGAGAGTGTAACTTTTTATAAAAAAAAATATCAATATTTATTTATAGATAAAAAATTTGAATCCAAATAAATAAATCAAATAAAATTAAAGCACTCAAATTCACCTGAAGTATGGGTTTGTATTTTGAAAGTAATGTATTATATAAAACCAGAAATAAAAGTTTAAATGGATCATTTTAGGTCATTAAACTTTAGTCTAAAACTTGATGCAGGAATTTCCTGTCACCCGTCATCGGCTTGTTCCAGAAAGGATAATCAAGTAGCGCCATCTTAATGAACCTTCTTTACTCAGGATATTGTGTACATTCACGCAGAAACTGTCTTAATGCATCTGAACTGTGTTTTGTCTGGTGGTCACAAAGATTGGATTCTCTACTCTTTACTCTGTAATATGGCACCTTCTGAAGAGAAGTTATATTGTCATCCTTTTCAGCTCTATATGTTATTATTGATTAGCCTTAGGGTATTCTAAACCAATTCATTTGACATATTCACATTATAACCCCCCCCCCCCCCACTTAGTCAGTCGTGGTGTATTGGAATTACCTTGTCTGTCCAAATTTTGTAGCAATTATCTTGACTCCCATTGGGATGATGGATTTCAAATTAGGTTTATGGCTTTATATAGATGGGGTCTATGTTCTAAGAAAATATGATTACTGCCCGATATCAACTTCCTGTTTCGTGGGATTGCCATACAAATAGGGGTATACCTTGCAACTTCATATTAGGTAGTCAAAGGTAACAGAATGGACAAGTTTCTTGTTTTCCATAACTGTGTATTGTCCTCTTACACTTCTAAGGTGAGAGACACTTATACAGTGAGATACTTTAATTTTGAGACACTTATACAGTGAGATACTTCAACTTTGAGACACTTCTACAGTGAGACACTTAATACAGTGAGATATTTAAACTTTGAGACACTTAATACAGTGAGATACTTCAACTTCAAGACACGTCTATAGTGAGACACTTAATACAGTGAGATACTTCAACTTTGAGACACTTTTATAATGAGAGATTGTACCCCACTTTTTTTGAGTGGATATAGGGTGTGCTTGATTTAAGTGTAAACATGAAATGTAGATTAAGCTAATTCATTGTAATTTGTACAAAGGACAATATATTGGTTGTGATTCTGAATAGAAAGCTCTATAAATCTAAAATGTTTTTTTTTTAAATTCACACATTTCAAGATCATTATGAGTGTACATGTGTATGATGCATAACTGTCAGGATTGCAGGTTGTTAGAGATTAGGGTTTAACTTAATTGATTTGAGATTTTAGATAATATTTTGTCTCTGCATAAATAAGTTGATTTGCAATAATTTCAAACAAGGAATACAGTACAATTTAGAAGAAAATAAAAGAAAGTTGACATGATCTCTTTACAATCAATCGTCATCAAGCTCTTTCTAATTATCCTTGCCATTTGGTGCTATGTACTTTATTCCTCTAATGAAGATAATTGATGCGGATGGTGTCTTGTCAACCTTGACAAATTCTTAAATGCAAGTCTTCAATTTTCATTTGTGGGAGAAGAATTTGATCTTCTTGGGTTGCTTATCTCTAAAAGGTTAAGCCTTGTAATTGAACATTGCCGCCACTGTAATTTCTCTGCTGCAGAGTGTTTTTACCAGGACATGTTTCACTGGTGTGATGTTGCCTTGTTACTTAGAGTTTGTTTGTACTTTTAGATTTTAAGATTTTTTTAACTGCAGTTTGCAGTTTTTTACAGCTGTCTTTGGTGTTTTGATCAGAAGATATTTGTTTTTTTAATTGTACACATCAATGGACTGTTTTATTTGATACTAGGGGCACCTGGTCTTAGGGGATTGAAATAAACTTTTTTGTGAGAGATGACTCATATTATCTTCTTGTAGGTTTATTTTTCTCTCTCATAAAGGCATCAGACTCTTAATAAGTGTTAAAAAACTTGTAAATTTTTAAATAGATTTCAGCATTATAAAATCTTAAGAATTTTATTGATGTATCTGTGGGGCAATTATAAGTATTTTAAGTTTTGGACATGGTTGGAGATATTTTTTCTTTTTGGAACACACTTGAGTGAAAAGTTGTTACTTGTTAACCATCTGTAGATTACTTCTTAATGTAATGTTTATTGATTTATACATCTAATTATGGTCAATGAAAATCACTTCTTTTCATTGACTTTCAGACTTTCTATAAATTGAGTTAATTCAAAAAATGATATAACTTTCTGAGGCCATTGTAACTTTCCCTTGCTTGTATTGCACACCTTTTGGTTTAGAATAAGAATGATTCATATTAGTTTCAGCAATAGAATATTGTAACACAACAAATGCACCATATATGAATTCACACTTGTCATTTTGTCCTGAGTGACCCCAGATTTGTCTCTGAATAACCTTTTGATGTAATTTTGTATTATTTCATTAGTCTTTAAGTTGAAAGAGAATTCAGTAACAAAACAATGGGAAAATATATTCTTTAATGGTGTCCACAAGTATGAATCTATTGTATAACCTTTATAAAAATGGTCAATACTTCTTCCTTATTTTACCTGTTCCTTTTAGAAACTAGTAATACTTTTCAGCTTATGATTTAAAAAGGAATATGACATTAATTCTTCAAGTTGATTAGGTATTATTTGGTTAAGCTAACCCTGTTATTATCTATTTGATGTTCCCAATGACATTTTATCTGAAAAGGTTAGCCATAAAAAACATGAATCCAATTTTGATTCAAGAAATTGATCCTTTTCTAATCAGCATCTTAAGGCATCAACTGAGAATTATTGATGAATATTCTGCCGTAGGTTCTATTCCCCTGAAATCACCATTCATTTTTGTTGCACATTTTGTAAAGGTTTCATCAGATAGGTTATTCAATTTGAATTCCTCCAAGACTTGAGTATCATCAAGTCTATGAATGGTAGAAAATTGGTAATAATGTCGTATAATGTCTTATTTTGTGGAGTGGCATTCTGACACAAGTGACACTGGCATGACAATTATAACAGGACATTAACACTCCTTTGTTCATGGTGTAAGAGACATTCATTGTACAGTTGTACAAACTGGGCTGGAATTGATCATAATTTTTTTTATCCGACATTGGAATTACACGTCTTAGTATTTTATTATTCGTCTTCCATACTAAAACAAGTGATTGAATATTATTAGCAACACACAAAGAACAAATACTAAAACAAAACATTCACAGAACACCATGATTCATTTAATGTTAGTTTACATTGTTAGATTACCTGAATACATTACAATATGAGCAGTATCTACAGCTCATGAGCTGTGTTTTGATACTAAATAAGTACTTGTATACAAATATTATGGTTTGTGGATAAATAATTATTTTTGTGCTCCTGAACAAAGTGTATTTGGTACAATGTGGTATTCATATCTTTCTATATGCTTGTTCATCTATTAATGAAATACTGATTAAGTGAGGCCAAAATGAATAAATTGTGTGTTTCTGGATTTCTTACCCTACGACTGACCCTAAACATTTTATTGACATTTAGCAAAATTATTTCTTCACAATTAAGATTTTTAACATGGGAGTTAAGTGAGCATGTTATTATCTTAATTTTACCATAGAGAGTAGATAAATAGTTTAAATCAAGGAGAATTGGTTTTCATGTGAAATCTGTAGAAAACTTGTATAATGTAAAATAGCGAAAAATTTCTCAGAGGAATTTAGTCACCCGGTGGTTATAAAGAGAAATGTATTTTTTATCTCTGACTCGAAATGGGAGAAATTGCATTAATCCCTTAGGATATTTTTCACTTTGAGAACAATATAATCCGTGGCATTTGTGACCACAAGATAATTTTTTGTAGTTGATTTCTTTTATAATCCTTTTCTAATTGCATATTTCAGAATTAGAACTGTGGAATTTTTCATTTTCATTGCTAATGCTCTGTCATACTAGCTTTGTTACCTTTTCTCTTGAGAATTTCTGTAATTGTATACAATGTTCAGGACTTTAATTGCTTATTTTTCAACACTAACTCCTGTGGCATGTGCTTGAATGCTACAGAAACATGATGTCGCCTAGGTAATATCGAGCAATTAGATTCAGTGAACAAGTTCATATTCTTTGGTACCTTGTTATTTGCATCTCTGATGAGTTGAATTTTTTTATTCCCTGTTGTAATTTCTTTGGTTCACTTGCATTGAAAGAACATTTTCAGATTTTTTTTCACCTGAATGACAATACAGTTTTGCTAACCTGGTCAAAGGTGTATGAAAGTGTTTTTTTTTTTTTTGGATTCAAGAGCTTTTGAATGATGGTACATGTAGTCATTGCTTGGTTTGTAAGGATGTTAATGTGGTTCTATTTTTTTTCAGTTGCTTGTACTTTTGAGCTGATATCAAAGTCCTTGTATTTTTGGTCTAGCCTTCCATGCTAGCTTAATGATGAAAAGGTGAATGGGACTCGCTTAAGTTATTGAAATTTCTTTTTATTAATATAATTGGTGATTTTTATCAATGTATCTCTTTAATGGTTCTCTTTGATACAATTTCCAAAATGAACCCCATTTAATACTGATAGCTGTAATAGCTTTTCTTGATAGGTCACTGAAAATAGATGCCTTAATAATGTATTTTAATCATTTTTCACCAAGGTGTAAAATTATTTTGCTCACCTGGTAAAGTAAATAAATTCACTCTTGAAACCATAGCTCCCTGTGAGTGAAAATCAAATTAGGTTTTCTCATCTTTGTTTTGATTAGACATCTTGCCAAATCTCATCAATTTTTGTACATTATTATTTATGACAACCAGGTCAATATTTAGGGCAATTATTCCATTATGGCAGAATTACGTTAGTTATCTTGGTGATTATATCAAGGAAAAAATGTGAAACAAAAAAATGATGATTTTCTCAATGGTTCTCATGCAGAACAAAACACTTTAAGTCAATAGCTATATTATAAATTGTACATCATCCCATACCTAGATCAGAGCGTTGTATCAGGAGTGCTATTTTTATTTCAATTTATGTTATTTTAACCATTTTGCTTGTATTTATATAATTAAGTATGTGGAAATGATCTGACAAGTAATTAGCTATCCAATGGAAATAAACAGCAAGTCAGTCTCTTTGGCAAATGATAAACTTAACCTTGGCTGACCTTAAAACATGGTCAGGTGGAGGGTTTTGGATTGATAGATTTTTAATCCAGATTTACTGTATTTTTGTTAAATCTAAAAGGTACTTTGATGCTATGTTTTTGTCTTTGTGGATGTATCACTTTTGAAATTACTGTAAATAATAAGTATCAATTTTTGGAATATTCAGAATTTAGTGATTTTGGTGTGTTTTGAATTAGTATATTAACATTTACACCATATTTCAATGAGAATTTTACATTTAATTTTTAAAGTTTCATTTTTTACTTTGATAGACCCAAAACAGTTATGAAATATGGCTTTCAATAAACAGTGATGGGTTGTAGTTCAGAAGAAACAATAGAGTTTGCAATGAGGCATATGTATTCAAGTTCTATTTTATAAAGGTATGGCTCAAAGATTGGTTACCATAGAAGACCTTAATGGCAAATGGAATGTTTAATAATCCATTCCTAAGGAACAGTACATGTTTTACAGTACACCCTTTCATGTGATTTATTATCAGGATTTGTTTCATTCATAGTTTCCTGTTTGTTTTTTATGAGTGCCAGTGAAAGTTGGCCTCTATTTGATCTCAGGTGATCTGGTAAAATCCTTGGTTTGATCTCTGTCGTAATAATGAAAATTATAGGGATATTATAACTTAACTGCAAATGTGATTTTGAATTTATGATATATCAGGTTTAGTTTAACTGCAAAAAAAACGCAAAATTCAAGATGCAATTGTCAAATTATATAAGTCATTTCCAGTAACATTGTTGGTATTGATAGAAAACCTGCAACTTTTAGTTATTAAAATATTACAAATAATTGGTTACAAATGTGTAAATATGCTTTCCATGTTAATTTTAACTTGGATTACTTTACCAATTTCCCAATGAAATGCTCTTGAAATGGTTTGATTACCTGAATGAATTAAAAATTAGTTAATTATACAATGGAACCAATAAATATTAACTCTTAGTGCAAATTACGGCACACAAATGAAATGACTTCTGAATACAGTTACAAATTTTTATTCTGATTTTGAATTTTATTTTTCATTTTCAAGGCTATATATTAACTAAGGGTAATAAAAAAGCTAATTGTTTACTTACTACATGTATTAAGTTAATTTTATAAAGTTTCATTTTGAAAGAGTTGTTAAAGTAATTTTAAATTCGACATATAACATGTGTTTTATACATTATAATATGAAGTCATTCCAAGATCTAGTTCATTGTAAGGCCATGATACCAATGATACCCAAGGGCAAGAAGGTGCAGGAATGCAGTATTTAACTTCACGATGAAAGATACACTTTTGCAAATTAGCCAAATTCTAAACAGTCAATGTTCTGGCGGTTAGCTTTTTACAGTTTACATAAGGATAATACTGCTACAAGTGAAACCAATTGTTTTCTTAAAGTTTAAAATAAGCATTAAAGATATATATTTAGTTTTAACAAGTAGTAGATTCACATCAATCAATCGAGAGTTGGCAAAGAGGCAAATCGTTGCATTGATCAGGATGGGAGATCATGCCAAAAAACATTTTGATATCGCAATTTTCCCGATAAAAATTGATGAAAATGTCAGGGAAGGGATACTATCGTCCGATATTATCTCCATTATATAATTTTTCCCTGTCATGTTTCATGTCTAATGGACATAGTTTATTCTGATTGAAATGTCTTCCCGAGAAAATTGGCATCTGAACATATTCAGTCTGATTTGAACATTTGCCGAGCATGCAATTGTGAAAGACAACACCGTGATACTGTGATGAGAAAGTTCCTCCCTGAAATTATTCCCTACCATGCAATTTGAATTATGAAATAAAATACTGCCTAGAATGATTAAAAAGTTTCCTGTTGCAGTATCATAAAGTGAAAGCAACTGCTTTCATTTGTGATGCATTGTTTATTTATACCATGCCTTGCCTTTTGTGATATTAATGACTTTATGGTAATTTTTGGAATATCAAATGAAATATATGTCACTCAGCATTTTTCACAAAATTTCTAATTGAAAACCAAATTGCATAATATGAAACAATATTAAATTTTATTTGTGAACAAGTTATAAAGAATTGATTGAATACTAGAATTTATATTCTTTGTTTTTCGGAAAAAAGCTTTTGGGTTTAATCTGTCCTGTGAAAATTACATTTTGTAAGGTTTTTATATTTATTTATTTCAACCACATGATAAGTTATCATAAGTTGGTAGCATTGTTGTTTTCTAGATTTTCTGGCCTTTCAGGTCTCATGGAATTGTCATTAGACTGACATTTTGAAGCTGATCAAGTGACTTTTTTTCTTCAATCTTTTTTTTTTTTTTTTTTTGAAACTTCAAAACATTTTGTCAAATTTCATGCATTTGCCTCTTGGAGACTTCACAGCCCAGGATTCTTAAAAATATATTGTGTTTGAATATGTCCATATATAGCCAGTATTATGTTCGAAAAATGGCCAAATGAAAGTTTAGAATACAAGCAGCGTATCATAGAACAAATTCCTAAAAGTCTGCCGTAGAAAATGATGATTTAAAATAACCTGTGCTATTCCCCATCCTACAGGCAATTTTATTTGATAATTATTGGCACATTTCTAAAATGTCCCACTTACAGGGTTTTTTTTTGTTTTTTAATGTATTCTCATTAAAACAAAACAAAGAAAGCAGCCAGGCATTGACAAGTCACATGCAGCACAACAGCAAATAATCACCCTGTGAACTTCAGCCGTGATAAATGGTCCAGTGTTAAATATCTAGTTTATTGAGTAAAAAAGGATGTTTTCCTCAATGGCAGGCATGTTGGCTTGACATTTTTTCCACTAAACCGTTAATTCCATGTCTGCTAATGGTTTCAGGCCAGCCATTTCCCTTCACTTTATTACCATGTTGACAGTCACAGTAATGTCTTTCCTTCCAGCAGATTGGAGAAATTTGACATTAACTTTTAACTGCAAGGCTTGTGGAAGATAAAATGGTATTGTTGCTGTAGACTTTACATTTTTGGAGTTGATTGGTTTCTTATGTTGTTTATTTCATGGTTGGTTTAGTATTTTTATGTTGTACTGCACTTTGATTCAGTTTTTTTCTTCAGAATTTTTAGTTTGGTACATGAAATGACTCATTTAACTGTTATTTTCAGTCATCCATTATTTAACTCTTTAAGGTCAGACATAGATCTGTTTAACTGGTGACCTCTTACTTTTTACATATTTGGACTCCTCATCATCAGGTATAATCATATTATTGGTGGTCTAATATCCCTGACTCTCAATTTCTGACCTAGGACCTATGCAATTGCATTTACTTGGAATCTGGACCTTTAACCCATTTAATTGACAATTGATTTTGGACTTTAGAAGTGGACCCTTGATTTGAACTTGACTTCCCACTCTTGTTAGTTAATATGAACACCTGATCATTTTACATGATTTATTTTTTGATTTTTTTGTAAAAATTCCTGAAGTTCAAGGGTTTTGATCCATCTGTGCTCAGTCAGTAATCATTCATCGACCCATCCAATAACTCCACAGCACAAAGGTTTTCCATGTTAGATTATCACAGAGTAAGCTTATACAGTTTAGGAAAGAGTAATCAAGGGAACCAAGGTTATAGCGGTAATCAAACAGTAATCAAGGGAACCAAGGTTATAGCGGTAATCAAAGAGAAATCAAGGGAACCAAGATTATAGCAGTAATCAAAGAGTAATCAAAGGAACCAAGGTTATAGCGGTAATCAAAGAGTAATCAAGGGAAACAAGGTTATAGCAGTAATCAAAGAGTAATCAGAGGAACCAAGGTTATAGCGGTAATCAAAAGAATGTAATCCAGGGACAAAGTCCAGGCATTAAAAACAGACATACACAACACAAAGAACATAAAGTAACTAAAATCATACATACATAGTAACAAAAGTAAATGAGCAACTTGGACTCCACTCCAGGAAATTCTAGAAGTTGGATCCAATTTACAGAGAGCCTTTTCATACTCGTTTTGATTTATGTATTGTTGAAAATTTGTAATAATTAGTACTTAAGTGCTATTCTCTGTAAATATCAGGCAGTGACTGAATCATGGGCTGGGAAAAAAAAGGGAAGTTTTTTCATATAAACGTATCCAAAAATATTATTTGAAATGCAGTGATGGCATTCATTTCTTTTTTAATTGTTCAGTAATTTAAGGTGAAAATTATATGAAATGCATCACAATTTAATCATTAAATGGAGATTACTCACTTTTTCCCTATCATTCTATAGTAACTTTGGACTTGCTTTTCTGCATCCTTGAACACTTCTGACAAACTAAATGTCAATAGACCAAACACTATGCACCACTTTGCCAAATTTGTGTATATTTTTCTGCACACGATTGGTTATTTTTCCAATTTTGCCTAATTCTTACAGATTTCAGCACTTTCAAAATACATGTACCAGTAGTTAAAAAATATCAATAACTTTTTTTGGCAACATTAAACTAAATACTACCAGTATTTGCACTGGTTTTAAAAGCCATATGTTGTAATAGGTTACACGTAGTTGTGGTTGCAATCCTTAAAATTGATTCTTTGATTTCTATTAAACGAGTCTTGTATAACATCCGAAGACAATTTATATTTAACAATTCTTGTATAACATTGGAAGACATTTCCTGGTTATTATTTCCATTATTACAATGTGATTGTGTGTTAGCAGGTTAACCACTGGTGCCATGAATTGTACTGAGTGGTGTCTTGGAATGGGGTAATGGAATGGAGTGATGAAGTGAAAATTTGGAGTAAAAAAATTGGTTCCATTTTTTAATGGAGCTGTGAGTTGACCTTGTCAGTAGAGAAAAAACACCAAAAATAATTAATATTAAAAAGTCACTTCAAAACATCACTCCAAGGCCTAACTGCAAAAGTCCATTTCATGACTCCTAACCTAGACTTCAGTCTATATATTATATGGTACCAGGCTGCTTGCAGCATAATTTAACCAAATAATTAAAATCATAGATAATGTAAAGTGGTATAAAGTTACAAATGATATTGAAATAAAACTCTGCCGAAATAATGCTTAGAGGTAGATTCAATTTTCATTTAAATTTTTTAGGGGTAGTCTCAATCATTATCATTATGATAAAATAATGAAAATTTGCCTGATCATAAGTAAGGAAGGATTAAAAGGTGGTCGGTTCCATAACCACTGATTGTAAAAACAAGGTATCATTATTACTACTTAACTTCATTGGGAACAAGCATGCATACAGTATCTCAACCGATCCATGCAACAAAAATTGAGATCGGTCATAGATCACCGATCAGTTTCCGGTCAGTCATTGATCCGTCAAACCAATCCAGTTAACTGGTGACCACTTAGCGGTCAACTTGTTTATGGTTTTTGTTGTTTTCTTTGTCATATTTATATAATGTAATAGATTTAAACATCAGTTTACTTTTATTTTACAACTGTTTCATTTAAAACAGATCTTACATCAATTTACATAACAAAACTGTGATCAGATTGGTCACCGGCCATCGGTCATCGATTAATCAGTCAACAGTCATAGATCCGTCAAATCATTGCGTGGATCAGTTTAAGAACTGTAATATTTAATGAATTATTCTTAACATGTCTAGAAACAGTGTAAGCCTTACAAAACTCACTAAGTATATAACTCAAGATATACTTAGTAAATATAAAATATCGTGGAATTTTAGGACTCAATCTTCTGAAAAATTTAGGTCATTGGCCTATACTATTGCCAAAGGCAACATTAAAGTTTTTTGCTAAAGCAGAAAACCAGAAAAATATTAACTTTCTTCACTTTTTTTATGAAAATAGAGCTGATTTAACTGGTACTTGTGTGATGTTATTACTTGTATTCTACTCAGACCTACTGGAATGTCAGATTTTATTTTTCAATAACATGCAACTGTAGAAATATATGATATGTCATCAAATTTAACTTTCTCATGGGATTTCTGTTCATTTTGCACCACAATGCTATTTTTATGAGTCAGGAAGTGGTAGACACTTAGCTCCATTTATTTTAGTTGACTTTAGTATTTGTTTTGGTGTTCAATTTCCGGATGACCTCTCTAGTCGCTGCAGAAGTTAGGCTTGGTGACACTTTCATTACTGCTTGTAAGTGTGGCTCCTTAACCATTCAGTATTGATGGAACTCTTTATGAATGCTTTGGCACCAAATTCTAATGCTTAATAAATATGAGACAAATAATATCCCTGCTCAAAGAGTGTTTTTTTTATATTATGTCGTTCTCTGTCCATGCAAATTTTTACACAGTTATCTTGACTCTGATAAGACAGATTGATTTCAAACTTTTTATGTTATTCTATATTGGTGGAACATATATTGTAATATTAAGTTTCTGTTTGATGTCAACTCCTGTACGAGTTAAAGTATACAAAAATCAGCAACTTAATGTTAACTTAGCCTCAATTATATAATCAAATTAAAGGATTGATTTAGAGATTCAGAATCCAAGTGGATTGAAGGTATACTTAGTACATCTTTACGAATAGTGAAATTTCAAATTTTAGAAGAAAAGAATATGAATATTGAGCAGATCTTTTATATTTGTGAAACCCCAAATTGCCCGAAGGTTAGTCATATGTTCAATTTATTTCTGTACATTCCATGGATTAGTACTTGCCGGGAAATCTGGAAGTCTAATTCCATAGTCTCTCCTGTTTAATCATGAAAGTTCAAGGAAAAAATACTTCAAATTGAAATGTTCAGATCAGATTTTAATGAGTCATTTCAAATTGACTCATTTAATTTTATTGCTCATTACGGAGGATTGACACTTGGTCATCCCAAAAATGATCTCCATATGGCATTATCCGAACCAAATACTGTAAACACATTAACTTTATTTTGGTGGTGGACAGAAAAACGTGAAAAACAGTACCTGCAAAATTAATTTTTAATACTACATAACACCACATCTTTTTTGAAACTGTAAAAATTGGTACCCATAAATATGTTCACTTGACCATATACACAAGAATTAGCAACCGCGAAAATGAGTACATTTACAGTATATCTATGATTTACCTTTCAGTTAACTAAAACATTATACTGTCTGTGTTGTAGCAATAACAAAAGAAATGTTATATTTGTTTATGTTCACAATCTGGAAACATTTACTAGAAGTAATAATGAACTGTATCAAGGTGATAATGTGTTTTTAACAATCTGGAATTTCATCAAGAAAAATAATAATAAAAAAAATTAAGGCAAAGAACAAAGAAGGTAAATCAAACACCTTCGTTTTCATCTTGTAAGAAATATTGCATCATTTTTATTTGTGTCAGTGCTTTATTTCCAACAAATACATATAGGCCAACAGTTATTATTAGCATAAAAGGTAGAAAGTATCAGCATGACTCTGTCTGTTTTGTTTTATATTGGTTGTAATGTACTTTCTCATTCATTGTGCTACTACATGTAAAATCATGATTGATGTAGCTAGTAGCAATCTTGTAATAGCAAAAGGAGACTAATTTAGGCACCATTGTGCCATTTTGTTTCCAGGGGAAGGGTATTCCAGCAAAAAAATTATTTAAATGAATTTCACTGATTTTTGACAAAAAACACCTATTCATAGTCAATAAAGCGGAAATAGGGAAACACAAATGAAATCCAATTTAATGCATTTTTCATTTTGTATATACCAATTAGATGAATAGGAAATAAGAACAAAATATATCATTTCTCTATTTATTTTCACTGTACATATATTATTCCATAATTTTGTCATGTACATAGAAATGTACGGTAGACATTTTCAGAATCATTATGCTAGGTCCAATGAAGACTGTTTATATATTAGCATATTTATATAGGTCTTTTGTGCTAGAGAACATGCTCATCCAAACGTGCCACACATGAGAATCATATGGTGTGCAACATATGATTATTATATGAATTGAGCATATGATTAACAAATGTTTTAGTTTACTTTTGATTATTGCATGATTATCATGTGGTTTTCATATGTTACCAAGCCAAAATTAACATACTAGTATATGATAATCACATGACAATCATATACAAATTTATCTTATCATCATCATGTGTGGCACTTAAGGATGTGTACTATATCTATTCCTGGAATAGAAACTATAGAACCTGCTCTGCTGTATGTTACATGGTATACATGTACATGTAACCTCGTCAAAAGAGAAACGTATCAGTAGATAATTCTGTGTGATCTATCCAAATGCCAGTAGACTGTTTTATTTTTAATATACTCAGATGTGATAGACTATTTTACAGTATTTTTGTCTAGATCAAAGTTAATTTTGTTTTACATAAACATTGATATTTCAAATTGTATATTTAGCTTAAATTTACCTTTTTGAAAAGTATACTGCCTTAACAGATCTAGAAATCAGAATATGTCTGTAATCAGTTTTAAGTATTTCTCTGTCTAAAAATCAGGCACATTGTGTACAAGATGTCACAGTGGCTTATGAAGAAAATAGATCTTCAATTGAATTTAAAGGTTTTATTTCTAATAATCTCCAGAAAGTACCATCAGAATGTTTGTAAAATTTGCCTTTAAGAAATTGATAGGTCAAATTTGGTTGAAATGCACTATGGAAAAATGGTGCCATACTTTTTCGTTGTACAAGCAGTAAAAAAATCACAGATTCTTCATGATAAATTTAATAGCTTTTGGTTGTTTTCTAGATTTTTTTGTATATATTTGAGTAACAAAATTCCAAATTGAGAAAAAAGATGTGCCACCCATTGCCTGATTCTTACACAGTGCAGTACTTAATTGCTTTCAAATCCAACACTGAGTTCCCTTTGCAAAGGAAGTTACTATTTTCCATAGTCTTCACTATGCAGATTTAGTTTTACGTTCAGAATTTTGATCTAGACGTTTAGGTAGAACTGCTGACTTCAATGTTTGAACCAAGATTGCTTTAAACCATTTAATTTTTGTTCTTGCTGACCCGGAGTTAGAAATTTGAATAAAAACATATCCTGAAAAAAATGCATTGCATGTTATTTGGTCTGCTTTACAATGTTTGTCAATTTTGACCTAATTCCAGTGTCATAAAACATCTCACAATGACTTCAATTTTCAATGCTCAATTTCTCATTTGCAGTTAAATGATTTTGTATGAAAGTTAGAATTTTCAAGATGAGATGTTTTATGAATAGCCGGACTGTTTCAGAGCTAGTACAATTGTCTCATTAACATTTTATTGCTGACACAAAATTAGATTGTAAAACCTCACCCTTCATTGTCTTGGTGCAAGCATTGTTTTAACGCTTCCATAATAATCAGACTAAAATATGTTTGTAACTGACGCATTTATCTCTCTTTATTTTTTCATGCGGGTATGAATATTAGTGTGGCAGACTATATTATGAACAAGTACGTAAGAAAACAGTTTATTTCCGTAGTTTTTGCTGTTATTTTTTTTTTCACCGCATGGCATTTGGATCTCTTCTGTTGGCATGGACACACAACTCTTCTCTTGCATGTGTATTTCACACGTATTTTCGTCTTCACAAAAATGAATTCATTTTTAGCTGTAGATATAGAGTTATCTCCCCAATTTTATTTGAAATAAGTCATAGTATATTTAAAGTAGTTTATTAGTTCCACTTCAATGTAAGAAATCACATTTCCTTTGTTTAACCAGTTTTCTGGCAAAATATTTTTTTGAATAAGTTTTTTTTTTTTTTCAAAATGAATTCATTTTACCTTATGTGTTATTTTGCACAATTGCATGGAGTTCCTTTTTTAAAAATAGATAAAATAAAACAGCCATTGAAAAACAGCCAGCCACCCACCTTTATTTTTTCCCTCCTCTTGGTTGCCATGTCAACAGGGATGGTTCCCTTGACAATTATGATGCAAAAAAAACTTGTAATCAACTCTAAAAACAAAAAAACGTACAAGTTTGATTGAAATTGTTGCTGCTTCATTGATTAAGTTATAGCGTGTGACAATGAAATATACACAGAGGACAGTTGATATTCTCATAACATATAGAAATTAATTGAGAGAATTGAATTGATATGGAATCTTCAGTTACAAACTATTTTCTGAGCTACCTTAAATATATATCTATATAGCCAGTCATATTGTATCCCACAATTCCTGTTGATGCTTTTTATAGTGTTTCACTTTTCAGCTTTTGTTGTCTGTAATGTGTTACATATGTGTATAGATATGTAGTTCTTGTTTAATGTGTAATTTCATTTGTCTTAATGAGATTTTGTACAAATGAGTAAATATTTTTCAGCAAAAATGGGAATCATGTATTTTCACTGCTCCAATTGTACAAAGATCTTATGATCTAGGAAGTTTAGAACATTACTGCAGGTTTGTTTTACCATCACCCATAAAGATATATTTTTTGGGCAGACAATGGTTTAAACCCAAAGTTCTTGCAAAATGATTATTAAATCTCCTTCCTAACGTTCTAATTAAATTCCAAAAATCTACATATTATACCCTACCACATGATGTGATGAGGCATCAGGTGATGTCCTCCGCATAGTCCCTCTGTCTGTTCGTCTGTTTGTCCCAGATGGTTTCCAGAAGATAACTTGAGAACTCATCAGTTGTTATTAGTACTGTAAAATATAGATCAAGTTTTATTTTCAGTCAAATTCAAAATATGTTTTTTTTTATTTTAAAAATTTTGCCATTCTTCTTTCTTCACCATTACATGGTGTGGTAGTTACTTAATACTCCATTAATGCCCACTTTTTTTGGAAAGACTAATATTATCAAATGCAAATTAGCAAAGTGATTTTACCTTTAGATGACCATGGTCTTAATTCATTTACCTGTGCCTGTCAGCTAAAGTTTGTCATTTTACTTAAACATGAATATAAGTATCACAGAAACAGTGAAATACTATAAATTTAAATTAACATCATATTCTCCTTGCAGCAATTTTCGTGGGTGTGTTAAGGAGAAATGTCATATTTTCATCAGTGAAAACAATCTACTTTTAAACTCATCTTACTATGTGAAATTTTGTCGATGTTCATATTATACAAGTGCATAAAATGAAACTTTTCAAAAACAAAAAGATCAACAAAATGTCAAAATGTGCAATCAAGCCTTGGTCGGACCACATAAATGTCAAAAGTGCAGTGGGAAGATGAGAAATTTGTATATCGAGATTTTAATGATAGATCAATGAATATGTATATTTTTCAAAAAGTGCTGCAGGAAGTCTGAAAAATCTACATGGAAGTTAAAAAATGGCTCGTAACTTGCATGAGGTGAGATATTTTGGCGTTTCTTTGTATTTTTACTAATATTAAAACAAAACGCTACCGATAGATAACTTCCTGCAGCAGTTTTCCGGTAAAATGAAATGTGCTCTTTGAAATGAATTATAAATCAGGTAAATCGACATAGCACATGCCACTGCACTTTTGCATTTTCTAAACCATATAATTTTTCACATAGCGGCCACATTGAAACACACTTGTGACCTCAGATACGTTGACATGTGACAGATACGTGTGAACAACCGATTTAGTTGCAATAGCAGACTACACTTTAAGTTTCTTAATTTTTGAAAAATAAAAACATTTTTCATTGAATATTGTAGTTATCTATAATATAATTTGCAGAAAAGTTAGTAATTGTGTTAAAGATGTCTCCAATTGTGTTAAAGATGTCTCCTTTTTCTGCTGAACAAAACATTGATCACTGTGACTGTCCTATTGGATATAATTTCATTAACACCTCCATCCAGTCATTGGAATGCAGTTAAAACACAATTTTGCACAAAACTTTTTTTCAAATTCACTTTCCTTTGAATACATAACTACTTGTATTTCACTATATAATGTACACATGAATTATGGCAAGTAAAAGCTTCCTTCTTTTAACTTTGCAAACAGCTCTTGAAATCAAAATTGAATCCTGCATCTAAGTTCCAGGGAATATTCATAATTAATAAGTCAAGTTTCTTGTCAGTCTCAGTTGAAAACTGTTGAAGTTCCGTAATATTCTATACTCGATATTACATCACCAAAGGTATAGAACTATCAACCATAAGTAAAGTTAACCCTCCTGTCCATGGTTTTAAAACAGCTTGAAACTGGGAAATATCTCTGTAAACAAACACAGCAAAATTCAAATTAGCATTTCTTTCATGCAATTAAATTACTGGTCAGTCATTTAAAAAGCCACGTATATACGGCTACACAGGTAGAAATGAATTAAATAATTCATCACACATAACACGATAATTTGACATGTCATTGAATATATTATTGAAAGGAAAACAATAATTTGCATTCCTGTTTAGATAGTGTTTGTTTAAAAGAAGTACTTTACAATCTGATTAAAACTGTTAAAAGAAAATAATATAAACAGACAGTTACTAGTATCAATTCACAAATTTGCGATCTGGTTAATATATATTTATCATTTCAATACACATTTTGGCAGATGAAGATTTTTCGTGTTTGAAACTCTGATGACAGTTGCTTGATGCATGTTAGTAGGTTAGTGGTGAATGAACCCCGGCCAGGCGGTTGCGCACGTAGTTACAACCGTCTTATACCCAAACAAAGAGATTTTAAGATACAACTTACCCAAACTTGGAGAATTGTTGTACTGGTAACGTGTATGACTTCAGAATTTGTCGATGATCGAAGTGTAATGTCTCGGTGAATGCAAACATGACGTCTTATTTGTTTACTACAGGTGCTCTGACGTTTCAAGCTTCTCTGTGACGTCAAAATCGTTAGAAAAAATGCAGTCAGTTTTGTTATGTTGTGTTTCTTCATAAAGATGATTCAATCATTAATTTTATAGATTAAAAGAACTAAGGACTACATTTAATACTAAAAATATTCTTATGTGTTATTTACAAAGATTATGGTTTACTTCCAGAAAGAATTCTTCCAACTTAAAACGTCACATTTTGTGCGCATGATCAGACGTCAACCAGTTGTACAAGAAAACTCCTTAACATACCCACGCTGCTCTATCTAAATGAGAAAAGAATATTTGTGCCCCATAGACCTGTGATATTGAAGGATGACCTCCTTTTTCAGTCTGTGTGTACTGCAGCATATCAGGTTTCAAGGATTGAAATTATTACAGTACATATTCCCTCTAGTAAAGTATTTATTGCCTTGCAGTCATAATGATCTGTTTATTGAAAATGTAGTACACATGTTCTGGCGTTCCAATGGCTTAGTTAGTTAGTTACAGATTTCATTTGTCTTTCGTCTTTAATAAGTTTCATTTAATTGATAAATATCTTGTCTTATTTCATAGAAATTGATAAATGCAGAAAATGAAAAGGTTTCTTTCATTAATTTGTATATACTGTATGTGCAGCATTGCATCATGGGATATGTCATTTTACATGACAATGTCATAAACTGAAGACAGTCATTGAACTTTAAATTAAAAAATACATGGAACTTTGAATAAGTGCAGGTCTAATTGAGAAAAATTTCCATGGTGATGACCTAGATTTGTACATGATAAATGCATGTTGGGATATATCACATGACATTCAAAGTGACTTAAAGAACTCTGTTGATGATACATGGGTGATATTTGAATGACAGTAGGTCAGAAGAAAGGTTTCTTGGAGTTGATTAAGATAATGGTTCATGATAGATGCATGGTGGGATATGTCACATGACATTCAAGGTGACTACGAGAATTCTGTGGCTGATACATGTGTGATATTTGAATGAGAGTTGGTCAATAGACAGGTTTCTTTATGAATAAATTTTATTAATGAATGCTTAATGCATCATGGAATTTGTCATTTGACTTTGAAAAATTAGTGCTAGGGCTGGCAATCCATTCAAATGATCACCATAGTTTACCTGAAAGTCAGTTGAATAGAATTAAGTGATCATGTTATGGTATTTAGGAAGTCTTTAGTGATGATCAGGCTAGGCATGACATGGTATTTACCATTATCATGATAGGTTCTCTGTTTTAAATTATGCAGCAAGTATACCTTAAATGTTTGAGCATACAAATTAAAATTGATTTTTAAAATTTTCATACATTGTATTATTCCCTTGTAAGATTCAATCAAAATTGGAAAATGCATGTTAAAATTAAACAATTCAACCTTACGCTTAAATTAATCTCATATCTGCCATGTGATGATAAACCATAGTCAGTCAATCAATACATTAAATTTCAGAATGGTTCCCATTACTAGTGCTAATATAAGTTTTGGCTGTTGTATGTGTTATATCATTTTTGAGATATTAGGACAGGTTTTAAAAAAAGTTGGAAAACATGAAAATTTTTAAAAGGGATGTCTGCCACTTAGTAGTTTATTTGCAATGCATTTCAACCATTACTGGTAAATTTCAGCAAGCAAAAAATTTGGCAAATCTGACCTACATACCTTACTGTATCTTTTGGTGGTGTTTTATTTTGCTGTATATGTTTCACAGGGTGCCTGATTCTTATAGAGACTTGTAATTGTTAATAGAAAATATCTTTTAAGGTTATATAAATACTTTTCAGATATTGGAACAGAGATGGAATATCTGCATTACACAGTTTAAATTACTCTGTCTAATTATTTTTATAGAAGTTAAGGAAGTCACTCAATCCAGACAGTCCAATGAAGTGCAATTTCCTGATTTCAAATTTGTTTAGGATTTATATGATGGCAATGAACCAATATTTAACTAGATCGTGTCAGATTCTAAAACTATAGCCAACTTTTTCGGTAAATTATCAATAAGTGTTTCGCTGTATGTGCACGATAAATCTGAGCAAGTCGGTCAGAGAGAGAAAGAGATGTCTCACAGGTCTCTATCATCATAAAAGGAATTGACCCTTGAATTACAAATTGTCACATCCATTAAAACTGATACTTCCATTAGCTTTTCTGTTTAATCAGTCTTGATACTCTTGAGTCTTATGATATCAAGAATATTTTTTATCTTTTTGTCATTCATGTATTGCATAAGATCATATAGTTAGGGAGAAAAAGGAGAAGAGGTATCAAGCTCTTACTTGGTACAGAGACCAGATGTTTTCAATTGATGTAAAATTAACTATAACCAATTAAAAGGCTTATTGTTGAACATCTAAGTATGTTGATATCAAGTGGCATTTAATAGAGGAAGATTTATAACACTAAACCAAAATAGTGACCCCTGAACTGTTTTTATCAAAAAGTAATTCTTGTACCCCACCTCATGATGTGGCAAGGTATTTTATGATACCCTCCGAAAAATTATGTGTTCCTATGTCAGTCATAGATTGTTCCCAGATGATAACTTGAGAACAGATCAGTGATTATTTTTGAAACTTTGCACAGTTGTTTATAAGTACCACAAATTACAGGTTAATTTGAATTTTCAGCAAAGTCCAAAATGTAGATTTCGAGTAAGGCCATTATGAATAGTATGCCACTCCCCTATTTTTCACAATTACCTGAGGGTTTTACTTAATGTTCCATTAATGCCCTTTTTTCAGATTATAATAGTTGCTTATAATTTTCAGAACTATTAATATTAGGTTGATAAACAGAAATTTCTGACGAAAAACAAATAAATCCAGCGACCAACCATGTCATTGGGCCAATTTATTGCATTACTAAACCTTATCCTATGTAAAACCAATTTCACCAATTTTTTTACCAATCATAGGATTGCATAAGTTTATTGTCTTATAATGACAAACATTGCTATGAATGAATGGTCATAAGAGGAAATTGTAATGGTTGTTTATTTACGGAGAACTGTTATAAAAGGTTAGAATTAAGTCTCTGTTTGTATGATGTGTGGGTGATGCAAACAGGGAAGACAATGTCACTTATGTCAGTCAGTCAACAGAGAAAATTTTAGATTCAAGTCCTTTGTGACAGAAAGTAACACGTGGGTATTGGAAATGTTTTGGTGAAGTAAACAGGAAGACTACAGAGTCACAGTATGCAAGTAGTGACTTTAAATAGCAGAGCATCTATAATTCGGTTAAGTATATTTTATAGTGATAATGCCTAAAGAAGTGTTATGCAAAATGGTCAGGCAAGAAATGTGTTTAGCAGAGTGGCCTTGCAAGAAAAGTATTTGATAGAGTACAAGTACAGTCTGTATTTGTGTAAGTAAGTCACAGACTCCCTCGGGGCTTCTGCGTGACATGCATACCAAGGTGCAAGGAACTCCTCAGATTTATGTAAGCTCAATATAGGATCCTTTACTCAGTGTTGATTCCAGTCATCAATTGTATGTAAGATGATGGGTTTTTGAACTGATGGGGTTTGTGTGGTCGTATGACTATTGAACTTATGGGTTTTGTGTGATGTTATGACTATTGGACTGATGGGTTTTGTGTTGTGGTATGACTTTTGACCTGATGTGTCTTGTGTGGTGGTATGAATATTGCTCTGATGTGGACTTGATTGTCAATTATAGTTTTGGTTACACTGTTTTTGTATAATGTTGCTGTGATTTGTCTTTTTGTTCTATGGAATGTAATCAGACAGCCTGTAGGTAGAGCTTATATCTGCCCCTCAATGACTTTAGAGAATAATAATCAGTTGTTGCTGACATCTAGTTTGAAGCATGGGTAATTTCAGGTGTTTAGACATCCTAGTAAGGCTTCCATCCTTTCATGATAAGTCTTGCCCCTCTTCTTTGGATGATATCGAGTTTGTGTATTTTATTTTGGATATATGGATCCCAAATGGTTGAGCCGAACTCCATTATCAAACAGACTAACACAATGGAAGCTATTCTTATTTTCAGTGTGACATCACACATATTTGATTGGTCGATTGAAGGAATTTAAATTGACCAGAATTCATTTGGAACTACAAAGTCTATTTGCTAAGATGGAAAAATTCCTATTTTTCAATTGTTAATATCTTTGTATATGTTCTCACCATCTTAGATCTTCTTTTAGTGGGGATCAATAATAGTCATTAGCAGACTGGTCAGACAATAAAAGTTCTTTGTATCATAGAGTTACCTAATAAACAAATCTTAGCTAGTACGTAAGGTGACTGGCTGTACAATAAAACCTGATTAGAATAATGGCTTGGTAATGAAAATATTAAGCAGATTGCCAGGTCAGGCAACAAAAGTTTTCATGGTAGCTGAACAATGTGAGCATGTATCTCACAAGCTAGGTAATAAAAGTGTTTATGGGGGGGGGACATCAAATATACTGTATGGTATATTAGCATCCAGTAGTTGACCTAGTAGAGTTACATGTACATATCTTTAGTGATTCATGCATTTCTTAATCCCACATATTATTTGATTAGAAATCCTTCATTAGGCTTCATAGAAACTGTATTGGACATACAGAGTGCACATGAATGTTGGTAACTTGAGATTTTGGTTGTTCCACTTCAGAAAAAATTTTCAGCCAGAACTTTTACACTATAAACAGTCAAAAAATATTTCACGATACATAGCAGATTCAAAGGAATGAACATAGTAAGAATGAATAGTTTCTTCATTTATCTTGAGATATGATGAATTATCCCCTGCCTGGTTTTTAAACAGACCCCTTCTTACAGTTGTAAGTTGTAACATTTAAATGAATGTACAAGTTAAAAATTTCTGACCCTTTGAACTTCAACCTTAACTGTCTTCCATTTTGGACAGCAATTTATTACCTAAAAACATTATTTAATCGAATTCAATAGTTGTTAATTAATATAATGAGACTGTCAGAGGACTTACAATCAACATGCTACATAATCTGTCCATAGATTGTTTACAGAGAGCGGGAGTTCAGTTACGTAAAATCAATATATACCCAATAGAACAATTCTGGTTAAATATAGTTTCATAATCTCTTTGTTGGAAACTTCTTTTGCAAGATTGATTGTAGTTAGATTAAAAAAAAAACAAAACTTAATAATATTTTTTCCCAAGGACAAAAGATAAGAATCTGGAATTTCCGGGATTGGATCAATTAACTTAGTGGTAGAAATATAAATTATAGCTAATTCAATAATATTTATCGTCTTGTGATATAGTAAGATCTTATAATCAGCTTAAAATTGACAATTATTGTGGCAGTTGAAGGGCAACAGTTGTGTCTAAAGATGTAACATAATTCTAAATCTAGAAAGATCAAAGTCTGCTTTGGAATAGAAGATTAAAGATTTCTTAGGTTCAAGTCTCAGTTTAAAAGATTAGAACTTTAGATCATATTGCAAAAATGACTACTAAAGAAGAATATTTAAAGCTCTGAACATATAAAACCTTTCTCTTTAAAAGAGTTATAAGCTGTAAAATTTTGAGTCTCTGGTGAGTAATTTTGAAATTTAACTTTCAAGATTGCAGGGAATTTTTTTACTCTTAAAAGTCTTCCTTTTCAAATATGGTACACATGGTATAGGAGTTTTCCTGTATGATGAATTGTTTTGTATATGCTAGCTATGTCTTATTGTGCTGCCTTCTGTCATTGCTTTCTTTGTATATTCATACTTGTGGTGGCCATTTTCTGTGATAAGTTACAGGTAACTAGCAAAACTCACAAAATTTGATTTATCTATTTTAATTTCAAAACAAAGAATTGTATACTTAAATAGTTGGATATTGACTTGCCAAAAGCCTGATTAGGCAAAGATTTATATGTAAGATAATTCTTCAACGAAGTTTATAGCATGTGTACTGGTTTGCAAAATATATGTTCATAAGACCTTAGTTCATGGAATTTCATGGTTTTTATAACATGGTATGTGCTGAAGAAATAATATGCAAACCCCTTCTTTTTTGGTGTTGTAAAGTCTCATAACTCTGAAACAATAAATAAAAATTGGAATCTAGAAAACAGAGGACTCTTACCCTTCCAAATGACAATTATATTTTTTTTTTGTGCTGATGATGAGTTCAATTTACTCCTAATATTCTCAGATCTCTGTCTTTTTCACATCATTGTCTGAAATCTGTATAAGGAACGTTCCTTCAGAGAGATCAAAACTAACAGCATTGATGGAAATGATGACGAGTGTTTCTCTGGAGAATTCCTTGAATTACCTTATTGATATCACACCATCTAGTTTATTCTGACTAACTGTAGTATGGCCTAACGACTTTCTTGTAAATAAGTAGGGATGAGGTCTGGTTGGTAGGGTCATCATTTCTAAACTGAATGAACTAGTTTAGGGACAAACTTCAGAGTGACAGAGCAGGTTTCATGTGTGAGAGGAAAATGTAATAGCACGTGGAAAGGAAGAAAGTGTTTCTGCTTATGAAATTAAAGTCAAGTTTGAAGTGGAATTATGATCATAGGAATCAATATTCAAGCAGAAATCAAAAGAATATATATAGTCTAAGGATTAATACTAAACATGGAAAATAAACACATACAAAATAAAATGTACGAAGAAACACAAGCAAATGAGAAACCCAGAGTCCACTAAAAATTGGGAACATGGACCATCACTAGTGACCATTAAATCATAACACTTGTAAATTTAGAATTATCAAACTTTTATATTATTAGTAGAAATTAAATATCAACAATTCTTAGTGAATAGAATTTAACTCATTTAAATATCAACCATTTTGAGTAAAATGAAATCTGTATTTTTGATGACTACTCCAGACTCAGAATTAGCATTTCTTATTGTTACCAGTGGTCATATTTTCGGTATTCCTACTTTGAAAACAATATTTTCCTAAATTGTAATCATTACCCAATATAATTCAAGCTGTAGTGAAAAATTCTTGTCCATGTTGATGTCCTTGTACCCCTCTATGTTTCAGTACTTTTCTATAATAATAGGACAAACTTAAATCCTTTGTAGAACCATTATTTGAGGATCCATTACTGCCTTGATCTCATTGTGTTTTAAAGGTTCTTTTTTATCAAGCTTTTTTAATACGATTTTTAGTTAACCAATGCATTTAATGTTTCTTTCTCTATATATACAGCATTTTTATTTGTTGTTTACCAAGTGTCAATATTGCCAATCTAATATTTGCTGTATCCCTGTTTCAAACACTTCACCAGCATTTGAAGGATGTTTACAGACACCCTGATATAGATTTGACTAGTTTAAATGAGCACTTCACAGTACCTCTATGTCCTTGTTTTGAAGAGCTTTAATTGCTATTATTATTTTATATTCCATGTATTTCTGAAATAAATCTAGATTTTGTGTCTATTCTATTGTTTATAGTCCCATACAAACATGACCTTGGGGCTATAAGCAAATATTTTAGCCATGCAAATTCTTTTTCTTTATGGAAAGAATAGTGAAATTTCAATTTAAGAATATTCTTAGGATAAGAGTACAGTCAAACCTATGAGAGTAACCACCTGTGCTTAGCATAAACCTGTTATACAAGACTATGGCTGAAATTAAACTGTATTCAAAGATCACCTGTCTAATGTAACTAGGATTTTGCTCTCCTTTGGATAGTCACTTAAGGAGGTAGACCTAAGGTAAGGGACACAACTCTTACAAAGTATTGGAATGTTTGAATTCAGGCTCTTTATATCAATTTCATGTAAGCATCAAAGTAACTTGGATTGATTTCATTAACTTAAAATGAAAGTTTGAAATGCTTTGGTGAAATTGAATATGATACAAACATATCACTGATTTCAAGAGTTATGTCTCTTACCCTAGGGATACCTACTTAAGACAGATCTGACTAATTTAGTATTTGAAGCATTAGTATTAAATTCTGTCTTTTTCTTGGGCTGCTGTTTTACCATAGTGCTATTTTTCTTTAAAATATCTCATATTTTGATACAAAAGCTTTACAAAAAGATCAAACGTTTGTGATTATACATTTTTTAAAATTCTGAGGTCTGAAATGAAGAAAAGGTAATCAAGGTTTTAAAAAGACTAATGTCAAAGACATTGCAAAGTATATAGAGACACTCAGCGACAACTGGCAAGATACACCAACTAAAATAAAAAAAATAAAGATACAGCCAAGACACCAAATACAAGACTACAGCCCGAAGTATTTTAGAATGTCATTGGGGAGTTATTTGGACAATATTGTCTTGACTTAAAAGTGTATAACCAATTTTAAGCTGGTTCCCAACTTCTTTGTCATAAATGTCCTAACTTCCTTGCTGTAAACCTCCCGACCTCCTTGTTGTTAACCTCCCAACCTCTTTTTCATAATCCTCCCAACCTCCTTGTCATTAACCTCCCAACCTCTTTGTCATAAACCTCCCAACCTCCTTTTTGTAAACCTTCCAACCTCCTTGGCTATGGGCCTGAATTGTTCAATAGTTGTTAGTTCATTTTTGGTTTTATTTTCAGATCCCACTGTATTTATAGCTGATGAAACCATTGAATGTCATGATTGATTAAATTATTGTATGTCAACATGAGTTACATGCTGTTACCATGTTCTATGACACTTCAGGTGCTTTGATGCAGGCTCTCTTCAAACACAATCACATGATTAACTAAAAGCAATGTATACTCTCAAGGCCGAGAATTATATATGATGTTAGTCCAAAGTAAATAATGTCCCTGATATCAAAATGAATTGTTGAGTTCTTATTATATGATGCAACCACTGCATTTTTTGTCTGGAAAAGAACTGGAAATCCTAAAATTTCTTGTATTATGATGTATTGTTCAAGTGACCTCTTGTGGAACTTTTAGCAATTTATATACATGTAGTTGATAAAGGAACTAGGAATTTTATAAGTGTAAGTATTTGTAAGAATCAGGCAAATGGGAAAAATCAGAAACATACATGTTAAAACCCCACTGATCTGTAAATGAAATATCACTCAAGAATGCTTTCTCTTTTTGAAAAGACCATTATTTGATCTCTGCATCACTGGATTTGTTCAAAATGTTTTCAACAGAATGTTAGAAAAATGAGGCTTTTGAAAGATTTATCTGCCCTTAAAATGTTTATTTTCAGTGCATTTCAATAAAATTATAACTCAATGCAATAAATCGTCTTTATTCCTTGATTTTGATGGTGCAAATAGTCAAATTACATTATCAAAATGATGGGTTTTTTTTTTTTTTTTCATACTATGTTTCACCCACTGCCTGATTCTTACTAAGACTGACACTTAAAAACCAATTGCAGTGATATTCTGGCTTCAGTCTAAAGTCAGGACATGTAATTCTAATTGGCTTTAACTAAATCAGGATTTTGTTTTCAATTTTTGGATGCCTAGTTTAATCTACCCAAAAAAATCATAAAGATTTGAGGACATGGCAAGACAGAATCACTGTGTGGCATGCAGGATTCCATACACTGTGGCATTTAAGTATAATGTCAAAATTCCTTTTTCTGAATATAGGACAGTCTTTTTAAGAAGGACTCGGAAACCTTTCAAGTTGGTGCATTAGAATCAATGCATTTGACAGAAACTGGAAAATATGCTGTTAGCTTTAGGCATAAAAAATAGATTTCTCACTCTATTAAAATTACATTTGGCCCCAGTCTTTTAAACACTTAACAAGATGAATGACCTACATTTAGTTGACCTTGAAGAAATCTTCCCAGCAGGTTGTAATGTGCTGATGAAACATTAATATGAGTCAATATGAAAAATAACTGTTAGTAGATGAGTTGGACTTGATATTAATCTAATTTGAATACCTTGTATTTCTGAGTGGTGGTCGCGTCTGTCATTAAGAAAGTTTCTGATTCCCAATCACTGTATGGATGTGCTCATTTATGAATTGATTTCTAATGTGTTAGTTGCATGTTGACTAAAAATATTTGACTTGGGCGAAATGTGTGAAATAATGGCAGTTTTTAAGTCAGAATCCCCAGGATCATAAACTACTTTTTATCAAGATGACATTATTTTATTGTATAATTGGCAATGTCATATTCAGTACCACACTGGTACATGTATATGAAAGTATGAAAAATTTTGTATCTCTTAGGTTTCAAGGTCAAATGGCTTAGTAAACATTGTGAGGGAAACCCATGCTCCACCTTGCCCTTGTCAAACTGTACCAGAAAATATATTTTCGTGGTTGATCTTTACATTCAGTGATGTTGCATTACAAAGTTCTCCACTATAACATGTGTTGATTGATGGAAAGATGAACTGAAAAGATTATTCAATGCATTTTTTTTTTATCAAAGATCCTTCAGCAGATTCAAATTGAACTTCTGACAGACTTCATCCTATTGCTTACTTAGTATTGAAATGTTTTGATAAGGAGCTTTGTCATTAAATTGATTATCTGGCTCAAAATCAGATTGTGACACATACTATGGCATACAGCTCAAAGGGCTTCAAATTTGTGTGGGTCCAAGGTCTGCGACCCTTAATTTCTGATCATACAAAGACTTTTCGAATTTTAAATTCATGGAGGTCTCTGACATTCAAACCTTTTGTTTAAATATACTGAGTAACTTTCATTCCAAATTTTAAAAGATCCTGGACCCTCCATTCTAAATAACAAATTTGAACCCCTGGCTGCTGTCTGTATGTCAGTTTGTATGACTTTTTGTATTCCATAAAGTGATCTGTGTTCAGGTATCGATATTCAAAAAGTATTAAGAATGTGAAAATACAATAATCAACTGTTCCTTGATGTAGACTCTGTTTCTCCAACAAAATTATAAATTGTAATCTAAGAGGAATATAGAATTTAGTTTCCAAACCCCTTTGTCTCTGGTACTTGGTGCTGTAGTTAACCAGTTTTATGTGTATACAGTTTTATATCAGTGTTGGAGCCTAAACATATAGAAAATTGCAAGTACACCAAACAAATTGGAGAAAAATGTTTTTAAGCAGACACAAAAGGTTCTGTTTTTCAGTGCTTTTCTTGTAGCTTTATAATGCTATTTTATTTTATGTTGTATGACTGTCTACTTGGGTTTTTGTGTTGTAACTGTGCATTTTTATGCATTAGTTTTTTATTGCTTTTTTATTTTACTATTAAAAACATAATAATATTTTTTTTTACAAATTTTGATATTTGTAGATGTAGAAATATTAGAACTTCTCTATGAATCTTTTATAATTTCTGTATAATCCCTTATTTTAGATTTAGTATTTTGCAGTTAGCAGAAAAAAAGGGAAAGGTGCAAAATTAGGATTGTACTCTTATCCTGGGAGTTGGAAGTAAGGGCTAATGGCTAACACAGAACTAAATTTAGAACACTGGATGAGTCAATTTGGTTAACAATCTAACATAACTGATGTGCAGGGAGTTGTGTTAATAATTGGGGCACAAAAGTACCCATTAATATTTCAAGTTTTAGTACTAAATACTTATTCTTTTTGTTTTCTTTTTCAGTGCTGTTGAATATGGTGTAGACAGTGAAAATCTCAGTCTTTCAGCAATAAGAACTATCAGAGTTTTAAGGCCACTTCGTGCTATTAATAGAATTCCAAGTAAGTTATTTCCCTTTTAAACTGTGAAACAGTTTCCTTCACTAATGTTTCAAACATTTACACAACTGGAAAAAACCATATTCTGTGTTTTGTTTTTGTTTTTGTTTTTGTTTTTTTGATGTGTACCTGGGTTATTTTTGTGATATAATTATTATTTGAAGTTACTTTTTGCCAAAGGTTGCCCAACAGGCAAGTTTTAAGATATTTTCAATTTTAACTGCATATATTTTAACTTCACATTTTCAAGTTACTCTACAAATATAGCTGCCTCTGTATTTTCAACTTGGGCAGGCAACTGGGCAAATTTTTTTTCTAATGCTGAAAAACCAAATGCAGTATGCCCTGAGTGTTAAAAAGCACAGCAACTGTAGTAAATCATTTTTTCATTAATTCCTTCCCAACACTTTGCCTGATCAGGAAACTTGGCTTATATAACAAGGCTATCTGGTATTCACCACAAAATTATAGCAGGGCTAAGGCAATCCAATCCAAATTACTGTTTACTACATTTATGGTAGCTGTTAATCTTTATCCTAACTTTCCCCCTTCAGCCAAAGGATAAAAAACAGTCATGTATTTTTCTAAGGTAAAATACAACAGCTGTCTGGAATGCCGAGGATTACATTGTATTACACAAATGTTTTTTTTTCTTTCTGTGGTCCCTTTTTAGATGCAACTTCACAGAGCTCTCAGTTGTTTTTTAAGGTCTGCTGAAATAATGCTTTTGGATGTACGCATATGTCAGGGGCATAGCAACAGCTACAGCTAGTGCTGTACCATTATATTTTTGTTGGTACAAGATACTATACCAAAAACTACTGGTCAAAATTTTATAAATAGTGTATTTTACGACTGCAAGGTGTAATTCTTGCCATGCCATTACAGATTTGGATGCTACACATTTGTAGGTAGATCAGTCTGTATATTTCTGATATCTCTGTTTACAATAATATGTTGATAAGCCCTGAATTGCTAGATTTAACTAGAGATAAAAAAAAAAACAATACCATTGCATCATTTTTAGATTGTGGTCATTTTAGACAGGTGTTTTTTGTATTCAGGGTTTTGATTAGACAGGTTTCTTATTAAGTCATCAAATCATTTTTTTAAGAGAAACAGTTATATAAACATGACAGGGATGGCATATAGATTACAAACCCCAGTAGTTTACTATGTAGAATATAGCGTTAATTCTGTTCCCAATAGACACAGTATTGCTATTGTCTTTCTACATTCGACAAAAAAGTCTATTGTTACGATGAATTTTGTTTTATCATGATTTGTATTAGAGAAAACAATTCTGTCATTGTCCCCTCGGACATTGCTTTCAGGACAACCATTGATCACCAAAATTACGCAACACCAGTTACAAAAACTATAGACATAAGACAATTTCCCAGTTTTATGGTTTTTCTGTTCCCTGAGCAGCAAGTGAATGGCATTTAAGAAACATTTTTTTTCAGCATTCTATTTTGAAAGATTTGTCCTGGTTAAAAATATTCAAGCCATTAACCGATTTTCCTGAAGTGCCTAATTCAATTGAATTAATACAAGAGGTTACTAAATCAAAGTGCTGAAAGTTCTCAATGATGATTATTACTTAAAACTGTGCAATTAAGTGCTAAATGATGACTTTAGATTAACTAATAGCCATTATTACATATAATTTGAAAATTTGCACAGTTTTTTGGAATAATTTCATTATCAAACTATAATAAAACTTTAGAGTTGAATTTTGTGAAAATGCTTTTAATTATTAGTATTTTATTCTCCAAGTTACCATAGTCAGAGTTTTGTATCTTCATGATTTTCTAAGTCAGAAAGGAACAGTGATTTAAGACTTTATTTGTAAAATCCTGTTGGCAGTGTTCTAAACCATCCTCCCAGAGATGTGCTAAACAACAGAAAGTAAAAATAATATGTGAAATAAGGTGTTGCATTGTCTTGATTGGTCAACACTATTACATGTACTTATATATTAAAATTATGTCCAAATATGGTAAAATCACATGACAAAAATCTGAAAAGGTGGAGTGACCAAAATGTTTCGAATTGCATTGTTATTAGTGTTTGTGACACTGGTGAAGATAATAATTTGTATTTTTTTCCACTATAAATAAGGGCAATAGCAGGAGGCACAAATTAAGTGTGCCGTCTTCCCACTGGTTGAAGTCAAATGTTAATATTCTGGTGTAATGCATACAAGAAGACATTTATAAAGCTGAGAATTGGTAATCATGAAAATTCTTAACATAAGTACAAATGGTTTGCTACAAAAATACATTTAGTAAGGAAACGATCTGATCAGGATTGGTTTGTTTTTATTGTGATTTTGAAATGTCAATGTAGTTATTCCTCCGCTTTGACAAACAATGTGTTCTATGGGGTTTAATTTTTAATGTCAGTCACTCGCTTTAATGACATCTATTACATTTTATGGTTTTTACGGAATTCACAACAACTTAAAGTTGTTGTCATTTTATTGAATTTATATAACTACATGAGCAACTTAAATGTCAACGGTTGTTTGAAATTCAGAATACAATTGTTTTAATTATGAATGAACAATTAGTGGTGGTACTTCAGAATCAATATGTAGATCAGTTATAGGACCTCAGGGTCGATAACCAGAATTATCTTCAAGGTCGCATATACAATTTTCAATGTCGTGTGGGTATTTGTTTACAAGGGTACATTTGACCCAACACCTGAGATACAATTAGATGTAGGAGGGAACTGACATCAAAGTGTACTTTTAATGACTGAGTGAAAATTCTGTTTTTTTTGCATATCTAAATACTGTAAACTAAGAAATTATTTTAATGTCACATTATTGTACAAAAATTTAATGCATGCTTTTTGGAGCTTTTTACATTACTGTATGAATTTTCTAAAAAAAAAATTAGTTTGAAATAGAATTTTGACTGAAATGATAAAATCACAAAAATTAACATACACAGTAATTTCTGAATTTGCTAATACTCCACATTAATTTTTCTTATCTACGATGGTTTTATTATCGTTTTTTTTTTACTGTGAATCTGAACCAGTGGAACTATACACACAGATACCAAAATACAAATTTATTTACCAAAATGCTTTAGAATACTTTTTCATAAAAGGAAAAAATCAAAGTCTGGCCATAATTCATATATTTTTGGTCAAAAGCCAAAGAAAAGTGCAGAATTTCTTTAAAAAAAGAATCTTAAATAAATTGGACTGAAATTCAGATATTTTTGTTAAAGCCCTAAGAAAATCGAAGAAATCGTAGGGAGTTGGGTTGAGTTTGCAGATACTGATTTCATCCCAGTGTGTACCACAGCTTTTGACTTTATATATTTTGAATTTATTTTTCAGGTATGAGAATATTGGTGATGTTGCTCCTCGATACCCTCCCTATGTTAGGAAATGTCTTACTTCTCTGTTTCTTTGTATTTTTTATCTTTGGAATTATTGGTGTACAGTTGTGGGCTGGTGTTTTACGTAATCGATGTTTTCTCAATGTTAGTGAGAATGTTTCCTATGCACAGTAAGTATATATGTCAATTATCAGAATCTTATGTCATTTTTATGCAATCTGCCAATTGAATCTGGAAGTGAGTTTATCAGTTTTCAGTCTGTCTGTCTGTCCAATGTTAAAAGACTTCCTCCATATTATTAGCTGTTTGTAAACATATAGAAAATTATGTACCGGTATTGTTGTAAGGAGAGATTATCAAACTTGATTTGATTCCGTTCGGAACAGGGGTATTATATTTGTTGGCTTACTCTCACTGTTTGAAATATTTTCTGAAGGACGTTAACACTTTGATGTTTATAGTTTGGTGTAATCCTTATATTCAAGGTGAAAGGGGGAGGGGTGAGGGGTATCTCAGTTGTGTCCACATACCATTGATTGGCCAAGGTCTCACTGTTGAAGGTTAATTAATAAATCAAAACAAAAAACAAAGGCACATTCCAATCCTTTACACCATGTGGAAGTTATGAAAATAGCTCAGAACCTGTAGTTCTACAGAAATTGATATAATTTAAGAGAATTTGGTCTGATAAAGGTTTTTCTTTGTAACTCCTTTCAATGTATTCAAAAAATCTTATGAAAGTATGAGCTATCCCTTTACCTCCCACTTATAAGATATAATGCAATTTGCTATTACTCAAAGTCTTGGGTATATTTAATGCATTTCTTTGAAATTCTTCATTTGAGTTTATGTGGAAATTGCTCAATGAATACCAGTTCCCTTCAGTAACTCTTGTTAAGACTAAGTCTACCTAAAGACTCATTTTTGCAACTCATTTAATGGCCAATGGCCAAGGGAGCCAGTGTTGGTTTGGAATTTTCCAGGTTTTTTTTTGAAAATTTGGTTTATTTCATGTATTTTATGGGCACATGATGCCAAGTATTAGACTGAAACCAGCCTTTTTTCCAATTTTCTGAATCCTCATCTGTCTTTCATTCCAGGGGTAAAAGGAATACCATAGCGTTGCTATTATATTAACTTCCCTCCTCTAGAAAATAACTGACATTCTGGCATGTCCATAGTCCAATACCATTCATTATCAGATTCATTTAGTAGAAGGATTTCACTTTGATATCAGTGATAACTGCATAATGCATTGTAATTTACTGATGAAGACCTCACGATTTCTCGAGTCAAGGCTGAGTTAGTCATAAAATAATTATATATCAAAATCCTCTGCTTCCTACTGTAATTATATATATGTGGGATGAAATAAAAAGTTGTAATTGAAATGAATTTATTTGTTTTTTGATCTGAGTGAACTCCTGAATCTCTAATTTTCTTAGATCACTGCAATTTTACAGTAATCCTCTGGTATGAATATGCTGTCAATTTTAACAAATGTGATTGATAATCCAGTTTCACCTCACTACTAATTATTGTTTTTGAAACAATAATTTTTTGAAACAAATATACACTGTGAATCATTTAACTCCCAGATCATTGTGCTATTTATATCACATATTTACTCTCTTATCACATGTGACAATATGCCTGATTTGATTATTATGTAAACATATCACTTTTTGCAGTTGACAGATTAAGGGTGTAAAATAGTATCTATGAAATGGATTTTAACACTATGAAAAGATAATTATTTTTTTTAAACCATGAATATTGTTCACTTGACAATGTCTGTTAAATTAGTCACCATGAAGATAAATCAATTTATAACAGTTTGTTCTGTGTGTTTACTCCTCCTTCTGGTTTCATATAACATCTCAAACTGAGACTTTCCTCAATTCCTTCTTCAACTCAAATCTCAACCAATCAGATCGCTTGAAATGGAAGATTTTAGGAAAAGCACAGGACTTCAGGAAATTCTAAATTTGAGATTTTTTATGAAACCCAAACCTGATCCATTAATTAATGGGTTCCATTTGTTAAATTGGAATTTGTTTTATGTGTTGTAAGATTGGTTACCCCATTCTTAGGAGCACATAATATTTGTTGGAGTTGAGTTTGTTTCATGTGTTGTAAGATTGGTTACCCCATTCTTAGGAGCACATAATATTTGTTGGAGTTGAGTTTGTTTCATGTGTTGTAAGATTGGTTACCCCATTCTTAGGAGCACATAATATTTGTTGGAGTTGAGTTTGTTTCATGTGTTGTAAGATTGGTTACCCCATTCTTAGGAGCACATAATATTTGTTGGAGTTGAGTTTGTTTCATGTGTTGTAAGATTGGCTACCCCATTCTTAGGAGCACATAATATTTGTTGGAGTTGAGTTTGTTTCATGTGTTGTAAGATTGGCTACCCCATTCTTAGGATTATTATGTTGCCTCCTCACTTTTTGTTAGAATTTTCAATTGGTAACTCCATAGGTCTGCAGCTTGTTCTGTGTATTCCAAAATGTCATCGCCAATTATGGGACTTCTCAACAATTAGTATTTCATAGGTCTGTAGTTTGTTTTGTGTGTTTCAAAATGTCCTTACCATTTGTGGGAGTGCTGAATTGATTATACCATTGTTCTGTTTTGTTCCAAAACATCTTCGTCATTTGTGATATTTATAAATAAACTGGCTTCTTCATAGATATGTAGTTTGTTTTGTGTGTGTGTAAGCGTCCTCACCATTTGCAGGAGTTCCAGATTGGTTACGCCATAGTTATGTATTGTACTACTCATTTGTCCACCCATTTGTGGGAGTACTGTATGGATCATTCTATAATCCTGTAATTTGTTTTGTGGTTCCAGGACCATCCTTGCTTATTGTGTATGAACCCTGTTGGTTACCATATAAGTCTGTAATATATTCTTGTTAGTTTATTCAATTGGTGTCATTTCAATTATTAATGTCTGTAAAAGATACAATCTGTTCATCTAGTTGTAGGTGTACTCTACTGGTTGTATTTAATTACCTGAGTGATTGGTTGTCTGGCTGTGGATGTACTCTATTAGGAATCATCATATCTTTTGTCCTCGTGTCAGGATTGTTTGATATGCTCTGAGCATGTGATGATCACGTTTTGCACTGAAAGCAAACTCAATTTTAAGGCTTCTTAATTTCATTATCAGGCTTTCTAAACTTGGTTGGGGGAGATTTATTGAAGTATTTTGTTGTAAACAATTAGTCAAATGAGAAATTTAAAGTAGGGAAATATATTTGGGATGAAAGTGTGACACTTTGTTTTGAAATTTGCTTATGAGGTTGCCTGTGTAAAAATCTGGCAGAGCCTACAATGTGGTTGGTTCATGTGAATTTTATTCCACTGATTTTTTTGGGTTCCAATGTAATGTTTATATCATATGTATGTCAAATAGTAAAAAGATTTATTTAATGTAACAATGGATGGCTTTGAAAACAATTTAAAAGTTCCCTAAGAAAGCAACTATATTTTGCACAAAAATACAGAGTTAACTCCTGATTTCAATGAATTTCAATTCTTTTCTCTTCAACTGTTGCATGAAATCAAAAACCAATATACAATTTTAAGAAAGGATGCATTTATGTATGCAATGTTTTTAAAACAAAATTTGTCATTTGCAACCCACTGACTGGTCTTTGCATTGACAACCTCATAAAAGTTTATAACACTCAAAAAATGTTGGAAAAATTGGAAAAAGTGACCTGTTATAGATTTTCACATGTGACCGATACTTTCTCAGACCTCATTCTAAAGGATGGAAAGCATTTTAGAAAAATCACCCAAAAAAAAAAAATAACTTAGAAAAAATTGACAATTGTTAATGAAATAGAATAAAAAGTGAAGCATTATGATACTGCTTGTTTGAACAAATAAATTTATTATAACTAGAAGTAACTTTCAATTTTTCAAAAATAAACCAATGAAAAAAGTATACAACAAAAAGTGTCCTTTTATAGTGCATACAGTTGTGATGTTCATGGGATAGATATGGTCTTCCCTTGATGAACTTCCTTAGATAGTTCAGACTGACAATTGATAAAATAACAATCACTTGATGAACTTCCTTAGATAGTTCAGACTGACAATTTCAATAGAAATGAACCTTTCTATCAATACCTTTTGAAGTTTACACTTAACTGTCCAGTTGACTTCATCCCATGAACATCATCATTGTATCTGCTGTAATGATATGCTGAAATCTAATACTGTAAAAGTACTATTGTTTGTGGGGTACCAGTTTTTGTGGATTTCCTGGGTAAGGTAAACCACAAATTTGATTCCAAACGAAAAGGATTATTTACTTTAAATTATACGACAGGATCATCGAAACCACGAATTCAAGAATCCGCGATCTTGTGCTTTTCCCCTTAACCATGAAAACTGATACCCATGAATATAAGTATTTTCACAGTATACGTTTTGTAAATGTTGTATGTTTTTTGTCTGTTCAATGCTGGATGGCAAACTGTACTATGATAAATTTATTTCTCTTTTTCAGTGCTAATTTAAGTCCATATTATATTCCTAAGAAGGTACACAATATATATTATGATTATATATGCAGTAAACCGGAAGATTCTGGGATGAGAACATGTGACAATTTGCCACGATTTCAATATGAGGGAATTAGATGCAACGGAAGTGCTAAGTTGTACAGCAATAACACTCCTACAAACAATTCCTGTGTTAATTGGAACCAGTATTACACATATTGTACGGCAGGGGACAAAAACCCCTTTCAGGGTGCTATCTCATTCGATAATATTGGACTTGCATGGGTGGCTATATTTCAAGTAAGTACAAAATACTTATCTTTACATTGTAATCACTCTTTAAGGTTTGCTCCGACTAACCCCAATATTGTCTCAGATTGGGAAACATTAGAAATTTCATACATTAATATGAGTTCTTAAACTTTAAGACTCAACTGTTGACTGTAATAAGTCTAAAATATTTAGTCATATATTTAGTCGTATATTTAGCAGTTAAGTAGAACAAAGCTTGGTTACAAGTACTTTGAAATATTACTCAGTAAATTATTTCAATTAAACTTTGCATTGCCTTTGACATATGAGGTAAATTTTTTTAATGATGCTTTTTGTAAAGGAAAAAAAAACAAAGAAAGTACAAAGTCCTTTTAAAATAGAAAAAAAAAAAGATTTTTTTTTTAACAAGGAGATAAATGGAACTTTATAAAAAAAAAAAGAACTTGCTATTTTAAAAAAAAAATTATTTCTAAAGATATCTTTGAAGCAACTTTTAGGTAGCACTTTTAAATATCCAAAATTTGCAACTGGTCAATACTTTTACAATCCAATGAAACATAAAAAATAAGGCATTCAATTTCATTGAGCAATAAATGTAGTCAATCTAATTATCGGTGTGGTATATACAAGTATAGAACAAGGTATTATTCAAATTTGGAATTATTTCGGAATTACGAAAATGACAGAAAATAATTTGTAAAACTAACCTCTACTACAGGGGTTAGTCATACCAACATGGCTCAGGGGTAAGGTTAGATGGATAACAAAAGGCAAGGAAAACTTACTAATGACCTTAATCATGACTAACCTGTTTAGTAGAGGTAAGTTTTATAAATATTTTTTTGAAAATCCAAAATAATTTGAAATTCAAATAATACCGTGTTATAGCCAGAAAGGTATTTCATCAATTAATGAAACATCATTTTATAAAGCGGATTATCCAATAAGATTAGTATAATAAATGCTCGGTAAATGTAATCATTAATAGGATAATTAATTGGAAAGAGTGAATAACCAAAATATGACCACAAGTGCCGAAGAATGCCTAGATTTAATGAGTGTGCAGAAGTTCCGTGCACAAGCGATCTTGGCATGAGTGATCATATTTTGGTTATTCACGATGACCAATTTATTATATCATTTATTATCAAGAATTCCTACATTATTCATTGCTATTTTCAACATAAATTTTAAATTTTGTGAATGGCAGATCGATATTCGTGTTGTGACGTTTTGGTGGGAGAAAGTGTGAGAGTGATATTACCAAATTTATTTCACTGTGTGAATTATGGAAAATTTTGATGCTTGGAACATTTGATAAATCACGGTTATCTATATATTAATATGATTGATTGTTTGTACTTTGTAGGTAATTAGTTTAGAGAGTTGGGTTAACATTATGTACTACGTCCAAGATGCTCACTCCTTTTGGGACTGGTCCTATTTTGTAGCTTTAATTGTGGTATGTATCAATGAAGATTTAAAAAGTCGGTATGATGTTAAGGGAGTGTTAGAATCTGGCTGGTTTAAGTTATATAGTGGCTAATGTATTGAATTTGGGTTTCTTTTACCGTTTGTTTAATATGGAGGCTCTTCTGCTTGTTTCTTTTTCTTTTTTCTTTTTTTTTTTTTTTTTTGGGTGGGGGGGGGGCTTTTTGAATGTAATCATCAATGATCACGCTGGTTACCATCACAATATAGTCATAGTATTGACTGGTTTCTGACATTGAAAGGAATCAAGGGAAAATATATTTCCTACATTCTTTTTTCACTGTCAAAAAACAGTCAATAGTATATGGAAATTGACATTTGAAAAATATTATGTTGTGACTTTTTGTTGTGTGATCAAATTAATTCATTTTCAACATTATTTATTAGATGTATAATACAGGGTTCGTACGAGTCCTTGAATCCTTGAAAAGTCCTGGAATTTCATTTTGAGAATTAAAGGCCTGAATTTGTGCCAAGTCTTTGAAAAGTCATTGAATTTTCTTCAAATGACATATTGTTTTATCAAGTGTTGAAAAAAAGCAATCTACAGTCTTCTTTATCTCACATTCGGGAAGGTAAGTCAAGGGAGAATAATCTGTAAGTGTTCAGGGACTGGTTTCCATTTGTTAATGTCATTAAGGGAAAATTGGAACAAAAAAGGTGTATGAACCCTGATAATAAAATACAGACCAATTGCTGTTTTGAGCATATGCCGCTGTCTTTTTTTATGTGCATGCATATTTTTGGTAAGGTATTGTTGGATGCTTTTGACCTTGTATATCATTATATTTTATCTAAGTTTATGGCTACATGTATTGTCAAATTAGATAAGTTCCACTCTGAAAAAAAAACTGGACTATTTTTGTGCTCTCACTCAACGAGTGG